>OW203987.1:30027500-31227500 GCA_934047225.1 Ypsolopha sequella | reverse complement strand
ATTATACTAACGACTGTGAAAGGTTTTGTGTTAGCAGGTTTTGTTAGAATTTATTTATGGCCGCAATTGACAGTTACATTCAATTAACAGTTATATTCAATCAATTTAATATGAACAAAATGCGTTCATTCATAAAAAAAAATCTTTCGTATATTTCGTGCGTTAATTATTTTAGGGTTCTGTACCTAAAAATTTTAAAACAGAGCCCTCATAGGATCACTTTGTTATCCGTCCGTCTGTCAATCTGTCAAGACCCTTTTTCTCGGGTCCGTTAGAGATATCAAGTTGAAACTAATCACAGAAGTAGAC
This sequence comes from Ypsolopha sequella, assembly GCA_934047225.1. Taxonomy (NCBI): domain Eukaryota; kingdom Metazoa; phylum Arthropoda; class Insecta; order Lepidoptera; family Ypsolophidae; genus Ypsolopha; species Ypsolopha sequella. The sequence continues at coordinate 31,227,191 of OW203987.1, read as the reverse complement.
GACGGCCCCATGATGATGATGTAAATAAATCTAGCTTCAAACTCAACGCGAAAAAAAGTTACTGGCCAATTTCATACAAATTTGCTCACTGTGAAAACCTCTAGGGCACTTCCAGTTCACTTAGAAACTTGAAATTTTGTTTACACTTATGTCTTATACAAGTCTAAAAAATTGCTATATTTAATTATTCAGGAAGAAATTCAGGGCCAACTTAATTAGATGCTTTGGATACATAGAGTTTAGCGGATCGTAATAAAAGTTAAGAGAAAATTACTTTTAGAAATAGATCACATAGCCCATTGTTCTCATGTCTTAGTCAATTTAATAATTTTTTTGAGTGTCTTGGCGACGACGTCTGCTATTTTAAGCGCCACTTTTTGTCAGTCTTGAGCACGGATTTAGAACACAGGTGTCAAGTCAGATTCTGACATAGTTATTGTGAGTGTCGAGTCAGATTTTGACATAGTTATTGTCAGTATCGAGTCAGATTCTGACATAGTTATTGTCAAGTCAGATTCTGACACCATCACGCACGGTACAATTTTAAAAAACAATAATTATATTTTAATGGTATTTGATAGGACAAAGTTTTTTTTATACTATAACCTTTGTATACTGTAACATGATTATTATACTTGCCTAAATATTTACCAGGCTTTGTGTTACGGGACCCTCGGGAGCGAGTCTTACTCGCACTTGGCTGGTTTTTTTATTTGAAAGAAACGCAGACCTTGATCCGACGGACGTGATCTCCTAACATTCTTTTTTACTGTTCAACATTGCGCACTTTTACATGAAATCGATACACACATTTCAATTTTTATTTCAATATCCATGACGGTAAACTTAGAAATATTATGACAGGTACACGTGTTGCAAAAATATTTAAATAACCTGATTAAAGACGTATTATTTACACAAGTACTTTGGTAATTTGACGTAACACGAGGATTGCTTATTTTTGTAAACATATATCATTGGAATGCTATCGGATCTGCATCGATGAAGCAACAGCCGGCCGACGGACGGGAGGTTACGTTGTACCCTCACCAGTAACCGGCGGTTACGTCACACTTACCGAATCTACTCGTACCGACCAAATACCACGTTCAAGTGATGTCTAAGTTCGAACATGCATACCTCATCTTACATTTCATAGCCCTTATTGTCACTTATATGTACCACAGATATCGTAATATCTTATACAATAGTTATTGTCACCCGCGTTATTCATGTCTCAAGAGCTTGATATTCTCCAAATTGCTTCATAGCCATAATTCAGCCCTTTTTTTGACACTAAACTAAAACTTCAAGCTATTTTTTGCTACAAATAAAATTCGCGTTTAGTAAATTAGTTCTCGAATTAAAAAGTGGCGGTAGCTCAGTGGTAGAACGCTGGCCTCTCAATCTTGGATCCAGGTTCGTTCCCCGGTCTGGCATGCACTAATATTTTTTTTCGGAATTTACGTGCATAGAATTTACTCTTACTTACCACTTGGTGAACGGTGAAACAGGAAACCTGCATTTGCCTTAAAAACAGGGTTTGAAATTACCGAGATAAGTATATTTATATATAGGACAAATACGTACCAAGATAACTATCACTTCGAACCCTGTCTAAAAAACGTGTATTTGTTCCCGAAGTAATAGGGCTCACCACCCATCAAGTTGGGATGTAATAATCGTCGGTGAAACGCAGGTGTACCGAGTATGGATTATGACTTGCACTTCACAGTTTACACACGGAACACCTCTGAAACCCCTTCGGGGATCGATGTCGTGACAATATATTTTATATAACTCTATTTTATTTTCTCGAATTATAGTCAGAGACCATTCTGCAACAGATGACGTGTTTGTATGATACATACATAATATGTATCGTAACATATTTATAGGTATTTGTCATCTATATCGCATATACTTCATTAAAAATATTCAATATAACTTTTATTTAGGTCACGTCCGAGTACTTGTATTATTATATTATTACCTCAGCCCAAAATGCAGTTTTATTTGTTGCGTTTTCCGGTTATATTATAATATAAATGTTTTGTTTAATTAAAATTGAACTTGTTAGGGTTCCGTACCCGCTGGGTGCCAAACGGGGCCATAATAAATAGTAATAATTTGTTGTCTGTCTGTCCATCCGTCTGTCACAGGGTCTACTGCTTCAGCCGTTACAGGTATCCAGACTATTCAGTTAAAATTTTCACACAAAATTTGAAAAAAAAACTAAAACCCAACGTGGTTCCCTAAATCTCTATACAAAAAAACTTTGAAATAGTAGCATTTTTTTAACGTTAGCATATCCCCTTCCTTATCTCCGAAAAAAGAGGACCGAAAATATATAAAAACAACCGGTCAAGTGCGTGTCGGGCCGCGCTCAGTTTAGATAATTATCTAAATAATGATTGCGGATCATACCGAGGAATTTATCTACTCGCCGTTGCAGGAAAGATTCTTGCACATATGATAAATTCACGACTTAGTGCACTATCCGAAAATATCTTACCCGAGAGCCAATGTGGTTTCCGGCCTAACAGGGGAACTATTGACGCGATATTTGTCGTCAAACAGATACAAGAAAAGTCCTTAGAACAACAACAACCGTTATACCTCTGCTTTATTGACCTTGAAAAAGCATTTGACCGTGTGCCCCGGGAGGCTCTTTGGGAAGTCCTAAGGCGATCTGGCTGTCCTTCGAAGTTTGTAAATATCATTCGTCAATTTCACGACACCATGCTGGGAAGAGTGCAGTTCGATGACAGCCTTTCTGAGGGGTTTCCGGTGACGTGCGGCGTCAAACAGGGCTGCGTAATGGCTCCAACACTCTTCGGGATTTTCTTCGGAGCTGTTATTTCAGATGCTATCCAGCACTGTGACGATCCCATCTCCGTCACTGTACGCACCGACAAGGGAGTCTTCGACTTGTCAAGATTCCGGGCAAAAGGAAAATGTCACCAACTTCGCATTCTGGATGCTCTATACGCGGATGATGCTTGCTTCATGGCCGATAGTCATAGCAAACTCCAAACTTATCTGGACCATTTTCATGCCTCTTGCAAAAAATTCGGCTTAACAATCAGCGCTTCCAAGACTCAGGTACTGGTACAACCACCGCGGGGGAACCCTTCAGAAACACCCAACGTTCTCCTGGGCGAGCGTGTCTTAGACGTGGTATCTCACTTCCGCTACCTTGGAACTGAGATCAGAAATGACAACCGTCTGGACACTGAGATTCCGGTGCGGATTGCAAGAGCCGCTTCCGCCTTTGGCAAACTCAATGACAGAGTCTGGAAATCGCACGACCTAAAACTGAAGACGAAGCTGGCCGTCTATAAGGCAATTGTCCTGCCAATATTACTATATGCCTCCGAAACATGGTGCCTCTATAGCAAAAACGTTAAAAAACTGGATGCTTTCCACATGAGGTGCCTTCGTAACATTCTGAGGATAACCTGGCAGGACCGTGTCCCAAATACGGAAGTTCTGAGGCGGACACAAATGCACGGCATGGAAGCAATGCTGATGAAATCTCAGCTTAGGTGGTGCGGTCATGTGGTGCGCATGGAAGATGCGAGACTGCCCAAAGAAGTCTTTTACTCTCAGCTGTCATACGGAGCGCGAAAAGCCGGTGGACAACATCTTCGTTACAAAGATGTCCTGAAAAGGCATCTAACCGCCTGTGGCATTCCGCCTGGCAGTTGGGAGGAAGCTGCTCGCGAGCGGATTGGGTGGCGCTCGGTCATCCATAATCGTGTAAAGGAGTTCGAGGAAACCAGACTCGAGACCCTTGACTCCAACCGGCAGCAGCGCAAGACTCGTCCGAAGCCCACATACACATACACGTACAACGGTCGCGGTGAACTACACTGCGGTCGCTGTAATCGGACTTTTAGAAAAAAGCTGGGTTTCGCGAGTCATATTCGCGCTCATCGCCGTAGAAGTCCATCAAATCATGAGGTCGCCGTCGTCGGACTACGATGAGGAGGACATCATCAGATAATTATCATCCAGAACCGCAGTTTCCCCGCGAATTAGGTGTGAACTTTCGTTATCGTGATCTCTTAATTGCAGCGGAACTACGGGACGTTACGTTACGTTACATTACCTCTCACTTGCGATGCGTGGTGGATGCGATCTCTAATAGAGTTCGTGCCAATAAACAATTCCAGTAAATCAAGGGATTTTGATTCATATTCCGAAGTAAATAAGGAAGGCTTCGGGGAGCGCGAGGTCTAATTGCCGGTACACAAGTGTGTTCTGCGAGGATGCCTCGTGTCTGCTGAAGGTCGTCGTAGATAGGAAGGATAATGTATTGTGCTTCCCTGAGTTACATTAGAATACATGCCATGTCCGGTCCGTGGTACATGCAGATCAACCATTAAAAATAGTAACTATAAATATATTATGTTCTTTGTTTGACCACGTCCAAGTGACATGGACATAATGTTATGTGAATTTACGAGTATCTTCCGGTTTTGCTTCACCAGGTATTAGTCGCATGTGCCTAAATATTTACACGAAAACTTAAATTAAATAACATCCCTAGAAACTATAATTAAGTAACTAAAATAAACTTTAAAATAATTGCACTAAATAAAAAAAATAACAAATTGCTGCGAACATCTAAATTCAAGCTTTGACCGAGACAAGCACCGGATAATGGCTCTTTACAGTCTCCAGAAATTGATCAAGAAATTCGTTTGTAAATTGAATTGATCTCACGGTTTTTTTTTCAAGTGAATACATCTCATAAAGGGGGCCAGTTAAGTCACTTCCGTGATTGACTTCACGAAAGAATTCCGTAAATCAAGGCATTTTCGTACTTAGTTCGCGATAATAAAAGTACTCTGACAGGGAAGTTATTTCGTAAAAAGAATTTTGGGAACGCTTATTGAGTTAATCTGCGCATAATTTGGTTTCTTATTGCAGAATATTACGGTTTTTTAATCGTTCATTATTTTTGGTAAGTTATTATTATAGATAAGTTAATGGTTATTCCATCGGAATAATTAAAAAAAATATGACCTCGTAAGTGATTGCACTGTCAACTGACACATTATTATTAGGAATCCGAAGTCTATGATTATTAATGATGATATATAGTCACAATTAATTCCTTCCTCCTTGATTGAGCAAAGATTATGGTCACCATTCATTCCTTTAATTGAGTAAAGAGGCGACTTGAGTTTGAGATGTATCCACTGAAGGGTCGACTCTCCAGATTTGTAACAAAATATTAAGAAACAATTCTAACGGCCAAAAAACCCGTTTTTAAAACTTTTTGTTGTTAAAACTTGTCTAAGTTTTAGCTAAGACAAGTTTTAACAACAGTTTTAATGACATTATGGTACGATTGGAATTTCCATAAGCGTGATATTAGATTATTTTAAGAATTAACGGCTAGTATCACGAATATGTTTAATAAAATATGTTTATGCATATAGCACTATTGTTAAAAGTTTTCTCATATTTCTTAATACCTTGCAAATCCGAAGAATCGACCCTAATGATAACCTAGCTTATAGCGAGATTAGACATGTTCTTTTTTTTTCGTTTATTTTTTTCACTATTTTTCTTTGGTGTGTCGCAGTCTAGACGTAAAAACCGTTAGACGGTTAATGTCTAGATATTTTAATTGCGGATCATTTGGCCGCGACATAAAACTGTTTACCAAGGTATATGTACCAATAGCCAATAAAATTGATGGTCTCTTCAATTCGAGTATCATAAGGGCTTGGTTAGTAACAGTATAAATGGTACTTAGTTAGTAACGGTATTAATGTTGAATTTTATTATTTCGAACTCCAGGCAAAATTCAAATTTTAAGCTATAATAAAAAAAAAATAACCCATTCATAAAAATGTCTATTTTTGTAACAATGTTTTATTTAATAGCTAAGAGAGTGAATATCAAAGAGCTCCGGTCCGAGTGTAGCTATTTGCGGTCACCTACATATGTTATGTTACAAAATATTAAGAAATAGCTCTCATCTAAAAGTTGTATTTTGGCTGTAATAATTATTTCTTAATATTTTATTATTTTGGTATCGAAATACGGGAGCAATAATTTTATGTTATGAATTAATGACCGTATCTTGATCAAAACGAATCAGCTTCCTAGCAATTAAAATAAAAAGAAACAATATGAAAATTTAAAAAAAGAGCAAAATTGGGTACATACATTTATTTTGCTAAGGTAATTTATTCAGTATATCTACTAATCTTATCAGGGTTCCGTAGTATCTAAATGGTACAAAAGGAACCTTATGGTGAAACTCCGTTGTCCGTCCGTCTGTATGTCACAGCCTTATAACTTTAGCACGGTTAAAGATAAATACATGAAATTAGGCACAAACATAGCATTAATTTGCCCACATATTACGGAGTAAAAAAAATATGAAAAATTTGAAATTGTTCTAAATATTTATAAAACAAAAGTGAGAAAATAAAAAAATATTAGCCTAAAAATACAATATGGGTATCAAATTGTAGATATTAAAAAGTTTATTGTAAAAATATATACTTTTACTTTATTTACTGTCACTGGTTTCGAGAAATCTTTAAAAAACTCCAAAAATATGTATGTCCCCCCCCCTTATCTCCAAAACTGGTGGACCAAAAAATATGAAAATGATCATGGTAATATGTGTTTACGTAAAGATTAGAGGAAAAATAAGTCTGACTCGCACTTGGCCGGTTTTTCAATAACATTTCCTACATAGTCGTAGAATGTATGTTGTAACAAAGAGATACGACGTAGGTAAGTACAGTCGCCCACACTTCAACATACCCAAACAAAGTTCCTATTTCCCCTTTTAAAAAGGTTAAAATCGGATGAAAATAGGCAACCTAATCTGCGGGCAACCGTACAATAAACGTGTATGAATTCAATTAGTCGCCAGTAAGTGAATGACTTGCACCGACGTCATTTACTAAATCATCAGTTAGTTAATCGTTTATCATCCGACATTCTGTTATTCTGTGATATATCAATTTACACTAATTAAAGTTTAGATAGAAATAAGGGCCCATCACATTCGTAAAACGTTTTTATTTTTTAAGGCGCATACTGCTGCCAAATTAGTAGCTCGATGTGTGTCGGCACAAATTTCGACGGAAATCCCATTATATTAGTGCTCATCGCAAAGTCACTGTTAGTACGACCGCGCGATCGTGGATAGCCCAAAATATGAGAAAATAATACCTAAACAACTAATTACAATTATTATAACTACAATTTTAATTTTCTTTGCGCCTGATTTATGTAAAAAACGGCTCACCTCAATGCGTGTTATGATCGGGAAAGCCGACCAGTTTCAGCAGATTTAGACTGCCGTCATCTGGGCGAGTGAAGGCAGTCTAAATCTGCTAAAACTGGTCGGCTTTCCGGTCATAACACGTATTGAGGTGAGCCGTTTTTACATAAATCATGAATTATCCTCAAGTCTCATTTAATTCTATGATTTCTTGCGCACTTTGCTAATTTAATCTGATCTTAATTTTGACCTTATTTTGGATTTATTTAATTCAATTTCTTGATAAAAGCACAGAATAAAATATAAAAGTAAAAAATTTTAACTCAGCCATAACATTCAGGATATTCTGTAGGTAATCATGTATTTTTTAATTTTTTTCTGCTAGCATGATATCTGAATTAGACCGGACCTTTATCGATCCTTAATTTAATTAATATTGTGGTTCAAATAATTAATAAAAACTCGTGGACACTAAACGAAGTTTGTTTTTGAGCACATCTTTTCTTGTAAATTTTATCGAAATATTCCGAAGTTAGCGACGCCAGAGAACCTGTTTGTTTTCATTAGCATATTACATTATAGCAATATATCAATAATTTTGCAAAAAATATATGGCAAAAGGAACCTGTTTCCAAAGTCATGTTTACTTCTTTGACGTCATTTAATTATAGTATTGACGTCACGATTGTTTAAATTGTTGCCGGAGGGACCCATCATTAAATTTATTGCTTTTTAGCAAACGATTTTGTTATTGTGTTATGTTTATAAAATGAATTTACTTATAGTAATGCAACCTCGGTTTAATAAGAGCAACCTGCAACCACAAATATAACAGATACATAACTATGAGATATGGGAAGAGTAGGAACTATGGATTAATTTAATTCATATTTGATTTTTATTTTGGTATCTACTAGATCACCTTTGTCACCATCTATTTAACGTCTGGAGATACCGTTCCAAATATACTATACATATAGTATATAGTATCTTTATATAGTATATAATATACATATATACTATACAAAGATACTATAACAATATACTCCTTATTGGAGGAAATCATTTACTAAAAACATGGACCTGCTTCGCGCGTTTCTTTTTCACAAATAACATGGTTATTTCCGAGAGACTTTTAGGAAATATAATTTACATTAAAATTCGTCAAAAAACAACTTTAAACAACCTTTTCCAAAAGTTTAACCCCTGCGTTCTCAACCAGAGTGGTCCCAACCTCAGAATTTAAAAAAATTATGCGATCAACTTAAAATGTACACTTGAACCAAATTCAAAACATGAAAAAAAATTCTTTGATAAAAAAAAAACTTATGAAATTTTCCGACGCATTTTAAATTATTTATAGCCTAGCCTGTAAAACTGTTTTATTGGAATAAATGACTGACTTTTCCCTTCTCCTTGTTTCCAGGTGAGAGCTGTATCGAGAAGCCGCTGGCAACACTCTGGCGCAACTACCAGCAGTCAACGAAGCCTGACGTGGTGATGAAGCTGTCCGTCACCAACTCGGGGCTGAAAGGGTTCACCAAGGAGCACGGCCTCACCGAGTACTGGTCCCACCGCGTCACTTACTGCGCCTCCCCCCCACACTACCCCAAGCTCTTCTGCTGGGTCTACCGCCACGAGGGCAAGAAGCTCAAGCACGAGCTCCGCTGCCACGCCGTACTCTGCACCAAAGAACCAGTATCAAAGAAAATCACCGAAGAACTACAGGTCAAGCTGAAGCAAGCCTTAGTCGAATTCAAGAAAGATAGAATCTGCAAACAGAACGCGAGGTTAAGCCTCGCCAATGCCGTCTATGAGAACCCCAGCATGCCGAGGAGAAAGATACTCCTTAGCGTCGGAGCTATGAACTACAGACCACCGCTTGAGAGATCTAAATCTGCACCTAAATTAGGTGCAATCGAGGAGCTCTGTTCTGAAGAAGACGAGGAGGAAGCGGAGATGAACGCTTGCATGAAAGAGTTCTGTAGTACCACTGGTGATGATGACGTATTCTCCACACAAACCCTGGACAGGCGGCGACCGGAGATGAAATCACCGCGGAAAATGTCATGTCCCGAAGGAGTCATGAGTCGAATAAGAACCGAGTCACAGGACAGTGGCGTTAACGATGACCTAAATAACGTATTCATAAAAGAAAAACAAAATGCGGAGAGCAATAATGAAACTAGTCAAACCGAGGAGAGATTCCATCGATTAGAATCGATTGAGGAATCGAACGAGACAAATGAGAACTTGAACGGAGCCAAAAGCTTGCTGCTATCACAAAGTAACTTCCTCGTCACTGACAGCGACGACGGATCTGTTTCTTCCGGCTGCGAGACCGCCAGTACGGTCACCTCCGACACCGAGCCTTCCTCCCTCCCCTCGCAATTCTCCCACGAGGAACTGCACTCCAAGCACAACTCTGACAGCGACGATGACAAGGTCTCAGTCTTCGACAGAATACAGTCCTTCGAGCGTATCGGCGACACCACGATGAGCTCCATCCACGTCATGAGCGACGACGGAACCGAGCTGTCGAGTGACTCTACCACCGAAGTGAACCATGTGCCCATCGGAGAGAAGAACTTCCGCCGAAGGTCCACCTACCCACCGTTGAGGACCGACTCCTCCATCTTAGACAACTTCGATAACAAGTTCGAGTCTCTAATAGACAACTTGACGGACCTGGACAGCCTCAGCTCATGCCACGAGGCGGATGGGTTCAAGAGTTCCGGCGACAACGAGAGCGCCTGCAGCGACGAGTCTGGATACTCGGAACCGCTCGATACTAAGGACAGTGTTATTGGAACTACTATTATGGTTTGAAATGTTGAACCCAGTAGAGTTAAGTTCGAGTGCTGGCGGGTAGATATTAATGCACTACATTTTGTAGTTTGAGTGCTGGCGGGTAGATATTAATGCACTACATTTTGTAGCAAAATTTAAAATTGTGATTAGATGACTTTCATCGCTGTAATTATAAAGAAAAGAGTAGTATTTGAATCTTATTTGTATGTAGTATAACAGGGTACAAGATGTAATTTATCCAGTTGTTGTATTATTTTGTAGACGATTTGTATATAGGTATTTAGGTTTTTATTTTAAGTTTTATAATGTATATCTCGCATATTATTAATATAAAATGGAGATTTGTTAGAGATTTTATGTAAAAGTAAGTTAAATTTTACACAACTTTTTACTTTTAATGATCAGACTTCTGTTGGCTTATTTCACTACAAAATTGTTTTCATAATATTTTCTGTTGTACTAGGAACTATTGTATCTACACACCGTTGTATTTAGCGACACAAAAAATATCATTTTCTTATATTAACTTTGGTTTTTGTAACCTCTTCTTGTTCCTTTTACTACGATTTTGCAAGGTTATGGTGTAAATATTGTAGAAAATTTCTTGTCAAACTGAGCCATATTATCTAAGAAAGATTATTCCGAACATGACAATAAATGTCCTTCATGAATTTCAGAACTTCACCTGTGTACCTACCTATATGTATCTATATTATATCGTAGTATAAATAAAACTCAATTAAGTTTTAGTAAAAGTAAAAGGTTTTAGTTTCAGGGACAATATTAATTGGAAATAAAAATCATAAAAAACAGAGCTAATGAAATAATCAAGTGGACCGTTTTCTGCTGCGCTATATACAGCGGTGTGTGTTTTTATATATTGTAGGTAGCATCACGTAGTGATCACTCTATCGCCTCTATGGTTCAGTACTTAGACATTCCATCAAAGCCTTCAACTTTGGCTCGTTCATACAAACGTATGGGTAGACAGTGAATTTTCAAATAAAATCATAATGAAATCTATATTTGTTTTAATCAGTTCATTCATGTATATAGGTAGATAAAGATATAAAAGACTAAGATGGTTGACGTGGTCGTGAAATCAGAGCTCCGATTGCAAATAAAATATTCCACCCAAATCCATGCAGCGAAGTAAATATGTATCTTCTTACAAAAATAAAGAATACAGCCAATTTCTTGGAACGGTAGGTACTTACTTAGCTAGATGTCGCTTGCTCTGTAGTACTCAGAGTGTGTTATTTTGAACGAAGCCTAGCTTTTAAAGTGGGCCTCTCACTACGACTACGGGTACAATTGTTACGTCCTAACAGGTATTGTTGTCGCCGTACTTCGGACACAAACACGCTTGTTGGGGTATGCGAGTTTACTTCTTCACCGTTCAGCAAGTTTACCTCACACTCTCAGTGCATTTCTTCACCGTTCAGCAAGTTTACCTCACACTCTCAGTGCATTTCTTCACCGTTCAGCAAGTTTACCTCACACTCTCAGTGCATTTCTTCACCGTTCAGCAAGTTTACCTCACACTCTCAGTGCATTTTTTCACCGTTCAGCAAGTTTACCTCACACTCTCAGTGCATTTCTTTACCGTTCAGCAAGTTTACCTCACACTCTCAGTGCATTTCTTCACCGTTCAGCAAGTTTACCTCACACTCTCAGTGCATTTCTTCACCGTTCAGCAAGTTTACCTCACACTCTCAGTGCATTTCTTCACCGTTCAGCAAGTTTACCTCACACTCTCAGTGCATTTCTTCACCGTTCAGCAAGTTTACCTCACACTCTCAGTGCACTTTTTCACCGTTCAGCAAGTTTACCTCACACTCTCAGTGCATTTCTTCACCGTTCAGCAAGTTTACCTCACACTCTCAGTGCATTTTTTCACCGTTCAGCAAGTTTACCTCACACTCTCAGTGCATTTCTTCACCGTTCAGCAAGTTTACCTCACACTCTCAGTGCATTTCTTCACCGTTCAGCAAGTTTACCTCACACTCTCAGTGCATTTTTTCACCGTTCAGCAAGTTTACCTCACACTCTCAGTGCATTTCTTCACCGTTCAGCAAGTTTACCTCACACTCTCAGTGCATTTCTTCACCGTTCAGCAAGTTTACCTCACACTCTCAGTGCATTTCTTCACCGTTCAGCAAGTTTACCTCACACTCTCAGTGCATTTCTTCACCGTTCAGCAAGTTTACCTCACACTCTCAGTGCATTTCTTCACCGTTCAGCAAGTTTACCTCACACTCTCAGTGCATTTCTTCACCGTTCAGCAAGTTTACCTCACACTCTCAGTGCATTTCTTCACCGTTCAGCAAGTTTACCTCATACTCTCAGTGCATTTTTTCACCGTTCAGCAAGTTTACCTCACACTCTCAGTGCATTTCTTCACCGTTCAGCAAGTTTACCTCACACTCTCAGTGCATTTCTTCACCGTTCAGCAAGTTTACCTCACACTCTCAGTGCATTTCTTCACCGTTCAGCAAGTTTACCTCACACTCTCAGTGCATTTTTTCACCGTTCAGCAAGTTTACCTCACACTCTCAGTGCATTTCTTTACCGTTCAGCAAGTTTACCTCACACTCTCAGTGCATTTCTTCACCGTTCAGCAAGTTTACCTCACACTCTCAGTGCATTTCTTCACCGTTCAGCAAGTTTACCTCACACTCTCAGTGCATTTCTTCACCGTTCAGCAAGTTTACCTCACACTCTCAGTGCATTTCTTCACCGTTCAGCAAGTTTACCTCACACTCTCAGTGCACTTTTTCACCGTTCAGCAAGTTTACCTCACACTCTCAGTGCATTTCTTCACCGTTCAGCAAGTTTACCTCACACTCTCAGTGCATTTTTTCACCGTTCAGCAAGTTTACCTCACACTCTCAGTGCCTTTCTTCACCGTTCAGCAAGTTTACCTCACACTCTCAGTGCATTTCTTCACCGTTCAGCAAGTTTACCTCACACTCTCAGTGCATTTCTTCACCGTTCAGCAAGTTTACCTCACACTCTCAGTGCATTTCTTCACTATTCAGCAAGTTTACCTCACACTCTCAGTGCATTTTTTCACCGTTCAGCAAGTTTACCTCACACTCTCAGTGCATTTCTTCACCGTTCAGCAAGTTTACCTCACACTCTCAGTGCATTTCTTCACCGTTCAGCAAGTTTACCTCACACTCTCAGTGCATTTTTTCACCGTTCAGCAAGTTTACTTCACACTCTCAGTGCATTTCTTCACCGTTCAGCAAGTTTACCTCACACTCTCAGTGCATTTCTTCACCGTTCAGCAAGTTTACCTCACACTCTCAGTGCATTTCTTCACCGTTCAGCAAGTTTACCTCACACTTTCAGTGCATTTCTTCACCGTTCAGCAAGTTTACCTCACACTCTCAGTGCATTTCTTCACCGTTCAGCAAGTTTACCTCACACTCTCAGTGCATTTCTTCACCGTTCAGCAAGTTTACCTCACACTCTCAGTGCATTTCTTCACCGTTCAGCAAGTTTACCTCACACTCTCAGTGCATTTTTTCACCGTTCAGCAAGTTTACCTCACACTCTCAGTGCATTTCTTCACCGTTCAGCAAGTTTACCTCACACTCTCAGTGCATTTCTTCACCGTTCAGCAAGTTTACCTCACACTCTCCGTGCATTTCTTCACCGTTCAGCAAGTTTACCTCACACTCTCAGTGCATTTCTTCACCGTTCAGCAAGTTTACCTCACACTCTCAGTGCATTTCTTCACCGTTCAGCAAGTTTACCTCACACTCTCAGTGCATTTCTTCACCGTTCAGCAAGTTTACCTCACACTCTCAGTGCATTTCTTCACCGTTCAGCAAGTTTACCTCATACTCTCAGTGCATTTTTTCACCGTTCAGCAAGTTTACCTCACACTCTCAGTGCATTTCTTCACCGTTCAGCAAGTTTACCTCACACTCTCAGTGCATTTCTTCACCGTTCAGCAAGTTTACCTCACACTCTCAGTGCATTTCTTCACCGTTCAGCAAGTTTTTATACACATATATTATGCTCATAAAGTAAGCAAAACTCATTATTGTATGGTCAACGGGCAGGATTCGAAAACGGGTCTCAAAATTGTGAGTTCGGCGTCTTACCGACCGCGACCGAGCCAATGCTGCGGGTCAAGATTCAGTTTTCACGACCATACCTATATAGTTCATCCGAGGGTCCTTAAAGCGTTACACAATGAAGCTACCTCACAATCGGTTAACTAAAACAAATGTTGCATAAACAAATAACTGAAATGACAACTGGCTCACCGCCGCGCTGGCCGACATCGAACCAGCGACCGTGACGCGTGACGTCACACGTACCCACATTTAATAATATGTTTTAGACCCACCAAGTGAAACAGAAGCTATTTTCTTCAAAACGATCATATATAGGTAGGTATAAATATACTTTCTTACTTCTATTATCGTCGCCCAGAAGCAGACAGCAAGTAGTTACTAACTCGGAAGGAAAAAGCCTTCAGTTGGATTATAGGGAATCAGCTATCATCTGATTAAGCAACTGTTAGGGACTCTGTCAAACTAAATATCTCTAACGAACGGTTGAATGTAAATGACTCAGTAGTTTCAACAGACCAACTTTCAGCCTTAAGTAATAAATAAATAACATTATTATAAAAACATTAAGCAAATCTTGTAACCGCAGGCTGCACGAAGCTATCAGCTCTATACTTCAAACAAATGTACAAAAACAGATATTTATTACAACTTTGTATTTTCCTCCTGAAGTGAGTTCTGTACAAAAATAGCAGGTCCTTCGACTGGAGGTCAACCAACTCGGGGCCGGTCGGTGTGCTGATAGGTGTTATATTCATGGAGGTAGAATGTTTGTGGTAAATAGAACACCTATCTTTATTCTGGATACATTCATTGCAATTTTTATATTCTCATCATCGCTGATTGATAATACACAGTCCAAATGGTGGGTTGGATACATCTTACAGATTAATTATTTATACTACACCTGCTCGGAAAGTACCTTCTTTCTTTGTTGAAAACGATGCAGAAAATACGTCATTACTGTCATACAAATATGCGGGCGGCAAAAGTGTATGAAAATTCATTGTTAACGTGCTTGAGCGGGCAGAAAAAGTATATGCAAATCCATTGTTAACGTGCTATTTTTTTTTAAAATAACATAAAGAATGAGCAAGTGGCCAAGTGGCCAGTATTATTTTGCGAACTCGTACATAAAACTCGAAAAATGATACTGGCCACTTGCTTTTCCTGCACATAATAAAAAATAAGAAGGAAATAAAAAGTGACAATCGCACGCGAGTCAGTCGGTTTCTTTTATTGTGTCTTGATTACAAGTAAAATTATACTATTTCCTCGCAGGTGTAGTATAAAGCACTATGTATCACTCGGGAGAAAGTGCGATTCCCAACTCGTGTGTATTGAGGCCCTTGGCTTCGCCTCGGGCCTCAAACTACACCCTCGTTGGTAATCTTCCCCTTTCTTCCCTCGGTGAACAATGTACTATTGTTTACCTATATGGGGTAATTGAATAATAAGAAACCGCGCCGGCACGACCCTGGGAGCATGCGGCCCCAATATAACATTTAGAATCTGATAAAAATAATAAAATACTAACGACTCATTGTCATTATTATATACAAATAAAAAATAATTCATTTCTGTAACTTAATCATACAATTTTAACAAGTTGTTGTTGTTGGGATTCAGTATAAAGATGGATCGACTTACATGAATTTATTTCTGTTTTATTATATATATAAACGAAACGGATTTTTATAAATATTATATTACAAATAATTAAATTAATATTTTTGTAAAAGCAAAAAAAGTTACTTAATTTAAAACTAAATATTCCTAAAATTAATTATACAAAAAAAAAACTGGTTAAAACTATCCTATAAATAAAATAAATCTATAAATTAAATTAAACTAATCTAAATCAATATTACCTAAAATTACAAAAATTAAAGATGAAAAACCCGGTCCAGCCCCCCTATTCTGTATCTTTAGTTGCCAACTGCACGAGGTGCCTATCATCAAAAACATAGCTAAAAACTGAAGTTTCAAAATTGCCTTTAGTGGGTATTGAACTATTAACAATCTGTGTCGTCACTTCAAGTGCGAAAATATCCTTAGGACATCGGAATTCGACAGTATATCTATGTTTTTGATGATAGACACCCAGTCTAGAAGGCAACTAGAGATACACAATAGGCCCGCTGGTCGCTGTCCCCCGGTAGGGTGCCCAGAATGCTGGCAACGTTTCCTCTTTGGATGGCCAGACTGATCCTCTGGCCAAGGTAAGCGCCAGCCCTCCGGTCACCCGAGACATCGACCATGCGCGACGAAAGTTCTTTAAACAGTCGCCGCGCCTCCGGACCCCACGGACCCAGCGTCTCCACCCCAAACGGCGCAAACATATAGCACCTGTCCAGTGCAGAATACTTGCGCCGTTTGTTGCTTTCAGCAGTGCCCGCCGCTGCACCAGCGGCCCTGCAGCTTTGTTGGACATAGGATGTCCACGCATGTTGCGTCCCACACTAGCGGCCGCCCATGTTTCCATGCTGTCAAAGTCATGCTGTCGGGCCTCTTTCCATCGTCCCGAACGACTCCTGTTGGTTCACGGGTCGAGGGTACGTTGATCGTGGTGAAGGCCCTTCGGATAATGTCGTTCAGGGCAGCATGGCGAGAGTGACGGCCGGCACTGCGTCGACACGATAGGCCGTGGAGCCCGGAACAGTCCACGTCAGCTCCGCAGGGGCAGCGATGTGGTTGGGTTATTGTGGTGCCTAGCCGCAAGCCTATGGCCGTACTAAATGACAGGTTGTCGATTAGGGTACCGATATTTACGGAAGGAAGTTTTCTTTTTTATTTAATTTCTAATATAATATTCATAAAAATCAGTAAAAAAAGCATGAATTTATTTAGCGATAGGCGATATGTGTCGAATTCCTTCCGAATTTGTTGTCAAGCGAGCGAGGGTCTTTGTTCGGAAGGAATTCGAAACATATCGCGAAATAAATTCATGTTAGTCGATCCGTCTTTATCTTTATAATTCAACTTACAATAGTTACAAATCTAAAAATAAAGTTGTTGGGAGTCTCCTTTTAAGTAAAGAATATACCTGTCTTAGGAAGCTCCGCCCTTCCATTACTTACATTGGTATTAGTACGTATATATCATTGGAAATAAAAATGAAAATTTTGTAAATTTTTAAAGAATGAGTAACTTATGGCCCAATATTATACCATGGAGTAACTAGTGTGTGATTTAAGGTCTGTATGTGTGTGAGTGTAATGTTTGTGACTGTAGAACCCTGTAACTGTAAATCAATAGTCCTGCGACCGAGGTCTTGGCATCAGATTTAATTTATCCACTAGGAGTTGAGGATATATGTATGTGTGTGTGTGTGTGTGTGTGTGCGGGATTGTTTAGTGAAGGTGTAAAAGTGGTGCAAGGGTTATTGAAGGAAGTTTGGCTTGTATTTCGTTATTAGCTATGTGTTATGTGATTGTAAACTAATATATTGGTAAGTATTTATTAGATGTAATAAATATGTATTAATAAGTTTAGCCCAGATTTTGCAAAAGGGTTTCAACTTGCTCATAACTGTTTGTTTTAAACAATTTTGTTGCAAAATATAAAGTTTTCTTATTGTTAGTAAATCACACAATTTGTATAGGCTTTCAGTAGGAAATGTGAACGGTTTAAAATACATAATTATCAGTAGTGACCTCTGTGCCCTCTCAAATTCAAGAAATATTTCTTTGGTTCCCCTCCCCACATTGGTATACTATATATACCAGGATCGACTGGGCTACAGTTATATATATATTTGGTTTAGAAGAGTCGTTGTCGTGACATGTCTTAAAGTTTTGAATATCCATATCAGTTTTCTGATTCTGCTAATTACCAGTTCTATGTGAGAATGCCAATATGAACGCTGGTCAACCATAATCCCTAGATATTTTGTTTTTGTGACGCTACATAAACAGTTAGAGTTTTTGATATTATTACATTTATGTATTTTAATTTGGGAGTTTTCTGCTGGCTGCGTGCTATTTTATTTTAATTTGGAAGTCGTCTGCTGGCTGTGTGCTATTATATTTTGTGAAACATATAAAGTTGGTTTTAATCATGTTTAAATGTTGATTTTAGCCAACGAGCAATTTCAGCAAGCCCTTCTTCGGCAGAGCAACGTACAGAGTCCCATGAATTACAAGCAAAAACAACAGCACTATCATCTTCATAGGAAAATCTATCTTCATGTCACATAAGTTATTGATATAGATTAAAAATAATGTTGGGCCCAACACCCTACCCTGTGGGACACCAAAGGTTACTATGGAGAAAATGCTGAATGGATCACATTACTTGAATAAATATATTTTTTTAATAATTTATGACAATATTACACATGACAAGGAGTTAAGAACAATGATATTCTATACCTATATAAGGTGACTTCAGTCTAGACAGCCAAATTCACCCTGGAGACTCAGTAAGTGGTCAGGACCAAGGTTCAATAACTCTTTTTGTGTAAATAAAGTTCAGGCTTCCTATACTAATTTACTCTGAGTTGTTCGTAAATTGGGCACGATTATTATTATGCGTTATCCACAAAAAGGGTAATTGAACCTTGGTCCTGACCACTTACCAAGTCTCCAGTATGAATTTATCTATATAATTAGAAGTCACCTTATATAGTACGAAAATGCCCAATTGGTTTTGATTTGATCAAATAACCAAGTCGCATGACAATGTATGTAAATGATGTCATGGACACTGGATGCTCAAATTGGCGTCATTATTGTTATACTAAAAATAACATCAAAAGTCAAACATAAATCATTATCTGCGACCCTGCTAATGAGCATAGACAAACAACGAATAAGTATCTAATAATTTATGTTTTAAATTATTAAAAGCTTTATAAAATATCAGCTTAGGTACAATATTCAATATTTTACCAACTGTCACGAGGACGTTATCTTGGCATTTTCAAGCTTTGATTGAATGAATATACGAGTGTCAGTATTTAGGTACCTGTACGAACATTGTATATCATTTGTATTGTAATCTGTTTACCGGCACCCATGGTACAGACTTCCATGGTCTAGTATGGGAGCCACTGAATACTGTTTTGAATATAAACTGTTTATATGAAACAATGGTGCGAGAGTTCCGGCACCGCGCTCACCAACCCGTCTGCCCAGCGTGTGTGAGTATGGGCAATTCTTCCAGGATGACCGCCATAAGTGGCAAAGTCCTCGAAAGGCTTATGTTCAGCAGTGGACGAACTAGGTTGATGTATGGATGATATGAAACAAAGACTATACAACCAATTTGTATACTGGGTTGTTCCTCCGTGATATGAAATAAAAATATTTTTCATTTTCATTTTTCAACTTGAAACGTAATAATTCCTAATTAATTGTAGGTATTATACAACGTGTAACAGAATGGTGTAACCATATTTGAAGAGCTTATTCAGTCAATGGTATAGAACAACTTTTACTATGGAGTCAACCCTGAAATCTCAAAAAAACAATCTGCCCTTCCATACATTTCAGACGAGCGGCATTGCATTTTCCTATGAAGCGAGTAATTTTTTTTTTCGATATACAGGATTTGTTCCATAGTAAAAGTTGTTCTAAACCGTTGACAGAATAAGCTCTTCAAATATGGTTACACCTTTCTGTTACACGTTGTATATGTTGGCTCACCTGCCTCTTTTTCTTGGACGCGTAATACTTATAATCACGCAGCGAAACAACAAATCGCAGTGTAATACTTAAATATTTAGGAGGCAAAAAATTGACTACATATTTCTATTACATAGTTTATACAAAAAAAAAACAAGTCGATCCTTAACCACGTTCTTCTGCGGAACGTTTAAAAACAAAAAAAAAAGGTGGTTTACATATATATTTGTTAGACAAATGTATATATCTTAGGATATTGCTTATAAGTACGTCGACTTAATAAAATACCAACAAAACAAATGTATTTTTTTCAATATGACGAGACACCTAATTTCTTCCAAAGAACCCTCGTTGTTTATGTTCTAGGGTCAGGATAAGTTTACATTAGATTTTAGTATTTTTTATTATCAATATTATATACAATTATACTGTTTAAGTTCGTTGTTCACTAAAGTAATAGAGCTGATTGGAAGCACAGAACATTTAAATCAAATGTTCTGAGATTGGAAGTATATAAAAGAGAAAGATGAAAAGTAAACAACCCTTACAATTATTTTACATATTCTTCCCGGAATCCTCATGTATTTTCATCGCTCTTACATGATATATTTTTTCTTTGCTTGACCTATAATTTAAAATAACTTTACAATTCATATAAAATAATCAATACTACTTATCTTTTTATTTTCACCGTGTAGAACTAATTACAAAAGTTAAACAGGTGAGCGTTCCCTTTATTAGAATATCTGAATGGTGCCGCGCTGCGGTGCAGTACTGTGCACTGCGGTGCCGTGCCACTGCGGTGCCGCCATAGGGCTGTTAGGTCATCTAAGAATAAGAAAAAACTGGGACAAATTTTGAATTAGTTATGACGTTCATGATATACGAGCATCGATTGATTGGCTTTTGTGAATAAATAAAATAGAAGCTTTGAGCTGCAGCCTGCAGGTCAAGTGTGACAAGATATCGCCGTTGTCGTCACCCTAATGTAAGTAGTAATTTTATAAATATAGATAAGTATTACAAATGTGCTAATAGTTTTTGTAGTTGGGTCTTCCCGACTAAACTGAACTCCCAACACAACATTATATCCTATCCCGTTAGAAAGTGGTTTTACACAGTACCAGAAGCAGTGTCTAAAGGGCGACTGTTTGTTTGTTTGTATGTCACCATGACGACGCCCTGGTTCGATTCCCGGCCAAGGCAACCTGTCGCGAGGACAATCACCCCTCACCTCACCTCACCTCACCGATAGTTCAATTAGCTCGTTCCGGAAGAAGTCAATAAAGAAGTTCTTGAGCAAATACGAAAGTATAGAGTGCTCAGGAATGCAGGAGTCGGCTTGCTGCCCTCGGTAAAAGATACAATTATTTCTAATACGATCTACTAGTTATATTAAGAATCGCGGAAAAATACAATATATCACAACTGAAAATGTAAAAAAAAAACGTAATATTAAGTTAGTCAAGTATTCGGTATAGTAACACTGAAACTACATTATAAACTGGCGTTTTCAGTAATTTTTGTTAAAATACACCATATTATGTACATAATAAATTATAGAATTAAATAAGACTTGAGGATAATTCATTGTTTATATAAAAACGGCTCACCTCAATACGTGTTATGATCGGGAAAGACGACCAGTGTCAGCAGATTTAGACTGCCTTCATCTGGGTGAGTGAAGACGTACGTTTACACGACGACGTTACGCCTCACACTGAGAGCCGTTTTTATATAAATTACATAATAAATGTTAAAATACAGTATAATTGTACATAATATACATATGTAGAATACACCATAATATGTACATAATATATATTAAAATACACCCAACCAACGTGATGAACGCCTTAATGTGATGAACTGTGATCCTAAAATATTTCGGTCACAAATATTGTTTTCCTTCACCGTCAGTAAGTGATATGTACTCGTACAAATACTCACTATGTACATACATAAAAAAGAACATTTCATGGAGACTGCCGACAGAAGTGAAAACGAAATAAAACTGGTCAAGTGCGAGTAGGACTCGCGCCCTGAGGGTTCCGTGCCATTTAAATAGGTATAGGTTAGTATAGTTAAATAATTTGAACAGAAATTACAAAACTTATCACTACTTTCAAATTATATGAAACAAGACTGCAAAATTAAGTTGGTTGAGTATTCGAGGATATCACCCTAAAAATACATAATAAATCGGCGTTTCCAGTATTTGTTGTTATTACAAATTCCAAATTCCTAACTACTTTGGTCTTTGAGATAGACCCAGTAACAAAAATGGTGCTGAAACGGATAGTGATTTGGCAGGATACCGGATACCGGATATCCGGCGAGGCACTAGGCCGGATAGCCGGATATCCGGCTCAGGATATGCGTTTCGCACTAATTGATCAAGTCTAAATATTACGCACCAAGGTGCGTGCGGGTGCAAGTGGGCGAGATTATTCGTGCATTTTTTAAATGAAGATCATTTCTAAATGATCATTTCTAAATGATCGTATCACAATCACACAAATGCTGGTTTGCAAACCCGAAACAATTTCCGATCCTAACGAAATTTGTAAATATGTATCTTTAGTCTCCTTGGAGTGGTGTATACTGTATATAAATGGACAGGTATCTTTAAATGAAACAGCGTAATATACTGTTCATACTGAACAAATTTTCCAAAGCAACATATTGAAAAAAAAAAATTGAACCTGCCCGCCCAGTGCCCTTTAAAAATTTAAAGTAGGTTTTCAAAATGAGTATGGAAACATGAAAATATTTTTTTATTTCCACAAGTATGTTTCTTTGGAAAAGTTGTTTAGTATGATTTCAGTACGACCATGTGTTTTTATTAAAAGATACATGTTGAGTTACATTCGGTATATTGTGAGAGCAAAAGAAGCTGGTGTAATGTATGAAGAAAAGCATAAACGTTTATTCCCAACAATTGATGTAAAGCTTGTCTTTATCTACCATAGCTCAATTCTTATTCACTTTATGTGTTAGAATTTAGATTATTCAATCATTGATACAACTATTTTGTGATTTAAACGACTTTTTGTATGTTGAGTTAAGTATCCGGTATCCGGCCGAATACTGACTACTATCCGGCCGGATACCGGATACCAAAAATATGGGCGGATAGGCCGGATACCGGATAGTAACCGGATATCCGTTTCATCTCTAGTTTAAACTTTACACTCTACTTAATGAGACAATGAAAACAGAAATTTTGGGGTAAGAGACATTTTTTTTCCAGCTCTATTATCGTATACATATAAGGCCCTCCTGAATTTTTTTTTAATTTTATTTTAAATTTAATATTCGCTTTTTTAACACAACATATCAATATTTGAGGTCTCTATCTTATTCCGTCTAAGAGCTAGAGACCCGTGACATACGTACATACAGACAGACGAACAGCGGAGTGACATTAATAGGGCTCCATTTTGCCTTTTGGGTACGAAACCCTAAAACGATCAACGCGCCTAAAGAAGTCTTCACTTGAAAAAAACTCTTTGGTAAATGCCTTCTGCATGCTCAAACGGCAAGCATTCGACCCCGGGTCTCACAATGAGTAGTGGGGGCAATTTGTATACTTGGGGAGGGGGAGGGGCAGATTTACCTTCTAAATTTATTTATATTAACACCGATTAAAACCCAAAACGGTACCTACCACGGGTTTTTAGGAAAAAAAATTGTTGATATTATATGTAACAGTGGAAACAAAATAATGTTGTCTAAGAAAAATACAATGAAAACATAAATTAAAATATTTCGTGAATGTTGGCGGAAACGTCCACTAGACCCTGGCAACATAATTACTCTGTATGTAACAAAACTTTTAGGGTTCCGTACCCAAAAGGCAAACACGTAGCCCTAATTATGTCTGTCTGTATCCGAGTCTCTAGCTCGTAGGTAGACGGAATGAGTTATAAATCTGAAATTTGGATAGGTATCTATAGGTATTTTGTCTAGAATTTTGACCGAAAACTGAATACCTATTGAATAAGAAGTTCATTTAAATAATATTTCGAGTGTGGGTAAGGTACTGAAAAATTGGACGAAAATGAAAACAAAAAAAGTGTTTATCTGTAATATGTACGGAACCCTAATAGAACAAGGCCCGATTCGCACTTGACCGGTTTTTATTTCATGCCTGACCTCAATGACTTTGAACACTCAGTGACCTCAAGATGATCCCCTGTGTCACTGAACGGCACTCGCAAAATACTCAAGTTAACCAATAAAACATTGAGCTATAATTAATTATACCACATTCAATTATGTAGCTATGAAAAGATATTTTTTACATAAAAAAAAAACAAAAGGACATGACCTAACTTCGAAAACCATATTCTGTTTTTTATTATAAAATACGGAACTACGCTTAGATGCTTATATAGAATACTCATGTAATAGTGTGCAAAAACCAAGTACAGCGGCCCTAGAACGAGCGCACATAAAGCAAACAGTTTGAAAGAAAAAACTTCTATCAAACCTCATTTCTTAGATTGACACACCAAAAAAAGTACCTTTTATTTCCGTTTTGCTTCAAAACGCATTACAGCGGCCCTAGAACGAGCGCACATAAAGCAAACAGTTTGAAAGAAAAAACTTCTATCAAACCTCATTTCTTAGATTGACACACCAAAAAAAGTACCTTTTATTTCCGTTTTGCTTCAAAACGCATTATCTCTGATTATTGGTCAAGTACGGCTTTGTTTTACTCCTTCGTTCACTCAGAAAGCAAGCTTTTTGTTTACTTCCGTAGATCGCGGTCATTTTTGACAGCCGTTTGAATAGTCGTTGGACGGGTCAAAAGCTTTATGCTTTTGCTTTATAGCTCTCAAAAACAGTGACCAAATTGGATGCCTTTTTAAAAAATTGTGTGTCTTCTTGTTATAAAATTGAGGTGTTTAAGCTCATGTAAGTAAATTATTAGAGTTTTATTGTATTCATTAATGTCCTACCTACGTGTATCACTAAGTATACGTAAATATTTGTTTTATTTGCAGTCATTAAAAGTCGTTTTGTTTTAGCCTATCAAAAGTGTATTAAAATTACCCTTGTCATCAAGTTTTTACTATTTAGAAGGAATTTCATAATTATATTAGTGCTTACAATTTACTATAACACACTAATCCTTTATTTTATTAACTTTCAAGGATAACCTCAAAATCGTATTTTTTTTCCAAGTACTTACTTTTTCCTAATTAAATGGTTTGTTTTGTTTTATTATATATATACAATATATATAGCATATGTGAATATTGCTTAAACTGGTTTGATCTGAATATATACAACATATTGTTTCATTGTTCATTACAGGTCCGTGACAGTGATTTAAAGTTCTTGAATGTGAATGCCAAGTTTTGGGGGTGCTACAAATGACCATGCCATATGGGGTTTGAGCTTCATCAAGGAGCACATGGAGAATCTATATAGAGCTGCTGAATTAACATGGCTTCTCGGTAAGTGTGCTTAAAGCTGACTGTGTTAATTTACAATCAAATGATTAACATACTTGCACATCCATCCATCAGCCTAGTTCGTCCACTGCTGGACATAAGCTTTTCCAGGACTTTGCCACTCCTGGCGGTCATCCTGGAAGAATTGCCCATACTCACACACGCTGAAGAGGCGGGTTGGTGAGCGCGGTCCCGGAACCTTCGCACCAGTGATGCCGCTGCCCGTCACCAATCTGTTCTATATAAGGCCCGGCTATTAGGGATGGAAATACCGCCATCTATCAGTCCCAGGCATGGTGGGCCTCCTGGTTTTTTGCCTGTGAGCTGTCCTCTTACTCTCCCCCAAATTACTTCGAGGGGGTCTCCAAGTAAAATGGTGCTACCTCCACAGTCGAGCCCGGCATCAGCTCTACCACCTCTAAAACTTGCACGAGTTTATTAATTTTATCTGGAAGAGCATAGTTAATGAGTCCATCATCCCTGCTTCTGTATAATATGTAGTCGTGTACCTATTGTATTTTAAGGCTATGTTTGTTTAGTCCAAACCTTGTCAAGATAAAATATGCCCTATACTGCCCCATCCGAATGTGCCACCTGTATTGATTAATAAAATAACTAACACCATGTATTTTCCTTACAGGTGACAGCGGCCATAATTGATGATCCCTATACTTCATGCAGCACCAGGGTCACGGGACGAGAGTTACACCACACTCCACATGAAAACGCGCAACACCATTGAATGCGCATTTGGTGTTCTTAAGAACAGGTTTCGAAGTTTATTAGGACAGAGGGTCTTATGCTACCACCCGGACTATGTGGCCGAAATTGTGAAAGCGTGTTGTGTTTTGCACAACATGCTCATTATTAGCAGGGGCATGCCCGAAGAGGATGAGTATGACGCTGACCAAAGGGTACCACACCTCGACTATGTTGAAGACAACGGGGCGCCTGAGCTGGTTGTTGGTAGAGCGGTATGCGCTCGACTAATCCATCGTCTTTTCCCATAAAATGTATTTTAGTACTAGTTTATTTAAGTATTTTGTTATTTAGATTAACATGACCATGTAACTTTTTTAGTTCCTATATATTTTAGATAAACATGACATGTAACTTTTTTAGTTTCTATATTTAAATGGAAATGCATATTATATTAGACATTAATTAATTAAAAAAAATAAGAAAAATTAAATTTCTAGCACCATAGGTATTTCTAATATAAGAGTTTTTATTCAGATATGGTCAAAAGCCCTTAAGGGTCCGTTTCGCCAAACATGCTCTCGCGTTTGGACAATTTGGCATGTGAAAACAAAATATTTTTAACAAATAAAATTTGTGTAGGTAGTTAAGGGGTTGAACTACATTATAATTTTTCAGATTTGACACAAGCATCACAATCATTGATAAAAAAAATCGGAAAGATCAGTAAAATCACGGAAAACGTAATTTGGCTTTGGAACTAGTATGATCAGTCTACTGATCTAACTACAAACTAAAATATTTTTTATAGAGCAAAGAAATGAAAGTAGCCTTTACAGATTTTATTATTTTTTATTTCCTTTCGTTATTTTAAAAGAAATACTCAAACATACTACATTTTTCCTGTACAGAAAAATGACGCAAAAAGAATTTGGAAGTTTGTGTATTTCTTTTTAAATAACGAAAGGAAAAAAATATTAATATTTTATATGAATAAGGTACTTTAAACTCTTTACGTAAAAAAAATATATTTCAATTTGGAACAAAAAAAAATATTTTTTTCTGTTTGCAACGCTAAATTACATTTTTCGTGATTTTAGTGATCTTTCCGATTTTTTTTCCCGATGCTTGTGATACTTGTGTAAAATCTGAAAAATTATAATGTAGTTCAACTCCTTAACTACCTACACAAATTTAATTTGTTAAAAATACTTTGTTTTAATATGCTAAATTGTCCAAACGCGAGAGCATGTTTGGCGAAACGGACCCTTAATATTACGTAAAATAAAAAACCGATATATGCAAGTCATACAAAATTTATTAAAACACATAGATATATTTAGTACTTAGGTTCATAAAATTTTAATCCTGGAAAGTAATTTTATAAATAAATAAAAATCTTTTATTTCAGAGACAAGCTCCATATTGTGTTAGTAACAGATTAGATACTTATTTACTATGTTAGTAACAGGCAATTTAAAACAAAACAAATAATTGAAATAGAAAACTGTAAAGAGACGCTAAGGAAAGGGCTTCATAAACCCTGCCCTTCTCGTCTCTTTAATATGACACTAGTCCAGTGCTTCATAAAAGCATAGTCCGCATCCAGTCTGGCCACTATCACCTGTAGAAGACTGTTGGAGCTACTCCGCACTCGATGCATCAGGGACGCGGTTCGCAGCCTAAGAATAGTAGAGAAGTTATCGACTCTAGCCTCTGCCAGCATCCCTGATACACTGCAGTACCGTCGCAGCCCCAACAGCGCTCTAAAAGCATTATTGTATTGAGCCTCAAGGCATAGAGCCACATATGCCTTTTCACACATATAGTTTTTATAGTTCACACATAGGTCGCAAATAGGCCGTTTTTGTACAACATGCAAATCTATGGGATAGCATATTTGATCTTACGGACAAGGCTCTACACTCTCCTTCAATGTCCAAATCATCCCTAAGCGTCTCGCTAACCCAGTGAGCCTTAAAACTTTGAACTTGCTTAAGAGGAACGCCATTTAGCATGACAGGAGGAATTTTACAAGTTTTATTTATTTCTAAATCTAGAAATAAGGCATACACAGGTGTATTTCTGGCTGTGTAGTACTGGACAGTCTGCTTGAGACAGAGGACCGCAGTTTCAGTGGACAAACTGAGCATCATGTAATTTGACATGCCTACATAACTGTTGGTCAAGCAACCTGTCCAGCACCTTAGCCATAATGGTTGGCAATGAGATCGGTCTGTAATGGTTTTTATCACTTGAACAACCTGTTTTATTTTTAACTATAGGCACCACTAAAGTTTTTAACATATCAGCCCCCCTATTCTGTATCTTTAGTTGCCAACTGCACGAGGTGCCTATCATCAAAAACATAGCTAAAAACTGAAATTTCAAAATTGCCTTTAGTGGGTATTGAACTATTAACAATCTGTGTCGTCACTTCAAGTGCCAAAATATCCTTAGGACATCGGAACTCGATAGTATATCTATGTTTTTGATGATAGACACCCAGTCCAGAAGGCAACTAGAGATACACAATAGGCCCGCAGGTAAGTAGTTGTGACTTAAACAAAGGGAGAAAAACATGGCTAAAACTCGTGGCAAATGTATACCTGCAAACTGCAGATGTTCAATACTCAAATGATCATGCCCAGGATGTGCCCAGGTGATTTACCTCGAGTCATTTTACTTATTATAGATCTTATTTCACTTGCTGTAATGACTACCACCTTTTATCCCGAGAACGACTAGAACAATGCACCATGTCTTCCTCCTTAGACATGTCCAAAGGTGACTCAACCTTAAAATTATTTTTGAACATTTCAGCTATCTACAACATATCATTCAGGCCTTCAACACTCACCAGAATTTGATAGATAAATGAAAAATTTATCTGCTAATGTAACATTTTACCTTTCAAGGGAATTTGGAAATAAACTCTTCATATTTAATTTATAAGCTTTATTACTACTTTCATCTTTATAAAAGTCTCTTAGGTATTGAAAACAGGCAACTTTTTTGTCACCTGTCTCAAAATCAGGATATACAAAGGATTTGAGATTATCTTTTAAGTTTAGCCAATTATTCTGTATGTTTTTAATTATGTGAACAAAGTCATAGAGCATGTAAATAACTTCTCCTGGAAAAGTAGGGTTCAGTATGGAAATTTCAGAAGACAAGGAGTTAAAAACATTCTGATTGACCCTGTTGTTATCAGTGATTATGGACAATATTTTGAATCCTTTACCTTTAATAAAAGATATAACATCAACAACAACCACATTTTAAATCTTTTCCAAGCATGGACTGAACAGGCTAAAGTTTAACAATTTCAGTACAATGTCAAAAGTCGATGATATAATGAATACCTGTACAGTAGTGGCTAAGCAATTAAGATTGTTCATTGCATAACTGGTTACATTAGAACTTTTGTAATTAAGGCCGCCTTTGATATACATTTCATCAATAACTAAATTCACAAACTTGTCTTTACTACACGAAGTTTTAACCATATGTGACAATTAGTGATCATTACCCAATGTTGAGTGAGGTTTTAAATTTAGAGAGCAGGTTATGTGTTGCAAGTACCTTTTTGTAGGGAGGGAGCTATAGATAGTCCCGTAGCAAGTTATAAGCAGAGCTAAGTGTATTGGCGTTTTTTTACGTTTAACAATGCAAGTTGATCTTTAATTAGACTTAGACTTAGACTTACTTACAATATTAAAAACAGCCTTTTGTATGGAAAAATATGGTGAAGTAGAGCTTAGAGGACATTCGTTATGTCTACATCTAGACAAGATATTTTCAATATGTGACCACCTACTTAGTGTAAGTCCATCGGGGAGAATCCATCTGAGCTCATTTGGCGACAGACAACTGATTCTTGCCTAAAACACTTTCACTTTTAAATTGATGTCAACAATCAAACTACATTTCACATAATGCATATCATTTTCCTCACTTGCAAAGTCTAACTGAAATAGACTTGTCAGAAAATATTTTCGGGTCCCAAACATTGCTTAGTGCACTGATATTTGATTTGAAAGCTTTATATGTTTCAATCACATCACTTTTCAAGAACTTTTGGGTAGCGTCCTCATGGCGTTCTTGCTCCTTGAGGTGTTGGAGTGACGGGCCAGGCCGGACGGGTTGAGTGAGATATGAAGGCAAATTGGGAAACATGTTAGGAACGGCCATGGAACGGCACCTTTTCTTAATTTTGGATTCTTCAAAACCTGATTTCTTGCTATTCCTTCATTATCTATGATTTTCTCCTTCTGTACAGTGTTGTCATAATTGGAAGTACATCCAGGTACGCAGCATCGACGAGGATCTCTGAAATAAACATAACCTCAAATTAGTATGCCATATAATCAATCATGTCTAAATTACAGCATGAACTATGTTAATTTTCTTACCTTGATATGCAAACGAATACTGGATTAATTATTTTCAGATTAATTATAAAATTGTGTAAAAATTTTACACTTCGCCGATAAAAGCGGGAGATTTGACGTTGCATTTCTGTTTTTGTCTATGCCGTTTTTTTTTTCGAGTGAATGGTTGTGTGGTAGTTTGCTGCCAAACGCAAAACGATCGTAATCTGAAAAAGTGTGCGCAATCTACGGATTAAAAAAAAGAAAGCATCAAAGCTTTGAAGCAAACTTTTAAGAGTAAAGCAAAAAGTCTCCTGTTTGCTTTGTTGGCTGTGGTAAGGCCGCAGTAATGATATTTTTTTTCGCAATACCGAAAGTCAGTTCAAAGTTGTAATATTTAACAAGGTGGTGACATCT
Source organism: Ypsolopha sequella (assembly GCA_934047225.1). NCBI lineage: Eukaryota > Metazoa > Arthropoda > Insecta > Lepidoptera > Ypsolophidae > Ypsolopha > Ypsolopha sequella. Next base: position 31,196,444 of record OW203987.1, on the reverse strand, counting down.
TATGACAATGTGTGTAAAGTCGTTCAACAGCGACATCTATATTGTATTTGTGGAAGCAGCTGCTTCATACACTTGATGGAATAAGTTGGAGAAAAGTACAAAATTATACTACTAGATGTCGTGATACATACTGTATTTCGTTGTTTTCTAAGATGCAACACAGATGTCGCTACTTACTGTCAAATGTTGCTGTATTTCACAGTTTCCCTAGATGCAATACAGACGTCGCTGCTACGAACTATAAAAAAAGACGATTGGTGCAAAAACCAGTACTTATTGTTTATTGATCAAAACAGTGTAAGTTTTGTTGAACTCTGAAACAAACATGTATTACATACAACGTTTAGTTTTTTTTAAATAATAATATTAATGATGAAATTTTGACTTTTTTTTAGAGTACGTCCCTCTCGCACTGCGAGTCTTTCCGCATGGAGTAGCAGTAATTGATACCAGCGTGACCTATATTCTTAAGGCGTTACAGCATGCAAAAGTGCTGCCACTATAGAAAAAAAAAATTACTTGCTTGAATAATTATTGAAAATCTGCTCAAGTAAATGTCTAGAAATACCAATGAACTATTTTCACATAGTTTTCAGAAACAACCTCATTTTATGGCAAGAATTCAACGGCAAAAACGGCCGTTTGTAGCTAAATTTAAAATTTTAGCTCATCGAAGACGTCGTCTATGAAAAGTATGCTATGTTAAAATAGTTAATTGCTATTTCTAGACATTTAATTACTTGAACAGATTTTCAATAATTAAGTATTCTAGAAAGTAAAAAATATTATTTCACTAGAGTGGCAGCAGTTTCGCATTTTGGAACGCTTTAACTCCTTTGTATCAATTTTTGCTCCGTAAACTTTCATCGGCATCAGCGTTGGAACACATGCTTCGGGAAGGAACACATGCACAGTGAGCCTTGAGGTTGGACTTAAGGTGAATCGGTCCAAAACACAAATTAATGACTAACAGCAGGCAACATAGAGTTGAGGTAGATGGGGAGGTAATACAGTATCAAAGAATAAATCTATCTGGGCCAGGTAGTCTCCTTCGATAACAGGCAAGACAAGGAGATCGATAGACGTATCGAAAACGCCTGGAAGAGCTGGTCCATGAAAGAGCTGATGATGATGAAGGGCAACCTTACACTGTCACTAAGGCCCACTTGCAGCATGTTCTTAACTCGACTCGGGTTAAGTCAAAAAATAGTTTAACTAAGAGAAATTTATCAGAATTGAACCTGACTCTCACCTCAAGTTAAACTTGGGTAGGCAAAGTAACGTTACCAGTGAAAATGGAACTGGCCACGTTAGTCATATGACCTTTGCCTTTAGGACACTATACAGGCTACATATGTAAGCTATCATGGGTCAAGCTATCCAGCTGTGTAAAAACAACTTCGACTCCGAGGCTGACAGAAGAATATGCTTCGGGGTGCGCAGCATTCGGGAAGTTGCGTAACATATTTACGTCGCCAATACCGCAGTACTTAAAGGCTAAAGTTTACAACCAGTGCGTCCTTCCAGTGATGACGTACGGCGCTGAGACGTGGTCTCTTACCAAAGACTTGATCCGCCGATTTAAGGTCGCTAAACGAGCTATGGAGCGGGCTATGCTTGGGATATCTCTGATGAATAAAATCCGAAAGGAAGATATCCGTCAGAGATCGACGGTGACCGGTATAGCCTGCCGAATCAGTAAGTTGAAGTGGCAGTGAACTGGCCATATTTGTCGCCGACGTGATAAACGTTGGGGCCGTAAGGCATTGGAATGGAGACCACGTACAGCAAAGCGCAGCGTAGGCCGCCCTCGTGCCCGCTGGACCGACGATCTGAAGGACGTTGCGGGTGGCGGCTGGATGAGGATGTCTAAGGACCGCCAAGAGTGGCGTAATATGGGGAAGGCCTATGTCCAGCAGTACACGAATACGGGCTGATGGATGGATGGACAGGCTACATAACAAAAAAATAATAAAAAAAAGCTTTGACCCAAGAGTATGTTGTACCGCATAAAAGAAATATTTTTATATGAAGTACTCCCAATAGAAAAATTACATGAATTTTGTTTTAAGCAACGTCGTGGATTTGATGGTTAAACTTGAAGGTTTAAAGTTGAAATTCCCGATAGTTCCGTTTCGGCTTTGCTATTTTTGTAGAAAGTTATCGTTTGACTTTTGACAAACATATTTTTTTGCGTCCGTAATTGTCGTCGCTTTAACAAACTTTTCAGTTGAAGAGTCACAATGTATTATTTTGGTATGATTAATACTTGCGATTGTCGGCACTTGGTGAACATCATCAACATCATCTTGATAAATAAAACCAGTTGTACTGAAACCGTAAGGCGAAACCGGTTGGAGTTATAAATATATATTATATTGTATAAATATAGTGATACTGTGAAACAGTATATGTGGTTTTATGAAGATGATATTATTTTGGTATATTCTTTGTTTTCTTAGGGAAGTGGCTATCGTTAGGGAATAGACATAAGATATAAGACATAGAGGAAATAAAATATAAACTATTTTCAGGTAAAGAGTATAACCATCACAACAGCGAAAAAATTCTCGAAATCGGTTTTTTCTTTATTAAATGATGCAGTAGCGAAGTATTAGCGTAGATATAATATGCACAAAGCTTATTTGAGAATGGGATTAGGGAGGGGGAGAGTATATCCTAAAAGGGAGAAGGGTCCATAGTTTACTTGGAATTAACTAGCTTATTTGGTAGTGGCCCCCTTGCTTGACGCCCCCCCTCTCAGCCTCTCCCTCTTACTTTTAGAGGCCCCACTGTGCCTCTACTCCTAAAACTGATGGGGCAGCGATTATTAACCAAGCCCTACTGTAAGAAATTAGGAACAAATAGGGTTTTTTCCGACTTTTATGGATTTTCCGCTGCGCCTCACTGAAATTATCAGTAAAAAGACTAAAACCATTCATAGCTAGATATATCAGATGTAAGAGAAGCCACTCAAAGCGCATTCAATATAAAGTGATTCCTAGAACGCCATAAAACACCTTTTACAAGTCCATTGCTACCGGCCGGTAGCAAATTCGATTTCATGCGACAATTTTAACAAATAAATTGTTTCAAAACAACCTTTCTGAGAACCTTGAAGGTGCTACAGTGTGTTTGGTCACAGTTACATTGTGTAATGTGTAAAAGGGACAAATAGAGGAGCTGTAAATCACATCGGTATTACGACAAGTGTAAACGGATTGGTGCAGACCTGCATTGTTGGTGGACGGACAAGGGCAGGTAGGACAGTAGCTAGATAAAGGTAAATATTTTGGTCAGTAATTGTATTGCAGACAGTGGGGGACACTGGAGCTCTGTGGGTGACTTTGTTACACCATTTTGATAAAGCTTCTATAAGAGTTAGGGTTCGGTAAGAAAAGTTTTTTAAGACAAACTTCAGGAAGTCTTTGTCGTGTGATAATGTTTCCGTATTTGTAGTATTTAAGAATGTATGTAAGTATAACTAAAAATAAATAAATAAATAGGTAATTATTCCAGTTTATATAAGTGTCACTTAGTCTAAAAGCGGCTGTATCAAGTTCTGCCATAACAAGGTTTAAAACTTATGTATTCTATCGGTCGAACATAGTACGTTACAGTTACAAGCCAACTATCGACTAGTTTCAGACCTCTATCACCTTGTTTCATCCCCTTAGCTCATACCTATGTGTAGCATACAACGAGTGTAGTTATATAATATTTAAGGGCACCTTTTAATTTTAAATTGACTACCTGACTATGAATATTAGAAACTGCAGCATCCATCCATCCGTAGAATGTTTCATCTATAAACTGCAGCATCCATCTATCCGTACAATGTTTCATCTATAAACTGCAGCATCCATCCATCCGTAGAATGTTTCATCTATAAACTGCAGCATCCATCCATCCGTAGAATGTTTCATCTATAAACTGCAGCATCCATCCATCCGTAGAATGTTTCATCTATAAACTGCAGCATCCATCCATCCGTAGAATGTTTCATCTATAAACTGCAGCATCCATCCACCCGTAGAATGTTTCATCTATAAACTGCAGCATCCATCCATCCGTAGAATGTTTTATCTATAACCTGCAGTCCAATCTACAAAGATATCTTTACTTTGATTTTAAAAGTAAAAATAAAAAACCCTTTAACTTTAAGTTAACTTACCTAATCCAGCTCAATTTCATCCTGGACACGACTGCTACAGCTATGACAACAATACAATAGCTGAATCAGGTGTAAATGACGTCACCACCCAGCACGTTGTACATTTGCCGCCCACTTTTGTAAAATATCTGTCGATTGTGAGGAGATTTCACGCCGTCTTTCAGTTGTGCAACCTTTACAAGGTTCTCTCAGTGTTCCGGTTAAAAGATTTATGTTTCTTAAATTGTGACGGATTGCTTGATATTGGTTTAGGGGTGGATATTTCCTATGAATTATTTATTTTTGTAAGCAATTTAGAACAAATTCCTTAGCTTCGTTTATTGGAGTGAATAAACAAACGTATATGTACCTATGAACAATACAACATAATAAGGAAAAGCTATACAATATAGGAATACTGGTATAGACACTTTATTGTACGAACACGAAATAAAACAGAATACAAGGTAATGAATAAACAATATTGTACAAAGGCGGGCTTATTGCTAGAAGCAATTTCCTCCAGACAACTTTTGGGTGGTGAAGAAATTATTTTTCGAAAGGTAGAAGTGGGACAAACAAATACATATTTGGTAAAAGAGAACAAGAAAATAAAACCAATAAAACTAATATACATAACTAAATAACTAAACATTTCCTATTTAATTTATGTAAAAATAATAAATAAGTATAAATATACATCTATGCTTTTATAGAGACATCAATCGCTGAGGACACTCGAAATATTTTAGAGTGCATTACAAACTTTGCTTGCCATTTGTTTCTAGTTGATCTGTTCTAGATCGTAATGCACTCTAAATTATTTCATCCATCCATCCATCAGCCTAGTTCGTCCACTGCTGGACATAAGCCTTTCCAGGACTTTGCCACTCCCGGCGGTCATCTTGGAAGAATTGCCCATACTCACACACGCTGGGCAGGCGGGTTGATGAGCGCGTTGCCGGAACCCTCGCACCAGTGACGCCGCTGCCCGTCACCAGTCTGTTCCATATAAGGCCCGGCTAATATGGATGGATATACCGCCATCCACCGGTTCCAGGCATGGTGGGCCTCCTGGTTTTTTGCCTGTGAGCTGTCCTCTTACTCTCCCCCGAATTACTTCGAGGGGGTCTCCAAGTAAGATGGTGGTACGTCCACAGTCGAGCCCAGCATCAGCTCTACCACCTTTTTAAATTATAAATTTATAATAATACATAATATATAAATGTATGAAAATCAAATGTTTTGGTAGAATTGTAACTACATAAATATTAAAGGGGTATTTTTAAATCAATCTCTAAACCCTTAGTTGATTATACCTTAGTGTTAAGATAAAGTTTGCGGGCCGGAAACTGGCGAACAATACTTGTCTATTCGAATTTCGAACAACTTTTACTACGGCACCAAACTTCGAATCGCGAATATAAAATCAGCTGCTCCGTAGAAAAGTTAACAGCTACACCCGACCAAAATGTATGAAAAAACAGTTTTTTTTTTCGATTTCTCAATTTTTTTTCACGGAAAGTTGTTCGTATGGTCGAGTACTATCGCCAGTTTTCGGCTTCCGCTAAGAGTATGACATAGCCAAAACAAAAACCAGTTCCGGGCGTGGCTTATTCTATTTTACAATAGCGCGCGGGGGGAAATTCGTCCCGGTCTCTAAGCTCGCGTCACCATAGCAAAAATACGAATAGAGTGGACGAGGCAGGGTCAAAAGTAATACGTATTTCATTTTATCTAATTTATTTGTGTATTTCGATCATCGTCACACGGCATTGATCCTACTTGCTATCACGTCGGGACGTAAATTTATTATGGTCGGCTAAAAGTGGTTTTTTGAGTGTTTGATTTATCAGTTGACCCTCGAAACATTTCAGACACTCCTTTAGAGATACATAATAATATTGTGACGGTTAATTGTCACCATTACCCATTCTTTAAATATTTTTCACCCGTTGAGCTGGTTTTACACTTGCGGGAAAATAAATTGGACCAAAAATTTCTTTACAAAAATTTTTTACTAAAGTTGTTATTACAAAAAGTGGAAACTAACAAATATTCTCAGAAGGAATGCACCACGTCACTATCTATCTCACTGTAGCCTATATCAATTAGCCTCTCTCATTCAACCACGTTTAACTGCGTTACTATCTCATTCCAACTCATTTTAAATAGCGTCACTATTTATCTCACTCTAACGCGTGTTAAATGGCATTTCTAATGAACGTCAAATATTTTTACTGCAGCTCCTTTGGTAGTAAAATAGCAATAACTTTTTTTTTCAAAAGTAATACACAGAAATTGCCAGATCATTTGAAAAACAATATTTGATGAGCCGTTATTTAAGACAATTTGCAAAACTAACATAGGACATTTTTTTTCAGGGTGTGGTATCGAACTAACCTAATTACAAAAAATTGCTCATAAATTGGGTTTTTATTTTTCTTCCGGATGTAACAGCATTTCAAGGTTTATTTTTGACTTTATCAATAGCATGACTATTCAGAGTTGCGCAACAAAAATTTTATTCTTAGGATTTAGAACTGGTTAGCTTTAACTCTCAAAAATCTATTCGAATTTATAAAAGTACCATCAACTCGAAGACTATCAACTTTTTGCTGAGGTCATTATTTGATATTCTGGTCAGTCATGAGCTGGCTTACCAGCCTTCCAAGGGAAAGCTTTGACTTTTGGGACACCTGTTTACCCTTGGGATAAATCGCCAAGTGTTTAAAATATAGAAATTTATTTGTATCATAGTTTGAAATGTTCAGGTCCCTTTACGCAAAATGAAAAAATAAAACTCTTTTAGGATTAATTTGTTGTCCCTATGTTTGTCTGTTTGTCCGTTTGTCTAGGCAATTTTTCTGGGTAAAATCAATAAATGCTAATATTTACAGCCCTGTAAAATATACATATTATAACGTTTTTATGGCCTTTTGTTTAACTTTTTCATACAAATTTTCTCCTTATGAAAATAATAATATAGAGATCAACACTTCTCATAATATTTTGCATTTGAAAGAAAGCACAGAAAGGAACTGTAGAACAAATAATGTAAAAAATATAAAACCATATCTTTCTATTCTAAAGGGATTAATAATTTACTGTTTGTTCAATGTGGCGATAGCTTTTTCTTTGTTACAAAGATAACAAATATTTTCATACAAGGTTTTCCTTAAGGGCTATTTCTCCGAATTTGTAACAAAATATTAAGAAATAATTATAACGGTAAAGTACAACTTTTAGCTAAGACAACTTATTGTTAAAAGTTTGCTATATGCATAAACATATTTTAATGATATTATGGTATCTTCAAAATAATTGGGTTTTCCATAAGCGTGATATCAGATTATTTAAGAAATTTACGGCTGGTATCACGACGACGGATAAGCCAATTATTTTATTATTTTTGTAATATAATTAAAAATATGTTAATGCATACAGCAGACTTTTAACTATAAGTTTTCTTAACTAAAAGTTGTATTTTTACTTATTGAAATTGTATTTCTCATCAAGAAGTGCAAGATGACAAGATATTCAAAATAAGTTAATTGAATTTGTGAAATGGTTTCAGGTCAAAATAGTTTTCCATGAAACGGTAATTGTTTATACTTAGCAAAGTGTGTAAACTTAGTCATCTTAACATGAACGACGCCTATATTTCTCTCTTTTTTATTTCCAGTATAGATAAAAATATACAAACTTGTTAAACTTTGCGTAAAAACGAGGCAATATTGACTGACAGCTATTATGATGGTGTTTTATCAAATTTTGCTTATTGGGCTGTATAGAGACGTAGTTAGATGTCACTAGAATATACTCATGACAAAAGATATGAAGAAAATAAGCTGTCGACTTCACATTCGGTTTATACCTATTGTATGAATTTTAAGAAAAATACAGGGGTAAAGGGACCTCTTAAGTAAAACCTTGTATTAAACTATTTGTTATCTTAGTTAAAAAATAATTCAAGGAAAAAAATAAACAAAGCTATCGCCACATTGAACAGTAGATAATTAATCCCTTTAGAATAGAACAACATGGTTTTCATATTTTTTACATTATTTGTTCAACAATTCCTTTCTGTGTTGACTTTTAAATGCAAAATATTATGTCAAGTGTTCATCCCTACATTTTCATAGTGAGAAAATTTGTATGGAAAACGTAAAAACCTAAAACGTAATATAAATAAAAACGTCAAAAGTATGTTTTTACAGCTCTATAGAGGGCCGTTTATATTGGTATTTATTAATTTTACCCAGAAAAAATTGTTTAGACAAACGGACAGACAGACAAACATAGGGATAACAAATTAATCCTAAAAGAGTTTCATTGTTTTCATTTTGCGTAACAGAACCTGAACATGTACCGACAGGATTATCTACGATCTAATAATTTTGCCATGAACTGTAAATATTTCAAAATAAATTTCTATATTTTAAATGCTTGGCGATTTATCCCAAGTAAGTGTACCTATATAATTTGCAAAAAACTTCACTTATTGGACCTGAAATGGTGAGCCAATACTAGAGGGTAATTTCACGAAAAGGTCATTGACCTTTGTTACAGATCTCAGTAAGTATAAGTAAATTAATTTGTGTTTCAATAACGATCACAAAATTATTCTTTTAGAGTAACATATATTATTTTCCCGCATAAAGGTATGAATTCATTCCAAATTCATTCAGTTTGGTTGTTATGACTATGGCACGATGTAGCTAAATCACTCATACGCATATTTTGTTGAGTTTTTAACGGCAGGAATATGATGCTCCTCGAAATATTACTTTATAAAATTAATTTCAATGTGTTTTGAAGTAGTTTTGGGAGATATTTATAGCTTGCAAAAAAGGGCACAGGTTCCACGTCTTACGGGCGCCAACGCTAGGCGTAGACTGACAATATCTTGCTGCCGCTGACTGCATCAGTGGATTTACGTATTTTTGGAAAAAGGGGGTGCTTTTTTGACCCGAATAACGTGGTATTTGGAAAATGAATAGATATCATTCACACTAATTTTATTAAAAAAAAACCAACAAAATCGCGAAAGCGATACCTGAAACAAAATCGATAAGAAGTGTGCAATAGAGGGTTACAAAAAAGTTCATTGACAGTACAAATATGAATCGATTAACGTGGTTTGTGGAAAATGAATACCTTAAAGCCCAACCAAAAACATGTATTTTTTTTATGGCTATACGTAACCTAATTATTGCAACAAAATCATCCGAAAGCTGACATTTTATTTCTGTTTGTATTTTCGTTCCCCTTGTATGTAAGGCTTTTTTAGGCCAAGTAGTGAACCTAACCAGGCCAAGTGCTCTCAACAATAGCGTTTTATTTTGGCGAGTGACGTCGCGCTCTGATTTGCCTTCCGCTCTCCCCTCCCCTTCCCCCTCCGGTGTGGGAGACGCTCGCAGTATTCTTCAATACAATATTTAACATTTGAGGCCAAACAAGCTTTACAATAATATATAATGTAGGTACTTGTTGCTATATCTATGTGTACTGCAGATAAAATTCAAAATTCAAAGATATTTATTTTTCAAAAACTATACGAACACAATTAAATTTACATCACAAAGAGAAAAAAAAAGATAAAGGTTTTTATAACATTTAACATTTAAATAAATCCGTAAAATTTTCGCCCGTTTATGAGTACGGTTACCAGATCACAATAAACTAATATTTTCCACTATTCGGTCACGTCACTCAACAAACGAGAAAAATTGGCTGTCAAACGTGATTGTGCAGCTAACTTCAGGCCACTATAAACCAACATGGTATGTACTACGGTGGTTGGTGGTGGATTCACACTTCAATAGTCGGTCACGAACTTACCAACAACCATGGACGAATTCGTCCATGGTATTATTATTTCACATGGGGCTGAGTATATAGTTAAGTATTACTATTATACATAAGTGGCTGAGTATATAGTTAAGTATTACTATTATACATAAGTGGCTGAGTATATAGTTAAGTATTACTATTATACATAAGTGGCTGAGTATATAGTTAAGTATTACTATTATACATAAGTGGCTGAGTATATAGTTAAGTATTACTATTATACATAAGTGGCTGAGTATATAGTTAAGTATTACTATTATACATAAGTGGCTGAGTATATAGTTAAGTATTATTATTAGACATGAGGGGCAGAGTACTAATTTGTTCAGCAGTAACAAATAATAAAGTTTTACAAATTTTATAAGCTTTAAATGTCAAACAAGACATGGAGCATGAGTTAATACTTCATTAGTTGTGTTTTTTGTGAAAAGGGTTGTTTTTCAAAGTTTTGTTTTCAAACCAAATATTTAGTCAAAGTGTCTAAATATTTATGTCTCGTGTCCTTTAAAACAATTAAGTAATGTCTCAACATTTATAAAAGAAGCAATAATCATGCGGCTATTTTTTCTCATTCAAGCAATTTGAAAAGAAAGACGTCGTAAATTGTTGTTCTAAGTTACTTGGGACCAATTAGTTTTAGATAAAAGAAAAATGCAAGTGCACATGTGTTTCTCATTTAGCGTGAAAGTAGTTGAGACTAAATATTTGAACACAGGCTCACTGGGGGTTGTTGGGGTAGTGATCATATTTAACTGAATGGAATTTTCAAAGAAATAATTATCTGTTTTAAGCTTCATTGTTTGAGGATTGGAAACAATTTTAAATTTATTTAATGAATTATCCCATTTGTATTATCCCAAGCAAGAATATTAGCAAATAAAGAGCCATATATTTGTAATTAATTTAGGAAACAAAATAAGCTTAATGAAACAATGAGCGGAACCTAAAATTAGCTTATTGAAACAATGAGCGGAACCGAAAATTAGCTTATTGAAACAATGAGCGGAACTTAAAATTAGCTTATTAAAACAATGAGCGAAACCTAAAATTAGCTTGTTGAAACAATGAGCGGAACCTAAAATTAGCTTATTGAAACAATGAGCGGAACCGAAAATTTGCTTATTGAAACAATGAGCGGAACTTAAAATTAGCTTATTAAAACAATGAGCGGAACTTAAAATTAGCTTATTGAAACAATGAGCAGAACCTAAAATTCACCTGAATGTAATGTATAAGCCACAGATTGTATCTCCTACATAATTATGACATGCAATTTGATCTATGATTAACAATTACTGCATGTTTAGTTTTACAGCATCTTGCAGGGGCGGGCGGGTGTGAGCGGCGGGGCGGTGGGCGGGGGCAGCTGCCATACCGGGCCCGCGGCCGAGCGAGACTGGCGACGACGACGCGGTGATTTGGCACGTGGATCCCTCCTGCTCCTGGTTTAACTAAAATAAACCTTAATTACAAAGGAGTAAGAGTTCCACGAACCTATTGTCGTATCACATGGATATACTTGATTTTGTAGTGTATGTTTAAGTTAGTAGGAATATTATTTATGGACGAGTTGTATCTCATAATTATTTATTAATGGTTAATATATATTATTATAAGTTAACAAAAAATATACATATATATACTAAAAATTAAAACCAAGTAATGCTAATAATTCTAAAAATATCCTAAAAATTTATATAATAAATGAAAAATTTGACAAATGAAAAACTTTGTCAATATCGCTGCTCTGTGGCAAGGTGCCCAGTGTGATAGTGACATTCCCACGCTGGATTGCTAAACTAAACTGTCTGAGGAATGTGCCAGCCGAGCCCGTGGGTCACCCGTGACGTTGACCAGGCGCGCAGAAATGTTTTTAAAAATACTAAGCACTTCGGGACCCCACGTTCCAACCCCAAATGGCGCAAATAGATAAATTGTTCCACAGAACAGCATACCTGCGTCGCTTGAGGTCTTCAGCACATGTTGCGTCCCACACCAGCGGCCTCCCACGCTTCCACGCTACTAATGTCATTCCGTCGAGCCGCTTTCCGTCATCGCGTGCCAAATCTCGAGGTTCTGAAACCGATGGCACGCTCGCTGACGTAAGGGTCCGACGGATGACATCTTTGAGAGCCGCATGCCGGAAATGGCGGCCAGGCAGCGCTTCTTGAGCAAAAGAGCCCATGGAGAGGTGCCAAACGGCCAACGTCAGCACCGCAGGAGCAACGGCCTAAGTTGCAGGCTAACAGCAACGCGGAATGAGGTGTTATCCAGCAGGGTTCCAATGTTGCTGAGGTAGAGCCCGCAGCCAAAAACCTGATTCGTGTTCAAAACTTCAAAAGAGACCCGGGGACGAGCCTGGTTCTCAGCACTATTGCTGGTTTCTAAAAGTTGTTTTTGTTGTATTTTACACAACGGCTCTACTACAAATATTATGCACATATATTCTGAAAAACTCATTGGTGCATGCTGGACCGGGTATCGAACCTGGATCCCAACATTGAGAGGCCAGATTTCTGAGCTAACGCCACTTTTCCGATTTGTTACGATCTTGTAAAACAATAAATCTTATAATCGGCCTTTTTTTAGGGTTACGTACCTCAAATTGAAAAAAAACGGAACCTTTATAGGATCACTTTGTTGTCCGTCTGTCTGTGTGTCAAGACCCTTTTGGTCGGACCCGCAAGTTGAAACTGATAACTCCTACAAAAGTCTACGGCCCCATGGTGATCAAATTCATACAAATTTGCTCACCATGAAAACCACTTCCAATTGACTTGGAAACTTGAAATTTCGTTCACATGTAAGTCTTATATAGCACACACATAGGGAAAAATCTGAAAATTACAAATATGTAAATATATATATTTAATTGTTTAGGAAGTTACCAATATCCAACTTAATTAGATCCTTTAGATACATAGAGTTCAAAGGATCGTAAGTGTCAAGTTAAGTTGGACTCATTTAACTGCAAGTGGAATTATTTACCATAATGTTTTAGGGTTCTGTACCCGTATTGTGGTACGGAACCCTTTATGCGAGAGTCCGAGTCGCACTTGGCCGGTTTTATTATTTCATTATACACAACTCATATAATTAATATAATTTAATTAAGTAGTATAATTTCCTAACTTATGATTCCTCTAAGATGTAAACATTAATTGATTACAGACTGTACAAGGAAATAGACTACCTATGAGACAGGTAGACAAAGATATATATGTTTTTCTTTTTTTCATTAACCTGAATTCCTGCTGTCTTGTATTTTCTTATTCCTTGGTTAAAGTAGATATAAGTCATTTGTACAGTATAAGTTTTATGTTGAAAAAAAAAGACATGATCTTGGTAAGTTTCTTGCCCTTCTTCTTAGCTAGACTAATCGAAAGGGCGGAGGTTAGCATGTATTTATATATGTAACCTATTAGTGTGTAGTGTGTGGATTCGTGCTGGGGGCTCGGTTGGAGATCATTGAACCTTGTTCCTGGTTCCTGGCCGGGTCTCCGGTATGGGTTCGGGCGGTTGATTGGATTTCACCTTGTACAGGGTGTCCAGGGGAGGTAGGGGGGGTGTGAAACCGCCATAACTTTGCAACGGTGCGGGATGCGGGGGCGGGGGTTACACTGTGACGTGCGGCACGTCTCGGAGATTTAGTAACAATGGAGTGGTATTCGGGAGCGCATCGCGCTTTTTGCGTGCGCGCATATTACCAAATCGCTAATTCTATCGTTACTGCGCAACGTTTATATCGACATAACTATCGAACACGCCGTGCCCCAGGTGAGAGCAGCATAAGAAGATGGATAGACATGTTTGAAAATACCGGTGCAACAATTCAGATCCCTAACAGAAACAATTTACGCACTGTACGAGATGAAGAAACCATCGAAGAAGTGAGGCTATCAATTCGTCAAAATCCTTCACTTTCAGTGAGAAAACGTTCTCAACAGCTACAGATTAAAAAATCAAGTTTACACGTGATTTTGAAGAAGGACTTACGTCTCAAGGCATACAAGATTCAACTAGTGCAAGAACTGAAACCTACTGACTACTTAAATCGGGTAACCTTTGTCCAGGAAATGATGAATCGCTTCAGGAACTTTAACAACATCCTCTTTAGTGATGAGGCCAACTTCCACTTAAACGGTCACGTAAACAAACAGAATTGTCGATATTGGGCCCCAGATAATCCTAAATTAAAGCATCAAAGGCCACTACATAGCCCTAAACTAATCGTATGGGCTGCCATGTCCGCTCGAGGACTAATTGGACCTTATTTTTTCGAAGATGAAAGGGAACGTTCAGTAACTGTAAACAGTGATCGCTATTGCCACATGTTGAGGGACTTTTTGGCCTCCAGGCTGCAAGAATTTGATGGCTTCAATTCAAGGACTTGGTTCCAACAAGATGGAGCCACTTGCCACACATCGAACGAGTCAATGGCGGCTGTGACTGAATTGTTCGCCAATAAAGTGATTTCTCGAAGGGGCACCATTGAATGGCCTCCCAGGAGTCCAGATTTGAGTCCATTAGACTATTACTTGTGGGGCTACCTAAAGAGTGTTGTTTATGAAAATAAACCAACAACATTGATGGCATTAAAGCAAAACATCACCACAGAAATGGCGGCTATCTCAAGAGCCACGTGCCAAGGCGTAATTAACAATTTGCGTTCACGGTTCGAGGAGTGCTTGCAGCGCGAGGGACGCCATTTAGACAACATAATTTTTAAGAAATAACTCTCCAATTATTACTGTTCTAAAATATTAACATTAATTTTGAAAATTATTGAAAGTGTTTTTTTTACTGATGATTTTGACCCCCCCTACCTCCCCTGGACACCCTGTATAATATATATTGTTACCTTTCATCATAATCTTATATATATATATAAGATTATGTAGCAATATATATATATATATATATATATATATATATATATATATATTGCTACATAAATTAAATTAAATTCATGTACATTTATTATTTTATTACATTTATTTTTATTAGATTAAATTTGACGTTTAAAAAGTGTATTATGTATAACTATTTTGCAAAATAAACTAAAACAAAACAACACAAAACAACTTCTCTTAGATTAATGTGAAAAAAGCGAAAGAGGTATGTCAGGATCGCGGCTAGTGGAGATCTGTGGACTTCGTCTATCGCTCTGGAGACAGGCGTAGGTATGAATACCTTCTTCACACCCAGAAGACAAATTTGAACGGAACAACGAAATATAACCAAACCATTGCTATAAGGTTTCGTCTTTTGATTTTTTTACTATATACCTAAATGCTTTATTTCAGTTAGATAGTTCTTGAGTTAGGCTATACGGAGTCCACGGGCAGGAACAGACCTTAGACCATTTGAACAAACTGATATCAAAGCTTCTCTAGTCCAAGTAATCTAAAGGAAACCCAAAAAATGACATAAATAGCAAAATAATACAAATCAAAACACAAAATGACTCGTAGGGGATCGAACAATAATTTGCAAAGTACACGTCCCAATGAGCCACACCACACACCACGGTACTCTGTTCTGTTGATTGGATCGTTTACATGTGTGGGTAAGATTTCTTGTAGATGATTTATCGATTGTACTATGATTAGAACTTATCATTTGTGCTTATATTGGATCGCGAAGTGAGGTTCTGTTAGTTAATATTACAAAGTTAGTTCATAAGAAAATTTAATATATCAATATTGGCACAACAACGCCACGTGGTGCCTAGCTGCTCGAGTCGGGTGTTTTGTTCACGCGGACAAAGTCGCGGTCAATTGTTAGAGTCAGCCAAATTTACTGAAACTTTTTGTTTAATAAATTTCGATGGGGTTATCTGTCTACAGAGAAAACAAAAATCTATATATCGGTATAAATTTCCACCAAAACGGAAAGTTGCCACCTAGGTAAGGGAAAAATGGGAAAAATCTTCCATGACAACACATTTAGAAATTGTATATGTGTCAATATATAATAATAATGTATCAATGTATATTGTCAACCGTACCCACTCGCAATACACACAAACTCTTGAGTCCTCTAACTCGGACCACGTATTGGCGGCACACGTGCATTTTATCAATTGTTATCCTTTGATTGCGAGTATATATATACATATACTAACACCTTTCTCTCAGAAGAGTATTTAGACTAGTTAGAGACTACAGATTTCCATCTGCTACGATCTTGACACACCTATTTAGATATGCGAGTAAAATTACAAATTGACATTATCAATAAAACAATAGTAAAAACAATATATCTCTTTCCAGATCATGGTTCGCCTCCATCTTATAGATAACAATATAGTACATTACTGCCGCGGTTTGTAATGACTACGTTGCTCGCAGCGCTGATAATGGCCGAAAGTGCAGCTCCAGACCGGAGCGGTCAGCATTTGAAGGATAAGCTGGAATAAAGGCTGATAGCGCAGGTCGGACATTTTTTATAGCGTGGACAGCAAGGGCTGCAATGACGATCAAGCTTAATTGCGGAAAGCGTGGCTAACCTGAGCTTGAGGCCATCATAATGTGGCCAGCAACGCAGTCATTGCGGACCAAGGCTTGTATAGTGCTTTACTCAAAAATGCTTGTAATGTTATCGACTATTTTTGAAAAAGAGGCGAAAGAGGTGTGTCTGGATCTTTGCAGATGGAAATCTGTAGTCTCTGTCTACTCTTCTGGGAAACAGGCGTACTCACTACGTACATACACAGGCGTACATACATATATATGTATGTACGCCTGTGTATGTACGTAGTGAGTACAGATACATATATATGTATGTATGTATTTTTGAAACAAAACTCAACAATAATGGATTTTCAAAGGACATTGCTAGAGGCTAACACTCACCAGCAATGAAATTTCATACAATTTTGCTGGCACCTATTCAAGTAGCGCAGAAAGGCAGAATTCGCTCAAACAAAGTTGTCAAAATAATGACCACATTACAAGCATTTTTGAGTAAGAGATTTTTGAAATGTTATAAATGGTAAATTATTCTTATGCTGTTTGGAGTTTCATTTAATATTTGTTTCACACAGTTCAGATAATATTCAATACAATACTCCAATAAATAAAGAATCGCAGCATACAATATAACGTTCCAGGTCACCGCCCACACTCATGCGTTACTTCCAGATCCGGCGCCGACATTCGACTCTCAGGGATTCATTTGTGGGTAGTTGCTTCACTTCACTAGATGTACATTTGTTGGTTGTTCATGCTGATTGGTTTAGGGTTCCGACAAAAATACATAAACCATCATAGCAAACGTTGGTAGTTATCCGTCTGTCTGTTCCGTCAGTTCCTGCATAACGCCAGAATTGCTAGACATACTTGTATGTATACAGGGTGTTAAGATGAAGTTGCGGAAGCTGGAAACGATACGATATTTATCAGGAAAATTGTTCAACCGAACAATTTTCCTGATAAAAATTGCTAACTAAATCGAGAAAAATAATTCTGTTGTTTCATATATTTTGGTCGGGTAGCTATGTAACTTTTCTATGGAACAACTGATTTTTTTCACGTTTCGAGTTGAGAAAGACCAAAACGACCACAAGCGACATCTTTCAGTTGGTAATAAAAGTTTTCGATATTGAAGGGTTTCGCTTTAATCGAACATGGTATTTGTTTTTCAAATTTATAATGTAACCTAGTCAACGAGTTGTTGTGATCGTGTGTTGACGCTCGCTGCGCCTGCGCTTCACCTCGCGGACAAGTTCACGTCGCGGTAACGAAGTCAATGTCACTGTCGGCCGTACGATGATCTGTGCGAGTGTTACGTCTACATACCTACCATCCTCTCTTGCACTTGATTGCTCGGTCAGTACACTTTGTTTGTAAATAGAGAAGAAAATACCTTGGTCTTATCAAATATGGTTATATTATTTATAATTGTTTTAGAGCGTGGAATTTAATTTATATGTAAATAAATAAATATATAAATATATCGCCACAACATGAATCCTCAAGGGGGTGTCAGAGGTATTCCGAATGCGAACTGTGAAATTCAAGTCACATTCCACACTCGGTACACCCGCGTTTCACCGACGATTATTTACGCCCCTAAGTGATGGGTGCATGGTGAGCCCTATCGCCGTTCTTTGGACACAAATACGAGCTTTTTAAGACATGCAGGTTTCCTTACGATGTTTTCCTTCACCGTTCAGCAAGTGGTAAGTAAGAACAAATACTATGCACATAAATTCCGAAAAACTCATTGGTGCATGCCCGACCGGGGATCGAATCTGGAACTCAAGATTTGAGAGGCCAGCGTTCTACCCCTGAGCTACTAATTATTGTTTTCGTTGAATTATTAGTCCTAATCTGACCCGTATTACGTAGTCTGTAGAGGTGTATCCCGGCGCGCGCAGGCGACGGGACCCACGTGCGCACGCGCCGCATGTAGGTCAGGCGGTGCCCGGTGCGGCGGCGGACGGACGCGGCGCGGCCTTGCAGGGACGCGGCCGATGCTCCTGCCTGCCCCTTCCAACATACAAAGTTCCCTGATGTCTGACGGGACGACCCAACTATATGTATAATATTGTTTTATTCATCAGTTCATTGAGTAACAAATTGTCAAGCTGTTTGTAGATTTGTAGAAAATTACATGGAGTATTTAAACTCTATGCCATAAATTGAAGGGATAGTTTCTTTTCGCAATATTTATCAGGGTTGGCTCCATCTAGTAAAACTTGTTTAATGAAGGTCAGTTTGTATGAAGGTGTACTATCACCAGATTGAATGAATGTGTGCTATCACCAGTTTGTATGAATGTGTGCTACCACCGGTTTGTATGAATGTGTGATATCACCAGTTTGTATAAATGTGTGCTATCACCAGTTTGTATGAATGTGTGCTATCACCAGTTTGTATGAATGTGTGCTACCACCAGTTTGTATGAATGTGTGCTACCACCAGTTTGTATGAATGTGTGCTATCACCAGTTTGTATGAATGTGTGCTGTCACCAGTTTGTATGAATGTGTGCTACCACCAGTTTGTATGAATGTGTGCTACCACCAGTTTGTATGAATGTGTGCTACCACCAGTTTGTATGAATGTGTGCTATCACCAGTTTGTATGAATGTGTGCTGTCACCAGTTTGTATGAATGTGTGCTACCACCAGTTTGTATGAATGTGTGCTACCACCAGTTTGTATGAATGTGTGCTACCACCAGTTTGTATGAATGTGTGCTATCACCAGTTTGTATGAATGTGTGCTATCACCAGTTTGTATGAATGTGTGCTATCACCAGTTTGTATGAATGTGTGCTGTCACCAGTTTTCTTTACTAAAATCACTATATTTTCGTGGTGTATAAGATGGCTTTGATTGATATAGCCAAATTCATACTGGAGATTCATACAGGGAATACATCCGTTGAGGAGTTATATGGTGATGAAGCCAGGATCGAAGGTCATGTGGATACACTAGCAATTTTCAAACAACGCCCTGCAATCAACACCCTAACACAAACTGATTACCGCAGTCTAAAGCTATGCTCTCATCCGTTGAGGATTCTAGGTGTTAGACATGTATAGTATTCCAAGTAATACCCTTCAATCAGCAAACGAACACAGTGATTGCCGCAATCTCGAGTTATGTGCTCTTATCCATTGAGGAGTTCTATGGTAATGAGGCAACGATCGAAGATCATGTGGAAGATTGTCGATTTTCAAGTAATACCCTGCAATCAAGATCCTGGTACAAAGTGGCTATCTCGATCTCGAGATATATGCTGTCATTTTCTGAGGAGTTCCACTGCTTATCTCAGAAGACCTTCATCAGATCATGACCAAACTTTAAACGGAACCTACCTGGAAACACGTTCTTCCAAACGAAAAAAAAAAACATTCAAATCGGTTCAGAAATGACGGAGCTATGGAGTAACAACGACAAAAAAAATACAGTCGAATTGACATCTCCTCTTTTTTTTGAAGTAGGTTAAAAAAGGGTTATTGATCCTTGGTCCTGACCACTTACCGAGTATCCTGCATGAATTGGGCTATATCGATCAAATATAATATACTAGATCCCCAACACCGGGCGTGAATGAACAGTTTTTAATAAATTCACCTGCTATACCTTGCTGAACCTTTCTAAAGAAACATATTACATAGCCGTGAAAGTAAAGAAAAAAGTAACTTTTAAATAACTACAGCATGTATAATTTTTTTCATCTGCATTGGTGTCTTTTTGGATACAAGCTCAGTATAATTAGTAGGTTATGTCGTTTTGTATCATCTTATCAGCCTATTAACATCCGACATCTTATTCAATCTGAATCTCTGTAATAAATACAAGGGTTAGCAGAAAAGCAGTGCAGCGACTACGTCATTCTCAAACAGTGCAGCGACTACGTCATTCTCAAACAGTGCAGCGACTACGTCATTCTCAAACAGTGCAGCGACTACGTCATTCTCAAACAGTGCAGCGACTACGTCATTCTCAAACAGTGCAGCGACTACGTCATTCTCAAACAGTGCAGCGACTACGTCATTCTCAAACAGTGCAGCGACTACGTCATTCTCAAACAGTGCAGCGACTACGTCATTCTCAAACAGTGCAGCGACTACGTCATTCTCAAACAGTGCAGCGACTACGTCATTCTCAAACAGTGCAGCGACTACGTCATTCTCAAACAGTGCAGCGACTACGTCATTCTCAAACAGTGCAGCGACTACGTCATTCTCAAACAGTGCAGCGACTACGTCATTCTCAAACAGTGCAGCGACTACGTCATTCTCAAACAGTGCAGCGACTACGTCATTCTCAAACAGTGCAGCGACTACGTCATTCTCAAACAGTGCAGCGACTACGTCATTCTCAAATAACGTACACCAAATATTATAAATAACCAAAGGCTCCACCTAAGTTATACAATTTTACCTTTCTGTAGCTCTGTTTGTTTGTATGTTGCACTTTCAATTACTGCACTACCTGTCAGAAAACAATACTTTCTTACCGTAAATAAATTCCCTACTTTGCAGGTAAAATGCCATTTCTTCAAGGAACTAAAGTCTCTATTTGTCGAAATATCAAAAGGTTTTTACGTCGAAATTTGGTTTTACCGACAAAAGTATGCGGTATTTTTAAAACAAGCAAAATATTCAATGGTTATGATCAAAAAGGCAAAAGTTTGGAAGCGAACCGAATCGAACAAGATGGACAGAATGAGGTGGTCACTCGCGTTTTTTACAAAAAGTCCCCTATTTTAAATAATAGTAGTTTATGCTACAAGGGCGAAAAGGAATACATTTTTAAACGTAACTAAGTAATTTATTGCTCTTACGCCCGCGTATCATACTACGTTTTTCAATGCATAGTGTGAGGAAATAAAACAAATATAATCAAAGAAAACAATTTAATGACTAAAGTTGAAAGTTACATTGTTACAATTTTGCAAGTTAATTTGAGTTGGCTCAAAAGAACTGTATCCAGAGCCGTTAAACAGTGGAAAAAAAGTACAACATTTATGGTACATATGAAAGGTTGCAGGTTAGCCAACTTCTCGTGAATAAATTAAAAAAATAATAATAATAAAGCCCTAATGCAAAATGATCGACTTTCTGTTCGGTTTTGATGCATAAAAAGTGGGCCTTTACGAGCACTTGCATTGACAAAAATATTTTTTACCTGAGAAAGCATGTTTTTTAAGGAATTATATATAGCAGATTTTTTTCAATGTATTGCAATTATAATGTGGTAAGAGTACTTAAACCTGTCAAGTGGCAGGATTAATTACTTTTAAGAGTGTTGAATTTGGTGACGCGTCGTACTAATAGTTGAAGGAAGAAGCTGCATCGAACATGATGATATCGTACTAACAGTTGAAGGAAAGAGCTGCATCGACCATGATGATAATAATAATATGGCAATAGTTTGGCAACTGTGGGGGACTGTCCGTTAGTGTATCTCAATGATACATTGAGGGAGAGGCCTCCATGGATGCAGCCATCACACATTTAGATTAAATGGTACCAAAGGCCTCTTCAATGTTGGCTGCGGCCCCATGAATGCCTTTCAAATGACCGGGTCCCTATGGGCCCGTGACTGAAAAGTGTACCTACATAATAATAATAAACACTTTATTGCACACAAAAACACAGATAAATACAGACTTAAGAGAAATACTGGGCAAAGGCGGACTTATTTCTGAAAGAAATTTCTTCCAGTCAACCATAAATGACAGAGATAAAGAAACATTATGTATTGGCTTATTGAAATTTAAAATGAGTGCATAAATAGTGATATAAATATGTATGTAACTATAATAAATATAATAGTCAACATACACTACTAACCTAAAAGTATACCTTACGACCTAACGGTCTAAAAACTAAACAAAAGGTAGGTACCAAAATTATATATATAAATATTTAAATATGATACACTACATAAATACGTACGATACATACATACTAGTAGCTAGAGCTGCTGAGAGGACAAAAAGTGGTTCTTCAAGTTGAATTTGAAGGAAGCGGTTGAGGGAAGACTTTTAAGGGAGTGTGGAAGATCATTCCAAAGACGGACAGCGTCCACTGTAAAAGATCCAGAGTAACGTTCCGTGTAATGAGTTGGTATAGATAACATAAGATCATGAGAGGGCCGAAGATTCCTGTTGCTCATATCGGTGCGAAAATTTAACCTATCTTTTAGGTATTTATGGAAAGAAGGATAATTTAAAACATTGTATAGGATAGGATATGACTATACCTCCGATAGCATATTGGAAGCCACTTCAGTTTACATCGAAACTCGGACACATGATCAAACTTTCGCAAATCAAAAATAAATCTGATAGCCAAATTCTGAAGACGTTCCAGTTTGTTGAGCAACTCTTCGGTGGCATCCAAGAACACAATGTCAGCATAGTCAAGAAGAGGTTAGAAGAAGAGATTGGGCTAGAGTAATTCTAGTTTGCAAAGGCAAGAAGTACTGGAGGCGCTTCAGTGAGTGAAATGAACCGTACATCCTACGGCTAACTTCCTTAACATAACTCTCCCATGACATGGTTTGATCCATGATTACGCCCAAGTTTTTGACAGTTTCGTTATATTTTAGAACTTTACCACCAAAAACCACACTTGCGATATTATCAGTTTTCAGTCTCGAAATGTAGTATTGGCTATACCAATGATAATTACTTGCGACTTTTTCAGATTGACATTAAGCCCATAGCGTTTTGTCCAATCTTTAATAGCCGCAAGGTCTGCATTGGTTGTGGCTATGCCATTGTCAATGTCGTCAATTGGAGCTGCTGAGTACAGCTGAAGATCGTCAGCATATAGATGAAAGGAAGAGGAGAGGGCAGAAGTGATAGAGTTAATAAAGACCGAAAACAGAATAGGAGAGAGAACACCACCTGAGGAACACCAGATGTAAGATCGTATATGATATCGTACTAACAGTTGAAGGAAGGAGCTGCATCGAACATGATGATATCGTGGAAGAAGCACGAGGTTCTGCCTGCCCTCATAGAAGATAGACGGATAGGCGTGATGTGTGTATAAAAGCCCTCATTGTATGAATCCACGGTGAGGGATCTCAGAAATCTAATAATTTCGCATGATTAATTAAATAAATGTAAAATTCCAAACAAAGTACCTAATATGCGAAGCCGTCATATAACTCGAATATCAAGTCATCCCAGGCAGGTGAGGCAGGACGGCGCGGTGCGCGGTGGTCCAAGTTGTTCCAAATACATTTCTAATACAGTTTTGTACAGATACGCGTAGTTCTCGTATTATACCGTTTCCACCAATCAGCACTAATTATTGGGAATCTAACTGATAATTTATGAATCTGTAACATAAACCTACATTTTTGGCAAATTGCTTTAGTTTCCAGCGGAGCCAAGCCTCAGTGTGTGACGTCATAAAGACGTGATTCCTTAGAACATGTTCCCAACTGATATGTGCATACAAGAATCAAGATACACTTTGATATATGAAACAAATGTAATATGGTCATTATAAACATTGTTTAGTTAAACAATGTCTATAGAAACGCAGAAAAAAGTAAAGTAAGTTTGGAAAACCATATATTATAATTAAAACTATGATAGAAATGATCCCAGTTCAGAGCCCCTTACATTCAGATTTACTTATCAGTTGCGTTTCTATACTGCAATGATATAATATACATGTTTACCTCTTTGCGATGAATATATGACAACAAGTGTTTTTATTATATATATACATATAATATTTATATACTCGTAGTATTGATGTTATTGATTTTTAAGAACTAATTTACTTTTAATTTTATTTGATGTCATTGATTTTTAAGAACTAATTCGCCCCGTAAATTTTTTAGCTGCTCTCTTAGTACTTATTTGTCTTGTTATGTCCAATTTTGTATAGTATCGAGAGATTAAATAAATGAAAATCAACACAAATCAGGAACGTTGAGTGACTTGATATTGTTAAATTTCCAAAGTTTTTTTCTATATGGGATCATTATTAATAACATCATAGTTAGGTTAGGACTGGAGCAATCGGTTTGAATATTTGCACACAAAAACCGGTTTTTTTGTATTGTATCTTGACGAAAAATCGTTCGAGGGGCTAACAAATAGTTTAGGAACCCTGATGGAAAAAAACCTTGATAATTTAACCATTTACATTCAAAGTAACTCAGCGTGACTCTTGTTGAAATATTTTCTATGTGACAGTCATTAGATTGTATAAATGTCACATTTTTAATTTTCAATACAGCATGCTTATAAATGAATAAATAACTAGGTTATCGTTCGTTCACAGTTATAAAATAATATAATATTTTCCTTACTGGCTACTACTCACATATTTAAGATATATGCATAATTGTGACGTGTCACCTCGCGAGATAGTTATTTACTACTTTCTGAATACCTACTTTCTTTAGCTCTTCACGTCATCTAATAACCAAAAAGAATGTATAGAGTTACTTCGCATATGCTTAATAGATGATAATGGAGCGACTCAATGATAGCGATAGGTTTAGGTTTTTAGGTTTCATTATTTCGAAGCCAGAATGCGTAATATGCTGAATGTCATGCTAGTTACCACATACAACAACGGATATCAAAGTTGTAATTCCAGCATGCGTGATCAGCTAAGTTGTAACTCCAGCAGGCGTGATCAGCTAAGATTGAGTCAGCAAATAGCTATGATTGCTGGTTGCTATAGCCAGGGGGTCCAGACGTCGATCTGAATTAGTGGCTCTCGCTAACGGATGTGTCATTTTAGTATGATCGATACGAATAGTCGCCAATTAAGTTTATTGTACAGATACAGATAGGAGCATCATTAAGTTTATAGTACAGATAGAGATATGAGCATCATTAATTTTGCACTCAATATTTTGAGTTCACAACGAGAATGTTGAAATTGATTTGATTTGTTGTGACTCGCAATTTGAAAGAGCTGATGTTATTTTCATCAAGACAAAAATATTATAAACTTTTATCCGGTATAAAATACTTTTTACTAGAATAATTACTAGAATATCTTAATCCTACAGAAATATCGAATTTCCCTCATTGCTACCGCGATGATATAGTATTTTCATAAAACAAATTTAAATTAAATCAACACCCATCCATTACATTATTCTAATATGTATATTCGTATTTTCTATGTTGCACACAAAATATTGTAGTCTTAAGAGGCCCCTTTAAAGGTAAAAACTGATTATTAAGTCAATAGCTTATTTTCTTTAAATATTTTTCACAAGAATTATCTAACAACTACGTCTTTATACGGGCCAAAGTTTGATAAAACTCTATCAAAGTAGCTGTCAGAATATTGTGAATATTACCTCGTTTTTACGCAAAGTTTAGCAAGTTGTATAATTTTTATCTATACTGGAAATAAAAAAAAAGAGAAATACAGACGTCGTTCATGTAAAGAAGACCAAGTTTATTTACTTTTATATAAATAAACAGTTACCGTTTCATGGAAAACGGTTTTTACCTGAAACCATATGTTTATTTGAACCATTTGAAATGTTTTGTTTTGTACTTTTGCATGTTTTGGTTAACTCGCCGGGCTGGGCTGAGCCGAACACTGACCGAATCGATACTGAGCGACCACAAGAGTAGCGTATTGCGTATTGTTAGTACATTTATGTTAAAAACTCATTATTCAGAACAAATACTAAAACAACACCTAGTTTTATGAAAACCGGTTTTAACTCCCTAACTCCGGATTTGAAAAATACCATAAATCAGTCAGAAACTCCGGAACTTCGGATTGGAAGCCCTACTCGGAGTGCAGTGTGGGGAGGAAGGGAAACATATTATAAAGATGTGTGCAAAGTTTCATTGAGATCAAAGCCATCAGGATGTTACAAATACCTAAAGCATTTTATATTGCAGCTGAGCGGGATGGCTCAACTTAACATAACATAACAAAGTAGTCTAAACATTTATGCATACGGGTGATCTTATATCTGAAAAAAATTTCTACCAACAAAATTTTGGTGGTAGGAACGATTAATATAAGATATATAGATATACTTATAAGATATACTCATAGTACGTAGTAATACTTTATATTCTCTGCTCATAGTATAATCAAATGTGTAAAATTAACACTTTTATGAAAATCACATCTAGGCAAATGCAATTCAAAAGGAAGTTCAGCCGCGCGTTTATGTCTTTTCTTAGCTGGCCTGGGTTCGATCACCACCGAGTCTCTTGCCGGTCTTCTCTGTAGATGAAATCGAACTGGCAGAGTTAGGGTTACCGTAGAGTTAGTCCTACAGACAAAAAAAAACAACAAAATAGACAGACAAATTGAGTTGAATTTTTGGGGAGCTACATTTGGTTTGCAGTGTCGGGATGGGCGGCTGTTGGTTCAGGAATAATCGATTCAGTCGAAATAATCATCAGCAGTTCCATACATTTTGATCAAGTAGGTATGCAAATTTTCACATTTTGATCAAGAAACTAGATACCTAGATCAAGTTAGCTAAGATTTCTGTGTAACAGCTGATTTTTTATTTGCATTTCAGTTACATATATTCTGTATTTAATATTTTCAAGTAACGGTATATTCGCGTCAGTAATAAAAAAAAATTATGGATGAGTTGAGTACTGTCTCTGTGTTTGTATGGACGAGTACTGTCTCTATGTTTGTATGGACGAGTACTGTCTCTATGTTTGTATGGACGAGTACTGTCTCTATGTTTGTATGGACGAGTACTGTCTCTATGTTTGTATGGACGAGTACTGTCTCTATGTTTGTATGGACCAGTACTGTCTCTGTGTTTGTATGGACGAGTACTGTCTCTATGTTTGTATGGACCAGTACTGTCTCTATGTTTGTATGGACGAGTACTGTCTCTATGTTTGTATGGACGAGTACTGTCTCTATGTTTGTATGGACCAGTACTGTCTCTGTGTTTGTATGGACGAGTACTGTCTCTATGTTTGTATGGACCAGTACTGTCTCTATGTTTGTATGGACGAGTACTGTCTCTATGTTTGTATGGACCAGTACTGTCTCTATGTTTGTATAGACGAGTACTGTCTCTATGTTTGTATGGACCAGTACTGTCTCTATGTTTGTATAGACGAGTACTGTCTCTATGTTTGTATGGACCAGTACTGTCTCTATGTTTGTATGGACCAGTACTGTCTCTATGTTTGTATAGACGAGTACTGTCTCTATGTTTGTATGGACCAGTACTGTCTCTATGTTTGTATAGACGAGTACTGTCTCTATGTTTGTATGGACCAGTACTGTCTCTATGTTTGTATGGACCAGTACTGTCTCTATGTTTGTATGGACCAGCGGGCCTATTGTGTATCTCTAGTTGCCTTCTGGACTGGGTGTCTATCATCAAAAACATAGATATACTATCGAATTCTGATGTCCTAAGGATATTTTCGCACTTGAAGTGACGACACAGATTGTTAATAGTTCAATACCCACTAAAGGCAATTTTGAAATTTCAGTTTTTAGCTATGTTTTTGATGATAGGCACCTCGTGCAGTTGGCAACTAAAGATACACAATAGGGGGGCAGTACTGTCTCTATGTTTGTATAGACGAGTACTGTCTCTATGTTTGTATGGACGAGTACTGTCTCTATGTTTCGGCTTTCCAGCTACTAGAAATCCAGCCAGTAACTTTATCTTGTTTTTTGTACGGTTAATGCTGTTTGGCTCTGGAATCAACTTCCGCGAACCCTCAGAAATTCTTCTTTCTGTGTCTTCTTTTAAAAATAACTTGAAAAATTATTACTTCTTTTCTTTTAATAATATTAACTGAACAAGAAACTTGTTTGTTCGGACGTATGTATTAGTATAGTATGCATTTTATTATTTTTTATCTAGATTTAAAATAAGCTTTTGTACCAAATGATGCACCCACACCAATTCAACATTACATTATATTAACGTGTTATTTATATTTTTATTAAAGTCCACCTTTGCATTCTATCTCTTGTCGTATTTTGAAAAATATCTTGTTTTTTGTGCAATAAAGTGCTTGTTCACTCGTTTAATGGGAAATCGAGTACATACAATATGATTTCGTAAAAATACATTATACCAATATATTATATTATATTACACCAAAAATTTTACAAATGATTTTAATTTCAAAAGTAGCTTTACATCTCCTACTCGTATACTTTATACTGCTCAATAAATTTGTGTTTCATATCTACGTTAAACTAGGTAAGCGCGAGTAACTGGTTAAAATTTTCCAATTATCCACTCAGAACGGCAACTACCGTATCCCAAAAACCGCGCTGATATTTCGGCACGCAAAAACGTCTCCGTAGCGCCGTGTGCCCAATTGTGCACCGTTATACGCGCCGAAACCGGGCCAGAGGGGGGGTACCTCAGGCACACTCCTGCGCAGCCTGTGGCGGGAGGGGGCGTGTTTGCAGAGAATGATGCCTAGTTGTGCAATAGTGGGAGTTATGATTGATCGGATGATGATGACTGGGATGGTATTACGGTTGAACATGAAATGCTATTAATTTTGTCCCCATTTTTTGCATTGTGATCTCAACTGTGTTCAGCTGAGGTACGGAAAGGGAAACAAAAAAGATTAGCATATATATACATAATATTTA
Organism: Ypsolopha sequella; assembly: GCA_934047225.1. Taxonomy (NCBI): domain Eukaryota; kingdom Metazoa; phylum Arthropoda; class Insecta; order Lepidoptera; family Ypsolophidae; genus Ypsolopha; species Ypsolopha sequella. The sequence continues at coordinate 31,167,348 of OW203987.1, read as the reverse complement.
TATTATAACTATTTTTGAGAGAAAAATCAAAAAGAAACAAATTATCTGAGAAAAGTAAATCTCAGATGGAGCTCGAACCGAACCCGGATGTCTGAGTACCGCGGGCTCTCTACAAGATTGTTCTGAATTTTGTAACTATTTGATACACCAGCTTGAAATACACATATTGGACGCTCATGAGGGCGTTGTGCATTCTTAAAATATTTAGAGTTGATAGATTTCACAATAGTTCATAAAGTACAAGGACAGTTAAAGTTAAAACCTGCGCCTGTAGATTTGTATCAAGAATCACGTGTAGAGAGAGGCGTTATAGTTTTCTTTCCTATTCAGCACCAAACTAAAAATAACAGTTAAAAGATTAATACAAAACAATCTATGTAGATCAAAACAAAATCATCCGTCTATTGTTCCCTCAACTACACACAATTAAACTCAAAAACTAGTTAATTTCTTCCATTTCATCTCATTCTCCTCCAACAATAAACTCTTCTACCAGCGGATTTGCGAACAAAGCCTTCGTCTATGTATTAACACAAAGAAATAAATCAAAAATTAAGACGAAATGACAACGAAGAACAACATGACAATGTTATTCATACATATCTTCTCACCATTTCTGAATCTTATTCCAAATAGCGAAAGTTGATTTTAGACTGTAGAAACGATACGGGTAAGTTGGCATGGTATTGATAGAATGGAGGTCAGTGTGCCGCGATGTATCATTATAAACTTGACGCCGAATTCAATGATATTCGCATGCGATTGTTGGAGATGGCACTGTGTCGAGCGGAACGTTATCGCTGTATTTTAATATATGTTGGAGATGGCACTGTGTCGAGCGGAACGTTATCGCTGTATTTTAATATATGTTGGAGATGGCACTGTGTCGAGCGGAACGTTATCGCTGTATTTTAATATATGTTGGAGATGGCACTGTGTCGAGCGGAACGTTATCGCTGTATTTTAATATATGTTGGAGATGGCACTGTGTCGAGCGGAACGTTATCGCTGTATTTTAATATATGTTGGAGATGGCACTGTGTCGAGCGGAACGTTATCGCTGTATTTTAATATATGTTGGAGATGGCACTGTGTCGAGCGGAACGTTATCGCTGTATTTTAATATATGTTGGAGATGGCACTGTGTCGAGCGGAACGTTATCGCTGTATTTTAATATATGTTGGAGATGGCACTGTGTCGAGCGGAACGTTATCGCTGTATTTTAATATATGTTGGAGATGGCACTGTGTCGAGTGGAACGTTATCGCTGTATTTTAATATATGTTGGAGATGGCACTGTGTCGAGCGGAACGTTATTGCTGTATTTTAATATATGTTGGAGATGGCACTGTGTCGAGCGGAACGTTATCGCTGTATTTTAATATATGTTGGAGATGGCACTGTGTCGAGCGGAACGTTATCGCTGTATTTTAATATATGTTGGAGATGGCACTGTGTCGAGCGGAACGTTATCGCTGTATTTTAATATATGTTGGAGATGGCACTGTGTCGAGCGGAACGTTATCGCTGTATTTTAATATATGTTGGAGATGGCACTGTGTCGAGCGGAACGTTATCGCTGTATTTTAATATATGTTGGAGATGGCACTGTGTCGAGCGGAACGTTATCGCTGTATTTTAATATATGTTGGAGATGGCACTGTGTCGAGCGGAACGTTATCGCTGTATTTTAATATATGTTGGAGATGGCACTGTGTCGAGCGGAACGTTATCGCTGTATTTTAATATATGTTGGAGATGGCACTGTGTCGAGCGGAACGTTATCGCTGTATTTTAATATATGTTGGAGATGGCACTGTGTCGAGCGGAACGTTATCGCTGTATTTTAATATATGTTGGAGATGGCACTGTGTCGAGCGGAACGTTATCGCTGTATTTTAATATATGTTGGAGATGGCACTGTGTCGAGCGGAACGTTATCGCTGTATTTTAATATATGTTGGAGATGGCACTGTGTCGAGCGGAACGTTATCGCTGTATTTTAATATATGTTGGAGATGGCACTGTGTCGAGCGGAACGTTATCGCTGTATTTTAATATATGTTGGAGATGGCACTGTGTCGAGCGGAACGTTATCGCTGTATTTTAATATATGTTGGAGATGGCACTGTGTCGAGCGGAACGTTATCGCTGTATTTTAATATATGTTGGAGATGGCACTGTGTCGAGCGGAACGTTATCGCTGTATTTTAATATATGTTGGAGATGGCACTGTGTCGAGCGGAACGTTATCGCTGTATTTTAATATATGTTGGAGATGGCACTGTGTCGAGTGGAACGTTATCGCTGTATTTTAATATATGTTGGAGATGGCACTGTGTCGAGCGGAACGTTATCGCTGTATTTTAATATATGTTGGAGATGGCACTGTGTCGAGCGGAACGTTATCGCTGTATTTTAATATATGTTGGAGATGGCACTGTGTCGAGCGGAACGTTATCGCTGTATTTTAATATATGTTGGAGATGGCACTGTGTCGAGCGGAACGTTATCGCTGTATTTTAATATATGTTGGAGATGGCACTGTGTCGAGCGGAACGTTATCGCTGTATTTTAATATATGTTGGAGATGGCACTGTGTCGAGCGGAACGTTATCGCTGTATTTTAATATATGTTGGAGATGGCACTGTGTCGAGCGGAATGTTATCGCTGTATTTTAATAATTTTTTTTTGTTTCGATTTTAGGATTTAGTAAAAACTTTAAGTCCCATACTAAGGTTTATGTAAATTTATGGAAATACGCTTCAAAATACCATATATTTTTATTGCGTGATTTTTTTACAGCTTTAATATTCGACATTAATTTAAACTTTATACCTTTAGCTGTTCCTGTGATTAAGGGTCTTGACACACGTACAGACAGACAGATGGATTATATAGTCATCCCATAAGGATTTCGATTTTCCAAGGGGTACGGAACCCCAAGAATCGAGTGCGACTAGAAATCTATCCCAACTATAAGAATCCGATTCGAGGACCATCCATCAAAATGGTGACGGATCAGCGTTCACCGAGCGAGCTAATGTACGGGGTGACTCGGGACGTAACATTCCGTAATTACTTGCATTATTTATTACATGGACTTCTTTTATCGGTACGTTTTTTTTTTCATATTTTGGTCATGTGAAAGGTGTTCACTAAATCATCATGACGTATATGCATCCCTAAAGGGGGTGTAAAATCTGTTTTAATAACTATTTTGTTTTACATACACTGAGCTTACGCTTTATTATCGCACCTGTTACATAAAGCGGGAGAGTGAAAAGAGGGGAGACGATCAGTGTCCAAATCCATGGAAGTGGGTAATGGACTAATGATTATGTAGTACCTCCAACCACTCTCAGTGACTATGTAATACCTCCAACCACTCTCAATGACTATGTAGTACCTCCAACTACTCTCAATGACTATGTAGTACCTTTAAACGCTCTCAATGACTATTTAGTACCTCAAACCACTGCAATGACTATTTAGTACCTCCAACCACTCAGAATGACTATGTAGTACCCCCAACTACTCTCAATGACCATGTTTTACCTCCGACAACTCTGAATGACCATTTTTAGTACCAAAGAGTAGACAAGCCACAGCTTAAAAATGAAAGGATTTGTCATTTAGTTGAGTCTTGTCCAGTATTTGTATATTTTGAGTTATCTTTAGTTGTGTCTCAGTTTACGCCCAAGCAGTCTCCTTTCACACACCTTGAAATGTGTAAACGCTTGTTTAACCTTCTTTAATTATCTCTTTTAGCATCCCGACCAGCCCCCCTATTCTGTATCTTTAGTTGCCAACTGAACTAGGTGCCTATCATCAAAAACATAGATAAAAACTGAAATTTCAAAATTGCCTCTAGTGGGTATTGAACTATTAAGGCGATTACCATCGCCAAATTAGCAGCTCGATATTTGTCACTACAAATATCAACGGAAACGACATTGAAATAACGTTCATATCAGCGCGCAATGCATAGTGGCTGTTACGACGCTCGCTGCGTCATTGAGAGGGCGAAATAGGAGAAAATTATACTTTTCACTTGGACGTGATTACTCGATTGAATAATCTTATGTTATGTTTATAGCTATAAAGTTTATCTATTTATCAAAGCATAGATGAATTCAATCGGCCAAGCAACTCAGGAGCAGTAGGGAATTTGAGGTCAAAAAACATCATTCAGTAAAAAAAAAAATTCATGTAGAAGTTTTGGTGGTATGAAAAAGAAAACTGTTGCATATGTTGTCTAAGAGTTGATTATTCATAATACATTTTTTCATTATTTTGGTTTGGCCATAAACGAGGAGTAGGCTTTAGAAAGTACCCATTTGGCAATAGTTAGGGCCTTAACAATCTGTGTCGTCACTTCAAGTGCGAAAATATCCTTAGGACATCGGAATTCGATAATATATCTATGTTTTTGATGATAGACACCCAGTCCAGAAGGCAACTAGAGATACATAATAGGCCCGCTGCCCCTCTATTATGTATCTTTGGTTGCAACTGTACTGAGTTCCTATCATCAAAAACAGAGATAAATATTGAACTTTCAAAATGGTCTTTACTGGGTATTGAACTATTTACTAATGGTGTCGTCACTTCAAGTGCGAACATATCCTTAGTTAGACAATTGGAATTCGATAGTATATCTATGTTTTAATGATAGGCACCCAGTCTGATAAGGGGTGCCTAACGCGTAAAGCACCGTTACGATGCCCACAGTATTACAGTAGGGCCTACAATAATAAAAAAATGAGTCCAGCATGTTAACGTACTCGTGGGCGTCATGACATCATGCTTTCAACATCCTTCTACACTTGATCATTCTAGCTGATCCAGGTCATCATCATCGTGTGTCAGATGTCTTCAGATTTACGTACAGATAATGGTTTATGAGGGTCTGCCCAGACCGCCGCGAGGTGCAGTTTAACTAATCCGATTTAAAAAGTAGTTCATGTCTATACATACATGTATGTCTCTCTGTCTGTGTATGGTGAGAAATGTGAAGGTTCTCTGTTACTTGGGTGTCTTCTCGAGGAAGGTTTAAGTTGTGTTTATTGTTTTAAACCGTGACGTGAGCTCACGCAGTGACTAATTCCAAGGAAACATTTTTGGGTATCTTCTAAGACGCTACGCTATTCTATTCTAGAGTTAGCCTCATCATTTGCTTTCCAGTAACCTTCGTGATATAATCACGCCGTTAGGTCATTGACTGTCCCCTAAACGTTTCCCTGGGTTTAGCTGTCAGTTTATTACTGCCCCAGTCCACCTTCCGTCTTCCGAGCTGGCCAGATGATCCGTCATGTCCGTCTCCATTGTAATCTTGTGACCCGTTCTCTAATAATTCGGTTCAAGTTCGTCATTTAATCTCGACAATGAAGCAAGACAGATATATGCCTATTTCTGAGGATCACTAAAAAAAATCCGTGGTATTCTTCCTTCTGAAAATTTGGTTCATTATTACATGTTTCACACAACGGATTTTAATACGACTTTCTTTTTAGCCAAGAAGTTTTATTTATAATGCTGGTTTTATTTAAAATTATGATTGTGCTGTGACTAGAAGGAGCTGAGCGGTAACCATTTAAGTAAAACATGTTAGGGAAACTACCGAGGTCAGTGTTTGTGTGGGTGAAGCAGCGGGCTAAAGGCAAGTCCAATATAAAACATGTAGGTAAGCCCATCGTGTCACGGGACCAGCACTGGTGGCAGAAGATGATCAATTTATTTGTAACGGTTTTATAAACAATCAATTTGTTACCAATTACTAATAGACGTGTAAATGTCACTATTGATTAATATTAACCGGTTTTGAGAAAAAATATTGCATTTATTTTCCTAAAAATAATAGGTAAGTAAATGCATTATAAATTTTGCATAAAAGCAATAAAAAACTAACTAATTAATAATAAATGATAAAGTAATGAATACCAAATCAATAGACATAAGTTACAGGTAGGTAATTAACTAATTTTCTTGTAAAATGTTGCTTTGTAAAATGTTCTTTAAGAAGTAAGACGGAAACGCTAATAGCTTTTCATAAGTAGAACTGTGTGCACATTTAGTCGCGACCAGCACTAGAACTGTGTGCACATTGAGTCGCGACCAGCACTAGAACTGTGTGCACATTGAGTCGCGACCAGCACTAGAACTGTGTGCACATTGAGTCGCGACCAGCACTAGAACTGTGTGCACATTGAGTCGCGACCAGCACTAGAACTGTGTGCACATTGAGTCGCGACCAGCACTAGAACTGTGTGCACATTGAGTCGCGACCAGCACTAGAACTGTGTGCAAATTTAGTCGCGACCAGCACTATACCAGGCAAAATGTAGGATGCGGTGTTGGTCAATAGCTATAAAAATAGCCAAAATTTAGAATACATGCTTGTGGTCAATTTCTATAAATATAGCCAAAATATAGGATACACATTATACACATTGCTGCTTCATTACCATGAATCTAGTCTAAATTTGCACTCCGGCAATTAAGCGCAGAATTATCATAACACGAGTTGTGAACTGGACTGGACTAACTTGTGTTAAGGGACAGTTGCGATGGTATTCGAGATAGTCGGCACTTAGTGTAAGTATGGGCTCAGGCTTAGAATTATTCTAAGGGCTCAGGTATCATGACGATTACCACTACAATATTATGAATGTTCTTTTTCTCATTTTTTGGAAGTTGTTTTTGATGGTCGTAGATAAAGTATTGTGTGCAACTAGACATAATTATTCATTGGGACACTCGTGCAAGTCTATTACGAAATTAACGAACTTAGAAGTAAACAAAGCACTCGTGTCCCAATGTCTCACATTATCACACAGTTACACAAAATACTATTTCAATAAGTTAATTACAACATCAAAAGTGGTTTAATAAGTACCTACATTGTTTGACCGATGTTGTAATATTACATTATAATATCGTAATTCTGCGTTGTAATTCGCCAAATTTATTATAACACTTCTAGAGAACCAATTACTTCGTTCGTTACGTAAACAAGCACTCATGTCCCAATGTCTCACATTATGTCACACTTAGAGTCTTATTAATTAAGTTTTATCTTTTTCAGTTTTACACCGCAATAAAAGGTTTGCAAGATGAAATTTTATACAATTACGTGCAATAACAAAGATGTTCTTCATTTCACTTCATTCATTTTAAACAAATATTTAAATTCTTATAACAGACATAGCTTTATAGGTTTTATGTCTAATTTAATTGGCTTTGTATAAATATTTATAAAATAGAAACAAAAAACACAACGTATAATCTCAACACATATAAAACAAAATAGGGTAAGTATTGCGCTTAAAAAAGGGGCTTAATTCTGATGTAACATGTCGGGAAACAAGAGTGGAGATTTTCCTTAGCGGGGTTGAGCCACAATTAAAAGGCTATTGAATAAATTATAATATTAAAGAAATTGTGAATCTCTTTAGGATTCCGAAAAAAAAACTGAAACCCTAATAATTATATTGAATTTTCAACCTCTACCTGTTGTTCGTGACATAACTCACACACACTTAAATAATTAAGATACCAATCGTCATGTTTATGAAACGTTTTGGAGTGTTAATGTGTTCAAACAGTGACATTTACCCAGGCTTGAAGGTAGCCGTATTTTGTTCACATCTTAATTTATATGTTTTGTATAACTTTTCAACTAAAGACGCTTCGCCTTAACATGTAATTAATTATCGTTCAAAAACGGTATCTCACCGAGATGGGGGGGGGGGGAGTGACGTCAGCTCGGAACCGTTGATTATACTCGTTCATTCCACCGAATCTCTTATGAACATTGAACATATCTACTATCGCGGAAAATTACCCCATTACCATGGTTATAAAAGCAAATTGTCAGTCACCGAAACGTCAGTGTACTTTACGAGGGACAAGAAAATGAAAACTTATTTTCTTCCCTGGAAGTATTGGATTACACCATGAGCTTGAAACAATCTGAAACTAGCTAAACTTCGGATATCCATTTTATATATTTAGTCTTTAGATCAAGTTGTCCCGATTAGTTATATGCTAAGATATGTGTACTTCAAAAATATTTCAGGTCAGACTTTTTTAAATACTTACCTGATCTATTTATATGATTGGGGTTCCATGAAAAAACTTAAATTCTACTGCTTCGGTCTCTCTGTTCGTCTGTCGTTTTGTGTGAAATGCTCAGCCGACAATGTACATCTAGCTGTAACTCGAGAATTACCCTGAAACATTTAATATATTTTTTGCATACTATTTAAAAACATCACGACATGATCCCTCGAGTGGAGGTCAGAGGTATTTCCAAATTTGAACTGTACAAAGCAAGTCACATTCCACGTTCGTACAACCACGTTTCACCCACAAATTTACATTCGTAATTAATTATTTTGCATCCCCAAATATAAGCACATAGCTTAAAGCACCTTCCGATTTGAAGCATGCAGACCAAACGCAAATGTACCCCTGTGATATTTGAACCCGTGACCTCCAGATGTGTCGTTGAGACTTTCGAACATAAAATAAGAGTGAAACGAGTACAATTCTCCATTTGACCAATATCAGCCCTAGCTATTGAACTTAAAACACAAGGTAATTCATTCAAATGCCATGTTTTCAGCCACACATTTGTTAGAGAGTGCTAATTGTGCCGTCAGACACCTGGACAACAATCAAGTCTACCTTTATTGCCGATATAAACCGATTGGTCGACGCCGATTGAAGAAACAGCCCATTAACGGTTGTTGTATAATTGTTTCTTTTTGTGAGAGAACTATGATTTATTGATGGCGAATATCTTATTGAGTCCGTGTGGTGAATCCGAATAATTGACTTTGAGTTCTCGAAATTCAGTCTGACCCTGACTTTGGAGGTATCCATAAGCTGTTTATTTAAAATTTTTAGTGACTGTAATATTTTTTTAGCGAAAACAAATGTAATGTCCGCCCTGTTCCCATTTAGTATACCGTTATAACATAGAGCATATTATTGTGTTGCTTTATATACCGGGTGTAAGTGGAAAGAGCATAATAACTAAAAAAGCTTCCCAAAAAAAAATTTTATCGCGCAAAAAGACATGGTTTCTGACTAATTTTGAAAACCTACTGTGAATTTTTTCTTTATTCATACGGTGATGTTTCTTTGAGAAAGTTATTCAGCATGATCAGTAGAGTAAGTGGTTTCATTTAAAGATACCTGTCCATTGAAACCCAGTTTTTACGTGTATGCTTACTTAAATATCTATTAAACGCTGATAAAGAAAACTTTTACAATTTTTCCATTTCCGTTAAACATCAATTAATATTGACCAACAACAACACATTTCTGGTCATCACCACATACACTGAGCGCATCGCACCGACATCACCAGCCAGCGCCCGCATCACAAGGCGGGCTCAGCGACCATAACCTATGCTAAGCCCTGCTTGGCCCCACCAGGTGGCCCTAAACTGACGTAGTCCTAGTAATCAGGTGAATAAAAACAAAAACCCAACTAACTTTCAGCTTTGAAGTGAGAGAAATAAAAGTCAAAATGGAAAAGAAAGTCGTTAGTAGGTCTTTAGGCCTCTGTCAGTGTGTTGGTGTTGGAGCGGTGAGAGTGTGTGAGTGTGCGTGTACGCACCACGGAGATAGCAGGCAGGGGCGGCCAACTGTCGGAGAAATGCGTCCCGACATTATTTAATTTATCACTTGCTTAACAATCATTTTTGTACCATAAAATTAATATGCTTTACAATGGAAATTTATTGTTAGTTGATTACATTAATGTATGGTAATTAACTTATCGCATTATGAACTTACTAGTCATAATAAATCAGGTCACTAATTATAGATCATAATAATAACTTCCTTCAAATTTATTACCAACCAATACTCGACGTTTGCAACATTCTTAATTACCGTTTATGATGGTTAACTTATTATAGTTAAAATTGTAGAAGGCAGAACACGTGCCTAAGATTAAACCTTTGAATCAGATACTTACCAAAGTACCAGTTTCCGTGTGCTACATAGTCTAGCTATAGATAGGTCCGCACGCGCACAGTCGTTGCCCGCGGCCCGCACTTGGGCAACCCCGTCAAGTGATAGTGGTGGTAGAAATTTTGGTGGGAAGTGAGTGGGGTGCGCCCGCGCCGCCAGTCAGTCCCAACTTCGCGCGGCCCGCGCCCGCCCCAGTGCTCGCTGTGTGACATTGTAAACTTTACATGAACAAAACATTCCTCTCTAACGAGACGTCCAGTGCCCAGAGGACCAATAAACAGTGTACGTTGTCAAAATAAATTAAAAAAACACGGAAATGCACAGTTTTTTGCCCCATTTTTTCGCACGATTCGGGAAAGAAAATGGTGCAAAAACTTTGTGCGTTTCGGGAAAATTGTAATTGGCATTCGTAATGGAGTGACGTGAAGTTTTTCAACTGGATTGTGATAATATCGAGTGTGGCCTGGATACGCACCGTGGACACCGGCGATCCTATTATTTGTTCTACTTTTTATTTTTTATTTTATTTTCTCTATCCTCCTTGTAAATAATCAAATGATTATTTTTAAATAATTCTATTATTTATGCCAATCACATTACTTCCTTTTAAGTTACCTACCATTTTTACCAACTAAAACGCTATTTCAAAACTAACCGCATGCATTAACCCGTTTTAGGATAATTTTTGGTTTATTTAAATTTAGTAGCTGTAGGTAATAAAAAAATTCTTTGAATATAAACAGGTATTTACAAATACCGATATTTAAAGACGGAAAGTAGGGCTTATTTAATGTTGAGGCACCTAATGAAGCAGTTTTGTTTTCGGGCGCGGACGGATCAGGTTTTTTTTACAGTTTTAACGGCGAGACGCGCCTCGCATACCGCCCGCCCGCCGCCGCCGCCCGCCCGAATTATATACAGATAATTTTTCCATTTATTTTATTTCCTTCATATATATTTGTAGACAATTAAAAAAGGAAAATAAGTTTTGAAGATTTTCACGAGCAGTTAATGATCAGGTCGACTTTTTGTAACCGAAGATTTATGTAGGTCAATGATTGCGGGTTTCAGAAAAAATAGGTCAAGCGTTAATAAGTATTTCAATTACACACAATAACCTGCTTATTTCGAATTTCGCTACAAAAAAACTAATGATTTTACCGTATAACTAATAAATTTACTTTTTAACGACTGTGTACATTTATAAAGTATGCTAAAATAACTATTTAATCACTATTTTGAAGATTTCGGGGGCAATGGTTGATCTACTTGCGTGTATTCGTTGAGTATTTGCAGGTATATAACCTCTTTAATATTTTATTTCGTAGATGAATATCCTAACACATAGCTAGATAGTTACATACCAAGTTTAACACTATACCCTCTTTGTAAATTCTAGTGGTCCCTTCTCACTGGCTCTGAATTCTCTTCTTCCTCGTGTTTGGTGTTGAAGGGTTGCTGGACTTGGCCAAGTTTAAACAATAATAATTGTTGAAACGTTAAAGTGAAATGAACATGTTGTTGTTGTTTCGGATTTGACACAGTTTGAGTACCGCTGCTCTATTTCTCGCTTCGTGAAGCCTGGTAAGTTGAAAATTCAACAACTTTGCGGTTAGTTTTAAATACGACATGCTAGGTGTAATAGACTATTTTATATGGAATACTCCAACTGTTTCGTTAAACACTTAAACGTAAACTCCATAGAACTCTGTACTAAGTTGTCTTTAATTTATGAATACTTATAAGATTTTAATTAGAAATTAGATAACGAATTTCTTAAGATAGACAAAAAGTAATTTTTTGCAATTTCGTTATTTTGTAGAATGAAACGAGTGCAATAGTTCACATTGGCCCGTAACATTACTCGATACTATCGACCTCATAGTCAACCAGCAACAATGCCAACATTACCCGATACTATCGACCTCATAGTCAACCAGCAACAATGCCAACATTACCCGATACTATCGACCTCATAGTCAACCAGCAACAATGCCAACATTACCCGATACTATCGACCTCATAGTCAACCAGCAACAATGCCAACATTACCCGATACTATCGACCTCATAGTCAACCAGCAACAATGCCAACATTACCCGATACTATCAACCTCATAGTCAACCAGCAACAATGCCAACATTACCCGATACTATCGATCTCATAGTCAACCAGCAACAATGCCAACATTACCTGATACTATCGACCTCATAGTCAACCAGCAACAATGCCAACATTACCCGATACTATCGATCTCGTCCCTTAGACTTATTCATAAACATATTATTATCTTATAAACAAGATAGAAACAAGACGTGAATTCCTGCGCAGCGCAGCCTGACCCACATTCATAGCATGTACAAGATACAAGCTGAGATACGAGCATCAGCTACAACTGCGGATGTACTGGAGCGCCCACTCCTACTGTAAATATACTGTCTACACCTCTGCAGTCTAGTAGTTCGAAGACACAACCACTAATCTGGACGTCTCAGGTTCCAATTTTGTGTTCGAACTGCGTTCTTCGGAAGGCACGGTAAGCTGTGGGTATATATTTCTGTTCGAAATACAAGAGAGCTACCACACATCATGCTGCCTATCTGGGACGTAATAATCGTTGGTGAAACATAGGTGATCGACTGTGGACTGACTTGATTCAAATTCATATGTTTTTTTTTTTAATAGTGACATAAAATTCAATTTTTACACGAATTTAATTTGTTAAAAAAACATATAATAGTTCGGCTTGACTAAATTTAATAAAATAATACACTTGCATGAGTAAAAAAATATAGGAGTAAAATATTATACATATAAACACATTGAAAAAGTACAACAAAGCTGATAGATAAATAAGCTATAAATAAATATATGTGTAACTCCGCCCATTCGAATAGTCTTACTAAGAAGTAGGACAAGAAACTTAGCAAGATCATGTCCTCTTTTTATTATTTTTCCTTTTTTCCATTAAATAATTGTTGTTACAAATGCTTATACATATACAAAGTATTGTATATATTTTATATATACTTTAGTTAAGTAAATGAATTTCACTGTCCACACTCGGGAACACTTCTGACAGCCCTCGGGGATTCATGTCGTGACGATGTACTTGTTCAAATGCAATAAGCCTTTGCATTGACTCACGCTGCATCCTTAGTGATTGTTGCAAAGACGAACGAAGACCTAGGCTGACCAAACCGCTCATATATATATATATTGTGTGCGGCGCAGCTCCTCGTATCTAGCTGTACACATTTAGTTTGTATGTTGGGTAAAAAATTCAAAATAAATGGCTGAGGTTACATTCATCCATCATCCATCCATCAGCCTTTCGTCCACTGCTGGACATAAGCCTTCCAGGACTTTGCCACTCCCGGCGGTCATCTTGGAAGTATTGCCCATACTCACACACGCTGGGCAGGCGGGTTGGTGAGCGCGGTGCCGGAACCCTCGCACCAGTGACACCACTGCCCGTCACCAGTCTGTTCAATATAAGGCCCGACTATTAGGGATGGATATACCGGTTATTACATTCGGTCCGCTATTTTTAATAGTTCAATTGAAAATTTAAACAATATAATTAGCAAATACAATCCTAATTAAGATGAATAAATTCATATATGGGGTTTTGAAAAGCTTTGCTTCAATATGTTTAGGTACTCGTATCTCCCGTGAAGTTACATCCGAATATTTATTACCACCTTGTACGACCAATTTGATTAACCAATATTAAAGCCCATCAGCATCCACATAAATCACCTCTGGATAACCCATAAAGGCCTCAGTGTCGTGATAGACTTGTCTAGTGAGACCTAGTACTAGTTGACACATTTCCCGGGGCGGGCGGGGCGTGGCGCGGGCGGCGGGGAGAACTTTCACTCGGAGCGGAGATGCGCTTGCGACGGATCCGCTGGCAATGACCATGCGCATGTGCGAAATGCTCGTGTGAACGTGTGAGTGTGTGTGTTTGCCGGCTAGGTTAGTACACCTGTACTCGCGGTAGAGGATGTGAGAGAAAATTCATGTTTAGTTTGTTCGTTTGGTGTAGTTTAATCGGCTTACAAATACCACAAAATCGCATATGGATGGACCCTATACAAACACTGTAGACTAAAAATCCTCTACAAAGTTAATTGAAATTGTCTAAAATCCCGATATCTAGACCTGAGCAAGCTGTGTGATAAATTCATTAACGTCGTTGTATTTTGGCTTTTCATTCATTCGGTAAACAGTGACGCAGAATGTATCTACGTAATGTACTGACACGTCATTACGGCTTTACCGTTAGTAGATCAGTAGCCAGCTATGGATGACTCACTCACAATTTAAGGATGCTGCAGTGAAAACAGGAAAAATTTGCAAAAATATAAAAAAGAAAGTGAATCGCAGTAAATGGTTTAACTTTTAATTATTGCTATTTAAAATCATTTAGCTAACTGCAAATCGGACTCGCGCACAAAGGGTTCCGTACCATCACACTAGACGGATAAAGGAACCCTTTTATTATCATGTTTTTCGTTATATTTTTCAGTTCTCTTTTTTTGGAGATACATGACAACTTTGCTACATGATAAAAATGCTTCTTTCCCGAGATATTTGACCCCTTTTGGATTTTTTTTTATTTGCCGTGATAGCCTCTATCTATCTATCTATCTATGTAGGCTATCACGTGTTGTGTGAAAATTTCATATGCCTACCTATAACGGCTGAAGCTGTAGACCTATAACAGACAGACAGACGGATAGACAGACAGCAGAGGCTTAAATTAATAGGGTTCCATGTATCACCCTTCAGGTGTACAATCCTAAAAGAAAAGAACATTCATTTTTACCACATTTTAAAAGAAACAAGCTTTACTGTACAGACTAATTTTTCACACAGTTAGTATTTAGTAATACTAAATGTAAACATATACGTATGAATGTCTTATAAAAAAATGCAAATACGATTATTTATGATTCATATTTCATCTAGTTCTATCGGCACTGTCGGGCAAGCTACACATTTACTAACTGATGCTGTACATGTGTGCAAGCATCTAACTACTTGTGATTTTATTTGAGCATTTGTCCACTGTTGATGTCAGATACAGATTATATTTTTGCGTAAAACACGGTAATGCAAGGTCGTAAAATTACAAAAAGCAAAAAACTTATTTCATTAAGATTGGCATGCAAGATTTTAAATTTTACCTACATATTAAATTGACTTAGGAAAGGATTTCCAACGCCATAATGCTTATTCTATATACAATACAATACAATATTCTTTATTGCACACCAAAAACAAAGTAAATAGACCATTTCAAAAGTAAAAGTAGGGTATAATTGGTGGTCTTATCACTAAAAAGCGATCTCTTCCAGAGAACCTTTGGATAGAGGAACTGTTAAAAGAAAGAAAAAATGTATAGACGCGGTGTACAGAGTATATAGATACAATTTTACATATATTTATACATATGTATAGTATATTTAACCATACCTATAAACACATAAATAATATATAAAAAAAACGTGGAAATATAAAAGGAACAGGTTCAAATAAAAATAATGATAAGAAGAAAAATAAAGAAACAATTTGATCAAAGTAAAAGATAATGTTGTTTTACCAGAGTTTTGAAAACTTGTAAGGATAGAGCTTGTCTTATTGCGAGAGGAGGGGCATTCCATAAACGTAAAGCTTCTACAGTTAACGAGTTACCATAAAAACAAGTAGTTTGAACTGGAAACACTAAATGAAGATTTTCAGATGACCTTAGATTATGGTCGTTTTTATAATGAAGAAAAACAAAGCGATCTTTCAAAGTAAAAAGGAGTGAAAGGGTTGAACAAAACAGAGTAAAGAAGAAAGAGAATATGAGAATTCCGACGAAGATGGATAGGGAGCCACTCCAGCTGAGTACGATATCGTGAGACATGGTCATATTTGTGTAATCCAAATATAAACCTAACAGAAAAGTTTTGTACACGCTCAAGTTTATTAAGTTATTCCTGAGTAAGATCAAGATAACAACAGTCAGCATAATCTAAAATAGGTAGTAGGAGAGATTGTGCAAGCGCAAACTTTGTAGCAGTTGGCAGGAAGTTCCGAAGCCTATATATTAATTTAGAATTATTTATATGTCATAAAAATACCTTGTTCTTATAAGTACCTGTCTTCATCGTTATAAATATTTTTGATACTCTCTATTGGACCGCGATACAATTAACAGACGCTTTTTCTTTAAAAAAGAATTGTGCAGTTCAAACTTGCTGAAATACCACAAGATTCATATTGATTGTTAGATATTCTATGTATATAATTTCACATAAGTAAGTAGATAGGTAGTTGTAGGTAGATAAATAGTTTACGCGTCGCGTACGCACGCGACCGGTACGTACACATCACGATCCATCGGACATTGGCCATCGGCGGGTGAAAGCGCAACATGGCCGCCGCGCACCGCGCCCGCGCGGCCCGCCCGCCCCTCTCGCCGCTGACATACGACACCCGAGATCAGCTGGCCGCGAACTGACTTATAAGTCAGTAATGATTGATTATAATTAACATTATTATATTATATATAATAATTACCTATTAAAAGTTACCAGGCAGCCACGACATATTTGTCTTTAACACATACATAACGGTCTGACTGTAGATAAAAGAAAGAGATACAAAGATTTTAACAGTAGTTTATGCTACAAGGGCGAAAAGGAATAAATGACGAGGATGAAATTGATGATTTAAACGTAACCGAGTAATTTATTGCTCTTACGCCCATGTATCATACTAGGTTTTTCAATGCATAGTGTGAGGAAATAAAACAAATATAATCTTGTGAACTTTAAATTATGATTGGCTCAAAAAGACTGTATCTAGAGCCGTTAAACAGTGGAAAAAAAGTATAACATTTATGGTACACAGGAAAGGTTGTATGTTAGAAAACTTCTCGTTGATGAATTAAAAAAATTATTATAATAAAGCCCAAGGGCAAAATAATCGACTTTCTGTTCGGTTTTGATGCATAAAAAGTGGGCCTTTACGAGCACTTGTATTGAAAAAAACATTGATATTATTCCTTATGTATAACAGATAAAAACTTAACTATCCTTAAAATAATAAATGAAAAAAATATATATATTGTATATACCTACATAAGTATAATTTATTTTTATCTAAATTTTTCGGACAGAGCGATTCGAATTAAGCTTTTTATTTTTAAGATTTTTCATTTATTATTTTAAGGATAGTTAAGTTTTTATCTGTTATACATGTTACATGTTATACATGTATACTGTTATATATATATATAATACAATAACACAAAGCTTGGTACAAAAAAAGTATTAACTAATAAGGATAGCCGTTGAAGGTTTGAGCTCTTGAGACTGCAAGTCCACATGACGTCACGCCCACCTCTAGCCAGCTGCTACGTCACAGAAGAGAAAGCCTCCGCCACGGCGCGGGCGCAAGCCGCAGGCAGCGCCGCTCGACCGGTCGGTGAGACGAGCTGAACCTACTTCTAGAATAAGCTATTTAGTAGCCGGTGCAGGAAAAAGTAGCACAGTTTAAAAATTCAATAATTTGTACAAGTTATATGTGGGATGCAATTGACATAAATAGCTCGTGACTGTCAGATAGTAGTAAAAAAAACGGTTAAAATAGAAAAGACTATTTCAAAACGTGAATCTATGATTTCACCCCAAAAACAATAGTTTAGTAAATAGCTAAAAGTTAGTCAACAAAGAAAGTTCTCGCCCGCGTTGATGTCTAATGTAACAGGAATCTAATCTTGACTCTAATAGTCTTACTGAGATGCAGCCATGAATATTAATTTTGTATTGTATTGCCAATTGCCAATATATACTTAACGTCTTTATTATTTATCAACTTTAGTATTAAATTTATTTGTATCAATAGGTATACATATACAGAGGTTACACACCAACATGCGTGACAAAAGTTATTATAATTTTTTTTGTATCAATGATATGTTGTACGTACTACCTACCAAAATTAAATGAAATTACTCTTCATTCACATATTCACATAGGGCCACAAAAAGCCCCCATGCGCTCAACAATAAGGTTCTATAGCTGCACATGTTACCAAAATATCCGTCAGAAAGGCTTTCCCATAGCGTCTGGAGAAAGGCTTCTGTGCACAAAAAAGCCTCGCGACAGATGTGCACCAACCCTTCAATCAGTCTATATTTGAACTTAAATATCGAACAGGAACTGTTTGTTTTTTTTTTTAAATTTGACACAGGTCCGTGTGTGTAGAAAGGTCTTCCTTTGTAAATTTGTAAAGCTGCAGATAATACTTTGACGCATCAGCATGTCATTAAATTTATCGTCCTTATCAAATAAATGTTAACTGATAAATACTTAAGTGCATCATATAAAATTCCAATGAAAATTATTGTCCCCATATGAAATATTAGAAAAACTGTTAGAATATTCCATTATTGATATTTCTATTTTAAAAAAAAATATATTTTTAATTTTAAGAAGTTTTGAATTTTTTATTTTATTCAACATTGTATCATCTTATTTTGCATACAAATAATTGAAGGGTTTAGAGGAAAAAGAACACTAGTAAAAAAAAATATAAACTGATATTTTGTTTCCAATGGCGTCCTCTATCGACTTATAGAAGAAGTTTTTGGAAAAAATGCTATCACGAGATGTGACAAGAAAATGAATGTATAGCCATTGGAAAAACTACACAATTCATGTCGCTTACTTGAAAAACTTGTTGTTTTGCCTTGAAACTCTTCAATTATTAAAACAATAATACATTTGGATTAATTGAAAGAAATCAAGTCTTAACCCTTTAGCAATGTAGTTGCATATTAATATATTATTATTAAGCTAACAATATAGGTAATTTTATTGTTCAAAACCTAAAATAATTCGAATAAAATAATATTTATATCACTGTTTAGGCCTATCTTTGTGAGTTTGTTTTATTTTGTTTTATTTTATTGGGCGCAGAAAAATGCAGGTAACAATTTCTTGAATTGCCGTAATATTAAAATCAAAGAGTGAAATATGAATTTTCAAAATTTAAGTCCTTGTTATAAATGCAATACAAAAGAATAAGTACGATGTTTATCTGAAATAACATGAACACGACGTCAGAGAATATAAAGTATTACTACGACGACGTGCTTAGCCCCATTATAATTAACAAAAGGCTTCTTCAATAAACTTTGTAAAAAGGGGTTGTTGATCTAAGGGTGCTTCCTAAAGTGAGTGTGTCAAGGTGCAATTCCCTGAGACGATACAAAAACTATCACTTTTAAATTATCATACCAATCCACACGTATATAAGATGACTTTTCTCTATGTAGCCAAATTCATAGTAGAGACTCGGTAAGTAGTCAGGACTAAAGTTCAATGACTCTTTTTATGAAAAATATCGTTTGTCGGCACCTTACACGCTTAAAATATATCTTGTGGTTATTTAATCCATAACATATATACATTTATCTTACATAAAAGAAACACCGATTGAATTGTCCTTTATTTATATACTTTATTTCTATATTAAAACGTAGTCATGTAAATTTAAAAAAAACAGCCAAGTGCGAGTCGGACTCGTGCACGAAGGGTTCCGTACCCTTATCTATAAAAACGGCAAAAAAAACATGTCTGTTGTATGGGAGCCCCCTTAAATATTTATTTTATTCTGTTACAGCGTCAACAAAAATACATCATCTGTGAAAATTTCAACTGTCTAACTAACACGATTCTTGAGATACAGCCTGGTGACAGACCGACAGACAGACGGACAGTGAAGTCTTAGTAATAGGGTCCCGTTGGTTACCCTTTGGGTACGGAACCCTAAAAACTAATAAAAAATTATGCCCTAGTTCCAAAGTAACCCACTTAGCTGTGTCGGAGTGTCAGGTTGCACTTGCCGGTTGCCGGGACACATCCGTGCACGTTGAACCGATATCCGGTGCGCTCCGGATCTATCCGATGTAAACAACCCTATCATTAAGTGATTGTGTAGAAAAATCATGGTTTTTGTGACTATTTATCAAGATAGGGTTAAGAGCGAGACGGTTTATGGGATGAAAAAAGGTGCGTGGGAACCGGGGTGGTGGTTCGATTGGAGTTCGTCCTTGGTGAAATGTAAAAGATGTTTTTTCTACACAACTTGTAATAGTTAACAACATAGTTATTTGAACATTTTACTCAAACACATTTGTGAAATGTATACTGAAAAATCTAGTGCGTACTGATTGACAAAAGAACATACAAACATACATCTGGGCTTATTTTGAAGGATTTCGTTTTCAAGTTATAATTTTGGTATTATTAATAAATTAATAAATGGATAAATAAATTTACCAAAAAGAAAAACTTTATTGAAAAAGGCGTTACGTTGCGGAAGTCCAGTCATCAAAAATTCAAAAAGAAAAACATTAAAACTAGCTACTATGTAAAAATCATCCGGGAAAAGTACTTGTCTTTTTACCAGTTTCCATGACGCATCAATAAACCATAAATAAAAGAGATCCAGTGAAGCCTCCTTGTGAGACAAAGACGCAGCTACATGCGAGAGTGGGAGGCAGCACGGGCAACGTCCTGATTTGTCAACAAACTTGACCTACTTCTCATTGAGGATGCGATCAGCGTCAAGAGAATACAAAAAAGGAATCGAAGATAACTGTTGAATTATAGTTCACTGCTGTATTGATATTCACTCCAATAGTGAATGTGTGTTTCAATATAAGAAAAATACTCGTTATGGGTCATAATTATTTATCTGGTTTAACCATTAAGTTAACTTCAACGAGTCAATATTTGTCAAAGTAAACAAAACCCAGTATAAGGACATCTTAGTATGTTCATTAACAAAATGCAACAATTTAAGAAACATGAACTTTCTATGGATCGGTCAAAAACACAAACTCTTTTGTCAGTCCATCTCGTTACATCCAACCATTCACAGCATAACTGTATCATTTATTTTAATAATTTGAACCTCAGTTTCGAATCCTACTGCTGGACAAAAGCTTTCCCTTCTTGGGCCTAAACTTATGGTCTCCCACAATTTCCACTCATCCTGGTTCGCAGAGGGCAAGTTGCTCTCTTCTGGTTCCCATCATTGCAATTGACGACATATTTATATCTCATCCATCAGTCAGCCCCACACCAGCCCGATTAATAATGATTATCTATCATGCATTATTTTCCAAATTTATAATTGGCCTCCCCCTCCACTCCCCCCTCCACTCTTAATGAAAAGCATCTAAGAGACCTAGGATGAAAAGCATTCGCCCAGAATTCGCCCAATTTTACTCTTGATTTAAAAAAAAAACGGCCCACCTCAATATATATTATGATCGGGATAGTCGACCAGAAACGTCTTCACTCGCTCAGATAAAGGCAGTCTGAATCTGCTGAAACGGGTGCTATCCCGATCATATTATACTTATATTGAGGTGAGCCGTTTTGTTTAAATCATCCTAAAGTTTCATTTAATTATTAAATCTTTACGCTTCTTCTTAATGGATTCTGGGTTACATAATATATCGAGATAAAAGGACGTCAATAGGGATTCTAAAGTCATTTACAACTACATCGTACTTGAAGTACACTTGACATAATAAATACTGAATAAAATTATTTTACATGCTATTCCTATTGTAAAATTTACATAAGTATGTAGGATAGTACCCATAATCGCCACAAATGCAAGAGGAATGGTACGAATGCCGACATAAGTAATGTGGATGGTCGCACGCCGTGAGCACGCTACTACGCAGGTCCTTGACCGGCGCGCGCGCAGGGTGGGGCGGGGCAGGGGCGCGGGAGGTAACGGTGCTCGTAGTTTTGGAGGTCTGACCGTTTCGGACACCAAATCTGTAGACACCACCCTAACAGTGTAGGCCGTAGGGTCGGCTATAATTGGTTATATGGGAAGATTTAGTATCATAATTATTACCAAAAAAAAAACTAGTAATTAATATGTTTACTCAAAAATGCTTATAATGTGGTCATAATTTTGACAACCTTCTTTGAGCAAAGTCGATCTTTCCTCGCTACTTATATAGGCGCCAGCAAAGTTGTATCTCACTGCTGGTGAGTTTTAGTCACCAGAAATTTCCTTTGAAAATCCATTATTGTTGAGTTTTGTTTCAAAAATATGCAGGTGCAAATTACTATATTGCAATCATTTTTGACTTGAATAGGTGCCATCAAAGTTGTATGGAATTTCATTGCTGGTGAATTTTAGCCACCAGCAATTTCCTTTGAAAATCCATTATTTTCGCGTTTTGTTTCAAGAATACATATATTTAAGTACACACATACCTATATACCCACGCCTGTCTCCCAGAGGGCTAGGCAGAGACTACAGATTTCCATCTGCTATGATCCAGACACACCTCTTTCGCCTCTGTTTCGAAAATAGTCAGGCGCAAATGACCACGTTACAAGCATTTTTGAGTAAAGCACCATACAAGCTTGGTCCGCAATGGCTACGCTGCTGGCTATGATATGATGGCCTCAAGCTGAGCTTACCTACGCTCTCGGCCTTCAAGCTGGGTCATCATTGCAGCCCTTGTTGTCCACGCTATAAGTGCGCTACGCTACGCTTTCGGCCATCATCAGTGCTGCCAGCAATGCAGTCATTACAGACCGTGGTAGTAATGTAATAAGGAAAATTTGAATTGAATAGCATCAAACAATTCATTCTCATCATCATTAAAATCATAGATCACGTCCAGATTCAGTGGGTCCGGTCCATCTTACAGAGTAAGGGTTTTTATTTTATTGGTTACATTTTTGTTTGTATTTTGTCAAGTTTTTAGGGCAAAATTTCCTTTCGAATTGATCTTTACTAAACAGGTTCTGATTGAGACAAGCCGGTTTTCTATATCCTAATGCCTTGTTTTGAAGTCATATTCGTTAAAATGTTTCTTTGTAAACCACCCTACGTGTACCTTTTAATTATTAGTGTCAGAGAACACTCCATAAACTCATATAACCGTTTACTCGACAGTCGACACGAAATACACGTATTCAAATTGAGAACATGAAACAACGAACACAAGAATCTTATCATTAAAACTAAACCAGTAATAATGTATGTATGTAGAGCACTCAATAATAGAATACTTCCTTCGAGTATATAACCACTAAATGATGACGATATTTACCAGCACTCCATGAACTTGGCTCCGAGAAACGGTTTTATGAATACTGAAACACACGATGAGAGAAATCTCTTATCAGAAGGGTCATTTTAGTGATTTCATTAATTAAATACTATTTTTTTCATATATTTGTTATAAATCCGCAAAAAAATGCTGGCAAATACATTTTCAAAATTTTTGCAACTCGATAAGTTTTAAATGATAACATGGAACATGTTCACTCTACAGGTAGATAGCTTTGTAATATACAGATAAGTACTAGATACGAGTAGGTATGTTAACCAAATAACGAAAAAATATTCCACCAATTTATCCAAAAAACCTAAACTATAATTACATACCGCATACTAACAAATGAAATAATTCGTAGCCTATCACATGGAGATGTACGTACATTCTGAGAGCTCCCCCGGCCCCTCGTATACCACGTGCGCGGACAGTTATCCCTGTGACGTCACAGCTAACTGCGCGGGCGCACGCTCGGCTGAGCAAGCCGGACCTCTACAACGGCACTCCATGTATACGGACCGTGGGTCACGCTCTGTTGGCCAACTAACTGGAAAGCAGATAGCGTTTGATGACGTCTTGATAGGATTTTTGATTTGAGGGTATTGTTTGAGTACTATATCAGCCCTGTATATTATGAGTAAGATAATGTGTACCTTATGGGTAAGTTGGTCGAACCTTTTCACAAGAATACTTTCTATGGATTAGAAGTAGATTAATTGGAGTTTATGCTAGCCTAGTAATGGAAATATATTATGATGGTTACTTACGGTTAAACGTATTTTTTGAAAAAAGTACTACGTGGAATTTGTAATTACATAATTTGTTTTACAAGGAAGAACTTTAAACCGTCGAAACACTAAATTTGTCCTAAGTTTTAAAAGCCTTTTAAGTCCAAATACCGTTATAAAGAAGCATTTTCTACACAAACGAACTAAAGATTCTCTAAACGAGCCGCTTAAGCACACAGATACGCGGCTATTCTTATTTTTATTAGCATGACAAAAAACGGTTCTCTGCATCATTAACGGCCGGAATGATCAAACAGCGACGTCCCAAATCGGACCGTCATTTTATTGGCGGATCGATGTTGGTACTTGCGTACGCGCCGGTGTGTGAACCGTCACGTAGCGAGCAGCGAGCTGCACTTGACTTTGAAATGAGGTTTCGCGGACACGCGGGTAGGCGAGGGGCAAGAGGAGCGAAGAAAAGGGGGGTAAGGCTTCGTCTCAAAAAGTGAAACGTTTCGATTCGCGCTGATTCATAGATGGAGGCTGCGGATAATTCGCTCCGAGAATCGTCCGACCTTGTTTCGTGAGATTTGAATTTGGAATAGCCGCTTGTTAGGCCGCGCTCGCGCGGTACACTTTTGAATGGTTTGTGAAGATTTTCTTTGGAATCGAAAGTGCCCTCAATTTGTGGTATAATTTTGCAAAACTTTAAAATTATATTTGTACCTCCTCTTCCTACTTATTTTGTTTAGCAACTATTTCTGCTACATGAATATTCGACTCAAGTTATAGTAAATTATTATTACATACGGCTTGAACACTCACGTGTGATTGTTGTTGACTATATGCCAACCGTTTCACCGATACAATTTCGGCATTATCAAGGCGAGTGTCGTTCTTAGTTGGTTGGCATATAGTCAACAACAATTACACGTGAGTGTTCAAGCCGTATGTAATAATAATTTAGTATGTCAGCTCACGCGAGTTTTAATAATATCAAGTTATAGTTATTATTTATTTTATACCTAAATATTATTGAACTCTAAAAACCACAGAATAAGATCTTAATTAGAATAGAGTTCATAGAAAAAATTGCAGTATTTATCACAGTTTTTCGAGCATTACTGTTATTTTACTACCCAAATATAAGTAAAACCGTGGTGAAGATGCGTAAAAACGTATTTTATAGACGTTCTGCTACGTGGAACTATTAAAGTTATAAAAGAAATGTTAAGTTTTACAGCCTCGCAAAGATAACGTTATTCTCACCTTTAAATTTCATTAGAAATACCAATTTTACGGGTTTCTTAATTAATGAGAACCTACTACTAAACATTACTCTACCTTTTACACATAAACATTATTCTACATTCTACACATAAAATACAGATTTATTATTTTAGTTTGCGATTAGCTTGTAATTGAAACCATTTACTTATCATGTTATCATATTCTCTCAAATAATATATCGGACTGTGAATTGCCGTCCGACAGTCAAGAACACGCAGCAACTTAAACCATGACGAGGCAAGGAGGTCCTACGAGCCCCAAAAGTACAGGTCGCATTAAAAATTGGGGTCATCGGTACCCGGCGCGGTCAGTGCCGTTACCTCCCTGGACCAACAGGTTCCCACTTCGGGAGAATTCGGCAGGACTCGGCATAACGGGTTATGGGTTTGTGCGTACAAGAAAATATTGAGGATATTTTTTGTCGTCGTGATAGGTTAATTTTCTTATTACTGTTTCGATTGCTTTTAGGATGTTTGGTTCGTTGTTTTTTGGTATTGGTTGATGGTGATAAGTGAACTAAAAATGATTATGACGTACTGAATACCAGTATAGTTTCGAATATAGTTTAAAACGGTGTCTAATTCTAACGGTATTTTACCTATCAAACTTCAAGGAAGGTTTAACAATAAAAACAAATTGTGCGTACAAAATGAGTCATGGTTTTTGTATGTATCTACTTGACCTTTGGATGATACAACAAGAATGAATCAAGTTCATTTTGATTCAATGTCAAGATCATCCACTCTAAAGGTACCGGTACCACAGTTAGCTACATAGGTCCACTAGCTATAGTTATCATGATACAACTTTATGGTGTAGTACCAAAAACATTATGTGAATTATAAGAAACTATTAACTTATAATATAAGTAAATCAGAAGCAACGTGATCAAATGTAACAAGCTTAAATTTCAAAAATGTTAAAGTCAAACCAAGTTAGAAGCCGCGGTTGGCTTGTGTCCGTAATATAAAACAATAAATTGTTTTATTAAAAATACAAATTTTAATATACTTAGAGAAAAAGTCTTCCTAAGCTGCCTTTACTAAAAAAATTTTAAAATAAGTTTCCATTAGTAAAGCAATATTAAATATATAAACATTTAGTTTTTCTATGATTACAGATATAGCAACATTATATAAAATAAACAAATAAATGAACATCAGCGATAGCTCAGTGGTAGAACGCTGGGTGCTCATCTTGATACCCAGGTTCGATCCCTGGTCGGGCATGCTACAATGAGTTTTTCGGAATGATGTGCATAGTATTTGTTCTTACGTACCACTTGCTGAACGGTGAGGAAAACATCGTAAAGAAACCTGCATGCCCTAAAAATCGTGTATTTGTGCCAGAAGTAGGCTCCCAGCAATGAGGCTCACCACCCATCACGTTGGGACGTAATAGTCGTCGGAGAAATGTGGGTATACTGAGTGTATCGCATTTCACAGTTTACACTCGGAACATATGTAACATCCCCTCGGGGAATCATGTCGTGACGATATATGTTATGTAAATAAATAGAAGTAAGACAAATTTCTAGCTTTCTTGTGGTCAAATGTTTTTTCGATTGTTATTTTAATTTTAATATATAAATGAATCTAATGTTCATATTCGTTTAAATCCAAATACCGCTTAAAGTTTAAAAAAAAATTGGTTTTGAAATAAATATTAACGATTCAGAATTTGCGTGCGTTCCTAGATGATAACATTTTAAACCAAATTATTGATTTGTACAGTGTCAATGATTCATGAATTCACTTAGAAATTCCTTACTAATGGAATATCTTTAAGACCTTCAAATTATCATTAATGTTATTTTAAAGGAACCCGTTAAAGTGTGCACTAAATGATCAGGAAATAATGATTCACGTCATGAACATCACCGACCTCATTGAGAACCAGCGATGACAATGAAATATATTTTCTTGAATCACAAAAAGCAGCTCTCAAATCCTATGACCGTGAGACCTTCTATAGATCTAAAAATGTCAAACAAAATATACAAAAAAAAAACTAAATAACGGTATATATTAAGTGAATGTTGGCTGTTTATCCGTTTAAAAGGATTCTCGCTTGGGGAAATTATTCTCTTCATATTTCCACTCTCGATTTAATAAGCTACGAAGTTAATTATGTTTTAATATATGTAATATATAATGTTCTGTGGGTTCCTTATTATCATTCTATGTATCCAATCACAACTGGGACACATACAAAAGTAAATTTACGTCAAAATATTAGTACATTTCATTCATTTTAATAACGATCAGTATAAAATTTAAAGTTTATTGGTTAACTGGAATCGGAAAGGAAATTAATGACAAATTTTTATGAAAAACAGTGTTCTAATTTTTCTTTTTAAACTATTTTTTGTAGCTATGTTCCTGTAAGGTATCAATAACCCTTAAAGTGGCAGTAGCACAGGTTGTACCGGAAAACTATCGAAAATCAATAATTGTACCACCTACTGTAGATATTTGTGTCGATTCGGCGTAACACGACTTATTTGACCGGACTAACCTTATTTTAAGCGTCTTGTCTTTGTCTTTTATATCGAAAAGACAAGGAAAAAACGCTCAAATTAAGTTTAGTCCTGTCAAATAAGTTAAGATGTGCTACACCGAATCGACACAATTGTGTGGTCGTTTAGCTATTTTTCACTAAAATTATTTGCAGACACTTTAATATTAATGTTTGGCATCCTCGGTATATATATTTTTGTAATATTTAGATATCCGTTTGGGGCAAAACTTTATTTATGGTAAATTTTGGTGGTTAATACAATATTAGTAGCATAGAGAGCTTAATGAATAGTTCCGTTCATGTTTTCAGGGTTAATAAGAAAATAAATATTAAAAAACGTTGTTTTTGTTTGGGAAATTATCTCTTTTGTCCCTTGTCTCTTAAAACCAACTATTTTCTGTTTATAGGTAAAATGATTTTATAGCTCTTTCTAATTATCTTGAATGTTTCTTTCCATATTTTTTTTTGTGACTGTGTGTAGTTATTTAATCTTAGCCAACGCATCTGGAATAAAATAAATTTTATGATGGATGTAAACGCAGTGAAAGAGGTGTGTAAATATTCTAGAATTTGGAGATCTTTGGTGACACTTAGTGGGTATTTTATGCTACGAGTATCTCTTTCAGAAGTCAAGATATTTAGAAGTCAACAATTATATTTTAACCGGTAGAATTTCTTTAGCCACGGTCGTGGCAGGAGTGTATTGTAAATCAATAATTGTTATCGAGAGACGATCAAATAATTAAATTTAAATACGGACCCGGCGCGGCGTCGGCGGCGTCGAGCTCCTCTATAAAATGTTAATAATTTAGACAATAATGGCCGACTCGGTGTAACGGAGCTGACGTTTACTTCTGACTTAATTGGACGTTTATTTTGTATATTCTACAGTAACTATATTGTGTACTGTTAGTTGTTGGACCAAACTGACGGACACTGACGGATCAGACGACTGACAGAATGAGGTTCCGTTAACCTTTTGGCGCCCAAAATAAAAAATATAGATTTGTTAAAAAAATTGTACTAAATACTACGTTTAATATTCAAAAGCATGTCTTACATTGCGATTTTAATTATTTTGCTTAGAAAAAGAGCAAGAAACTCAGCAAAGATTTATTTTTAAAATTATTCTGTTTTTTTATCCGTCTGACTTTTAATGACAAGCAATAGAGACCACTTAATAGAGTTCATGCCCTAAATATCTTGGTAAAAGACTGATATGACACCGATTAAAGTAAAGTCCTAAAATTTAAAAAGCAAAATTTGGAACGACTTGTGTCAAGTGCATTTTGCAAAGTTTAGCTACCTAAACCATGTAATTCGGATTTGAACTTTTGTTATGTACTTCAAGGGATTAAATAACTGTAAGAAAGTTATTGGATTGGGATGGAAATTATATCGATCAATTGATGACTAGTCGATAACACAAAAAATTACGCAATCAAACGCTAAAAAGGAAAACGAACAAATTAAATATAATATGATTATTAATTAATGATGTGTTTGAATTACCGCAAGGCCGTGACTCGATGAGTTCAGATAATCTTACGATTATCGAATTAGTTTTAATTAAGTGTAATATTTCTATAGAAATTGGTCATGTGGGTAAACGAATATGGAAATGCATTTATTTTGACAACATGAAACAATTTATAAACGATTTACGGTTGAGAGCCACTGCGTTATTATAACAACAGGCCGCCAGTTTCCCAGTCACACTGGACCCTACCGCCACCATCGCCACATTGTTAAGCTCGGTTTAAGCGTTAGATGTTAAGTTGACTGTTTAGTTGAGGTTTTATGGGGACGACATGGTCATGACTCTGTACCAAGTCCTTTTCAAAATAACGATAATAAAAAAACACTTACATACCACACTAAACGTCAAACACATGACTGAAACGTAGCTGCTCGTTCAGACACAGAGCGATCCTTTGGTATTTGCATGTCATTGCGCCACATTCAGGACAAGATGGTCTCCAGTTTGACACAATGTATTTGTGATTAGATCAGAGTTGGGGCAAAAAGTAAATGACAACTTTGTTAAACAGCCTTTTGATCAGTGACCCCAGGTTCAATTTTGCTGTCAGTCAGGGTATGTAAAAAATAATTGATTGAAAATATGAAAAGTATTTGTATTTTATCCTCTTAATTCTCTTTATTGGTGAAGCAATAGGAGAACAATAGATCATAAGAACCAACTTTCCGATTAAGAGTATGGCATAGGCTAGCAAAAAATATGACTACCCGTCCAATACAAAAAAGGACAATGGCAAACATATTATTAGCTTTTATTAAAAGCGATTATTGGTTGGCTCATTAGCTTATTTGTCTTCGTCGGGTAGTACTTAAATTCAGGGTGTTACAATTACATAAGTGGAATCAAACATGACCCTGTAAGGTTTGGTAGAATAAATTAAGTTAATTCTTAAATAATATCACAAGATAATATTATCTTATCGTATAACTAATAAAAATTAGATTAAATAACAATTTTTATTTTAATATTAAATATTAGTAGGTACTTATAACTAAGTTTACAATGAAAATGGAACAATTCCCATTAATTAATTCTAAAAACTATTGTAATCTATAATAACATATTTTAAAGAGAAAGTCTTTTAAGTTTTGTTGGAAATGATTGAAATTGTTGTTTTCTTTAAAATTTTCTTTTATACACATAGCAAAAGGACTGAAATTGACGATTTTTAGGCTAGAAGAAGGTATGGCAAATTTGTTACGTGGTTTAAGGTTTTGTGGTCTTGAATTATAGGAAATTGGTGGATATTTTTTGGACAAATAAGCAGATTTGATAAATGTTTAGTGCGGTTGGTGTAAGGATTAATAACATAAATTCTACAGCTTTTCATTGAATTAATATTGGCTTTTATTATAACCACGCAGCGAAAAACGTCAATTCCGTAATCACGTTCTTCTAGGAATCACTTTGAAAACCAAAAAAGCTGTTGAAGTAAGGGTTGAAACATATTTTTTCAAGGCAAAAGTATATATCATCTATTTATTAGTACACTAACAGATCAAATATATCGTGCAGCGTGCAGCTCGCCGATCAACGGCTGCACGTGCCCGTTTGATAACGACGGTGAATGCCGCGTCGTCTTCCTAAGAACGACACTTGCCTTCATAATGCCGAAATTGTATCGGTGAAATGGTTGGCATATAGTCAACAACAATCACACGTGAGTGTTCAAGCCGTATGTAATAATAATTTAGTATGTCAGCTCACGCGAGTTTTAATAATGTTATATATTTGATTTATTAAGAAAAGTCCTAATTTCTTCTAACGAAGCCTCGAAAATCTGGCGTCGTTCATGTTCTAGGCTCAGGTCCAGTCTTAAGGCGCTACGGAAAAAAATTGACACTTTTAGAACTTCTATATCTACTTCGGTAAATAATGTATAATTTTGATAAAATAGTACATTATTTTTGGAATCTTTCTCTAGGGATCTGTTAAAACAGAAACGCGATTGGAGAATTTCGGCTCGATAGAAGTATTTATTGAAATGAGGTCTTTATCGACACCAATTCTCCTTGTTTGACAATTTAGAATGACAAATGGACTGCAATAATACTTTATTAGATGGGTTTAAACGGTATCTAGGACCTGGTTAAACAAAATTTTGATAGCATTTTTAGTACATTTTATATTAATAAAAAACCGACTTTTTGCTACTTTTCCACGAATCCGTCCCTCTCGCACTGAGGGGTTTTTCGCATATGGAGCAACAGGGACGCTAAAACTTTTACATATCACCTCAAGCACCTGCTGTACAGGGAAGAAAAACAACAACAACTTTTGTGCCCGAAGAAGTACGTCCTAGGAGACCCCTAATGATAATGTATATATTCAAGTGACGGTCAACACGTCAGAACATCTCTGAAACCCCCACGGGCACAATGTGTTCATTTGTCATCATCTTCTGCCGCAAGTACGGCGATACGAGACCCATGGTAGATCTACGTGGCATCACTCTGGGTGTACGGTTGTTGATATTCTCATAAAAATGTAACTGTACTCCATAGCTTTACACAATACTCCTCATTTGAAAATGACGTCATGTCATCATCACATCATCTTTTCGTATCAACAAAAACAATTTTTGAGCAAGTTGTAACTTGTACTACGGAGAACAGTTACTTATACATAGTTCAATACCTACGTAAGTTGACCTAGATACGTTTTTGCCAGTTTCAGTTCAGAGATTATTCATACACACAATACACAGGTGGGAGGCCCCTTTTATTAAGGAGAATAATTGGATACCTACCTAGTGTTTTTATCACTATCTATTTATTTTTTCTTTCTCTTACTTACATTCATTAAGTATGTGAAAATTAAATAGCCATAAATTTTAAATTATTGAACAAAATTTCAAACCCTATGAAGCCATCATATTAAGAAAACTCATTTAATAAAGTACTGTACTTTTTGCAAACTCGTTAAATATCGAATCATTTCAACTCCATTAAAAATCTCTGTAACTAAGTGCGAACAGATGATAACTATTGACGTATCGGGATCTATAGATCAGTGATCAGCTGATCAGTTTATTGGATCTATGGATCGCTGTATTGCCCCCGTCATGGCT
Source organism: Ypsolopha sequella (assembly GCA_934047225.1). Lineage (NCBI taxonomy): Eukaryota > Metazoa > Arthropoda > Insecta > Lepidoptera > Ypsolophidae > Ypsolopha > Ypsolopha sequella. The sequence goes on along the minus strand of OW203987.1, from coordinate 31,135,040 downwards.
GTAGACCCGCAGTAGAGATAAGTAGAGGTGGAGATTGGCCGCTCGGCCAATTAACGTGCTGACTTGACTCGACGTTTAGAGGTGCGGAGTTGGACGCTCCGAGATGTAGGCCGTTCGATAGATTATTGTGTGAGATGTCATAAGTTCAATATTTCTCACCAGTAAGTAGTACCTATTCTACCGGTGCAATCTTAAAAAATAAAACATATTTTAATTTAAATAAGATGATTCATTTTAGCGGTTTGACCTGAATTGTATAATATTTTGTTATCGCTTTCGTACCGAATTACCTAGAATAAAATGTAGCTTATGTATTGGCAAGGGTAAGCCACTACAAAAGTTTAAAGGTGGTCTGTTTACAGGTTACAGAGTTAGGTAAGATGACAAAATTGATTAACCCTCTCAATTCCATGATCGCTGTAACAATCAATCAAAAATCAGTCCAGATCGTGGCTCGGATCCATGTTAAAGATTAAATTCTTTGATCCATTGATTGTCAAACATGTAACTGATAAATAAGTATTCATAATTCAGTTCCATAATTAGCTGCATCTTCGCTAACATTCCTCACAAGTGGATTGTGTCGTCACGGTCTCGCGACCACTTGGACGATCAAGTTATATCGCTGCCTGTGTGCATCGCAGCGGCTTATCTTCGTATATTTACGTTAATTCTGGTACTATGTAGGTAAGGAAAACGTGTACGTTCAAGAAAGCAACGAGTATATCACACTAAAAGCCGATTTTTCAATTGACAGATAAAATTTATTCCTATGAATAAACTACGTTGGTTTCACTCTAACACCTTTTGTTTTATGAAATCGATATAGTTTATTCCTAGGAATAAATTTCATCTGGCAATTGAAAATTTGGCCTTTAGTGTGATATACTAAAGGCCGAATTTTACATGTTCCAAATAATAACTGCCGTCTGTGAAAAAAACGTTTTCTTGAATTAAATGTGTCAGAAGATTATTCTTGCAGTGACAATCAGTAATATTCTATAAATTAACGATTAAATGGCTTAACAAAGAAGTAAGACTTTACTTGTGTCGGTTTGCGTTATCCATTGTTAAAACATGGCTCAGTTCACATGCATTTTTTTGACATTTCGGTACTTATTAAATTGAGTATTTTGTGACACAGTTTACAGTTAACAACTGCTAAAATATTCAACGTGTAAAACAAATTGCTTTTTTTACATTTTGCTCTTTTAATAGTTAACAACTTCATTGACAATCCGCACATGTATTCCGCGAGCGCAGTGTCTCCGTCGCACGCGCCTCCACAAAAGAAAGTAGCGGCACACATATACACACAGAGACTGCGGGCACACACGCGCAGCACTCTCACACAGGCGCGCACTGGGTCACTGTACCAAGAGTAGTGTCCTTTGCGAAGGTAGCCGCAAACGTGAGCTTCTAGGTTCTAGCGTATCCTTGAGCTGAGTCTAGACTTACATTACGCGACTGTTGCAGGTCCATAAATAGGTAGTGTGAGTGCATTTATTCTGTTGAGAACGAGCGTTGATGTCTTTTTTGTGGAGATTTTGACTTTTTATTGTTACCTACTTTGCAATTGAAAGTTTTTCTTTAAATCACACCTTTATTTTTAAACGTTTATTAAGGTGACAAATAGAAATGTTTTACACAATATACTATGCAAAAAATTATTGATTATTTTAAAGAGAAGGTCCCTCTACGGCGTAGCGCTCTCGTAATCTCGTAGCACTGATTTATGTAATTAGCTAGCCTGAGAGTATAAAACGAATATGAGGCTGTAGTGTGGAAGGCACAGTAATTTTTCTATAGAAATCCCGTTTATTGAATTTTTGGGTCGAAAAAGCAATAATAGGTATATTATCTAAAAATAAAAGAAATTTAAAATTACTTAAAATAAAATGTACTTTGAGTATTTCAAACAAACAACTAGAGCCAAAGCAGACCACAATCTATTCTCAGCTCTACAAGTAGCTTCTGTCAGAACTGTATAGTTGTGGTGGATCAGATCTGAGTAGCGCCATTCTCAGGAAGAGTCCGTCAGATCCGACATTTTCCACGGGAAAATGACAGTTTCTGCTTGATAGTGATAGTGATAGTGATAGTGATAGTCAATGATGTCATATTTAATATTTATTAAATATGTGATACTACATCAATAATAACCACGTACTAGTATCACAATCGTATTCACTTATCATGGATATAATAATTATTAACAATGCATATCGGCCAGCAATATTTTATTGTAGAAGTTACATAGCACTTGCGGCTCATAACGTAAATTAAAACATTTCGCGTTTTAATAAAATATAAATCAATAAAAAACAAGATGTTGTTGTGTCTGCGGTGCGCATATATATTATAATATATATTATACTATACTCAAATGAAAGGCCCCGAATTTTATTGTTTTTCTCACGAGCATTAGTCGTTAAGAAATTTAGAAATTAAACTTTTAAAATACTTTTGTCAGATTAAGTTACGACCTAACTTTAGCCGATTTTTACATATCATATATTTTTACATATAAATATGTAAAATCAAAATGTGGAAATAACAAAACTATTGTGTTTAAGATGGAGATTTATTTTCTCTATCTAATGCTAGAGAGGACAATATTTATGTAGAAATGTGTTTATCGGAATCAACATTATAATATTTTTGAAAATGTACATAAGAATTCTGCATTAAGAAAACTGTAATTTTTTCAGTATTTTTAATTTGTATAAATTTTAGTAATGTTATTGTCACAATTTGCTGGCATAAGAAGATTTCTAAAAGGACAACGTTCTTTTTTGAAGATTTTTATACAAAAAATATGTTCTACTTCAGCTCTTGCAAATTTTCAAACTTTATACCTATAAATACCTCGAAACTTACTTTTTCGACTTGGTCTACAAGCTCGTTATTCAATTGCAGATATTTATAAGTTTTTCGACGTCAGTTGGTAGACAGCTTACAAAGACAACTTAGCAAAGACCCAAGCTATGGTATGCTTTCTAAATTAAGATTATTATATGAAACAAATGTTGATAGTTTGGCAACATGTAATCCATAAACAAATGTTGATAGTTCGGGAACATGTAATCCATAAATAAGAGGAAAGTTGTACAAAAGTTTCGGAGTCAGCGACGTGTTAGCGATACCGTGCAAAAAGTAAAAGTATATCGACGTCAGCACGCTAACTAAATAGAGATACGAACATGTCCCGACGCCCGCGTCTTCGCGCCCATTGTCAGAGCACACTTCCAAGAGTATCATCCCTACGTCAGTACCCTATCTCTTTATTTTATTTCATGACACGAAAGCTAATTAATTTGGCTAAACGTCAGCCGCTCGGTACAAAGTGAACAATATAACTTGGTTTTTCTTGTTTAGAAGTTATTAACGTTGAAGTTATAAATGTACAATTTATAATTGTAGAAGTTATAAATGTACAAGTTATAATTGTAGAAGTCATAAATGTAAAAGTTGTTGCTGACAACAATATTGAGTTCAGTGTTTATAAGGTTTAGCTTAATGTCTTAACCAACAGCTTAACGTTTAATTCCCTACTGTTTACAATAAACCAGTCTATGTGAAAACCGATGCATGGATTGAAATGAAATTTGGCATTGAAGTAATGTAGTGATGTGGCTAGCCATTACCGAATTTATTACTGCCAAATGTTGGTCAACTAAAGTATTTTTTTAATATGATTAAACAAATTATAATTCGAAATCAAGCAAAATTGTTACCAAAAAAAATTTTAGTTTTTGTAATTTAAACACAATCCTAATAGTTGCACGGCTTTTCACAATTATAAAAAGTATATGATGTAGAAAATCGTTAGTTTTAAATTTTAACATCTATTGTTGCAGTGTCTCTTTTTATTAATTTAGCTTATTATATGATTACTAAATAGTAACCACCCTTTTTACTATAAACTTGTTTCTTGCATTAAATAAACTTTAAAACCATTGTGTAAAACAGAAGGGGAGGCCTTTACGAAGTGTGTGTGTGTGTGTGTGTGAGGGTGTGTGTGTGTGCGTTGTCTGATATTGATTAATGGTTAACTACCAACAAATAATACTGAATTCTGTAGTAATAATCCGTTAATTATCAAAACATCCTTGACGTCGTAGTGGCGGCTCTACCTACAGTGAACCCTTTCTTCTTTGTTCAATAAACCAACTAACTACAAACTGTTTGAGCATATTCTACACCTGCGATCGTTTTAACGCACCGTTTTAACATTTTAACAGCTTAGTTGAAGCATAAATAAATATTATAATGACTGCTATTGTCCTATAAAGGACTACTCTGATCATTTTGATACATTTTATAAAACAATTATTAAATCCATAATCCATTTCCCTGTTTGGTTTAATTGAACAATCAAAATGTTTTTGTGTCCTTAATTCTTTACTGTGACATATTACATTGATATTAAAATCAAATTCGCTTAGTAATTACTAAATTATAATTAAATTCAAAGAAATACAAAGCGTCGATTTACCCGAATTATAAATAAAATTATTATCGTAAAACGGCTCACCTCAATAACTATTTTTAATATCCATATTAAAAATATCTCTATTAAAAATATCTCTATTAAAAATAGTTATTGAGGCGAGCCGTTTTATAATATTCATGTTTAACCTCAAGTTTCATTAAACCAGATAATTATTAATAAATAATAAAGTACGACCTGTTGTACCTTAATACTTATTAGTAATAGTTAATATGCGACAAAAATAACGGGAAAATAAAAATGTAATGGTTTTACAATATAAATAAATAATTAAGTAGATGTGGTTAATTTAAATAATATCAGAAATAGTAATTGTCAGCTAAATGCTTATAATGTTCCAGCAAAAGCCAAACCTGACTCTTTTGTTATTTTTACTACAACCAGTCTTTTCAAAAACAATAATATCATTCTTCAGTATTTATACACATTGTATTTTCGTATCAAGCGAAGTCAGTAACTAAAGTCTTTGTGCGACGCGCAGGAGTGGACGCGAGCACACCCGGCACCGACCCAACCTGTACCTGACCTTAACCTATTGACACGGTCAACGTTCACAGGGACAGATAGACCTGTCTGTCTAGGAGATTGAAGTAATTTCTTACCTATTTTCAAGTTATTGCATTTACTAAAATTACGTTTTACAATGTATTTCTTGAAAGCTTTGAAAGTCAATGTAAATCAATTGTATCGATAATCAATATTCTAGTCTTAATATTGACACTAGTAATGTGACGACACTACGACGACACTAGTAACGAGCGGCGCGTTAGGTTTGTTTGTAAATAAAGCGGAGCGGGCGACGACCCCCTAGTTTTAAGAGCGGTTTCGCAGCCGGATTGTGAAAAACCCGCCTTTTTCTAATTAATCGAAACAGAACACTTAAATTCACAATTCACTCAACAAACATTTAACAAACATCATCACTATTTAGGTATCCGCCCTCCGCCGCGCCGCCCGCCGCTCGCCGCCCGCCCCTACTAGGATCACAAACTCATAAGCATCAAATAAATTTAAATCAATCCTCGTTTTACAACATTAATAGAAAATATTGTCAAGCGTTTGTCGTATAAAATTAATAGGTTCCGTAAAGATGTAGTCTGTTTGTTGAAACAACACTGCATTTGACATCGTATACAAATAATAACCACAAAACTGCTACTCAAGATATATTAGTCAGATATCGCCTGGCTACATCTCGTCAATAAACGTTTTATTGTTATTATGAATCTAAACCACGAATCCTTTGGGAATAATATTCCTATTTAAATATTGGCAATAATTTGATCTTTACACGATATTATGATAGTTACATGAATATTTAAGGCGATACGCGAAAAAATACGGGTGTTTCTTTTCTGTGTATTTCATGAAATACCCGGAAAATTTTAATACATTTTTGATATATGCATTTTGACTATATAAGCTAGGGTTTTGAAATTGGAAAACATGTTTGGATAAATTTAAAGAAATAATTGTTGAAATGAGGTCTTCAAACACACTTTTTCTCCTCGTTTGACGAATAGGAACCATATACAGAACACGAACATATTTTATTAGGTGTGTTTCAACAATATCTAGAGATTTGATATTTAAAATTTTGCTAGCTATTTTAGTTTAATAAAAATATAAAACCAACTTTTTTCCCTTTTGCCCTGAATCCGCCCCTCTCGCACTGCGCGATTTTTCACTTGGAGTGACAGTGACAAAAGTAAAATTCGCATAGCCATAAGCATTTAATTTTAGCTCAATCAATCCAGCCATTCTATAGTTCTACCGCAAACAGAACCAAAAGCAATTGCAGAGCTAGACGCTCACTCGCTTGAAAACGAATTCGAAACATGTCTTGTATCTCGAGATAAATGTATGTAAGTCAATCTGTCACATATCTTTTAATTATGAACTCAACTTACAGTAGTTACAAATCAAAAAAAGAAACAAAAGCCGCGCTACAACGGTTCCCGTTCTTCAATGGAACCCAAATAACATAAAACGACCGGTCCGGCCCAGTCTCCAGCTGACTATTTCTTATTTGAAGGCTCTACCGAGCAGTTCCCCACGTGGCGGAGCGATGACCTCTAGACAAGGATCCCCGATCTAACTGTAGTCGGCTAGGGTCCGGGGATTGAACCCGAAAAAAACGACCCGAAGGTTGGAAGGACAACGCCCACGGACAACGACCCGAGATTCCATTGATGTCTTTTTATACCGCAAAAAAATTGTTTTTTTGTTTTTTTTTACAGCTACTAGTAGTACTAGTGTATATTTGGTGTTCATTACATTTATTTTTATAAATAAAATATGGAAAAACGTTGTTAACTTTATAATATACCTATATAAGTTTTGACTTTCTCAATAGGAATGGTGTAAAAAAAACTTCAGATGCCAACTTTAACTAAATCATTGAATAAAATGAAATAAATCATTGAAAACAATAATATAAAAAAAACATAAACCTTTCTCAACCAAAAACTGTCAACAGATGCCAATAGATGAACCAAATTGTTTATAACGTTGAATAATGTTAACATACTTTTTCTCACAAAATGCAAATAAGGATTCCCCGAGAAGGGCTCAAGGACGCACATTAATTTGTTCACATTCATTTGACGTCCCTACCGTACACATTAAGGCGCCCACCCATACAAAACTTGGTATATTCTATAGTGGCCCTTTCTGCAAGGTAATAAGGGCTCGGTGTGGACGTGGCGAAGAAAAGAGGTGCATGCGCAACGAAAGGACATCATTTGCATGACACTTGCATCACTTGCATCACTCGCTGCGTAATTACGGTTCCAAATGTTTTAGGTTTTTCCTTTATTTCAAAATCTACTTCTGATACTTCTTTTTGCTTTGAATGTTAGGTTTATGGTTTTATCTGGCAGTTTATTGCTCTATTCATAATGAGAAAGCTGATGAAAATAGAGTAACTTTAGGAAAGCCCAGTAGTCTCACAGTTAGTTGAAGAGAAACCTTAGACTGGCTAACGTGTTCAAAAGTGATAGGGATTCCAGAGAGGCAAAAAGTTACCTTGATCGAAGTTTTTATTATCGTATCATTTTGATTATGACCAGCTCTCGTGCTGACAAATTGGTTGTCTGTATTGTAAGACAGTAAACTGACAGTAAGTAGCTTGCATACTGGGTTAACAAGATTAATTTTAGTTATGTAACATTAAATAAATGTCAACTTACCGTTTTGACATAAAGAAAAGCATAGAAATCATGAAAACGTTCAAAGATCTCAGAGCTCTAGATATCTATCTAGATAGATAGACGAAAATAATCAAAATATTTTTCATAATAACATTTAATAACTGAATTAATAATTGATAATCGAATTAATAACTCAGAACCAAAATGTTCACAAACAAAAGTTACACATGTCACCAAGTCAACTATTTACTTACAACATGCGACGTGAGTTTTGTCTCCACCAGCCCAAAAACCCAAAACCATCAAAGTAACGGTGGTCCCGTTACTGGACCTTGACAAACAGTCGGACAACCATGTATTTGGGTACTTCATATTATTATTTGTGTAATTAGGATGTAGTCCCAAAGGCACCGCCGCCGCACGGCACCTTTGTAGTCGCACAGTGCACGGTCTTAGCCAAACTTCGGTCATAATTTTGCATTGTTTGTATTATATATTTATATTACAGGTTGGAATGTGTTATGTTATCTGTTCATGGCTTCCACTGAGGTTGTTGAGTAGATATAACTCGTAACGGGATTTTAATATTCAGGAAATGTATTAATTTGCAATTGTTACTATAAAGCTGTTTTCACAGTATATTCGAACTGCTCGTAGCTTCCTACTACGCGGTGTTTCAGCATTCTGAAGCTATTTTGTTAAAAATTGCTTTAATATTTGCCAAAAAATAACGCTTTCTGTACAAAATAGGGCAGCATTAATCGTTATTAAAGTCCCCTTTATCAGCTAGTCAGACCGCATATTTACCATAAACCACTCGTCCTATTGACCGACATGAATTCCCCCCCACTCCTCTCCCTTCTCCAAAACCGAAACGGATTCTTTAAAAAAAATCGTATCACGAAATTTAATTTTGAGGGCATCCCACACGCGGCGCCCGTATCGAAAATTTGTCGTGCAACGATAGAGACAGACGATACAAACCCGAACGAGAGTGAAAGAGATGGGGACCCACGAAAGAGGGCCGCTAACGGTATATTTGATACAAGGAAGTATGTCAGTGGCGTAAAGCGTACAGCCAAAACTAGCAGGTCGTAATCACCGATGTTGATACAAAGAAATTGCAACCTTGACCCAGTGCGATAAAGTGGGAAGTCGTGTGACGCAGCTGATTGAGTTTTCGTTTTCACGGTAGTGATTCACGACAAAAGCAATGTTGCTGTTTGCTTCTGTTAGAAGCTTAATACTGGTATCGAAGCCTACCTCAAGGCTGGCTAAATGTTCTAGGAGGAACTGATAAGAGTCAAGTTATGAAAAAAAACGGAATTCACCTTAATATTATTGTGTGTGCTTTCCACTTCGACGCAATTCATTAGTTTAAATGTTTTACTAATAATCTAATTACGGTAACTTTAAATTTATTGATAAATCTGATATTGTCATAGAAATTTAATAAAATAAATAAATTTTAATTATTATATCGTCACACACTTATACATACAGGATGTTAACATGAAGTTTCGGAAGCCGGAAACTCGATAATCCATACGAACAAAATATCGTAAAAAAATTAAGAAATCGAGAATAAGAACAGTTGTTTCATACATTTTGTTCGGGTAGCTAAGTAACTTTTCTACGAAACAGCTGATATTTTTAAGCGATTGTAGTTTTGTTTCTATACTAAATGTTGTTCGAATGAACGAGTACTATCACCAGTTTTCAGCTTCCCCCTGTATAACAGGTACATTAGAAACTATGTTTTACGATAAACTTAATACGTCGACCAAAAACAAGAATATTGTTATACAAGGGGATTTGTACCAGTATTCAGTATGGAGAATTACTTAGTTTAGATCACATTGCATTAATATTAATACGCATGAAAAAATGTCATACAGTATACCTCTTATAAGAAAGTCACATTTGTTCATGATGTTAATAAATGAAATGTAGAACAATAGTATATTTCATTACGAGTGCGGAAAGCCTGTCATTGCAAAGAGTTCCGACAAATGTCTACCCGAGCCGAGGCGCAGCCGAAGGTGAGGGTTGACAGTCGGAACAAGTTGCAATGACGGTTCCGCACGTGTACTGAACAACTATTTTTAATACAGTTGCGAAAAAATGAAGCAATTTAATAAAATAACAAAAACACAATAAACTCAACTAACTAATACTCCACGCAATAAATTCGTCGTATGTAGATATGTAGCGACTTTTTGACTTCTCCGAAGCATTTTGTGCAATTATACTGAGTTCCGGTGGTGTCAATTCAAATAAAATATCGTCGAAATTACTCATTTTGTGCAACAAACAACTAAACCCGCAAAGAAAATTTTTGGAAAAAGGCGCCAACCGTAAAAGAATATAAGCAGAGATTTTTTTTGTTTTCTTCACCCATTCTGGCTAGGCAAAGAGAACTATGCCCATACAGCCAAGTATTCAGTAGATTTTTTTTATTGATATGAAATGAAAATGAAATTTAATGAGATGAAATGAAATGAAACCTAACCTAACTCATTGAATCAAATCATTAAATCTGATATTGAAACAAAATAGTAGCTTCCTTTTAGAAATATTTGCATGAATCATAAAAACTTCTTTGATTTTTTTTTTGTAAAAACTTCGTGGTTGGTTTTTTTCTTTTTAATAGACAATATTTTGACAGTTGGGAAAGAGAACGCACGAGTTCGGAAAAGGTAAAGAAAAAGCTCGAGTATGTAATAGCCCACATCCCGAACGCTATACGTCCCTGCAATACGCCACTTTTTGAGCAACTGTATTAAAAAATAATAAAAAGAGATTAAAAGAAGAGGCAAAACAAATATCTTCCATTGCCATTTAGCTAGACGAGTGACTTATAGTAAACGACATGGCAGGAGTGCGGGCGAGTACATACATGTCAGTATGAAATCGAACGTCGTTCAACTTTACGTCTATGTAATTCGACAACGAGCAACTTAAAATATGGGAGTAGAAAAAATAATGTAAATGTAGTTGAATGTATCCGCGGTTAACAAAATGTAGTTAAATGTCTCCGGCGTTAACAAAATGTACGGGAATGTATCCGGCGCTAAAAAAATGTAGTTGAATGTATCCGGAAATTAACAGAATATAGTTGAATGTATCCGGCGTTAACAAAATGTAGTTGAATGTATACGGCGTTAACAAAATGTAGTTGAATGTATCGGCGTTAACAAAATGTAGTTGAATGTATCCGGCGTTAACAAAATGTTGTTGAATGTATCCGACAAAATGCTGCAATAATATCAAACGAAATGCCTAACTAATCAAACTTATTAAAAAAAATCACGCATTCTACTCGTAAATAATTGACATTACAATGTTCCATGGCTCGGGAACTCAGTTAATACGTGATATAGGATGTAGAAAAATATAACAAATTCTCGTATTTTCGTCAACAAAAGTGTAGCATTAGGTAGGTACCTAACTAGAACAACTTTCACTGAAGATTGTCACCGGAGCGAGAAATTAGACAAAAATTCATGCTAATTCAGAGAATCAGAAATTATCGTTCTTCGTAGATAGAGTTTTTGGAGCAGCAAGTTCAGATGCATGAATATTATTGTGGATCAAGAGTTTGAAGTTGTATTAGTCAGTAATTAACTTGTTTGTGTTTAGGGTTCCGTAAACGAAATCCTAATAGGATCACTTTCTTGTCTGTCTGTCTGTCCGTTTGCAAGGCAGTTTTTCTCGGATGCAGCTTGAGGTACGAGTATTAGCAAGGAATAAATCAAAGAGTCATAAATTGTTACAACACAAACTTATATTTGTGTACTATGCGAGCACCAAAATAAGTCATCAAATACAATATGTGTAACATGTAATGGTAACGGATCCTCTCAGCTGCGAGTTCTACTCGCACTTGCCCGACTTTTATTTCAAACGGTCAACATTCATAGTAACTAGTTGATATAAGAATCTAGTTACTGAACGGATTTGAAATTGATAGATTGTTCTCATGAATTTATCTATTTGGGTTGTATCCGTGGAGTTCCATCATCAAAATAAAATAGTTTAATATAAAAAAGTGAAAGAATAATTATGTAAAGATAAACTCTAAATATGTTTCCAAAACTTACAATCTTGAAATGGCAGACTCAATTATATTTACAATAAAACCAACAAAGTTAAATAGTGCCAACCAAACAAAAGCATGTGTTTCTAAAAGTCAGCCGTAGTCACGTTTAGTTGAACTGCAATCAATCTCATTTTTTCCATCATTGCATCACGTGGCCACCAAGAGGACGGCAACGACCTCTGTGCAATCAGCCTTTATATATACTTTGCGAAAATCAGAATAAACAGCCAAGGCCAAAGCCGAGACAAATCAATATTTTTTACCAAACTTTTTTCATTAAAATTGCAATTGGTTGCGTTGCGCTGGCAACTGAAAGGTGCGTGTTGCCATCGAAGCAGAGTGAATTGTGTTTTTGTGGACATTCCGAGCATGTTTTGTTAGTGGGAAAGGAAATGTTGGGTAAAGGTAGTCGTGGACATTGCAATCCGAATGAAAATTTTTTCAATGCTATCGTCGTTTTGCTTTTTCAATTAAGTACCTTATGAGTAAGTAGACAGTATTTTTTATAAGTAACGTGTATCAGATGTACCAAAGGCGATACCAAAAAAAAATGGGTTTTTTTCGAATCCATTTACTCCACTATAACGTCATCTACGTATTTTATTTTTGCGTAAATGTTTATTGAGTATTTGATTAAGATTGTCACTGAAGGAAAACGCGATTGGATGAAATTTTCTCAATAGAATTTAATTCCGAAAAGACCTCTGAATTGTTTTATTTTTCCTGTAATTCTGAAATCCTAACTAATTTCATTGTGAAATTGCATTCAAAATGTAGATATTATGTATTTGTAAAGTCTCCTTGAAAATATTTTCGACAAAATATCTTAGTACTTTTTATATTAATAAAAAACCGACTTTTTGCTACTTTTCCACGAATCCATCCCACTCGCACTGAGAGTTTTTTCGCATTTGGAGTAACAGGGACGCTAAAACTTTTACCTATCACCTTAAGGAGTTTTTGGAGTGCAACGTCCCAATTTAATTTTTCACCGACATTAATTGATTATACCGACCAACAAAACAAGGTCCCAATAAGGAATCTAGAATCTTAATGTTTTATCTACGATATTAATACCGGATGTTATTGGATAATGAATTTACATGAAACTTTGTTGCATTAAGTCCTTTATATTATATATAATGTAATAAATAATTGAAGCTAAGCAAAACTTTATTTGAAGTTTGGATTAAGTATCAATGATTGTTTACATAACATTCACTATCTGAATCTAAATATCTGAGTAAACAATATTTAACCGTCTTCCGGCGTCCACTGTAATGTACAGAGCACTCCTAGCCTAGTGTCTGGAAGCCAATGAAATGTTATAATGGTATGTTACCTCGTATGTGTGAAATATTCTAGATTTTAATATTGTAATGTCGTTTTTTTTCTTTTTTACTTTTTTAATCTTATATTCATAGCACCGTCGCCTACGCAGCACCTTAGCCTAAGCAGAACTCTCACTCACCTACTTAAGGGCCTTACTATTGCCAAATGGGTACTTTCTGAAGCCTACTCCTCGTTAATGGCCAAACCAAAAATAATGAAAAAATGTATTATGAATAATCAACTCTTAGACAACATATGCAACAGTTTTCTTTTTCATACCACCAAAACTTCTACATGATTTTTTTTTTACTGAATGGTGTTTTTGACCTCAAATTCCCTACTGCTCCTGAGTTGCTTGGCCGATTGAATTCATCTATGCTTTGATAAATAGATAAACTTTATAGCTATAAACATAACATAAGATTATTCAATTGAGTAATCACGTCCCAGTGAAAAGTATAATTTTCCCCTATTTCGCTCTATCAAGGACGCAGCGAGCGTCGTAACAGCCACTATGCATTGCGCGCTGATATGAACGTTATTTCAATGTCGTTTCCGTTGATATTTGTAGTGACAAAATTCGAGCTGCTAATTTGGCGATGGTAATCGCCTTAAATTTGTAGCAACCTCGTCCATGTAGCACCCTAGCCTACGTAGCTCCTTAGCCTACACATAATCTTTACACTTATCTAGCACATTCTGCACTATCCGGAGACGCAGCGATAGTCATAACAGCCACTATGTAATGTGCACCGATATCGCTACAATTGCCCGCCTGCCTAAAGGCTGTTTTGCCACGCCTTCGTTTCCGTAGATACTAGTACCGACACCTATCGAGCTACTAATTTAGGTGTTATAAGTGCCTTAAGTAGATCGCTGCTGCTCAATGGAGCACTCAAGATAATTATCTGTGTGTGGATCACTTGATTGCACGAATTGTTAGAATATTCACTTAATTACTTACATACATAGTTATGTTAATATTGAATGAATTAGTTTATTAATGCTTCAACATTAGTAATACATAGTACAGTTTTACGATCATTTAAACCTTAATTTGTGCTATTTATTGCACCATTACATAATCTAATGTAGCGGAATGTTTCATACAAAAAAGTTCCACTTAACATGAAATTAGTTAATTATATTATTGTAGGTATTTTTATTTCAAACATGACATGTAAAATAATGATCTTGTTATCTGAAATAAATTTATTTATAACTTTTTTTTTTTAAAGTTCAGTAGAACGTTTTTTCTTAAAAATATTTGGAAATTACCTTAAAAGGATTCTTATTTTCTTGCAAAGCAAATTAGAATCACACAAGAGGTTTACAGTTTGCTGCGTTAACTAAAATAATAATTTCTACTTATCATACTGAAAAGTATACTTAAAAATAAAATGATATTCTCATATATCTACTACGTATAGGTATATCAAATTGCCTCCAAGATAAAAAAAATCCACAAGTAATTGAAATTTAAATATGTATCTTGTACTGGAAAAATCTGTCATCATCAGCATATCATTCCAAGTTTGTACCGAATTCATTTATGTAAGTTCCCAAAAAATACAGATGTCTTCTCTTTATTCACTGAACTAAAAATTTGAATCAATTTCAAAACAGTGAGTTTTGCAAGGAGCAGAATATAGGCCTCCGATCGCTAATAAAAATTGCAGTACGACCGGCAACACAGATGGTTACTCAGGCGAGACGCGCGCGCAAGTTCACTGCACAACTATTATTCGCTCCTTAGATTGCGTACACTATATTTAAAAGTAGACTAAATACATTTTTGGTTGATTTGTGTTGATGAATTGACAATGAAAAGTTTTAACATTATTTTTTTCATTTACATTCTCGTCTCGTACATAAATCTATTGGTTTTATCATTTGGGCGCAGCATGCACATGATGGTACTATAAGCCCTAGTTCAACAAATGATTCACATTTGTGTCACAAATCTGTCAAAAATAACTTGTCGATTTACAGATTACTTAGTAGTATTTATTTATACTTGATTATATAGCGAGAAAGAACAATAACTTTACAAATTAGTTAGTCCAGGGCTTTCCTAACTGTGCGTCGCGACGCCCTGTCGCGGCATTATCCCAGGGGCGTCGTGAAGCAATCCACACTGACTACCCCACGGACCACATAAACTTGAGCCCCGTTTTGAGAAGCTATGCTAAGAAAAGCAAACACTATCTAGCTTCTCATTAGTAGCCAGCCAACGAAGTAAAATAAATATCTCTTTTCATTTTTATTCTTATGTTTTGTTTTTTTTTCTTATCTTCTAATAAAAATTATAAATGTTATTTGCAGTTTTTCTGATAATTTGTTTCTAGGCTAGAATTACAACTGGTACTACTGGTACCAGTCTGGTAGGTACCTTTTGGCCAGAAGGGGGAGGGGGCAAATTGTCAAGGCCATCACAGTAAAAATAAGTTTGGGAAGCCCTGAGTTAGTCAGTATTATACTCGTTTCCAATTAACTTATTATTTTATATGTTTTGTACGAGTAGGTACTGTTATTAAGTGAATTAACTTATTCTTTTATTTATGTATTCATCTGAAGGAGCATAAAGCACAAAGCACGTTGTCGGTATACGGTGACTTTGATTGATATACTCAAATTCATACTGGAGACTCATTAAGTTGTCAGGAACAAGAAGATTCAATGACCCTGCTGCGAAATAAAATCATTGTTTGTGTCCCTATATTTATTCAAGAACTACTTCTGTTCAATAAGTATAAGAAGCCTACATTTTTTTTGCGTATTTCACAGATAGGGTAATTGAACCTTGTTACCGATCACTTACAAAGTCTCCATTATGAATTTGACTGTATCAATCAAAGTCACCTTATAATTTTTATAACTTATTTTGCATCTTAGTCCAATCTGTTTTTTGCACTATCGTAAGAAAGTTAGTTCTGGGTCACCAGTATTGTTTATATTATAAATAATTATTAATTGTGCAAAGACAATATAATATATACAATACTGGTAACCTATAAGTAACTTTCTTAAGATAATAGTTTTTATTTCGTCAGTGTAAAGATGATATCAATGAGAAATGTAGTTACAACTTTGTATGTTGGCGATAGCAAATTGACTTTTTAAACTTTTGTACGGTAGTGTTGTGACTTGTTACGGGACAATGAATAATTGATAACCGTTAAAAATGTTATTGATGCATTTAAAGATTCTCCTGCATTCCTAATTTAATATTATTTTTTATGTGTAAAAAATTTTGTCAAGTTATTAATATTGGAATGGAATATTAAATTCGGATTATGACATAATTATTATCACTGAAACCTGGCTGAGACCGGGGATATATGACTCTGAGTTGGCTGATGATAGATACAGAATTTTTCGGAGAGACAGAGATTTATCTAAAACAGTAAAATTAGATGGAGGCGGTATCTTTATCGCTATTAAGAAAACAATTCCTGCGACTAGACGATTTGACTTGGAGGACCCGGTTTACGAAGACATAATAATTACCCTACCGACACAACAAAACTCTATTCTACTTTTATCAATTAATTATATACCTCCAAAATCCAAATCACATATCTACGAAACACTTCTAGGTAAAATGCAGCGAATATACCTTACTCATCCTGAATTTACCTATTGTATTACTGGTGATTTTAACATACCAGACCTAGAATGGACTCCAAACAATTACGATAGAGCACTTATGCCATCACAACCAACTAATGCAATCCAACGAATACTCATAAACACAATAACTTTAATGAAACTTTGTCAGTACAACTGCTGTCTCAACGATAATAATCGTATTCTCGACCTGCTACTTTGCAGTATCTCATGTTTATGTGTTCGGTCCAAAATTGACATCTCTCGGTCAGGTATCCACCATCCATCTTTTGAGTATACCATGGAAAGATCTGCGCAAAAATCAATCCCCCCCGGACACAACCCTAAATATAACTTCAATAAAGCTGATTATTCGTTAATCCGTGACAAAATCCAGACCCTCAATTGGGATGATAAGCTCAAAAACACCAACGCGTCAACTTCGGTGGATACATTTTATGATATTATTTACAACATAATTGACCAAACTGTACCAATGAAAAGAAATAAACAGACAAAATATCCAATTTGGTTCTCCCCAGCACTGAAAAGCTCACTTAACCGAAAGTTAAAATTATGGCGCCGGTGGAAAATTTATAAATCTCTTGCTGATTACGCTGAGTATTCTCTCCTTCGTACACGCTGCAAATTACTTTTGTCACAATGCTTTCGAACGTATATTACGGATACTGAGTTAGCCATACCTAATAATATAAAACACTTCTGGCAATACGTATCATCTTTAAAGAAAAGCGATTCCGGATACCCCAGTACAATGATACTTGGAGATAACTCGTCCAGCGATCCTACTACAATAGCAGAGATGTTTAGTGACTTCTTTTCCTCTGTCTTCGAACCAACTGACTGTTTAAATTGCCAAAACTTAGATAGCCTCCAAAGTAACCCGGTGG
Source organism: Ypsolopha sequella (assembly GCA_934047225.1). Lineage (NCBI taxonomy): Eukaryota > Metazoa > Arthropoda > Insecta > Lepidoptera > Ypsolophidae > Ypsolopha > Ypsolopha sequella. The sequence goes on along the minus strand of OW203987.1, from coordinate 31,117,421 downwards.
CCGAGCAAACAGCTTCAATACATCTTACACAAGAGAAAATAGAGCAAGGACTAAAAAATTTGGACAGTACAAAGGGTCCAGGGCCCGACAAAATAAGCGCCTTTTTTTTAAAAAATCTTCATGTTGCATTAGCTTACCCACTTCACATAATATTTAACAAATGCTTAACTGAAGGTACGTTCCCAGATAGATGGAAGATGGCCAATGTGACTCCTATACATAAATCTGGTTCTAAAGCTAGGATCCCCAATTATAGACCTATATCCAACATATCAACTCTCCCTAAATTATTTGAATCTCTGGTCCATGATGCACTTTACCCCATCTTACAGTCACAAATAAGCCAACAGCAACATGGTTTTATGAAGAAAAGATCAATAGTCACTAATCTCTTGCTTTATTCTAACTTTTTGTTTGATGCTCTAGAAGCTGGCACTCAAGTAGATGCAATTTATACGGATTTTCGCAAGGCATTTGATAAGGTGGATCACAGGTTGCTTCTCGAGAGACTAGCGTATAACGGAATAAAAGGAAACTTACTAAAATGGTTTGCTTCATACATTGAAAATAGGTTTCAAGTGATCACTATAAATGGATACTGTTCACGAAAAAGGCTTGTCTCTTCTGGTGTTGTTCAGGGCTCTATTTTGGGACCTCTGCAGTATCTGCTATTTATTAATGAAATAGAGCAGTGTTTTCACAACTCTAATATACTCATGTTTGCTGACGATTTGAAGATATTTAAGGCTGTCAAGAACCAACATGATTGCACCCTAATACAAGAAGATTTAATCAGGTTCAAGGATTTTTGTTCACGTTACAAGCTGCAACTCGCCTATGATAAATGTCAGCAAATATCATTTACTAAGAACCATAATAGGGTGGAATATGTGTACAGCATAGGGGGCGTAGACGTAGCTAAAGTAACCAGCGTTCGTGACCTCGGTGTCACATTTGACGAAAAACTCACATTTGATCAACACATAGATAAAATCTGTAAAAAAGCTTATCAACTACTAGGATTTGTGTTAAGAATAACAAAACATTTTAAACACGCATCGACATACATAACTTTATATCAGTCACTTATACGTTCACAGCTCGACTTTGCCTCCGTCGTATGGAATCCATTTTATGCAGTATACTCAAATAAACTAGAAATGATCCAGAAAAGATTTGTGAAAGCACTTCACTTCAGACTGACGCGATCTCAAGGACATTACTCGGATCTCCTTCAACTTTACAAGTTACAACGCCTAAGCGATAGACGAACCTTACTGGATGCGATGACTCTCTACAATATCTGTAACAACCTTTATGACTGTCCTTCTCTACTGAAACAGATCAGATTTAGAACACCTGCGCGGTCTTCACGATCCCAGGCCCTATTCTCTTTGCCTTTGACGCGAAAAAACGCCGGTCGTCGAGCACCTCTCAGACGAATCTGCGAGTCATTCAACAAATCACTCCTCTCAGCTGACCTATTTAATTCAAAAAGGTTTACTTTTAAACGACAAATAAGACAAATTCTTGACGACTCTTAACAACAAATAAATAATCTTATTTCAATCAACCATAATCTAATTAAATAATATTATGTATGTATATGGTATATATGTATGTATTGGTATGTATGTTTATATATTCATTTCGTTATTTCCCGACTTATTTATGTATGTAGTGTATCATTATTCTGTAACATTGTGTGTTTAATTAATTATAATCAAAAATTGTACATTTAGTTAAGTTAGGTTTAGATTTAGATTTAGGTCTTTTCTGTAGCGTCACCAAATTTTATATTTCTTCTTTTTATCTCTCTGAGGAAAATGTTGAAGGGAGTAGATTTAAATATTTATAAAAAAAAAATTTGTTAGTTCCTTTTAGTTATATCTGTAGTTTACTTCTGTTGTTTTTCCCTAAATAAATAAATAAATAAAATAAATAAATAAATTATTGAAGTCTAGTAAAAAAAAAACTTTACTGTCAATTTCGAGAAAATCGTTTCTAATTATTAAATTTTTGTGTAACATCTTGTACACAAATATAGTAACAATAATTTATTCTTACGTACAAATAAACGTTAAAGCTAGTCCTAAGTTGGAAGATACAGTTGCGAACGGACATACCTACAATACATTTTTTGGTTTCAGACAGTGAAAGACCATGGATTTTCTTGGAAATACTCGTATTGATTTATAATTTTTTCACGATTTAATAAATGTTACGAAGTAATCTTCCTCACTCCTATCGTCGTTTGAAATAAAAAAGAAAACTATCTTGATTTTTATTAACGTAATCGTATGATTGTTCCAGATTGCGCAGCAGGGTGGCGGCGTCCAAGTATGTCGGCACAGGAGTGTCGCTCGTGGCGCCCAGCGCCGGCGCGGTGAGACGGGGAATGAAGTGCGCAGGGGTTGGTGGCGCGGCGGCGGGGGGCGACGACCTAGCGCTAGACACCTGCTGGCTCACGGACAAGCTGGATCCCGCCTCTCCCAGCGCCTGCCCCGACCTGCTCGACTCGCTACTGGCGCCGACGCCGTCCGCCGACCTCAAGCCGCTCCCGCCCTTCACCGGCTACGCGGGCCAGCTCACCATCAACGGCATCTCCATCGAGCACTACTACGCCATCGCGCAGCGCCTCCCTGAGGAGAACAACAACTATCCCACGCAGAGCGGCTACGGAGACCATGACGTCGTCTCCTCTTCCACCTGCGCCGCCGACGCCGAGCCCCCGGACTTGGAGGACGTCAAGCCCTTCTTCCAAAACTCCGACAAACTCTTCTCGACTGAAACCTCCAGTGGTGCGGCTGACTCCTGCGTAGCGTCTTGCTCTCCGACGGATAAGCTTTTCGATGACAACAAAATGGGTGATATCAGCACGATAGAAGACATCGCGGTACTCATCGGGTCAGCCATCGCTGACACCACCGTCCCGTCACAACCCGAGGAGCAAGATCGTCATGACTCCAGAGACAGTTGGATGGACATCGACGCCTGGATTTCGGGCGCTTGTAATCAGCACGGAGACAAAATCGTACCTCAAGATTTAAGCGAATTCGGCCTCCCGAACTCACCCCCTCCAGCACAGAATCATCATCCAAGCTTAGATTTTTCATGTAAAGGCCAAGACTTTTCAAAGGGCCAAGAGTTCTTGCAGAAGTCTGGTTTAGGGCAGGCTTCATCTATTCTCCCGAGTTTGCTAACTCAGAGCTACATGCCTTTGCTACAAAGCCGTTTACAGAACGGTCCACCAGTGAAGCAGGAAGCGCCCAGCTCCACCAGCTACGGCATGGACGTAATCTCGACCTCCTCTCCACCCGGCAACGCCGTATCCACGACGGATGGCGTCGGCAACCTGCTGAACGGGAGGTACGCATCGCACTACTTGAGCCTGAAATCCGACGGTCTCTGCAGCCCAGACCGACTGATGGGCTACCCTCACGCTCACACGACGACGGTGACCCCGTCCAATAAGAGCAAACGGAGTCGAGCGAAAGCGAAACAAGGCAACGGGCCCAGCCACCACGGGTCGATGGGCTTCCCTTCATCTGCAGCGGAACTGAGTGGGCTTCTGGGCAAGGAGAAGCCGGTGCACCGCTGCGGGATCTGCAACCGAGGGTTCCTGAACAAGTCAAACATTAAGGTGCACCTGCGCACACACACCGGCGAGAAGCCGTTCCGGTGTGACGTGTGCGCGAAGGCGTTTCGGCAGAAGGCGCACCTCATCAAACACCAGCAGATTCACAAACGGATCGGGAGAGATTGAGTAAAGAGACACTAATATTTATAAACCCTAGCTCAAAGTGAAGCATTTCTCTAGTTGTAATGTGTGAGTGAAGTGTGCGTGCGTGTGTACCGTGTTTATGCGACTCTGAATCTCATGTAGGCTATTGTATATTTACTTCAATAACTAATCGTTATTGTATATTATGTTCATTACTCTATAACTTAGTATAAATTGCGTTTCGCGTATTATTTTTACTAACCCTCGTAGTTTTACACTCCTCCTATGGACAAGTGCAATGTTAACTAGTTTTAAGGTTAAAGATTTATCGTAAAATATACTCTTTGTTATATACATGGAGATGACATTTGCGTTATCGCCAACAGGATTTGAAAATCTTCCACTTTTTAATGTATATTTTGATTGGCAAGTAGGTATATTGTACATTGGCAAGTATAATCGGCTTCGGTATTTCAGACCTTTTCAGACATTTTCAATTATAAACGGCTGAAATATTAAATTCGATAAAGGTTTTAAACCTTATTTACTAGGCTCTGATTGCAAAGTCAATGCCAGTTTATTATCTAAAGACCTACTCATGAAAAGTTAAAAGTAATTGAAATTTTTAATTACGCGTTATGTGAAAAATAAGGCACATGTACAAATTTTTTGAAAGAGATATACAAGTTTAAATATAACGTAACTTTGTTACGGGGTACTAGAAGAACTTGAAATTCTATTAAAAAAACTGCAAAAATTGTTTGATATAGAACAAAATCTTCATAAATATAATTCCTTAGCTTCACAAGTATTTATGCATCGTCCCTGATTACCAAAGTCTTTCCAATTCATCCATTTCGTCATTATTTCGCACAATCATCCCTAGAAGTATCGACGTTTTGATCGACACATACAGTTGTTGTTATCAAACAAAATGTGGTGTGCGGGGAGGGGGCAGCTGCGCCCGCGCACGCGAGCGGCGGAACCAGCGCCGCGTCCGGGAAGCGGATGAAAAAAAAACCAACTTATTAATTAATCGCCCGATAATATAGCACCGTTGCGCAATACGCAATTATATACGTCTGTGCCGACACGTTTGATGTGTAGTTGACCTGAAGATTGAAATGAATAAAGGGTAATAATGGATAATAACTTCGAATAATCCTGTTCATTCGGAATAGATAACATATTTGCAGTATGAGACAAACTATGCCGAGCAAGTTGACTGTAAATTGTAGGTAGTTGCAATAACAATCGATAAATTTCTATTCCAGACCGCCTTAAACAAAATAATTAGATGAAACATTGTCACAAACCTTTTTTTTACCTTTTTTAATTATAAAGGAGATTATGACTTAAAGGGCTGAGTCTGATTGTAATAATTTCAAATATCGCGTGGTGTGGAGACGGCCTTAGGTGGCCACTGTGCAGAGCGACACAAACGCTGCGTGCGAACGCTCAACACTGTAGAATGACGCTAATTTTAGGAGGAAATTAGCTATTGAAAACACAATTGTAGCAAAATTTTAAATAGTATATGTTATGAAAATGAAGAGGATTGCTCTAATTTGTATACAATGGTGTTTTCGGACTTTCTACAGATCTAAATGTAAATTGTTCTAATGTGTGAGTAAGTAACAATAGAGAGAACCACTCGATCTGAGAAGGGCGGGGCGGTTGATGTGCGATTCACACGCGGCGTTTCTCTCAGCGTGCACAGAGTGACCTTATTGAAGTACCTTTTTGTTAGCGTTAGGCAACTAGACCTAAGTATTTATTGGTAAATATAATTTTGTAATTATTTTAAACTTATTTTGTAAATCCTTCCACGTCCATTTTGTAGAGTCCACGATAAGTGAAACTTTCATAATAATGTTGTAACTTGTAAGAGAAAATGTTATATTTTGAGAGGTTTTTCCAGTTTAAGTAAATTTTGTAAATTAATGTAAAATAAATGGAGATTTTTGTTAACGATAACACTTGCATTTTTCAGTTTCACTTCTACCTTGAATGTTTTTAAGCTAACAAACTTGATAAGTAAACAGTTAGTCTATTCCAATTGGTATTTAATGTTTTTAGATTTAAAATAGTCTGTCAGTAAGTGGGTCAGCGAGCGAGCACGAATGGCTCTGACAAACAAAGGTGCGAACCGAGAGAGAGATCTTGTTAAGTTCACACACGTGACACGCCATTACGCGTGCTTGTGACGAAGAAAGTCGGATGTGAAAATTGTCATAATGCACAAACGCTGGAAACTGGAAACGACGACGAATTTACTTTTTGCTGGTTTTGCTGCGACAAGAGGCTTCACGCACACACTCGCAGTGGGAAAACTGTGCACACACGCGCGCTTATGTGAGTGCCCGCATAGTACGCACACTAAGTAGAAGCCGAGTACGGTCTGCAGTTTGAATGGGTTGCAAAATTGTGTGACTAATTATGGTTACAAATCGAGATTATTATACGGTTGAAATGACAATAATTGCATGGCGCAAAGTTGATCAATTAAAAACACTTAACCCTTAAAATGAATTCTAGCCACGAAATTGAAAATGAAAAAAAGAGAACTCGACAAATTAATGATAACACTTTTTGAATTATGAATCACGGATTAAAACTTTGCAAATTTAAATAATGAAACATTTTTTTGTAATTTAAATTCTGACCGATTATTAGAAAATGTATGCCACCTATTATGTCAAGGTTTACGTCATAACCCGAAAACCATAAATCAATCCAAATTACATTAAAAATCCGAAGCCTCACCTTTAACCTTTGCGACCACTTTAATTTGCCAAACTGGGAAAAACATAATAATTAAATGTTGTACAACTTTTTCTGCCGTCATTACAAGCCCGCAGCGCGGTGCGCGCGCGCCGGCCGTCGAGAGAAATTCTTTCACCAACCCACTTACATAGAGAGCCTTGATTTCACCACCGCCGCCGTCGCGCCGCCGCCGCCGCGCCTGCGCCGTGCTACGTGCTACTTGTTTGTGCTACGAAGACTATGGAATTGGAATAAGTAGATATCATAGTAGTTTGTAAAGTTTAAATAATTTGGACTAGTGCGAGTCGGACTCGCGCACGAAGGATTCCGTACCACAACACGATACGGATACGGAACCCTAAATATATAATGGTAAATAACAACAATATAAATGCTATAGCAACATTAATGCGACAAAAACAAGCTGTTAAAATGCGTGGCAAACTATTTCGCGGCTCCTACTAAGTACAGAGCCGTAATATTTTAACCGACCGCTATATTTTTCTGTAATTATTATGTAATTACCTATTACCATGACATTTAACATATTTTTCGGTCCACTTCTTTCGGAGATAAAGGGGGGGAAATGATAACGTAAAAAATAGTGAATAATGAATGACATAATATTTAATAAAATATCAACTTGAAACTAATACCTTACACAGAAGTTGACGGCCCCATTTGAGCTTCTAGCTAAATTTCTAAATGTTATTGCCTTTAACATAATAAATTTCATACAAATTGGCTCACCATTAAAACCTATAGAGCACTTCCAGTTGACTTAGAAACTTGAAATTTCGTTGACAGGTAGGTATTATAGCACAGGTATAGAAAAATATCTGAAAATTACCAATAATATTTAGTTATACAGGATGAATTTTTGAGACGGGACAGTAAGGGCAGGTACCTTAACCGTTATAGTTACAGGAAAACGCTTTTAGGAGACTATCCATAATTTTTTAAGATATTCTGAACTGCATTTACAGATTTTGGAAAAAATGTACAGTCAGCAAGAAAATGGTAATTTCAAACAAAAACTTTTTTGATGCCAATCGATCCTGTTTCTTATCAGGATCAAAAGTCTCTACTGGACCGACTGAGGTTTGAGTACTAGAAATGTCAGAAATCGCAAAAAACTTTTCCCATACATATTCAAAAGGTTTGTAATTACCTTTCTTGATGGTAATTGTCGCAATGGATACTTATTCGCGTACCACACCAATGCAGATTCCGTGTTCCACAAATTTACAAATTACGCTTCAATTAAGTGCAAACGTTTGCGATTTAAAGACATTTTTTAACAAGAAGTACATAAATTACAACTAACAATCTAGAATTTTCTCAGCACAAACATAAGAATGACCTGAAATAACCCAAGGATTCCAAAGTTTGAAATTATAACTTCTTTTACTTACCTAATTTTTCAGCCTAATTCTTTATAGCGGATTATGGCGGATCTACCTGTAGCAAAAAGTTTGGCTAATTTAGAGGTTTGACTCTTTTTCCGAAATGTATGGGAAAAGTTTTTTGCGATTTCTGACATTTCTAGTACTCAAACCTCAGTCGGTCCAGTAGAGACTTTTGAGCCTCATAAGAAACAGGATCGATTTGCATCAAAAAAAGTTTTTGTTTAAAATGACCATTTTCTTGCTGACTGTACATTTTTTCCAAAATCTGTAAATGCAGTTCAGAATATCTTGAAAATGTAAGGATAGTCTCCTAAAAGCGTTTTCCTTTAACTATAACGGTTAAGGTACCTGCCCATACTGTCTCGTCTCAAAAATTCACCCTGTATAAGAAGTTATAATTGACCGATTTAATTATAACCCTTATTGTAGGTGTCAAGTTAAATTGGTCTTTTTAATAATGTTCTTAGGGTTCCGTATCTCTGTTGAGTAGTGGTACGGAACCCTTTGTGTGCTACATAAAACTATTACCAATAGGCACAGATTATTTAATTATGTTACATTAAAGCCGACCTGTAATAGGTGTATCTGATATACCTACAATACATAAATAAATATATTTCCTTTCATATTTCAAACGACTCAAAGTAAAGGGCAACGAAAGTGACACAGAAAATGTAACGATTAAATTTTATACACATTTTCTAAAGCAGACAGACAAGCCTTCCTCGAAAAATATCCAGAAAGCAATAAACATAAACATTCTATCCCGCTCACAAGCAAAGCAAGCCGCCATCGAGCTGTCTGTCGCCGTGTGCAAAACTTTCCCAATTATTGGCGAGCTAACTTCATACAGCTTCCTCTGCATGAGCATGCCGGGAAAGGTCGCCGCCTGGCCTTTGAGTGCGGAGAGAAACGGCGCCCTGCCCTTCATTCTTGAACCTGAAGAGTCGAGGCGACCTTTACACGGAGACGCACCCTACACGACCACGCGCGTGTGTGCGTGTGTAACGTGTAACACATGAGAGTGAGTATTATTTTGAGAGAAGACCTACAGAGAAACGTTGCGGACGATTTAAAAGAAAGCATTGATTAAAGTATAAAAACGATAATATTAAAAGTGCTAAGTGTACAGTACAGGCTTTACTGCCAAAATAGTCTAGGCAGTCAAACAATACATATCGCCTTCATTCACATTTTGACACATCTAAAACATTACGTACGTGTAGAATAAATCTAAAACGTATGGTTAAATATAATTATATAATTATTAATATGAAAACTGTTAATTTGAAAAATATGAATGAAGAAATTAATCATAAATCGCATAGAAAAAAAGCTTACAATCAATAAATAACATAACCGGCAGTAACAATGTATGTAAACGTTTACAATGATTGTGTGTGTGTACTGCAGAGTTTACAATGATTGTGTGTGTACTGCAGAGTTTACAATAATTGTGTGTGTGTACTGCAGAGTTTACAATGATTGTGTGTGTGTACTGCAGAGTTTACAATGATTGTGTGTGTACTACAGAGTTTACAATGATTGTGTGTGTACTGCAGAGTTTACAATGATTGTGTGTGTACTGCAGAGTTTACAATGATTGTGTGTGTACTACAGAGTTTACAATGATTGTGTGTGTACTGCAGAGATTCCAATGATTGTGTGTGTACTGCAGAGTTTACAATGATTGTGTGTGTACTGCAGAGTTTACAAGTAGAAAGTTGCGTTGAACAAGACTGTTTTGGCTCCAAGCACTTAACTTTAGGATCATGAACATAAATTAAGTTAAAGTACTGTAAGGTTACCATGAACTTAACACTAGAAACTAACACAAGTTCCTTGAGACATAGGACGTAAATGACAGTTGGCAAACTTGTATGGGAGTTGGACCAAGCGTCGCCAAGATTAAGATGTATGTTAAATAAAAGGACATAATGTAGTCCTCAAGCAAGCAGATATCCCATCAAAATAAAAATAAAACTAAATGTATTCGTTAAGATTTTACATTTGCAAAAACTTTCGTCGCTGCCCACTGGAGTACGGGAGGTTGTTAAACATAATTGGTCATATCTCGAAATCTTTTGGATATATTTTCATGGGGTTCTGCTTGCTTGTGCAACATTATGTCCTTTCATTTAAAATTTGGCGGCGCTTAGACCGAATCTGCCCACTGATACTTAACTTATTGTTGAACTAAGCGTTTGTTTTCTTACGAGACATAGAAGATGCTTAAATCAGATGGCTAAATATTTAAGAGTTGGTTACAATATTTTTTCTAATCCTTAGGTCATGCATGACATGACAAGACATGACATGACATGACATGACATGGTTCTTTAATAAGCAAAATTAGGTGATACATATATAAGTAGACGTCTCCTTATTAGTCGTCTGTTACACATTACATTAAATCGTTAGAAAAATGATTATTCAAGAAGATGGTAAACACAAAATTAAGCTTAGAATTTCAACCCACTCAAAATAACACTTTCACTGTTCTTCAGCTTGACCTGGTCCAGCAGTCGTCACCATCAGTTGCTATAGTCGGGACATCAAATCTAGACAAAACAGAAATGACTCTTCATGTTCCTTCGCACTTTATTGAGAATCTTGAACCTACGTCACGTGGGAGTCACGTCTCGTGGTGATCACTAACCCATAGCCTTGACCATCAGCGCCGCCGCGACCTTAAACCTCACTTCCGCTGCAAGCTGCGCCCGCGGCGGCATCGCGCTGGCCAGTGGTGCAAGACTCACTGGGCGTAAGGTTGGACCCACGTGCTATTATTATTTTTACATCTTTTTAGTTACAATTTCGATGGAATGGAAATTAATTAATATTTTGTGTCTTAAAATTTAAACAAAAAATAAATCAATTTAATCTAAACGAAAAAATATTTGGAGAAGATTTACATTATTTAAAAGATATTTTCTTACCTATACATATAAAATGAAATGTCTGTGTATTTACATTCACCTAAACAAGTGAACCAATAAAAAAATTGTAGGTTATGTATCATTTACATAATGCTTTAACTAAGATGAGCTGAGCAGTGCCATTTATTGTCTGTGCTTAAATTAAAACTGTGTGTCCTGGTTGGAACGAAGTTCCTTTCGCTGCTGATGCGCACGCATACTTAGAAATGCGCTTGTACACACACAAACACACGTCATACTATAGCAAAAGTGTCGTGACGGTTAAAGTCTTACACTTTTTTGGCCAAGCTCTCATTCCCCAAGTACCTATCTGGAGTGCGTGCGACTTCGTTCCAAAAACGGGCCTGCCCATATAAAATTCAGTTGGTTTCAAAATTAGTCAGGAAATTTGAACAAACTTGTTGTTTTCAATTTGATCAGTATATTAATTTAAAGTCACCTGTTCATTTTCATCCGGTATATATGTACAATAATACCTACTTACTAAACGTTTTATACTATGACATCAAAATAATAAAACCACGTGTCATGACATGAAATGTCAAATTCGTATTTATACTTCGATCAAAAATTGAAGGTCCAAACTAAAGAGCGAGTTATGTCCGCAGCAGAGAGCGGGACAGCACCACTGTGTGAGCAAGAGGGTGCTAGTGGAAAGTGTGCCGGTGACCCAGTTGCTACAACTAGAGTCGCGACTCGCGACGGAACATCCGCTCGCTACTCTACCTAACTATACTACATGTGAACCAAGCTTTACTGAAAATCATCGATAAACAAAATAAAAACATCGATAAAAAAAATATCGACTCACAGACATCACTAACGTCAAACGAAATTAAAAAAAATATAATCTATGAACTGGTTGTTTGTTTGAAAACTAGCGTGGATTGCACCGTAAATCGTATATTGTTATTTTGTGCTAAATGTATCGTTATTTTGTGCTAAGCATTTTGAGAAAAATTAATTTCAATAGGGGTTACTCAACCCTTTGATGAATTTATTGGTTAAGATTACTACGTAAAGTAGTGACCTCTCTTCCTCCGCCAGTTCAACTTTAACCGCAAATTAGAAGCATGACTGGGAGCACAACCGGCCGTCGTTTGCTTTGCATATGTGGATCAAGATCCCCAGATCAGCCAGTCCGATGCCCCATAGAGCATGCCTGTAGTGCATTTGTTAGGGTGAGTCGTTAGGGTAGGGCCGAAGTCTCGAACTATCCACAAGAGCAAGGGCGTATCTTTCTAAGGGCAAAAAGGGAAAATGTCCGGGGCGGCCGGTTCAGGGACCGGCCGTGGACGTGGACGTGGACGTGGACGTGGACGGGCGTGGACACCGAACAAGCTTACGTATTCGCTATGATTTGTAACTATAACTAACTGTTGCACTCCAACGACACTACAAGCTCAATCTCCAAAAGATATTCCAGACAGTTTCGTAGACGAGTCTAGGGGCTAAAAAGCGGAAAAGTTTTTGAGCGGAAACAAACGTTACGGGAATTATTATCCAACACTGCCATAGCACGGAGAATCTTCGGCTACCAAGTGTAGTGCAAAGCGACCTGTTCACTGCTGTTACCAAGTGTAGTGCAGAGTGATCTGTGCACTGCTGTTACCAAGTGTGGTGCAGAGTGACCTGTGCACTGTTGTTACCAAGTGTGGTGCAGAGTGACCTGTGCACTGCTGTTACCGAGAGTGACCTTTTTCAGTACCACGCAGGATTAATAATTACTTGCGATCAAGTATCTCAGAAGAACGACTGAATTAATTATTTGACAGTTTGGACATTGAAACAAAAACCAACCATAGATAGTTTAAATTATAACGATACCTACTATCATTGATTCTTTTGGTTGTGGATTAGTTAGACGTAGTTAGTAAGACTCTGAGACATACTCATATTTAGATAATTTTATTTTTATTGTTACTAGTTCCTGAGAACCAACAAAAGGGGTAGACGAATATATTTGCCCGGAGCGCAAACATTTGGTAATACCTACGCCATTGACAAAATTCCGTTTAGTGCGGTGCTATATATTTTCAGTACTTCTTTACAGAGTAGAAGAGTGGACACTAACTCAGACCTTGTGTTGAAAGTTTGAATGTTAGAACTTAGATATATCAAAGGGTGGCGGGATTTTGACATCATTTTCGATATTATTTAAAACTTTAAATTAGGAACTGTGTTGTTTATTTTTTTGAATGTACACCAATTGAAAAGTTTTAATTAATACCGAAAAAGATGGCATTAACAATAGCAACATGATAATTTTAAAGAGGAACCAGATAACAACTACCATCAGATAGTTTATTTATTAATAAACATCTAAAACGCAGTTATTGATAACATAACTAACTACGTATATTTTCAAAGCAAAATACAAAGTAAAATTTCATATATTAAAATTTGTATTTCAAACACGATACAATATACTAGCACGTAGCACACGCCACCGGTGCTACGTCGTAGGTGTTTCGTAGCGCGGCGTAGAGACTACGTGGCACGAATGGCCGGCCGTCAGTGCACGTACTGCGGGTAATGGTACGTGTGAAAATGTTACCAACGTAGATATCGGGTGACGTTTAGAGAGTCCTTTTATAGGTTAATTTATTATCTACAATATAAATTCGTATTTGTAGATATGTATCGATTTTCTCTATTAAATAAATACCTATAGTCTTAGTGCCCTTTATCAATTATTAATAATATTATATAATTTTTTCAAAATTTTGCGTGAAAGAAAAAGTAAATGAAATTACACTATATAGTTAAAAATATACAACAATTATTTAAGTATATACCATTCGTCTTAATTTCTTCTAAATTATATTTGTCATATTTTTGCGTAGTTTACAAATGTTTAAATTCATATCCATAGAATTTATTTATTTATTTATTTGGTCTACCAACAGATGATACACTTAACAACATACAATTAAACTAGCGTACAGTAGGAATAGAGTGTAACTCCAATTATAGGTAAACACTGCATGCAATAAAAATGAGAGGAGTGACGTGTGACGCCAGTTGGCGGAAGCAGAGACGCACCCGTCTCGGCTCTGGAATGAGCGGGCCTCTCCTAGTACAGGTTACTAAACTTAAAAGGGGAGTCCCAAACCATGTAAACTGTGAATCGTAAACAATAAAGGAATTTAGATTTTTTTTTTTTTTTTTTTTTGAATAGTGCGTACTCTGATCTTAATTTCACGAAGTTTAGTCACTTCACTTTATATCGCTTGGTAGCTACCGGCGGTGGGCTCCGACCGTGTCTTATCACACCCTCACACAAACCGCGTGCCGAGTCATCGTGTTCCGGCACGATGACGTCAATGAGAAGCCGTGCCGGGACAATAAATAATACAGGAACCCCGCTCTTTCTCTACAGGAACCCCGCTCTTACATTAACCTTCTTAAATAAACAAGAAAAGTGTTTACTCTTATTTTTGTAGGTACTTTCTGTGTGAGCGCACTTCATCCTATGATTCATCGACGCTTTCTTTCAAGCGTGGTCGTTACTACGTATAGTAGAAGAAATAGAGTAGTGAAGATGTACCAAAAGAGCATGTCATCCTGAAGGTGGAACACTTCGACCTGCGTGCGCAGCCCGAGAGATAACTTATGGAAGTGCACGGTGAAGTAAAAAATAAGTTATGGAAGTGCACGGTGAAGTAAAAGGTAAGTTATAGAAGTGCACGGTGAAGTAAAAGGTAAGTTATAGAAGTGCACGGTGAAGTAAAAGATAACTTATGGAAGTGCACGGTGAAGTAAAAGATAAGTTATGGAAGTGCACGGTGAAGTAAAAAATTAGTTATGGAAGTGCATGGTGAAGTAAAAGATAAGTTATGGAAGTGCACGGTGAAGTAAAAGATAACTTATGGAAGTGCACGGTGAAGTAAAAGATAAGTTATGGAAGTGCACGGTGAAGTAAAAGATAAGTTATGGAAGAGCATGGTGAAGTAACAGTTGTATCAAAACTATATACGGTGACTTTTGTTTATGTAGCCCAATTCATACTGCAGACTCGATAAGTGTCCAAGAACAAGTTATAATGATACTTTATGCAGAATACGAATAAAAAATTGTACCTCTGCCTTTATACTAATTTACGATAAACTCGAGTGAATTAGTAAACGAAGTCGAAATAAACATAATGCCATTCTATTCTAAATTTCATTTTGCGTTTTTCACAAAATGGGTCATTGAACCTTGGTCCGGACTCTTACCGATTCTTTAGTATCAATTTGGCTATATAAACAAA
The DNA here is from genome assembly GCA_934047225.1 of Ypsolopha sequella. Classification (NCBI taxonomy): domain Eukaryota; kingdom Metazoa; phylum Arthropoda; class Insecta; order Lepidoptera; family Ypsolophidae; genus Ypsolopha; species Ypsolopha sequella. Next base: position 31,102,328 of record OW203987.1, on the reverse strand, counting down.
AGTCACCTTATACCTACGTAATATATAAGTAAACAACTGGAAATAGCAAATATATTGGTCCTAAGACAATAAGGAAGCCAGTTTTGGCTTAAAAAACTTAATGTCACGACAAATATAATCGAGGGGGTTGTCAGAGGTATTTCAAAGTGTGAACTATTACTGGAATAGTCAAACACGTATGCCTTTTTTTCACTGACGATTTTAACGTCTCAAAGTGATGGCGGGGTGAACTTTAACGTAGTAAAAATATAAATGAGGTAAAAATCATAGTGTTTTCCTTAACCGTTCAGTGAGTGGTAAATATACAAATATACAAATATCTGCAATGTCCAACTAGTAGCAATTGAACCCAGGTCTCAAGATATAGGGTATGGCGTCCTACCACCAGCAGTAGGTAGAGGCGTCCTACAACCAGCAGTAGGTAGAGGCGTCCTACAACCAGCAGTAGATAGAGGCGTTCTACCACCAGCAGTAGGTAGAGGCGTCCTACAACCAGCAGTAGGTAGAGGCGTTCTACCACCAGCAGTAGGTAGAGGCGTCCTACAACCAGCAGTAGGTAGAGGCGTCCTACCACCAGCAGTAGGTAGAGGCGTCCTACCACCAGCAGTAGGTAGAGGCGTCCTACCACCAGCAGTAGGTAGAGGCGTCCTACAACCAGCAGTAGGTAGAGGCGTCCTACCATCAACAGTAGGTAGAGGCGTCCTACAACCAGCAGTAGGTAGAGGCGTCCTACCATCAACAGTAGGTAGAGGCGTCCTACAACCAGCAGTAGGTAGAGGCGTCCTACAACCAGCAGTAGGTAGAGGCGTCCTACAACCAGCAGTAGGTAGAGGCGTCCTACAACCAGCAGTAGGTAGAGGCGTCCTACCACCAGCAGTAGGTAGAGGCGTCCTACAACCAGCAGTAGGTAGAGGCGTTCTACCACCAGCAGTAGGTAGAGGCGTCCTACAACCAGCAGTAGGTAGAGGCGTTCTACCACCAGCAGTAGGTAGAGGCGTCCTACAACCAGCAGTAGGTAGAGGCGTCCTACCACCAGCAGTAAGTAGAGGCGTTCTACCACCAGCAGTAGGTAGAGGCGTCCTACCACCAGCAGTAGGTAGAGGCGTCCTACCACCAGCAGTAGGTAGAGGCGTTCTACCACCAGCAGTAGGTAGAGGCGTCCTACCACCAGCAGTAGGTAGAGGCGTCCTACCACCAGCAGTAGGTAGAGGCGTCCTACCACCAGCAGTAGGTAGAGGCGTCCTACCACCAGCAGTAGGTAGAGGCGTTCTACCACCAGCAGTAGGTAGAGGCGTCCTACCACCAGCAGTAGGTAGAGGCGTCCTACAACCAGCAGTAGGTAGAGGCGTCCTACAACCAGCAGTAGATAGAGGCGTTCTACCACCAGCAGTAGGTAGAGACGTCCTACCACCAGCAGTAGGTAGAGACGTGCTACCACCAGCAGTAGGTAGAGGCGTCCTACAACCAGCAGTAGATAGAGGCGTCCTACCACCAGCAGTAGGTAGAGGCGTCCTACCACCAGCAGTAGGTAGAGGCGTTCTACCACCAGCAGTAGGTAGAGGCGTCCTACCACCAGCAGTAGGTAGAGGCGTCCTACCACCAGCAGTAGGTAGAGGCGTCCTACCACCAGCAGTAAGTAGAGGCGTTCTACCACCAGCAGTAGGTAGAGGCGTCCTACCACCAGCAGTAGGTAGAGGCGTCCTACCACCAGCAGTAGGTAGAGGCGTCCTACCACCAGCAGTAGGTAGAGGCGTCCTACCACCAGCAGTAGGTAGAGGCGTCCTACAACCAGCAGTAGGTAGAGGCGTCCTACCACCAGCAGTAGGTAGAGGCGTCCTACCACCAGCAGTAAGTAGAGGCGTCCTACCACCAGCAGTAAGTAGAGGCGTTCTACCACCAGCAGTAGGTAGAGGCGTCCTACCACCAGCAGTAGGTAGAGGCGTCCTACCACCAGCAGTAGGTAGAGGCGTCCTACCACCAGCAGTAGGTAGAGACGTCCTACCACCAGCAGTAGGTAGAGGCGTCCTACAACCAGCAGTAGATAGAGGCGTCCTACCACCAGCAGTAGGTAGAGGCGTCCTACAACCAGCAGTAGGTAGAGGCGTCCTACAACCAGCAGTAGGTAGAGGCGTCCTACAACCAGCAGTAGGTAGAGGCGTTCTACCACCAGCAGTAGGTAGAGGCGTCCTACCACCAGCAGTAGGTAGAGGCGTCCTACAACCAGCAGTAGGTAGAGGCGTTCTACCACCAGCAGTAGGTAGAGGCGTCCTACAACCAGCAGTAGGTAGAGGCGTTCTACCACCAGCAGTAGGTAGAGGCGTCCTACCACCAGCAGTAGGTATAGGCGTCCTACCACCAGTAGTAGGTAGAGGCGTCGAGTGCTTCGATCCAGACACGATCTTTCGCCTCATCCACATCCATGAATCTAATCATACCAGATGTTCTATTCCGGTTTTGACTCTGCCCTTTTTCAGTATGTCTTGGTATACGTCCTTTTGGAGAATAATGTAACTAATTAACCGGAGCAAGGTACAACCAGCAGTAGGTAGAGGCGTCCTACAACCAGCAGTAGGTAGAGGCGTCCTACCACCAGCAGTAGGTAGAGGCGTCCTACCACCAGTAGTAGGTAGAGGCGTCCTACCACCAGCAGTAAGTAGAGGCGTTCTACCACCAGCAGTAGGTAGAGGCGTCCTACCACCAGCAGTAGGTAGAGGCGTCCTACCACCAGCAGTAGGTAGAGGCGTCCTACCACCAGCAGTAGGTAGAGGCGTCCTACCACCAGCAGTAGGTAGAGGCGTCCTACAACCAGCAGTAGGTAGAGGCGTCCTACCACCAGCAGTAGGTAGAGGCGTCCTACCACCAGCAGTAGGTAGAGGCGTCCTACCACCAGTAGTAGGTAGAGGCGTCCTACCACCAGCAGTAGGTAGAGGCGTCCTACCACCAGCAGTAGGTAGAGGCGTCCTACCACCAGCAGTAGGTAGAGGCGTCCTACCACCAGCAGTAGGTAGAGGCGTCCTATCACCAGTAGTAGGTAGAGGCGTCGAGTGCTTCGATCCAGACACGATCTTTCGCCTCATCCACATCCATGAATCTAATCATACCAGATGTTCTATTCCGGTTTTGACTCTGCCCTTTTTCAGTATGTCTTGGTATACGTCCTTTTGGAGAATAATGTAACTAATTAACCGGAGCAAATTCAATTTATACCAACCAACCTTGGTTTATACTCTTCATCTGTAAGATGGGTCCGAGCCGCGATCTGGGCTGCGGTCTATTGTTACAACGATAATGACAACTGATGGAACTACTCAAAGCCACCGCAACTACACAAACTACACACAGTAGGTACAGCCGCGCGCCGCACCGCCCGCATGACAAACAAGCAGCGGTACATGTAAAAGTAAAAGTCAGCGCGCGGTATAACTGTACCGCGGTTCGCTCTCGTCGCGTGTCCCACTGTGCCAGTTCGCGCACCGGGACGGGCGGGACGGGGCGGGGGGGGGGGGGGGCACTGGAAACTACGTCATATTCAAGGGATAAGGCATTACTATACAAAACTGCCCTTGTGTTGATTTAAAACTTTTACGAGGATTCATAGTTACAGTTTTGCGAAAAGTAAAATCGGTAGTCAGTCGGTAGGACGCCAATCTTGGGACCCGTGTTTGGATCCAGCCAGCCAATCTTGGGACCCGTGTTTGGATCCAGCCAGCCAATCTTGAGACCCGTGTTTGGATCCAGCCAGCCAATCTTGGGACCCGTGTTTGGATCCAGCCAGCCAATCTTGGGACCCGTGTTTGGATCCAGCCAGCCAATCTTGGGACCCGTGTTTGGATCCAGCCAGCCAATCTTGGGACCCGTGTTTGGATCCAGCCAGCCAATGAGTTTTTCGGAATGTATGTACATGTTGCTGAGGTGAAACTGCATGTTCTAAAAAAATTCGTGAATTTGTGCCCAAATTGAGACTTAAACCTTGCCGGTGAAAAGTGGGTACAAGAATTTTGACAGTTCTAGTGCCAGTTCACATCAGAAATACTTCTAACACTACTTCAGGGATATATGTCGTGAAAATACGTGTAAATTCCATCGTTACTAAGCGCCTTAGCTTTGCGTAGATAAAGGTTAAAAGTCCCCTGTACTGCCTGAGCATCTGTAATGTAAGAAACTATTGGGTTAAAGCGTCGTTTGTTTTCGAGGTTAATACGAATAATAATTATATATTTTAGGGTAGACCTTCTTACGGCTGTACGCTTTTGAACCTTCTGATCGCTCAGTGCCAACAGGTTTACATTTTTACAGCTCACTTACAAAATTCGCTGTCAGCGTGCGTAACTTTTTAAAGTTAATATATAAGGTATAAGTGTAAATAAGTAGAAAATAATTTGATGTTCTAACACTGTCTTAGCCTGCGAGTTAGTACAAAAGAGTAGGTTTAATAGATTGCTATTCAGATCCATCTTACATGGTTCCTAAGATAAGTACAGATTAAAGCAGTCCCTGCTCTATGCTTACATTTGTCACTTCTCCAGATTTTCACTGGATAATGACTAATTGAGACAATCGCACTAAGCGATACTTAAGGCGATATGTAAAAGTTTTAGCGTCCCTGTTACTCCATATGCGAAAAAACCCTCAGTGCGAGTGGGACGGATTCGTGGAAAAATAGCAAAAAGTCGGTTTTTTATCAATATAAAATGTACTAAAGATGCTATCAAAATTTTGTTTAACCAGGTCCTAGAAACCGTTAAAACCCATCTAATAAAATATAATTGCAGTCCATATGTCATTCTAAATTGTCAGACCAGGAGAATTGGTGTCGAAAAGGACCTCATTTCAATAAATATTTCTATCGAGCCGAATTTCTCCAATTGCGTTTCAGTTTTAACAGGTCCCTAGAAAAAGAATCCAAAAATAATGTAGTATTTTATCAAAATTATACATTATTTACTGAAGTAGATATGCAAGTTCTTAAAGTGTTGATTTTTTTTCGTAGCCCCTTAAACCACAAATGAGTCAATCACAGCTCTACATTCTATAAATAAGCAGAAACTTGAACTTGAAGCTCCTTGGAATGAAAACCGAATCAAAATCTTTTGAGAGGTTTTTGAGATATAATAATGTGAACATACATATAGACGAACATACATATAGACACACATTATACTTTATATGTACAAATAATAAATGGTCATGACATTAATTCCCCGAGGACCCCCTCAAAGGTTTTTCCGAGTATGGATTGTGAAATGCAAGTCACAGTCCACACTCGTATACCCATTTTTACGTTCCAGCGTGATGGGTGGGGAGCCCTATCGCCGTACTTCGGACACAAATATGGACTTACAGCTTAACGTGCCTTTCGCAGCATGCAGACCGAACACCAAGTACATGGACCACGGGATTTGAACCCGCGACCTTTGTATTACTAATTTAAGTCGGTTATTTACATAAAGAGAAGTAGCGATGATAGGTCGGTGGTGTAGCTGCTGCAGTGTGACAGGGGGCCCAGAAGGTATCGCTAGCAAGCACATTATTGACAGTTACATAGTTTTATTTATTTGTTGTATATACTATGTGTATCCTTTTGTTGAAGAGGAGAACTTTGTTATCTCACCTTAATGCCCTAAGAGCATGTATAACTGTACGGTCGCCAGAGATTCGAGCTACCTACCACGTAATAGGAAATGCGAAAAGGTGCTGATGACTTGATGACACAGATACTGCTGACTGTACCTAAAAATGCAGTCGACATCCTTCTTTATGGTGAAATAGTTAAAGGAGAACTTTTGTTCTAAGTTTTCAGTGTAACACCTACACGTATATACTTGCAGAACTTCAGGTTTGGGTAAACGCCAAGAAGTCCCTCGGATTACGACATTTTCGTATTAAACCTTGGCAATAAGTACGTAGAAAAGGCCATTCGCTTCAACAAATTCAGCGCTGCAAAAACAAAAAAAAAACAAATATGATCGAAATGTAGCGGAACAGATAAAGTGCCGGTCGTTACAATATTGATTTACTCAACATACGTGAGAACTGACCTATGGAAAGATAAAACTGAAATAGCTATCTATAGGTTACTTTTTAACATCCGTCTCCAAACCGAAAACTAACTGTTCAGATAGTATATATGTATGTACCTATACACTCGTATTTTATTTTTATTTTATTTTATTTTATTTATTAGGCATGCACAACAGATAACAAAAAAAATTCTTAAGTCTAAATAAGAGTTTCGAGCTAGATTGCCATCCAAATTATAGAAAATTAAAAATACACATATTGTAATTAGAACACACAATTTTTATGATTAGTAAAATTACATGATTTATTGTAAATACATACGAGTGTATGTACCGTATGTATCGCTAAACTACCATTATTATTTGTAGGCATCCTCTAAATCTAAACCGATAAATAAAGTACAAAAAAGAACGTCTCTGTACGATTACGTTTTGCAAAATTTTAAATGTGTTATTTTATTAGTATTGTATTGTATTGAGGACAAAACTACAATTTATTAATGTTTGTCTGTCTATCTGTATCTTTCGATTTTACTCGAGAACTACTTTACGGATTTGGATGTGGTTTTATGATTTGTATTTGTATTCTTTGATATCATTGTAGTGGCTCTGAACAATATAAAGGCTACAATGGGTGTTAATTAAATAACCGCCCAAATAACTTTGATATTGCATTGATTGAAAGACACTTCCACGTGAGCGAAGCCGCAGGTAAAACTAGTATATAATATTATTTTTTAATTATTTATTCTCAAGGAAACAAACAATTTAAAAGCAAATTATTTATCGACTCTCACGGAAAGTATCCTGAGAGAGTGTCAGAAGTGTTTCTAGGTGTGGACTGTCCCTCAAACAAACACTGATAGACCCTCATTTTACCAACGATTTTACGTCCCAACGTTACTTTGCTAAGAGCTGAAACTTGAGCCTTTCACCTTGATCCGGCTATAAATACATGCATTTTAATGCATAAAGGTTTTATCCCATCAGTTTTTTGATTTACCGTTCAGCAAGTAGTAAATGCTCATATAATATGCACATATCCACATAATATATACTGAAAAACTCATTGACCCCGGCTCACTACACTAGTGCAGCGTTCGACGTAGGTACAACGTTTTGCTGTGGAAATGACATAAAAGAATTATCTATCCATCTGATTTACTACAGTCGCTTCTTACCCCTGACCGAACTAATATTTAAAACAAACAAACCCAAAGAGTGTATCAGCAAGTCAACATCAAGTCGGTAACGCCCACTTAGAAGCCTGCGCCTGCGATTGATGCAGTAAGTCAGCTTTCCTTACACACACAACGACAAATATGCACTTGTGCGACACACCTCGCCATCTACAACACACACAGAGCCATGTTCTATTGACATTTCATATTTCGAAGCAGTTCCCACTCACACAAGTAAAGAAACTCGACTCGTCATTTCCCCGACACACACTTAAAGGAACACGTGCGCGCGCAGTCCAGCCCTAGGTCTCAGATAAGTCTCAGATTAATCTAAATGGGATGAAGCTGGAATGTTAATGTAATAGCTATCTGACTGATAACGATAGCCCTTTACAGCCTCCGGTCTGTTCAGAAGGTTAAATGCTTTGTACAGAGTAAGAAAATACAAGGTGGGAATTTAGAGCCATTTGAGCGAAATTCTACACATTACAATATTTTTCTCATTCTCATTCTTATTCTCAAATGTACAAGAATGTCTGTATAAAGCGGATGTTAATGAACAATAATCTTTAAATGAAACCACATATTTTACAGTCTACTAAATATACTGAAACAAAGAAACATAAATGAAAAAAATTGTTCCACTAGCTTTCCATACTAAATTATTTCATATTAACCCACTGTAAATTTTGTATGGGCACAGATAATACAAAACTAGGTATGGACCAGTCCAATTTTTTTTTTCATTTGCGTGGTTACATTTCATTAATACGATCCGTAGAATATGTGGTTTCATTTAAAGATACCTGTCCGTTAACCCCCTACATATATACGTTTCCACCCTATATACGTTTACAGCCTATAATCGTTTACAACCTATATACGTAAAAGGAAAAATTTTCAAAATATTTCACGTGTAAGCGTTTCTTCCGACAAAATAAAACAATCGTAATCCGTAGGTACCTCCTTCGAGTATCTAATTCAGTGTATTGACTCGTCACTTACATTACATTAATAAAACGAAAGGCTGATTAATGTCTATGGATGAATCATTCTGAATAGTGACACTATATAAATTACACTTTAATGTGTAAGCAATCTGACTGACACTCCGATCAAGCTTTTAACATTTTTGTTTTCTAGAAGGTTTTTATGATAATTTATACTTATATATTTATAAATCCAAATCCTTGTCACTATATTACTTCAAATCTATGAATAAATAATGTTTAAAATAGACCAACTCATCACAAGTGCATCCGCAGTGGGTCCAAATTTAAGTAAAACATTATTTATATAATAACCTCCGTTACAAATCCCTATGAAGTTCACTGAATAAAGGACTTCTATGTGATCTTGGTTCACGAAGGAATTCATGGAAAGCATCCAGCTTTAGGTTCTAGTCAGACCCACAATTTAAGTTGAAAAATTTGCAACGCGACCCAGAATCTCTAAATTTTGACCTCCTTATTAGTTACCGCGAAATAAAAATAAAACGATATGTAACTCGATTTGATTTACCTCTTAAGCCTACTTGCATTTAGACCTACTTACACTTAGACCTACTTGCACTTAGACCTACTTGCACTTAGACCTACTTACACTTAGACCTACTTACACTTAGACCTACTTACACTTAGACCTACTTACACTTAGACCTACTTGCACTTAGACCTACTTACACTTAGACCTACTTGCACTTAGACCTACTTGCACTTAGACCTACTTACACTTAGACCTACTTACACTTAGACCTACTTACACTTAGACCTACTTGCACTTAGACCTACTTACACTTAGACCTACTTGCACTTAGACCTATTTGCCCTTAGACCTACTTACACTTAGACCTACTTGCACTTAGACCTACTAACACTTAGACCTACTTGCACTTAGACCTATTTGCCCTTAGACCTACTTGCACTTAGACCTATTTGCCCTTAGACCTACTTGCACTTAGATCTACTTGCACTTAGACCTACTTACACTTAGACCTACTTGCACTTAGATCTACTTGCACTTAGACCTACTTACACTTAGACCTACTTGCACTTAGATCTACTTGCACTTAGACCTACTTACACTTAGACCTACTTGCACTTAGACCTACTTGCACTTAGACCTATTTGCCCTTAGACCTACTTGCACTTAGACCTACTTGCACTTAGACCTACTTGCACTTAGACCTACTTACACTTAGACCTACTTGCACTTAGACCTACTTACACTTAGACCTACTTGCACTTAGACCTACTTACACTTAGACCTACTTGCACTTAGACCTACTTACACTTAGACCTACTTGCACTTAGACCTACTTGCACTTAGACCTACTTACACTTAGACCTACTTGCACTTAGACCTATTTGCCCTTAGACCTACTTGCACTTAGATCTACTTGCACTTAGACCTACTTACACTTAGACCTACTTGCACTTAGACCTACTTACACTTAGACCTACTTGCACTTAGACCTATTTGCCCTTAGACCTACTTGCACTTAGACCTACTTGCACTTAGACCTACTTACACTTAGACCTATTTGCACTTAGACCTATTTGCCCTTAGACCTACTTGCACTTAGATCTACTTGCACTTAGACCTACTTACACTTAGACCTACTTGCACTTAGACCTACTTACACTTAGACCTACTTGCACTTAGACCTACTTACACTTAGACCTACTTACACTTAGACCTACTTGCACTTAGACCTACTTACACTTAGACCTACTTGCACTTAGACCTATTTGCCCTTAGACCTACTTGCACTTAGACCTACTTGCACTTAGACCTATTTGCCCTTAGACCTATTTGCCCTTAGACCTATTTGCCCTTAGACCTACTTACACTTAGACCTACTTGCACTTAGACCTATTTGCCCTTAGATCTACTTGCACTTAGACCTACGTACACTTAGACCTACTTGCACTTAGACCTACTTGCACTTAGACCTACTTGCACTTAGACCTACTTGCACTTAGACCTACTTACACTTAGACCTACTTACACTTAGACCTACTTACACTTAGACCTACTTGCACTTAGACCTACTTACACTTAGACCTACTTACACTTAGACCTACTTGCACTTAGACCTACTTACACTTAGACCTACTTGCACTTAGACCTACTTACACTTAGACCTACTTGCACTTAGATCTATTTGCCCTTAGACCTACTTACACTTAGACCTACTTGCACTTAGACCTATTTGCCCTTAGATCTACTTGCACTTAGACCTACTTACACTTAGACCTACTTACACTTAGACCTACTTGCACTTAGACCTACTTACACTTAGATCTACTTGCACTTAGACCTACTTACACTTAGACCTACTTGCACTTAGACCTATTTGCCCTTAGACCTACTTGCACTTAGACCTACTTACACTTAGACCTACTTACACTTAGACCTACTTGCACTTAGACCTATTTGCCCTTAGACCTACTTGCACTTAGATCTACTTGCACTTAGACCTACTTACACTTAGACCTACTTGCACTTAGACCTACTTACACTTAGACCTACTTGCACTTAGACCTACTTACACTTAGACCTACTTGCACTTAGACCTACTTACACTTAGACCTACTTGCACTTAGACCTATTTGCCCTTAGACCTACTTGCACTTAGATCTACTTGCACTTAGACCTATTTGCCCTTAGACCTACTTACACTTAGACCTACTTGCACTTAGACCTATTTGCCCTTAGACCTACTTACACTTAGACCTACTTGCACTTAGACCTATTTGCCCTTAGACCTACTTACACTTAGACCTACTTGCACTTAGACCTATTTGCCCTTAGATCTACTTGCACTTAGACCTACTTACACTTAGACCTACTTACACTTAGACCTACTTGCACTTAGACCTATTTGCCCTTAGACCTACTTGCACTTAGATCTACTTGCACTTAGACCTACTTACACTTAGACCTACTTGCACTTAGACCTATTTGCCCTTAGACCTACTTGCACTTAGATCTACTTGCACTTAGACCTATTTGCCCTTAGACCTACTTACACTTAGACCTACTTGCACTTAGACCTATTTGCCCTTAGACCTACTTACACTTAGACCTACTTGCACTTAGACCTATTTGCCCTTAGACCTACTTACACTTAGACCTACTTGCACTTAGACCTATTTGCCCTTAGATCTACTTGCACTTAGACCTACTTACACTTAGACCTACTTACACTTAGACCTACTTGCACTTAGACCTATTTGCCCTTAGACCTACTTGCACTTAGATCTACTTGCACTTAGACCTACTTACACTTAGACCTACTTGCACTTAGACCTACTTACACTTAGACCTACTTGCACTTAGACCTACTTACACTTAGACCTACTTGCACTTAGACCTATTTGCCCTTAGACCTACTTGCACTTAGATCTACTTACACTTAGACCTACTTGCACTTAGACCTACTTACACTTAGACCTACTTGCACTTAGACCTATTTGCCCTTAGACCTACTTACACTTAGACCTTCTTGCACTTAGACCTATTTGCCTTTAGATCTACTTGCACTTAGACCTACTTACACTTAGACCTACTTACACTTAGACCTACTTGCACTTAGACCTACTTACACTTAGATCTACTTGCACTTAGACCTACTTACACTTAGACCTACTTGCACTTAGACCTATTTGCCCTTAGACCTACTTGCACTTAGATCTACTTGCACTTAGACCTACTTACACTTAGACCTACTTGCACTTAGACCTACTTACACTAAGACCTACTTGCACTTAGACCTACTTACACTTAGACCTACTTGCACTTAGACCTACTTACACTTAGACCTACTTGCACTTAGACCTATTTGCCCTTAGACCTACTTGCACTTAGATCTACTTGCACTTAGACCTACTTGCACTTAGACCTACTTACACTTAGACCTACTTGCACTTAGACCTACTTACACTTAGATCTACTTGCACTTAGACCTACTTACACTTAGACCTACTTGCACTTAGACCTATTTGCCCTTAGACCTACTTGCACTTAGATCTACTTGCACTTAGACCTATTTGCCCTTAGACCTACTTACACTTAGACCTACTTGCACTTAGACCTATTTGCCCTTAGACCTACTTACACTTAGACCTACTTGCACTTAGACCTATTTGCCCTTAGACCTACTTACACTTAGACCTACTTGCACTTAGACCTATTTGCCCTTAGACCTACTTGCACTTAGATCTACTTGCACTTAGACCTACTTGCACTTAGACCTATTTGCCCTTAGACCTACTTGCACTTAGATCTACTTGCACTTAGACCTACTTGCACTTAGACCTATTTGCCCTTAGACCTACTTACACTTAGACCTACTTGCACTTAGACCTATTTGCCCTTAGACCTACTTGCACTTAGATCTACTTGCACTTAGACCTACTTACACTTAGACCTACTTGCACTTAGACCTATTTGCCCTTAGACCTACTTACACTTAGACCTACTTGCACTTAGACCTATTTGCCCTTAGACCTACTTGCACTTAGATCTACTTGCACTTAGACCTACTTGCACTTAGATCTACTTGCACTTAGATCTACTTGCACTTAGACCTACTTGCACTTAGATCTACTTGCACTTAGATCTACTTGCACTTAGACCTACTTGCACTTAGATCTACTTGCACTTAGACCAATATGGACTTAGAGCTACTGGCACTTAGACCTACATGAACTTAGTAACTTATAGTACGGAGGTTAAGGGACCCAACCTAGCACTTAAGCCAGCTGGAATGAAATTTGGCAATTCACATACATGTCGACGTATGTAGGGAGCACCACTTCTAAAATGTTACCTACAAATTATTTATCTATTTAAATGTTACCTATAGATATGTACTTCAAATACTAAGTAATAAACTTTCATCCCAGCAGAATAAAATGCAAGGTTGCACAAAGCCTTTACTCTCAGCACCATTACATAACACAGGTTAACAAACTTTTTATGTGAGTTCCTTGTCACATCACATGTTTCAGTTTCAGTTAATTTATTTGTTAACATAGTGTATACGTCATACACTATTATTTAAATATTCATAATTATGTTATTTTTTATACGTGAAAAAACAGAGAGTAATATTATTGAAACATTAGATTACATTATTGTGTTATTTACAGAGTTAATTACACATTATGTATATTTAAATGTTTCGTGTATTCAATATTTAAGGTGTTACTTTATATAACTATATTACCTATAGTCTAGCATTTTAGCAGCAAAGATTAATGTTCACTCAAAGAATTCATAGAATGAGTAGCAAGCTTTTTCTATAAGTTGGGTTTATATTCTTGAGAGGAATACCACGTCACTGGGACCCTTTTTAAAATTGCTTGGTCACTTTTATGGATTTTCTCACCTTTGCGAGTCGACAGGAGATCGAGGCTAATTTCTCCTTATTTCTGGTGTTATAGTGGTGGTGAGAGCCGAGGTTTGCGTAGTTGTCAATGTGTTATAGTGGTGGTGAGAGCCGAGGTTTGCGTAGTCGTCAATGTGTTATAGTGGTGGTGAGAGCCGAGGTTTGCGTAGTCGTCAATGTGTTATAGTGGTGGTGAGAGCCGAGGTTTGCGTAGTCGTCAATGTGTTATAGTGGTGGTGAGATCCGAGGTTTGCGCAGTTGTCAATGTTGGTGGTGAGAGTTTTTTCCGTCCATCGCCTCCATGTGAAACGTACTATTTTACTCCTACTTTGCGTTATCCGAAGACCCAGCAGTGTCGTACGTAACGCAGTTATTTCAATAAAGTTTCTGTCGATATTTGTACCAACATCCCTATATCCCTATATTTTATTTTGGTAAGTATATAATATTATTAAATGTTAATAAGATATTTTTTTATTTTTTCTTATCATATTTAGTTAACGTTGTCTTTTTGTATTATTTAGCATTAAACCTGACTAAGAGTACATAATGTACATATATATATTTTTTTTAAACTGGGCTATTCCTCGTGGCCAAATAATTTTGTCAAACCAGTTTAGTCACGCGATACTCATTTCCTCGTAGTCCGTTCCTCAGCATCCTCATCTCGACCCACTTCTGTACCCCGAACTATAAAACAACAAGTAACATCCTGTCTGTCCGACCACGGTATGCGGATCTCAACCGGTTGCCGATTCACTAAAGCCGTGTTTTTGACGACGACCCAATTAATGCGCAGTGAAAAGTGTTGTGCAATTTCATGGTGAGTTTTACCGTAACCTGGCCGTTTTAGAGTTTGTCGTTTTGTCCTCGATTTGTCTTCCGTGGTTATCGATTGAGATTATACAGCTGACATAGGATAATTCTGTATTTGACATACATATATATATATATTATGTTTAAGTTGTACACTTGCTACCAACCTCTTTAATTTTATCTTTCACCACAATACTAGTTGGCTGGAAGAAACCTCTTGCAGAGGTAAGTTTGCCATTGTGCATATTGTTTTCAATTTTGTAATTTTGTTTTAAGTTTTTTGTGTGTATGTACGATAAAGGATATAATAATATATATTTATTTTATTTTATTACAAACATTAGTTAATTTTATGAATTAATGTATAATAATTATTGTATAATTCTTTAAGACTACTTTTGAAATGAAATGAAGTATATTATTGGGTTGAAATATATTTATTTATTTAATGTAGGTATATCAAATACACTTATTAAACTATACACTCGGTTTTAACGCAATATAATTATATAATCTATGTGTAATAGTTTTATACAATAAATAATTATATAGGGAAACATGAAAAACAAACAAAGGTTTAGGTTTACTTAAATTTAGTAAAAAATACACTTAAATAAAATGAAAAATATGGGAATAAGGAACTCTGCCCATTCGATTAGTCTTGCTAAGAAGAAGGGTAAGAAACTTAGCAAGATCATTTCTTTTTTTCCGTAATATTTGTTAAATGTTTACAAAGTAAAAAAGAAAGCCTATACTTTATTTTAATAAAGAGATGAAAAATACAAGACAGGAGAAAATTATGTCATGAAGGAAAAAAAATACCTTTGTCTACCTGTCCCATGTGGTCCATCTGCTGTTACAGTAATTTCATCTATTAATTATTTATGCTCATTCTAGAGTTGGTAGAGCTGATGCTGAGCTGATGCCGATCTCAACTGTGGAGGTTAAGCCATCTTACTCGCAAATCCCCCCGAAGTTATTCGGGAGAGTAAAGACAAAGACAAAGACAAAGAAATTTATTTGTTAAGTAAGAGGAAAGCTCTCCGACACAACCAGATAGCCCACCATCCATGCCTGGGGCCGGCCTTTTTATAAAATAGACTGATGACGGACAGCGGCGTCACTGGTGCGAGGGTTTCGGCGCCGCGCTCGCCAACCCGCCTGCTATGCCCAGCGTGTGTGAATATGACCATTTCTTCCAGGAGGACCGTCAAGAGTGGCGAAATCTTAAAGAGGCCTAGGACGAAGACAGGCTAATGGATGGATGGAATTCAAGACGAATCATAACATAAGTAAGGAAATTATACTAACTAATATTATGACAAACATCACTATCATAACGCCATGCTTTATGATCGTCCAAGTAATCATTTATTTTATAATATGCCTTCCTTAAGGGCCTGCTTAAAAAACAGATTAAACTTAGTCTCTGACAAGGTAAGGACCTCCTTTGCAAGTTTATTGTAAAATCTTATACCCTGTTCTTTGAAAGAGATACCCACTTTGGCAAGTCTGATTTTTGGAAAAGCCAGTTTAAATTTATTTCTGGTTTCTGGTTTTTTTACACCAAGCTAAACTCAACAATTTTTCTGACAACATTTTTTTTTCTTTTTTCTAAGAACTTGGTAAATAAATTCATAAGGAACCGTTAATATATTCATTTCTTTGAACTTTTCTCTTAATGGATCCCGGTGCTTCATATTATAAATAGCCCGAATTGCTCTCTTCTGCAAAACAAAGACTGCGGCTTTATCCACGGCTCTACCCCATAACAGCATGCCGTATGACAAAATGCTGTGAAAGTAACTAAAATAGACTAGTCTAGCAGTATCTACATCAGTAATTTGCCTTATGCGTCTAAAAGCGTATGCGGCCGAACTAAGTCTACCACATAGGGCTTCTACTATATGGGGATCCTACTGAAGACGAGAGTCTACCGTAATGTCTAAAAACTTAGTTTCGTTAACCAACTCCAGCTTGGACCCCTGCAAAAGCAAATTAACATCCACTTGAATTACATTTGGTAACGTAAATTTTGTACCTTTTGTCTTTTTAGCGTTTAAAACTAAATTATTTGCGGTGAACCAATGAAGAACCAGTGATAGAGTTGTATTCGCGTCGTCAAGGATATCTTTACGTCTATTCCTGTAAAAATAAGTGAAGTGTCGTCTGCGAATAGATAAGTAGATACTACCTATTCGATAAGTCTTTGCCTAAATAGAGATAAAATCTTCAATAACGCCAAAGATTTACTCCTCATCCCATAGCGATCCAAGATCCATTTGTAGCCATGCATGTAAAATTATCATTCTTGACGTGTTATCTTAATTTTTAATAAAAATGTGTTATGTCTGACTTGTTTTTTATTTAAATAACTTATCAACATTTTTAAAATATCATGATTTAGTAATTAATGCAAAACATAAAATCGCACAATCTAAGTATATCAAAATTTCAGTAAAAAAAAAAAGCGTAAAAGCTCAAAAAGGGCACTAATGTACTCCGATGTAATGTAAGTACTTGGAGACACATCAAATTTCACAGATTCAGGAAATTCGAATGTGACCTATTTTGTAATATTCACATTATGTCAATTACCTGTGTAAGTGTGCAACTATATACTAGCATTTCATGTTGTTCGGTATTATCCTTTGAAAAAAATCGAACGACAACCATCAGATATCTAATCCTAGTATTTCGTGACAGCATCTAAAACAACTCTTAATCTTAAGCCAGAAGAGCTCTTTTGCAAAAATCCTTAACCTCCTACATAAATGCTCAACTATCAACCCTAGAGTCAGACCATAGACCAACACCACGACGCCTCACCCACACACAGACACGGCTGCGCGTGTGTGCGTGCAGTGCTCGGCGGCGACGTCGCAGCCGGCATGTTAGTGGGTCAACTAACAAGGTCGCGCCATTTCTCCTCATCAGACCTGGGAGGGGGGAGGAGAGAGAGAGAGGGAGAGGGGCCGGGGGGTTCACGGATCATAGAGGAGGCGGTGGCGCGGGGAGCGTGGGTGATTTGGGCTTACTGTGGTGAATATGAGGCGTTTTTTGGTTCGACTGTTCACTTAGTGTCACTACTTTTCGTAAACAACCCTATTTTTTTTTCATGACGTATTTTGACAAAAAATGTTTTGCAGTTTTGAGTGACCACGCAAATTACCTTCAGACTAGGCTTTTATGGTTACGCTAATGTCATTGTTGTCAAATAAGTAAATATAAACATGTAAATGCTCTTCTTTGTATCAAACATTCTGAGATACGTATTTTTGTTCGTGGTTGTGTTTGTGACGTCTCGTAATGAAACAAATGTCAAAATCCTAAATATTGTTCAGAGAGCAAATCTGTGTCTATATGATGATCTCGTGGCCGTAGGTGAGGTGACGAATGAAGGTTAGATAAGGGAAAAATATCCGTATACTAATGATTTATCAGTAATTGTTGGGGTAAATAAAACTTCTTGTGATAAATACCGAAATGTATCGTTCTGTTTAATA
Source organism: Ypsolopha sequella (assembly GCA_934047225.1). NCBI lineage: Eukaryota > Metazoa > Arthropoda > Insecta > Lepidoptera > Ypsolophidae > Ypsolopha > Ypsolopha sequella. The sequence goes on along the minus strand of OW203987.1, from coordinate 31,084,408 downwards.
TTTTATAAACGAATACCTATGTAAAGAATGAGTTTTCAGGCTAGACAGTAACTTTTTATCCTGATTTTTTATCGTAAGCTTTTATTACTATCTTATATTTCCTAAACACCAAACTACTGCATTTACAAATATTTATGAACTACCAAGGGGGTTAATATATTTTCAAATACAAGAAAAAAAAAGTTGTTCTTTAAGAAAAATCTATGTGAAAATGGAATTTTTGGAGCTTAGAATACACAATTTCCAAGTACTTAGTTGTATTTATTACACATGTTGATTACCCGAAGTTTAAAGACGGTTAGGAAGTATAGGTTGGGCGATACATAAAGTTATTTCCATTTTTATTCGATTTTATGCAATAACGTACAAATGAGACGACACATCTTTTTGTATGGCAACAAAATCTGACCCTATCCTGTAGCTAGGGTTGCCAACATTTTTTCGGCAGACTATAGTATTTAAAAGAAAAAGCTATAAAAATATAGTAGACTTAAAAAAAATATAGTATTTTATGAAAAAGTAAAAAGAGACAATAGTATGTTTGTTATTAACTTATTTATTTTATAAAAACTATATTTTTTGCACTTCTTGCATCTTTTAGATGCGAGCTACCGTGCATTTTTTAAAAATAAGGTAGATTTGAATTTAGTTCCGTTCCGGTACACATCATGAATTATTGACTCTGGTCTTAGCTACACAAGAGGCGGAAAACAATCATCATCATCTTTCTCAAATTCAGAGTCACAGAACTATGTTCAGAGTCTGTCAAAAAGCCCTCGACAATAATGGCCTGTAAAGCTGGCTCCAAATTTGTTAATATCTTCCTGGAAAAATCGTGGATTTCGTCATGAATGACATAGACAGACTTCGTTATGTCAAATTATAGTCATCATGATATCATCAGCCATTGGGCAAATGTGATTTGGGCAGTTTGATGCGGTGTTTGCCTTTGTTACATTGGTAATAAATAAACGGAATAATTTTGAGGCACATAATACGCGTTACACACAAAATGGATTGCACCAATTTGCACCCAGAGGCGCATTCGGAATATTCGGATACAATACAATACATGAACGTCGCGTTAGTAGAACTGTGCGTTTACAAAGTGAATTTTTGTTTGTTATGAGAAGTTGCAAAAAATTATTGATCCATCAAACTGAAATATAGTATTTTTACGTACTATTTATTTCTCAAGTAGTATATAGTACGCAGACCCGAAATATAGTGCAATATATGATAGTACGGTAAGCAACCCTAGCTGTAGCCTTTTTTATTCTCGTCACCTACATGCTCTATAAGCCTACCGCTAAAACACAGTTTTAACCTGTACGAATCGAATCGGAGGTGTGAATCTATACGAGTAATGTTTAACTTAAGTAGAAACAGCCATTTATATTTATACAATATACGAGCACTTAAAATGTTTGTATATCACAGAAATATGTAAAACTCATTAGTAATTTATCAGGAACCTCTTCTAGCCTCACACAAAAGCTCTCGGAAGCCACTTAAAAAGCTAATTGTAAATTATCACAAAAACAACCAATATAATATCACCCGAGTAGAAACTCAAGCCCATACTGGTATAATGAAAGCCTTTCGCAGGTTTTATCTCATCATTGTTCATCTAATTGAGAGGTATCGTTCGCGGGAAATGAGCGACAAACAGTTTTTGTGGTGCGCGAGCGCGATGTGATTTCTAATAGATTCTCATTACACGCGAAGAGGCTTGTTACTGGCTACTTGTGTAGAACATTACCTGCCGCGAGTGACGCGAGGAGGATTGTTACTGGCTACTTGTGTAGAACATTACCTGCCGCGAGTGACGCGAAGAGGCTTGTTACTGGCTACTTGTGTAGAACATTACCTGCCGCGAGTGACGCGAGGAGGATTGTTACTGGCTACTTGTGTAGAACATTACCTGCCGCGAGTGACGCGAAGAGGCTTGTTACTGGCTACTTGTGTAGAACATTACCTGCCGCGAGTGACGCGAGGAGGATTGTTACTGGCTACTTGTGTAGAACATTACCTGCCGCGAGTGACGCGAGGAGGGTTGTTACTGGCTACTTGTGTAGAACATTACCTGCCGCGAGTGACGCGAGGAGGGTTGTTACTGGCTACTTGTGTAGAACATTACCTGCGGCGAGTGACGCGAGGAGGGTTGTTACTGGCTACTTGTGTAGAAAATTACCTGCCGCGAGTGACGCGAGGAGGGTTGTTACTGGCTACTTGTGTAGAACATTACCTGCCGCGAGTGACGCGAGGAGGGTTGTTACTGGCTACTTGTGTAGAACATTACCTGCGGCGAGTGACGCGAGGAGGGTTGTTACTGGCTACTTGTGTAGAAAATTACCTGCCGCGAGTGACGCGAGGAGGGTTGTTACTGGCTACTTGTGTAGAACATTACCTGCCGCGAGTGACGCGAGGAGGGTTGTTACTGGCTACTTGTGTAGAACATTACCTGCGGCGAGTGACGCGAGGAGGGTTGTTACTGGCTACTTGTGTAGAACATTACCTGCCGCAAGTAACGCGAGGAGGGTTGTTACTGGCTACTTGTGTAGAACATTACCTGCCGCGAGTGACGCGAGGAGGGTTGTTACTGGCTACTTGTGTAGAACATTACCTGCCGCGAGTGACGCGAGGAGGGTTGTTACTGGCTACTTGTGTAGAACATTACCTGCCGCGAGTAACGCGAGGAGGGTTGTTACTGGCTACTTGTGTAGAACATTACCTGCGGCGAGTGACGCGAGGAGGGTTGTTACTGGCTACTTGTGTAGAACATTACCTGCCGCGAATGACGCGAGGAGGGTTGTTACTGGCTACTTGTGTAGAACATTACCTGCCGCGAGTGACGCGAGGAGGGTTGTTACTGGCTACTTGTGTAGAACATTACCTGCCGCGAGTGACGCGATGAGGGTTGTTACTGGCTACTTGTGTAGAACATTACCTGCCGCGAGTAACGCGAGGAGGGTTGTTACTGGCTACTTGTGTAGAACATTACCTGCCGCGAGTGACGCGAGGAGAGTTGTTACTGGCTACTTGTGTAGAACATTACCTGCCGCGAGTGACGCGAGGAGGGTTGTTACTGGCTACTTGTGTAGAACATGACCTGCCGCGAGTAACGCGAGGAGGGTTGTTATGGCTACTTGTATAGAAAACAGAACTTGATAAAAGTGGCCTCACTGTTTCTAGGGATATAAGTGTAAACCGTTTTTACATTGCTGTTAGCAGCTTAAGGCGATTACCTTCGCCAAATTAGCAGCTCGATGTTTCTCGATACGAATATCGACGGAAACGACATTGAACTAACGTTCATATCAGCGTTCAATACATTGTGGCTGTTACAACGCTCGATGCGTCCTTGATAGGGCGAAATATAAGAATATAATACTTTTCACATGGACGTGAGTGTTCGATTGAATAATCTTATGTTATGTTTATAAGCCAAAAAACACCATTCCGTTGAAATTTATTGTCATATGGAAGCTTTTGTGGTACAAAAAAAAATGTTGCATATGTTGCCTTAGAGTTGATAATTTGTAATACATTTTTTCATTATTTTTGTTTGACTATAAACGAGGAAAGTACCCATTTGGCGATACTAAGCCCTATGATGACGTGTGTTTTCTTTGAAAATAAACCAAATAATTAAATACAAAAAAAAAACATTTATAACATCCATATAAACTATGAAAATAAAGTTATACTTAATTATAACTTTTCAATTTAAGCAGCTACCACTAGCTCAGTCGGTAAGGTTATACTGCTGGTTCAAGACTTTGGATTGTAATCCTGCCGGTCCAGTATAAACCAATGAGGTTTTCGAAATTTATATGCATACTATGATTACGCTGCAAATATTGAATCTAGGGTTGACAATTTGAGTCATTAACTAGCAGAATTACAGTCCGGGTCTCAAGAATAACAATCTGTGCCTTACCGACTGGACTGATATTTTTATTGTCTGTGATGTGATTCGAACAGTCAAATCTCTTCACCCATGTGTCAGCGACAATTTATTGTCTGTGATGTGATTCGAACAGTCAAATCTCTTCACCCGTGTGTCAGCGACAATTTATTTGTCTCACAGCGGGCAGACTATTACATTATCTTACACAAATATACACTTCAGGACTTGCAACTATTATCATAATGATGATGTTCATTAAGCAAGTGGTGATGTAAATAAATAACTTCAGTGACACATAATGCGATGCGAGATTGACAACCAGTATTGACAACCAGTATTGACAACCAGTATTGACAACCAGTATTGACAACCAGTATTGACAACCAGTATTGACAACCAGTATTGACAAGCAGTATTGACAACCAGTATTGACAACCAGTATTGACAACCAGTATTGACAACCAGTATTGACAACCAGTATTGACAACCAGTATTGACAACCAGTATTGACAACCAGTATTGACAACCAGTATTGACAACCAGTATTGACAACCAGTATTGACAACCAGTATTGACAACCAGTATTGACAACCAGTATTGACAACCAGTATTGACAAGCAGTATTGACAAGCAGTATTGACAAGCAGTATTGACAACCAGTATTGACAACCAGTATTGACAAGCAGTATTGACAAGCAGTATTGACAACCAGTATTGGACCCACACTGAGCTACTGCCGCTGCTAACTTATTTACTCTTTATTCAATGTTCAAACAAATATAAACAAACTACTACCTTTATATTAAGCTGCATATCTTACTGATCTGAAACACTTTCTTCAATAAACATACCGTGAACCTTGTTCAGTGTTAACATTAGATTAAAAAGGTTGCAGTCTTTTTAAATCCTGTATATATATATTTAAACTTATCACCTTTTGTTTTGATAAACATACATTTTTATATGCAAAAAAAACGACATTAAAACACAAATCTATATAAGTAATTGAATTGAATTGTATCGAGAATCAGTGAAGTAATCAATAAAATAAAATAATGTAGGCACGTGACATAAAAATAAACTGGTAGAATGATGAAGATGATAAACAGAGAGAGAGAGAGAGAGAGCAAAAGATAAAAAAGTGTATCTAACTAAGGTGTAGAATGAACGGAACGGTTCCGTCTGTAGGAGCAGAAATTGAGACTTGCAGCACGCGTTGATATCTAATGTATGAGAGCAGCCTTTGATGTTTAATAGACGTTTTTTTTTTAATTATGGCATCATATGAAAAAGCGGCGCGTGGTCAGTGAACGAAAAAAACATACAAGTCTGATTAGAGCTGAAAAATGACCCCACGATGAAGTGTGTTGAACACAATTTTGTATGGTGACGGCTCCAATAGCATTCACTGTGTCTTTGAGTCGATCAATCACGACTGGTCTAGTGTCGCCTGACAACAGTATGAACCAATCATGAGCCTTTTGCCCTTTTCAGTTTCTGGTGCCATTTTCGAATTACACTTTGTTTGAAATGCGTCTCCCAAGTTTTTTCATTCGCCTCGCGGTAGACTCTGTTCGAACCTTGTCGATCGAGTTTGCACCTTTGCTTATTTTAGTGTTTATTGAGTATTTGACAATTTGCTGAAAAGCGTATAATTTTTCTACCCGTAGGGTGACAAATCCCACACGATGCAAGTAAAATAAAATACACTACACAATACAATATTCTTTATTGCACACCAAAAAGACAGAAATAGGGAAACAATTTTAAAATCAGTAGTAGGGTGGTCTTATCACTAAAAGTGATCTCTTCCAGACAACCTTTGTAATATTAAGTGTGTTTTTTTTTGTCAGTATTCGTTCGTTTTAACCCTTTTAATGCTAATTATCGCTTAAACAAAATATTGCAGGCCACATCGTCGCTCGGATCCAAATAACCGTTAAACTTTGACATTTATAATTCTACAATAGCTTGTTGCTATCTGCTCGGTCCATGCTGAAATAGTTAACTTGGACAACCTGTAATACCCTTTTTATTAATATTATATGTTTTTATTGCGAAATCCATCGCTTTGAATAAATTTATTAATTAATTAATTATTAAACCCTGACTCGAGAAATATTTTCAAAAATATTTGTGAGTTTAAATTTGTTTTTGATTGATTTCTAGTTTGGAATGTACTCTAATAAAAATTACCCTTTTTATTTGAAATACAATAAATGATGTCAGTGGTATTTAACTTTTATCTACATTATTCGATGTATGACTGTCTTCATTATTCAATATTTCTATTCACTTCTCCATCTTATCTACAATGTAAATAATGTAATAGATGAAGGCACCACGAACACAGGCACACATCCTCCCCACACACACACACACACACACACCTACAGCCTGCGTACGCGCAGTCCGCGGCTAATATCCAGGTCAATAGTTTAATTACCGCCCACCGGGTCGGCTGTTGAGAAAAAAGTAATGTATGTGTGATTATAATTAGCTTTGTGTGGATGACATATGTCGGTGGATGTATGATTTTGTAATTTTGTAATATAATGGCGTGAGGAGAACATTTTTAAAACAAGGACTGCGAAGGTTAAAAAATAATTTATATCGTCAAGACGTGAATCTCCGACTGTACTACGACGGGTGTTCCCGAGTATAGGTTGTAAAATTAAAGTCACAGTTAACACCCGTACACCCACGTTTGACTGACGATTACAACTTTGGACACAAATATGGACTAGTGCGAAGCATGCCAACCGATAACAAATGTACGGGATTGGACCTTGCCACTTATAGATTAGTGGTTGATTGATAGGTTCCAACGAGTAGATCATAGAGTTGGGGTTAAAGCTATAATCATCATACTTGTATATATAACAAATGTACGGGATTGGACCTTGCCACTTATAGATTAGTGGTTGATTGATAGGTTCCAACGAGTAGATCATAGAGTTGGGGTTAAAGCTATAATCATCATACTTGTATATATAACAAATGTACGGGATTGGACCTTGCCACTTATAGATTAGTGGTTGATTGATAGGTTCCAACGAGTAGATCATAGAGTTGGGGTTAAAGCTATAATCATCATACTTGTATATATAACAAATGTACGGGATTGGACCTTGCCACTTATAGATTAGTGGTTGATTGATAGGTTCCAACGAGTAGATCATAGAGTTGGGGTTAAAGCTATATAATCATCATACTTGTATATATAACAAATGTACGGGATTGGACCTTGCCACTTATAGATTAGTGGTTGATTGATAGGTTCCAACGAGTAGATCATAGAGTTGGGGTTAAAGCTATAATCATCATACTTGCATATATAACACTAAAGTCGATCATGTAAGTAACCGTACTAGAAGAAAATTCGGTACTAAAAAGGACCTATGTAGATATTTTAAATCTTGGTTTTTCAGATTTTAAAGATTTTTTTTCGTATAATGTAGTTGCCGTATAAAAATCGAAACTAAGGCATAAATTCAAATATCATTGTTTTAACCTAGATAAAGTATTTATATCTCAAGCTGAATAAAATCTAGACTTAACGCAATTTTTTTCTGTACATTAAATTCTTTATTAACCCTTAGATGCATGATTTTTTCTTTTTAAATGAAAGTGGGATATATGATAGAGAAGTGGTCCAGAATTATGGGAAAAATACAAAAACAATTTTTTTTCGTTTTTAAGGGGGTAAAATGGTATAAAATCAAAAAGACATTTTTTTTTTCAAATTAGTATAAAAATTGTTTATTTTTTCATTTCTGTTTTTTATCAGTTAGTACAGTCATTTGACACTAGTTTACAAAAACCTTATTTAATAAAACAAAAGCATGAAATTTTCATGATTTTTTTTCGCGACCTCTTATTTTCAGATTGGGACCATTTTTTTTTCCAACTGCAAAATTATGTTTGTATACATTAAAAAAAAGCAAATAAAACAAAATTTTACATATTTTTATTTTATTCCGTAATTATTTTTCATACAATAGTCTTGCAGAAAGAAAAATATACGTAAGAAAAAAACAGTTACACAAGAAAAATTAAAAAAAATATATCGAGGGGAGGCTGAAAAGTAACCTACCTAACTATGAAAGAAAAGACGTAACTGGATAGTTTTTTTTTATTTTTCTATATATTCCTCTGCTAGTAAAATGCACTTATTAAATTTTTCAAATATTGAATTTAAGCCATTAAAAAAAAAAAACGGTTTGTCGTCAAAATAGTCAGAAACCGCTGCCTTCATTTCGTCATCGGTCATAAATCTTCGTCGCCTGAGGTCTTTCTTGAGAAGTCTAAACAGAAAATAGTCACAGGGGGCTAGATCTGGACTATAAGGGGGGTGGTCAATGGTTTCGAAGCCATTGTCTTTAATTGCTAGCTTTGTTGTGCGTGCGGTATGCACTGGTGCGTTATCGTGCAAAATCAGAATTCCTTTGCTTAGTTTACCTCGCCGTTTTTCTTTTATTGTCTCTCTTAGTTGATATAATAAGTTTGAGTAATAATCAGCATTCATTGTAGTTTTTTTCGGTAAATAATCTATGAGCAAAATCCCTTCTGTGTCCCAAAAGATTGTAGCCATAAGTTTACCGGCCGATGGACAGACCTTAAATTTCCGAGGCGGCTTCTCATCCTTAAATTTCCACTGTAACGACTCTTGCTTACTTTCCGGGTCCCATTGTCGAATCCAAGTCTCATCACATGTTACAATTCTAGAAATTATTTCTTCCTCTTTCCCTCGACTCATGTCCAAAACTCTTCGCAACATTTGACACGCCTCTCCATGTCAAATGCAGTCAACATTCTAGGGACCCAACGTGCACTAACCTTGGACATGTTCAAATGCTCATGAATTATTTCATTGACTCGCTCTTTACTGACGCCCACATCTCTAGCTATCTCCCACTGCTTCACTCGTCGGTCCTCTAATATATTTTTTTTTCACCCTGGCTACATTTTCATCGGTGACGGCCGAAACTGGTCTTCCGCTACGAGGATCATCTTCGAGGCTCTCACGACCTAATTTAAACTGCCTTGACCAAAACTTTATAACAAATTCGGAAGATCACGAACTGCCAAACACACGTGACATACGCTGTCTGATCTCCGAAGGCGTATTCCCTTCTTTAGTCAAAAACTTAATCACCGCACGCTGCTCGATTTTATACATTTTAACTTTTTCTACCGACATGTTCGAAACAATTGTAGGAGACAAATAAACGTGATGCAATAAACAAATGAATGTAATACATTTTGAAAATAGAATAACAAACGAATATGAATCCATACCAGCCAGCATTATTTTTGTATATATTTCTGACCAAGGAGATTACATATCAGCCGCCCTACGTATATGTTGCCATTTGGCAACAGGATGCATTTAAGGGTTAAAAGAGGTGTTCTGGAATAGGAGGTAACATCTGCAACTATTTTAAAGATTCCGTAAAGTGTGCCAAACGTGGAAGGTGTCAAACGGCCGTCTGTCTGTCTGTCATAGGGGTCTATAGCTTCAACCGCTATAAATAAGTAGCCAGTTGAAAATTTTCACAGAATACATGAATACGTGCCTAGCTATAACAGAAAGATAAAACAAAAAAACTCGAAAAATTCAAAACTTTTTAGCATTATTTGTTTCAGCTATATCTTAAAGACTGTAATACATACAAGTCTCAAACTTGGTCAGTTGTACATGTAGCCTGCTCTAAAGTAAAATAATAACCATTTTACCGTTTTAGCTGCTACCATTTTAGCAGCTTATTTTTGTCACCTTGGTTTTATATATATAATATTGTTATTTACTATAATGTTTTTAGGATTCCGTACCCATATTGTGTGGTGGAGCGGAACTCTTTGTGGTTGAGTCGGACTCACACTAAGCCAAATTATTTTATTTACTGTAGCCGATTCTGAAGGCTTTAATTTTAGTTTTAGTGCTGTCAAGACTAAATTTTCATAATTGCAAAATCGTTCATAAGTGTGAAGCACAGAAGCTAAATTGCTTTGGAAAAATTTAAGTCTTGACAGCACTAAAACTAAAATTAAAGCCTTCAGAATCGGCTTTAATGTCAATCTTGGGTTCTTAGGTATCATCACTGTTTGTTCCCGTATTGAAAGTCTGGGTACACTTAGAAGATCTTGACCGTTTGCCGCCGAGGTAATGTATAGACTGTTGTCATTAATGAAAGACAAATCTATATTAGAGAACGAGTATTTGGGAGCATTCTAAATTCTAAAGCTTTGAAAATATACTGCAAAAATATATTTACTTTTTTTTTAATAATACAAACACATGAAAAGTCACACAATGAAGAGTAAAGCACAAACAAGTCAATAATAATTGCACTAGCCTATAAACAACTGTATAACAAGCCTGCATAATCTCACAGAAGCGTCCCCCCCCCTTTCTCTTGGCCCCTCAGCCCCCGCCGACGTCAGCTGTGCCACTTACGTGACACACATTCCCAAAATATCATCCGGATCCGAACCTACATATTTTGGAACCTTTGCCAAACTACTTTCAACTTTATTACGATGGGACTATAGTTTAAAACAGACGGAGCTGAATCGTATATTTTTAAATTGCAAATTCTATGTAAGTAAGTAGGTATGCATTAGCGAAGTCAAAACGGGTAGAAGTCGAATTCGGCTACGGATTTTTAAGTATTTAATTATGGTTGGTTGAAAGCTGTATAACCTTCTTTATTGTGTCAATATTTCTTATAATATTTGAACGATAATATAAGTACTCGTTCAGATCGAAGTAAATATGTGTTGATAACTGTCGTCTCGGTAGTTCATTCATTGGTTTTTGTGTTTTTTTTTAATTAAATAGGGTTTATTGTTTAAAAAATAGCATCATAGATATTGTATTATACTAACCTCATTGCATACGGAAAACTGCGAATTGACTCGTCTTATATGATCTACCACTACGTCACGTAGGTAGCACGAAAGTGCAAGAGTGTTCACAAAACATAGTTTGTTTATTTTATCATTTACTATACAAGGTGACAGATAATTGCTCAGTATGAAGGTTTGATAAACCTTTGTTGGTTCATTTATTAGTATTTAAACAATAAATTATATTTTAAATTCGACATATTTCGGCCCCATACCATGTGCCGAAATATAACATATAAGGTCTTTCAATTTAAATGTAAAGTAATTTAGGGGGTGATTCAGTATCGTTAATACATCACATTCCACTGCAAAGTACTTTTATTTTGCGCGAACTTTTTCTTCACTTGTCCATACAAACTGAGTCAGCTGATCGGACCACTTTGTACTGAGAATTGAAAAAAAAGATCGCGCAAAAAAAAATGCTTTGCAGTGGAATGTGATGTATGTATTAACTATACTGAATCACCTGCATTTAAATTGAAAGACCTTATATATCGAGCTAAAATATAATTACTATGGGAGGTCAACATGTCAGCCAAACATTTATCAGCAAGTAAATCTAGCTGCTACAAGTAACAAACTAAAAGGCCACTCCCTTCCACCTAGTCTTTGGTTTTCTTGTTCGAGTAACTATAAATATATATTTTTATATAAATTGCAGCTGTGACAAAGCTGGACTTGAAAGCTTCTGCATTTTGTTGGTCACCAGCCCTCAAACTGTCATCAATTTATTGTCGTTACTGTGACCTAGTAAATAAACTAGCTAGCAGTAAGTAGTTCGTTACTAATTCAACAGAAAAATGTGATGTTGTATGTACATCAAGTACCTTGTCTTATATTTTTTATCTCTTTATTCAATTAAAGCTTACTTTTTAACTTTGTACACACAGAATTTTGTTTGATAATGCCTTATATTTATCTATATTTATATATGTATTGCCTTATAACGTATACATATTTATAATATTATTTATTCCTATATATATTTTTTTATTCAAATGTATTATTTTAATACATTTAAGTAAACCTAACTTTTGACAGATTTTTAATTATATAACATAAAGGGCCCATTTTTCATACACATACCATTTTTCGTCACATAATTACATATATAAATATATTTCATTTAATTTCAATTCATTTCATTTAGGGATGCATCCGATACCGATACCGATATATCGGCGATACTTTGAGCTTAACGATATATCGGTATGGGCGATATTTTTATTGCCGATACAATGATACTTTTAAAATTTCGCGCTCCAAGCGAGTAATGTAAACGCGCGTGTTGTTTTGTCTATTTTGCTGAGAAGCGCAAGGAATTATCTCATTGTAAGTCTGTAATTTCTTATCTTAAGGGTCGGTGTTCCGAGATTCGGGGTTCGGGGTTATGGCTTTTTAAGACGTTAAAAATTCAAATTTCTGAACAAAATAAATACCACTTGTTACCTTACAAGACGAAGTGCAGTTTCATTAAAAAAAATCACGGCAATAATGTATAGTAACTTCAGAAAAAAAACAGGAATTTCAAGAAAATCTCTTGAATAGCATTGCAGCGCTACGGGTGTAACCTCAACTTGACATCCTGTTTTTTTTATTCTGAAGTTACTATACATTAGTGCCCAGATTTTTTTTAATGAACCTGTACTTCATCTTGTAAGGTAACAAGTGGTATTTATTTTGTTCAGAAATTAATATTTTACTATCTTAAAAAGCCATAACCCCGAACCCTGTTTTGCCCAATCTCGGAACTCCGACTCTTAATTTTAAAAATATATTAAACCAACTTGTGTTTTTATTTTACCTTTATTTAAAAATCACTAAGCGTATCGGTATCGATATCGTATCGGCAAAAAGGCTTATCGGTGCATCTCTAATTTCTCTATAATATACGAAAATATTGAGGACATATCACTTCTGCCCTGAAAGAATATCTTGTTCGGAATCCACAATCTAACTAACAAGTCACTAATACAAGTCATAGATCTACTAACAAGTAGAAGAATCACTAATACTCGTATAATATTATAGATATTACTCGTACCTATATCTGTGGCAGGCAAATAGCAAATTGTAAACGTGGCATTTTACAAACGGCGTCGTCAGTTTCTAAACACTCGCTATTTTGCTATTTGACGAATCTTCGTCATGTAGTAGAATTCGGCATTTTATAATTTGTCTCGGCATAGTAACTCTGTTAGAAATGTTGATGGTCGCCTCACTCCACTCCGCTTCGCTCGACGCCTATTCCTGGGGCATATGTAAATTAAAAACCATCCGTGGGATTTCAAATAAAGCAAGTATGATTGGTGGCAATGGATAGGTAATGTGAGCCATAGATTCGTGTACTACAGGGTGATTTGTCTTAGCCGGTGTATGACGTCACAACTTTTTTGTATACATGTCAAGCACCTATTTTTTTACTTTTTGTTGAAAGACTTTCGAATTTGGCTTTTTAGAAAACGGCGAAGTTATTTTACAATTTTCCGTTGAAACTGACGACGCCATCAGCAAAATGCCGAATTTTGCTATTTGCCTGCTACTACTACATATTATGAAGAAATGCTTGGAATAAAAAAACTTATTGCGACATCTATTGGACCAGTCCTAACATGTCTGTAACTATGAAGTCTATGAACCCTCTTTTAAAAGTACGCGCGACACCGCACAGATGGCACTGTTGTTAAGTATTGTCAGAGAATATAAAGTATTGTGCTGTCAAAAATATGCACGAAACATAATACCTACCATCAATGAAAAATTTACACTGTTTTTAACCGACTTCAAAAAGGAGGCGGTTCTCAATTCGACTGTATGTTTTTTTTTTTTTTTTTTTTTTTTTTTGGCGTTGTTACTCCATAACTCCGTCATTTCTGAACCGATTTGAACAATTCTTTTTTTGTTTGAAAGAGTGTACTTCCAGGTAGGACCCATTTTGGGTTTGGTCATGATCTGATGAAGGTCTTCAGAGATAGGCAGTGGAACTCCTCAGAAAATGACAGCATACCTCTCGTAGTTGAGGTAATCGCTTTGTACCTGGGTGCTGATTACAAGGTATTACTTGAAAATCATCATTCTTCCACCTGACCTTCGATCCTGGCTTCATCACCATATTCACCATAGAACTCCTCAACGGATCAGAGCACATAACTCGAGATTGCGGCAATCACTGCGTTAGGGTGCTAATTCAAGGGTATTACTTGGAGATTACCAGAATACCCACCTGACCTTCGATCCTGGCTTCATCACCATAGAACTCCTCAACGGATGACAGCACATAACTTTGGATTGCGGCAATCAGTTTGTGTTATGGTGCTCATTGCAGGGCATTGCTTGAAAATTGCCAGTGTACCCACCTGACCTTCAATCTTGGCTTCATCACCGTAGAACTCTTTAACGAATGACAGCACATAACTCGAGATTGATAGCAGGAAGCTACTCAAACATAGCTACTTATACTCACTTGAACTTCGTTTCATATTAAAACCACGTTTGCAAGAACTACCCATATTTCACAATTTAATCCAGCAACACTAAAAAATGTGAAATAAAATAAACTTTTAACAAAAAAATAGCAACCGACTTCAATAGTAACAGCAGTCATTCACTAAAAAGTTAATAATAATTCTATAAAGACCGATGGTACCGAAGCAACACTTTTGCCGACTTGTTTCTTCCTGAAACATTATGTTATCTAGAAGTCGGCGTATTTCCTACGATATAGCAACATAAAAACCAATATAAGAACGCCGACTTCGAGATAACATAACGTTTCAGGAAGAAAGAAGTCGGCAAAAGTGTTGCTTCGGTACCATCGGTCTTTATAGAATTATTATTAACTTTTTAGTGAATGACTGCTGTTACTATTGAAGTCGGTTGCTATTTTTTTGTTAAAAGTTTATTTTTTCAATGATTTCTCTCCGGGCTGTTGATATAATTTTGTCTGCTTTAAACTTACCTACATATACTTATTTTTTTACCCGTAAAAGCAAATGTCTTTTCAGCATCGATATAAATAATTTGGCTAAGTGCGAGTCGGACTCGAGCACAGAGGGTTCCGGCGAAATTAAAAACAAGGCGACAATAAACAAAAAGCTAAAATCGTAGCGCGTGACAAATAATTCAGCACTTGTACCCAAAAAGAGGGCGAATTTTCACATTTTTGTATATATTTTTAGAGTTCCGTAGTACCTAAAAGGTAAAAAATAAACTTTTAACAAAAAAATAGCAACCGACTTCAATAGTAACAGCAGTCATTCAATAAAAAGTTAATAATAATTCTATAAAGACCGATCGTACTGAAGCAACACTTTTGCCGACTTCTTTCTACCTGGAAGCCAATTCCGGAGGTATGGAGATGATCTCCACGGTCGAAATATCTGGCGAGAAAGTGCTTATCTCCGTCGAAAAACAAAAAATGCTATTCTAACGATCTCCATCCGTAGATTTTTCGATCGCAAATCAGCGAGATGTCTCGACTGGTCATAAGCTGTGGAGATAGACATCTCCATTGCAGCAACTGTCAAATTATGAAATAAATAACATAGCCTTCAACATTTTGACGGCTTTTGTGTGGTTATTTTTGATAAAATTTGACTCGGCTACGTTTTACGGACTTTTATAAGCAGGTACCTGCAATTTTGATGACTTTTGGCTACCCATTGTGAATTTCCTGCAACCGATTGGATACCTACCAACGATTATTATGAATTCTTGGCCCAGAGCTAGTTTACAGAAGCTGAGGCTGCTGAGAGTAGAAGAAAATACCAGACTTCAAGATGGAAGTACAGCTAGCAATTTACAGTGTGTCATTGTAGTGTAGAGATATTAATAAAAACATCTGGTTACAAAAATCTCCGTGGTCTACAAGAATAGGGTTTTTTCGTAGTGTTGAGATTTCAAGCGGACATTGATGCGGAGATTTGAAACGGAGATTCATCTCCATAGTTGGGATATTTCCTTCGAGCCCGGAATTGAGGCCCTGAAACGTTATGTTATCTAGAAGGCGGCGTTCATATATTGGTTTTTATGTTGCTATATCGTAGGAAATACGCCGACTTCTAGATAACATATTGTTTCAGGAAGAAAGAAATCAGCAATAGTGTTGCTTCGGTACCATCGGTCTTTGTAGAATTATTATTAACTTTTTAGTGAATGACTGCTGTTACTATTGAAGTCGGTTGCTATTTTTTTGTTAAAAGATTATTTTATTTCACATTTTTAGTGTTGCTGGGTTAAATTGTAAAGTATGGGTAGTTCTTGCAAACGTGGTGTTAATATGAAACGAAGTTCAAGTGAGTATAAGTAGCTATGTTTGAGTAGCTTCCTGCTATCAGCACCCTAACACAACATGATTACCGCAATCTCGAGTTATGTGCTGTCATTCTACGGTGATGAAGCCAAGATCGAAGGTCAGGTGGGTACACTGGCAATTTTCAAGCAATGCCGTGCAATGAGCACCCTAACACAAACTGATTGCCGCAATCCAAAGTTATGTGCTGTCATCCGTTGAGGAGTTCTATGGTGATGAAGTCAGGATCGAAGGTGAGGTGGGTATTCTGGTAGTCTCAAATTCAAATTCAAATTCAAATAGTTTATTTTGCAAAGCAGGTATAGATATATACACTTTTTACACGTCAAATTTAATCTAATAAAGAAAATATATGTAATAAAATAATAAATGTACATGAACTAAATTAAAGGTTTATTTAATTTATGTAGCAATATATTTACGATGAAAATGATAGGTAAAATATATATTATACAAGGTAAAATCCAATCAGCCACCCGAACCCACACCGGAGACCCGGCCAGGGACCAGGAGCCGCACTTCCGAATCGCTCGTTCCCAACCCACGCGCGAAAGCACATACCCATCCCACGTTGCACATCAGAACTTGTCATTTGCAAGATGAGACAGGCATACACTTCCGCACGCGAACCGAACCCGAACGACCCGAAAATACGGCCCCAGGAACAAGGTTCAATGATCACCAACCGAGCCCCCAGCACGAATCCAGGCGGCCGACCAAATCCCATCCTATATACTACATACTAATAGGTTACATATATAAATACATGCCTACCTCCGCCCATTCGATTAGTCTTGCTAAGAAGAAGGGCAAGAAACTTAGCAAGATCATGTCTTTTTTTTCAACATAAAACTTATGCTATACAATATATGCCTTATATCTACTTTAACCAAGGGATAAGAAAATACAAGACAGCAGGAATTCAGGTTAATGAAAAAAAGAAAAACATATATATCTTTGTCTACCTGTCTCATATAGTCCTTTTCCTTTTACAGTCTGTAATCAATTAATGTTTACACCTTAGAGGAATCATAAGTTAAGAAATTATACTATTTAATTAAATTATAACTTACTATCATTATCACTGTAACACCATGCTTCACCATCATCCAAATATTCATTCATTTTATAATATGCCTTTTTTTAATCTCCAAGTAATACCCTTGAATTAGCACCCTAACGCAGTGATTGCCGCAATCTCGAGTAATGTGCTCTGATCCGTTGAGGAGTTCTATGGTGAATATAGTGATGAATCCAGGATCCAAGGTCAGGTGGAAGAATGTCGATTTTCAAGTAATACCTTGTAATCAGCACCCAGGTACAAAGCGATTACCTCAATTTCGAGAGGTATGCTGTCATTTTCTGAGGAGTTCCACTGCCTATCTCTGAAGACCTTCATCAGATAATGACCAAACCCAAAATGGGTCCTACCTGGAAGTACACTCTTTCAAACAAAAAATGAATTGTTATAAAGTAACAACGCCAAAAAAAAAAACAAAAAACATACAGTCGAATTGAGAACCGCCTCCTTTTTGAAGGAACCTGTATGGTAAGACTCCGTTGTCTGTCCGTCCGTCATATTATAATATAACGCCTCATAACTTTAGCACCGTTAAAGATAAAGACTTGAAGTTTCGCACAAAAATAGCATTAATTTGCCCACATATCACGGTGTAATAAACATATGAAAAATTTTAAATCGTTCAAAATATTTCCAAAACAAAAGTGAGAAAAATAAAAAAATGTTGTCTTAAAAATACAACATGGATATCAAATTGTAGATATTAAATAGCTGATTGTAAAAATATATACTTTTACTATATTTACTGGCACTGGTTTCGACAAATCTTAAAAAAACACTACATCTGTACTTATCTCTGAAACCGGAAAAATACGAAAAGAAATATACTATATAGACCATAGTTGGCCATTTACAGGAAAACAATAGCGAATGAAAATTATTGATTGATTTATCATCCTGGGGGTCTAGCACGCGCCGTAGATACAGTGTCTTTCGATCATACTTGCTATTTATCATCCTGGGGGTCTAGCACGCGCCGTAGATACAGTGTCTTTCGATCATACTTGCTATTTATCATCCTGGGGGTCTAGCACGCGCCATAGATACAGTGTCTTTCGATCATACTTGCTATTTATCATCCTGGGGGTCTAGCACGCGCCGTAGATACAGTGTCTTTCGATCATACTTGCTATTTATCATCCTGGGGGTCTAGCACGCGCCGTAGATACAGTGTCTTTCGATCATACTTGCTATTTATCATCCTGGGGGTCTAGCACGCGCCATAGATACAGTGTCTTTCGATCATACTTGCTATTTATCATCCTGGGGGTCTAGCACGCGCCGTAGATACAGTGTCTTTCGATCATACTTGCTATTTATCATCCTGGGGGTCTAGCACGCGCCATAGATACAGTGTCTTTCGATCATACTTGCTATTTATCATCCTGGGGGTCTAGCACGCGCCATAGATACAGTGTTTTTCGATCATACTTGCTATTTATCATCCTGGGGGTCTAGCACGCGCCGTAGATACAGTGTCTTTCGATCATACTTGCTATTTATCATCCTGGGGGTCTAGCACGCGCCGTAGATACAGTGTCTTTCGATCATACTTGCTATTTATCATCCTGGGGGTCTAGCACGCGCCGTAGATACAGTGTCTTTCGATCATACTTGCTATTTATCATCCTGGGGGTCTAGCACGCGCCATAGATACAGTGTCTTTCGATCATACTTGCTATTTATCATCCTGGGGGTCTAGCACGCGCCATAGATACAGTGTCTTTCGATCATACTTGCTATTTATCATCCTGGGGGTCTAGCACGCGCCGTAGATATAGTGTCTTTCGATCATACTTGCTATTTATCATCCTGGGGGTCTAGCACGCGCCGTAGATACAGTGTCTTTCGATCATACTTGCTATTTATCATCCTGGGGGTCTAGCACGCGCCGTAGATACAGTGTCTTTCGATCATACTTGCTATTTATCAACCTGGGGGTCTAGCACGCGCCGTAGATACAGTGTATTTCGATCATACTTGCTATTTATCATCCTGGGGGTCTAGCACGCGCCGTAGATACAGTGTCTTTCGATCATACTTGCTATTTATCATCCTGGGGGTCTAGCACGCGCCGTAGATACAGTGTCTTTCGATCATACTTGCTATTTATCATCCTGGGGGTCTAGCACGCGCCATAGATACAGTGTCTTTCGATCATACTTGCTATTTCGCACAATGACAAGTGCAGTATGCGTGAGAGCGCAAGTAGGATAGATATATGCTGTATCTATGGCTCGTGCTAGCTACACTGGTATCATACTTGCTATTTCGCACAATGACAAATGCAGTATACGTGAGAGCGCAAGTAGGATAGATATACGCTGTATCTATGGCTCGTGCTAGCTACACTGGTATCATACTTGCTCTCTCGCACAATTACAAATGCAGTATACGTGAGAGCGCAAGTAGGATAGATATACGCTGTATCTATGGCTCGTGCTAGCTACACTGGTATCATACTTGCTATTTCGCACAATGACAAATGCAGTATACGTGAGAGCGCAAGTAGGATAGATATACGCTGTATCTATGGCTCGTGCTAGCTACACTGGTATCATACTTGCTATTTCGCACAATGACAAATGCAGTATACGTGAGAGCGCAAGTAGGATAGATATACGCTGTATCTATGGCTCGTGCTAGCTACACTGGTATCATACTTGCTCTCTCGCACAATGACAAATGCAGTATACGTGAGAGCGCAAGTAGGATAGATATATGCTGTATCTATGGCTCGTGCTAGCTACACTGGTATCATACTTGCTCTCTCGCACAATGACAAATGCAGTATACGTGAGAGCGCAAGTAGGATAGATATATGCTGTATCTATGGCTCGTGCTAGCTACACTGGTATCATACTTGCTATTTCGCACAATGACAAATGCAGTATGCGTGAGAGCGCAAGTAGGATAGATATACGCTGTATCTATGGCTCGTGCTAGCTACACTGGTATCATACTTGCTCTCTCGCACAATGACAAATGCAGTATACGTGAGAGCGCAAGTAGGATAGATATACGCTGTATCTATGGCTCGTGCTAGCTACACTGGTATCATACTTGCTATTTCGCACAATGACAAATGCAGTATACGTGAGAGCGCAAGTAGGATAGATATACGCTGTATCTATGGCTCGTGCTAGCTACACTGGTATCATACTTGCTCTCTCGCACAATGACAAATGCAGTATACGTGAGAGCGCAAGTAGGATAGATATACGCTGTATCTATGGCTCGTGCTAGCTACACTCGGATCATACTTGCTCTCTCGCACAATGACAAATGCAGTATACGTGAGAGCGCAAGTAGGATAGATATACGCTGTATCTATGGCTCGTGCTAGCTACACTGGTATCATACTTGCTATTTCGCACAATGACAAATGCAGTATGCGTGAGAGCGCAAGTAGGATAGATATACGCTGTATCTATGGCTCGTGCTAGCTACACCGGTATCATACTTGCTCTCTCGCACAATGACAAATGCAGTATACGTGAGAGCGCAAGTAGGATAGATATACGCTGTATCTATGGCTCGTGCTAGCTACACTGGTATCATACTTGCTATTTCGCACAATGACAAATGCAGTATGCGTGAGAGCGGAAGTAGGATAGATATACGCTGTATCTATGGCTCGTGCTAGCTACACTGGTATCATACTTGCTCTCTCGCACAATGACAAATGCAGTATACGTGAGAGCGCAAGTAGGATAGATATACGCTGTATCTATGGCTCGTGCTAGCTACACTGGTATCACCACTAGGCTAAAGAAGCAGTTTTGTTTTCACCTATATCGGCTTTAAGCCGAGATTTCTGTGACGAAAGGATGTTCGGAGCGAGGTACCAGCCAAATAAGAAGTCCACTTTAGTCGCAGTTATAAAATTGTACCAGTAAGTTATTGAAACTTTCTGTAATGATCAAATTGTAAACAGTTTCTCTGCGTATGTAATGAGGTGACGATATCTTTCAAAAAAATACAGAATAGTGATTGTTTTTGTTGTTAATATTGTTAGCAAAGCGGAGAATCGTCACGTCCATTTAGTGACGTGACATATTAGTGGAACAATTTTGTGACTAAAAGGACACATTAGGTCAAGTTTACAGTACCTAGTAATCTTATTGCATTTTTATTTTCCCGACAACAACAAAATGCTGTCCGTGTGTTTTCAATGATGGATGGATTTTTGGGGTGGTTGGGGCATCGATGTAAATATTTTGAGGGATGATAAAGGAAGTGATTTTAAACATTTCCGATAGAATTTACTATCATGGGAAGTTTTGTAGTTTTTGAGATATAGACATTTTTCAGTTTTATCTACTTAAAATTAGGAAACCGCAATTAAAAATATTACAGCACTATTTATGGGCAAAAATAGTAATCAAAGTTATTACCTACTAACATTCACCAAAGAAAAATTTTTTCTTCGTACTGTATTCAAATTGATGTTTATTTTCACTTATTTTCGAAGACATTTATATTGCTTTTTGTTTGATTGAAGTGTAATTTTAAATAAAATTATTATTTTTAGCCTTTAAGTAGTGTTTTTAATTGTAGTTACCTTATTTTAAGAAGATGGCATACCCTAGCAACTTTTTTTATTACCCATCCAGCACAATAAGTCTAATGGCAAAGACTTTATTTCCTTTTCATAGAGGCGATTATATGTTGGCTCTTTGGCCTCTTTTTCTTAGACGCGTAATACTAGTAATCACGCAGCGAAACAACAAATTGGTGTGTTTTTAGCTAATACTGAAATATTTTGTAGGGAAAAAAATATTGAATTTAGGTGATATACCTTCATATTTCTATTACCTATTTTATGAAAAAAAAATCAAGTTGATCTCTTAACCGCGTTCTTTAAGCGAGCGTTTGAAAACCAAAAAAAAAGAGGGTGCAAAACATTTTTTTTTTGACAAAAGTATAAATCTTAGTACATTTTTTATACATAAGATCCCTAGAGAAAAGATTAATAAACTAAATATATTTTTTTCAATACAAGGAGAGTCCGAATTTCTTCAAACGAATCCTAGATAGACTGGAGTTGGTCATGCTCTAGGCTCAGGTACAGTCTTAAGTAGACAAAACTGAAACATGGCCATATCTCGAAAACTACAAAAGTTCGCACTAATTATAGTGAATTCAGTCAGAAATTTTCAAAATTATATCGTTTGTCATCCCTCAAAATATTTACATCGATGCCTCAAACACCATGTATATAAGAATTTTTATTATAGGAAATATTTATTTGCATTTCTAAAAAATACTTACTTGCATACTTACTAAAAAAACCTTTTTGCAAGGTTTTTAGATGAAATAAAAATTAGATAATTTAGATTATCTAAAATAAAAATTCTATGTAAGTAAGCATAGCATAGCATAGCATAAGCATTTTGTTTGAAAAGAAAAATAAACTACCTATATGAACACAGTTTATGTTTCCATTTAACAACGTTGGCATGTCCTACTACGTCACGGTCACAATTTTTTTTTCCAAGTTATCATTTATAAAATAACAATTTATTCCCTACAAAATATTTCAGTATTAGCTAAAAACACACCAATTTGTTGTTTCACTGCGTGATCACTAGTATTACGCGTCCAATAACAAGAGGCCAAAGAGCCTACATAAGAGCTTTGCCATTAGACTTATTGTGCTGGATGGGTAATAAAAAAAGTTGCTAGGGTATGCCATCCTCTTAATTAGAAAAAGGCAGGTTTTTTTATAATCCGTCTGAAAAACCGCTCTTAGTAAAAATCGCAAAAGTTCATAATTTGTTACCAACCAAACTTTTCCAGCTAGCGACATTCCTTATGTCATAAGTAGTACATAATACAATTTCTTACATAAAAGGTGTAGTTACTAGTACATTTAACTTTGCAACTGCCAACTGCTTTGATCCGTAACTGTAAGCCAACACTCGCGGCTCGGAACACAAACGAACCGACCGACAGATGACGACGATGGGTAATAAATCTAATAAATAAAATAAACGAGCCAGCGCATTTGACTCATATCTTTTCAAGCAAATATCGTCTCAAATTAATTTCTTTAACTGAGCGATTAGCATTGGTTCAACAACAAACACAAAGATCTAAATTCTGTGGCAGGAAATAGTAAAATTGTTCAGGCGATTTTCCATCTTATATATACTGACATAGAGATGTTAATGCCGATGCCGTGTTGTATTTGTAGCAGTCAATACACAGAGATGCAAGAAAGTTCTTACCTTCTGCGATAAAACAAAGATTGTACAGTGTCCAACACATCACGCTATGACGCTAAATATGGAGACGGGGATGTCGTCAATAATTGAACGAGCGAGCGAAGTTTTCCGAGTCTACTTGAACAGTCAGGCGTTTGTATGTATGTATGTATGAATGTTTGTCCGACGATAACTCGAGTACCTATCATTGATCGAAATATCATGAAATTTGGTAGGCGAGTAAATAAGACAAAAAGAATTTTTAAGTTCGAACATAAACTAAATCGGTCAAGGGGAGCTGTAAGTGGGGTCCGCGACTCGAGTTCGAGACGAACTACTAATTGAACGAGCGAGTGAAGTTCTCCAAGTCTTCCTGAACAATCCAGCGTTTGTATGTATGTATGAATATTTGTCCGACGATAACTCGAGTATCGTTCTATCGGGCAAATTACTACAGTTACTAGTAGTTCGCTTCGAACTGTGAACTCGCGGACCCCCTACTCCATATCTCGGCAACCCCTTGACCGATTCGGCTCATGTTCAAACTTAAAAATTCTGTTTTTCTTATTTATTCGCTTACCAAATTTCATGACGTTCTGATTAACGATACTCGAGTTATCGACGGACAAACATACATAAATACATACAAACGCCGGATTATGTAAGTAGACTCGGAGAACTTCGTTTGCTTCGGTCACTCGTTAAAAATTTATAAATGTTATACGTTGTAAAAAACCGGCCAAGTGCTAGTCGGAGTCGGTTCCGTGCCATTATCTATAAAAACGGCAAAAAAAACATGTCTGTTGTATGGGAGTCCCCTTAAATATTTATTTTATTCTGTTTTTTAGTATTTGTTATTATAGCGGCAACAGAAATACATCATCTGTGAAAATTTCAACTGTCTAACTATCACGGTTCATGAGATACAGCCTGGTGACAGACGGACAGCGGAGTCTTAGTAATAGGGTCCCGTTGGTGACCTTTTAAGTACGGAACCCTAATAAAAAGTGGTTTCGGAGATGTGCGCAAATAAAGAAACAGACAGACAGAAAAGAATTCTAAAAATCGCTGAACTATCTTCTATTCCTTTTTCTTATTTTTATTACTTTTTTCAATGTACAGACTTCTACTGTTTTATTAAATGTATTGATTGATTGATGATAATTGATTGATGATTTCAATTCTTTAATGTAGGTACCTATAGACATCAAAAATATTATTTACAATAAAAAGCATGCACAGAGGTGAACTTATCTCCAAATTCGAATTCAAATGTAACATGATGTCTATAGAAAGGAGCTAAACCTTCTTCCGTCTGTACAATGTTTTTACGAAAACATTTTGCTTTGTTGGGCTTTGTCAAGTGGAAGCAAATATTCCAATCGTTGAGTGGAAGTTCAAATCAAAATCAGCCAATGAGGAGCGCTCATTCCTGTCCCAACTCCCGCGCTGAGTGGACGCCCGACGCACGCACGCAATGTTCTAAATTTGAAATTTTAGTCTGAGATTTAAGTATTTATCCAAAAATGGGACAGGATTTTTATTCTAGTGACTATGGAAGTGCCAGTTCTTCTAAATCGGTGAGTTACTTATTTACTACCCTGGGTGAAACTAAAGGCGCTGAATAAAGAAGGTAGGTACACTTGTACTTGTCATAGTCACTGGCTAATAAATTGGTGGCTACATAGGTAATAGGTTCAGAGTTGGATTCAGACCCTTGGAAAATTATTGTCTATGGGAATTAAAAATATACTACTTGGCTAACATTATACTACATTTCGTTTTTCGTCGATTTTTGTTTTGAATTGAAATAAAATTGCCTATTTGTTAGTGAAATTTAAAAAAAAATTACTAAAAATATTCATAATTTAATATAATATTTGTTTATTTAGTTATTTGTTTGTGAAATTTTTAAAAAATTTACTGAAAATATTCATCATGCACAGAAATTCCCTATATTGTAGGGTAAATGTTAAAAAGCAAAACGTCTCAACCAATAAAACTAGTCGGTCAGCCTGAAGATAAAATTATGGTATTTTTACGTAGTATAGTTCCATTACGATACTACATACTACATGTCATGAATATATGGTACAAATCAGGGACGTAGGTACAAATAGTATAATTATAATTATACTACAAAATCCAACCCTGAATAGGTTACACCCCGGAATTACGAACACCGACTCGACTTGACTTCGATTCGATTCGGGTGCACTTTTGCGCAGCGTTGGTACTCGCATATTAAAAGAATACATTTTTTGCAACGAGCTGAATGTCTTCTAAGTTTGTAGAAATATATTATCTAATAAAAATAGCAATACTTAGAATAAGTAGTAACTACTCACCTCGCCACCATGTTTACTTGGGTTCTCGCTAAAATAAATTTATATTCTTAGAAATACAATTTTTTACCCCATCAAGGGTTGAATTTCGGTAGTAATATTGAGTAGGTAGGTATATTAAATATACATTTTCATGAATTTAAGTTAATACAAAATTACCGGATTTCTGTCTAAACATAAAGAAAGAATTTCATAATATCCTCTCATAATAGGTGCTCACGTTAGAAAAGATTTACCTAATTAGTTACCTGTAATACCTTCTACCGACTGTCGTTGTGACTAATGACAAGGTATGCCAAAGCGCCCTAACACTAAAGTGTAAAAATACAAACAAATGAAAACTTTACTTTTTGTTAACGGGACACCTGACGCTAGAACATCAACAACACCAGGTTTTCAAGGGTTCATTGGAAGAAACTAACTAGGTCTCACCTCATGTTGAAGAAAATATATTTGATTTATCGATCTTTTATCTAGGGATTCCAACAATAAACAATGTTTTAAGATTTATACTTTTGTCAAAAAATATGTTTTCCACCCTCTTTTTTTTTTGTTTTCAAAACGCGGTTAAGAGATAAACTTGATTTTTTTTTTATGAAATAGGTAATAGAAATATGAAGGGATGTTACCTAAATCCAATATTTTTTTCCATACAAAATATTTCAGTATTAGCTAAAAACAACAATTTGTTGTTTCGCTGCGTGATCACCTCAGACAGAGAATATAAAGTATTCAGATCAGAGTCGGAGTTCCGAGATTGGGCAAAACATGGTTCGGGGTTATGACTTTTTAAGATAGTAAAATATTAATTTCTGAACAAAATAAATACCACTTGTTACCTTACAAGATGAAGTACAGGTTCATTAAAACAAATCTTGGCAATAGTATGGCAATAGTATGTTCAATGTATAGGAACTTCAGAAAAAAAACAGGATGTGAAGTTCAGGTTACACCCGTAGCGCTGCAATGCTATTAAGAGTATGACATAGCCAAAACAAAAACCAGTTCCGGGCGTGGCTTATTCTATTTTACGATAGCGCGCGGGGGGAAATTCGCCCCAGTCTCTAAGCTCGCGTCACCATAGCAAAAATACGAATAGAGTGGACGAGGCAGGGTCAAAAGTAATACGTATTTTATTTTATCTAATTTATTAGTGTATTTCGATCATCGTCACACGGCATTGATCCTACTTGCTATCACGTCGGGACGTAAATTTATTATGGTCGGCTAAAAGTGTTTTTTTGAGTGTTTGATTTATCAGTTGATCCTCGGAACATTTCAGACACTCCTTTAGAGATACATAATAATATTGTGACGGCTAATTGTCACCATTACCCATTCTTTAAATATTTTTCGCCCGTTGAGCTGGTTTTACACTTGCGGGAAAAATTTCTTTACAAAAAATTTTTACTAAAGTTGTTATTACAAAAAGTGGAAACTAACAAATATTCTCAGAAGGAATGCACCACGTCACTATCTATCTCACTGTAGCCTATATCAATTATGCCTCTCTCATTCAACCACGTTTAACTGCGTTACTATCTCATTCCAACTCATTTTAAATAGCGTCACTATTTATCTCACTCTAACGCGTGTTAAATGGCATTTCTAATGAACGTCAAATATTTTTACTGCCCCACTCTTTCATTCTAAATTCTAATTATTTTAAAAAATACGCAGCTCCTTTGGTAGTAAAATAGCAATAACTTTTTTTTCAAAAGTAATACACAGAAATTGCCAGATCAACTGAAAAACAATATTTGATGAGCCGTTATTTAAGACAATTTGCAAAACTAACATAGGACATTTTTTTTCAGGGTGTGGTATCGAACTAACCTAATTACAAAAAATTGCTCATAAATTGGGTTTTTATTTTTCTTCCTGATGTAACAGCATTTCAAGGTTTATTTTTGACTTTATTAATAGCATGACTATTCAGAGTTGCGCAACAAAAATTTTATTCTTAGAATTTAGAACTGGTTAGCTTTGACTCTCAAAAATCTATTCGAATTTATAAAAGTACCATCAACTCAAAGACTATCTACTTTTTGCTGAGGTCATAATTTGATATTCTGGTCAGTCATGAGCTGGCCTACCAGCCTTCCAAGGGAAAGCGTTGACTTTTGGGACACCTGTTTACCCTTGGGATAAATCGCCAATTGTTTAAAATATAGAAATTTATTTGTATCATAGTTTGAAATGTTCAGGTCCCTTTACGCAAAATGAAAAAACAAAACTCTTTTAGGATTAATTTGTTGTCCCTATGTTTGTCTGTTTGTCCGTTTGTCTAGGCAATTTTTCTGGGTAAAATCAATAAATGCTAATATTTACAGCCCTGTAAAATATACATATTATAACGTTTTTATGGCCTTTTGTTTAACTTTTTCGAACAAATTTTCTCCTTATGAAAATATAGAGATCAACACTTCACATAATAAAGGAACTGTAGAACAAATAATGTAAAAAATATAAAACCATATCTTTCTATTCTAAAGGGATTAATAATTTACTGTTTGTTCAATGTGGCGATAGCTTTGTTTATTTTTTTTTTCTTTGTTACAAAGATAACAAATATTTTCATACAAGGTTTTCCTTAAGGGCTATTTCTCCGAATTTGTAACAAAATATTAAGAAATAATTATAACGGTAAAGTACAACTTTTAGCTAAGACAATTTATTGTTAAAAGTTTGCTATATGCATAAACATATTTTAATGATATTATGGTATCTTCAAAATAATTGGGTTTTCCATAAGCGTGATATCAGATTATTTAAGAAATTTACGGCTGGTATCACGACGACGGATAAGCCAATTATTTTATTACTATTGTAATATAATTAAAAATATGTTAATGCATACAGCAGACTTTTAACTATTAGTTTTCTTAACTAAAAGTTGTATTTTTACTTATTGAAATTGTATTTCTCATCAAGAAGTGCAAAGATGACAAGATATTCAAAATAAGTTAATTGAATTTGTGAAATGGTTTCAGGTCAAAACAGTTTTCCATGAAACGGTAATTGTTTATACTTAGCAAAGTGTGTAAACTTAGTCATCTTAACATGAACGACGCCTGTATTTCTCTCTTTTTTATTTCCAGTATAGATAAAAATATACAAACTTGTTAAACTTTGCGTAAAAACGAGGCAATATTGACGATATCCTGACAGCTATTATGATGGTGTTTTATCAAATTTTGCTTTTTGGGCTGTATAGAGACGTAGTTAGATGTCACTAGAATATACTCATGAAAAAAGATATGAAGAAAATAAGCTGTAGACTTCACATTCGGTTTATACCTATTGTATGAATTTTAAGAAAAATACAGGGGTAAAGGGACCTCTTAAGGAAAACCTTGTATTAAACTATTTGTTACCTTAGTAAAAAATAATTCAAGGAAAAAAATAAACAAAGCTATCGCCACATTGAACAGTAGATAATTAATCCCTTTAGAATAGAACAACATGGTTTTCATATTTTTTACATTATTTGTTCAACAATTCCTTTCTGTGTTGACTTTTAAATGCAAAATATTATCTCAAGTGTTCATCCCTACATTTTCATAGTGAGAAAATTTGTATGAAAAACGTAAAAAAAAACGTAAAAACCTAAAACGTAATATAAATAAAAACGTCAAAAGTATGTTTTTACAGCTCTATAGAGGGCCGTTTATATTGGTATTTATTAATTTTACCCAGAAAAAATTGTCTAGACAAACGGACAGACAGACAAACATAGGGATAACAAATTAATCCTAAAAGAGTTTCATTGTTTTCATTTTGCGTAACAGAACCTGAACATGTACCGACAGGATTATCTACGATCTAATAATTTTGCCATGCACTGTAAATATTTCAAAATAAATTTATATATTTTAAATGCTTGGCGATTTATCCCAATTAAGTGTACCTATATAATTTGCAAAAAACTTCACTTATTGGACCTGAAATTGTGACCCAATACTAGAGGGTAATTTCACGAAAAGGTCATTGACCTTTGTTACAGATCTCAGTAAGTATAAGTAAATTAATTTGGGTTTCAATAACGATCACAAAACTATTCTTTTAGAGTAACATATATTATTTTCCCGCATAAAAGTATGAATTCATTCAGTTTTGTTGTTATGACTATGGCACGATGTAGCTAAATCACTCATACGCATATTTTGTTGAGTTTTTAACGGCAGGAATATGATGCTCCTCGAAATATTACTTTATAAAATTAATTTCAATGTGTTTTGAAGTAGTTTTGGGAGGTATTTATAGCTTGCAAAAAAGGGCACAGGTTCCACGTCTTACGGGCGCCAACGCTAGGCGTAGACTGACAATATCTTGCTGCCGCTGACTGTATCAGTGGATTTACGTAATTTTTGGAAAAAGGGGGTGCTTTTTTTGACCCGAATAACGTGGTATTTGAAAATGAATAGATATCATTCACACTAATTTTATTTAAAAAAAACCAACAAAATCGCGAAAGCGATACCTGAAACAAAATTGATAAGAAGTGTGCAATAGAGGGTTACAAAAAAATTCATTGACAGTACAAATATGAATCGATTAACGTGGTTTGTGGAAAATGAATACCTTAAAGTTCAACCAAAAACATGTATTTTTTTTATGGCTATACGTAACCTAATTATTGCAACAAAATCATCTTAAAGCTGACATTTTATTTCTGTTTGTATTTTCGTTCCCCTTAAAGAGATTTTCTTGAAATTCCTGTTTTTTTTCTGAAGTTACTATACATTATTGCCGTGATTTTTTTTAATGAACCTGCACTTTATCTTGTAAGGTAACAAGTGGTATTTATTTTGTTCAGAAATTTGAATTTTTACCGTTTTAAAAAGCCATAACCCCGAACCCCGAATCTCGGAACACCGACCCTAGTATTACGCGTCCAAGAAAAAGAGGCCAAAGAGCCAACATATAATCGCCTCTATTAAAACGGAATAAGGTCTTTGCCATTAGACTTATTGTGCTGGACGGGTAATAAAAAAAGTTGCTAGGGTATGCCATCCTACTAACTTCGTGATATTTTCCCGTATAAAGAGATGGAGGGTAGATCGGAACCACAGAATTTATACTGTGTCGGAACGGTTCCTACCGCCACTAACGTTGGTTGTACCAATGGCAGATAAAACTGCCGAAAATTCTGGAATATATAAATAGTAAATATATAAATAGTAAATACGGTGAGTTTCGAACTCCTTATAATGTTTATAGTGACTCGTTAATATGAAAATCATTAATTTCTAATATTATATTATCTGTGCTAATACCTACAGTGCAAAATTATTATTTTACATAGTAGGTATATAAGGTCTTTCAATTTAAATGGAAAGTAATTTAGGAGGTGATTCAGTATGGTTAAAACATCACATTCCACTGCAAAGCACTTTTTTTTGCGCGAACTTTTTTTCTCTTCTCAGTACAAAGTGGTCCGATCAGCTGACTCAGTTTGTATGGACAAGTGAAGAAAAAGTTCGCGCAAAAAAAAGTACTTTGCAGTGGAATGTGATGTTTTAACCATACTGAATCACCTCCTAAATTACTTTCCATTTAAATTGAAAGACCTTATATACCTACTATGTAAAATAATAATTTTGCACTGTAGGTATTAGCACACTCGCTACGCTCGTGTTTTAAATCGTCCTCGTAATTTATTCCTTTTCGCCCTTGTAGCATAAACTACTATTAGTGTAAGGTAAAAACTTCCATTCTCTTGTTTCGCTATAACCCCAATAGGCCGATGAGCCAACCAATAATCGCTTCTATTAAAAAATAATAAAGTCTTTGCTATTCATTTTTTTGTATAGCACGGGTAGTAAATTTTTTTGCTAGCCTATGCCATACTCTTAATGTATTCTCCCGCGTTTATTCAATCTTTGCACCGTTTTCGACTTGACGGTTATGTCATTATAGCCTATATGTTGACCAGCGGGCGAGGCGGGCGAACAGTACGTCACGCTCCTCGCACTTGTGATTCAACTAGTGGCGTCGCGCGCGATTAAACACTATGATACGAGCATAAAAATTCGTTTAATGGTTCTCAAGATAAAACGTAACAGATAGACATATAAATATTAATTAAAAAATTGTAGTTTTGGCTTATACGCATTTCATTTAAAATTTCTCAAAACTATTAAATGTACAGATAGGACTTTCTTACTACATTATTATTAGTCAATATAGATAGATACCCGTAATAATACTCCATATCTTTATACATATCTGTGTTTCCAGAATTCACTCTGGGGCAGCATGGAGGGCTGGGGTGCGAGCGCGGGTGTGACGGGGGCGCCCCCTTGCAGCCCCTCTGAGAGCGTGGTGCCGAGACCATCAGTACTGCTGGCCAGGGCAGCCAGCTTCAGAGATAGTAAGTCTTTCAGGTCTACGTCAACTAAATCGTGCATTTAAAGATACAACGCGGCGCGTGCAGGACCACCAGATTGGAATACCATTGAGGTGCCTCCCCGAGGGGCGTTAACTATATTACCACTACTACAACAATGACTGGCACACATGGACAGTTACACCACGAACCAACTAAATTGACAAATCCTTTCACTTCAACCGGTGGCAGACTTTAGCCAATACTTTATATTCTCTGCTTTAGCTGTGGGTTGTCACCACCCTCATGACGTCACCATGCCGCCAAGCGACTCGTCGTGTTCTGGCATGACGTCATGAGAAGCTATACCGGAAGGGAGAATACGGGGAGTTGCATAAAATAATAATAATAACTGTATTGACCAAAAAGTTACTAAAAATAAGTCATGACATTTAAAATGTCATCATAGTAGGCAGTTAGACAAATATTTAGTCTTGTCTTAGGCTGTAATAACACCTGAAGTAAACCGAAGGATCAGTGCCAATTCATAAATTAACTCGGTAAAAAAAAACAGATACACTAATAATTTTAACAGGTTGCTTATTATAGAAATAAAATGAAAATAAAAATAAAAATTCTTTATTTTCAGACAATAAAGTCCATAGAGGTTAGTAACATGACACACCTTATAACAAATTATTACAAAAAATATATATATATAAACGGGAAAGACCCAGCTAGCCAGGTGTTTCAGCGACCCCTACGCAGAATGTGCAACTCCGTGAACCTCCGGAAGACAGCTGCATCCATTCTGTCCGCTATCATTTTCAGGACCTCATTGCTGCTTTCCCTTAGCCTGCGCATTAAAGATGATGCTTTTTTGTGCATAAGAGCAAAAAAATCATCGATGGCAGCCTCTACAAACATGCCAGACGCGCTGCAAAAGCGAGGGAGCCTCAACAAGGCCCTGACAGTATTATTGTATTGAACTCGCAAGGCGCTGTACGATTTGAGCGTAAAGTTGGACCATAGAGCACACGTGTAGAAACTCTGACAGTATGCTTTGAAAAGCGTAAGTTTCACTCAAGTCGTACATCGCATGAATCTATGAGCCAACATATTTCCTCGAATGGACAGCGCCCTGCGCTCCCTCTCAATATCCTCTTCATCCTTTAGGTCTTTTGTCACAATTTGACACGCCTTAGAGGTATTCCGTTCAAAAAGATTGGAGGAACATGGGCTGGTTCTTTTCATTTTACCTTTTAATAGCATGAACTCACTCTTTTTTTCGTTGTACCTCAAGCCATGTCGCACAGAAAAGGCCTCACACTGACCTAAAAGTTTCCTTAAGCCACTAATCGAAGGGCTGAGCAACACCATGTCATCAGCGTAGCTAATGTTGTTATATGGTCGATGCGACATCCAACAGGCATGCTGCTCAGCTCTCCGATCAGGTTATTTATTTAAAAATTAAATAGTCTAGGCGAAGTTAAGCCGCCTTGCCTGACACCACAGCTCAGAATATATTCATCAGATAGGGCGTTTGCCCATTTTACTAAATTTTTTTGATTACTGTACCAGTGTGAGAAGATACCAACTACTTCAGGAGATATGCCTGCTTCTTTTAATTTTGTCCATATTATATGATATGACACCAAGTCAAAAGCTTTTGACAGATGTAAGAAGCAGGCATATATCGGGGTCTCTCTCTTAACATAGTAATCCACAACATATTTTAGTGATAGAATAGCACTCTCAGTTGATAAACCTTCTCTGAATCCGAATTGGGAATCATGCAGCTGTATCCGACTACTTAGGTGCGAATCTAATATTCTATCCAGAACTTTAGCAGTAACTGTTGCTAGTGAAATTGATCTATAGTTGGATTTAACAGCAGTGTCGCCTACACGACTCTTAACAAGAGGGATAACAACAGTCTTCATCAGATCCGGTGGCAAGTATGAGTGTCTTATGCAAAAAGTATACAACATGGACAAAACTCTATTTATGTCGGGACCTGCATGCTTTAGGTGCTCAATACTGAGCCCGTCATGCCCCGGAGACTTTCATATCTTTGATGGCCAATGATGTAACTTAAACGAAATACAAACCAATACAATACAATACAATACAATATAATACACTACAATAATGCAAATACGCACACTTGAAGATATATATAAACTGCAGTCCGATCTAAACAGGTTCCAAAGTTACTGCTTGGCTAATAAGCTGGATTTAAATGTTTCCAAATGTTTTTATATTTCATTCTCCAGGAGGCACTCTTCTCTAGACGTTGGCTGTTCACTTAAGAGCATTAATTTAAAAAAAGTTACAAGTATACGAGATTTGGGCGTAATTCATGACTCAAAGCTCTTACATAGATGGCTCTTATCTGATGAACATATCAATAACATCGTAAGCAAAGCCTCAAAAGTGTTAGGGTTTGTTATGAGGACATCGGGTGACTTCAAGAATTTAAAATCCATAAAAATACTATACTGTGCCTTTGTTCGGAGTCATCTGGAATACGCGTCTCAGGTTTGGAATCCACAATATGAAAAATATAGATCACGTATTGAGGGTATTCAGGCAAAATTCCTGAGGTTCCTTGATTACAAGGCCCATCAATTTTCTATTGACTCTGAACAATTGAACATCCCTGCACACGATATCATTTTCTTCCCTTATCTGTAAGACGCGATATCTCTGACATCTGCTACCTTATGAGCATTGCCAATGGATCAGTAGATAGCCCTGAATTACTGTCATTACTAAACCTCAGGTCTTATAAAAGGACTATGAGACACCCTGAACTTCTATATCTATACGTATATGCATGCAATACTAGACATAGACAGAATGCATTCTTATCAAGAGCGAGTTCTCTTTTCAATAATATTTCGCTTGATATCGATTTGTTTTGTTCAAACACATTATCAGTTAAAAGAGCTTTAACACTTTTACACTTTAAAAAATGAGTAGGTAAATTCTTTCAATTTATTATTCTTAAATGTTAATTGTTTATTTCTAATTAAACTAAAATTTAATATTATTTATGTAGTATTTAAGCTAAAACTGTTAGTTAAACTGTTATGCCCCTACGGCTCACTTATTTGTAATCTAAAACTGTAAGTTAAACTGTTATGCCCCTACGGCACACTTATTTCACAGTATAAGAAATATACTGTGCTTATTTGTAAGCTAAAACTGTAATTTAAACTGTTAAGTTAAACTGTTGTGCCCCTACGGCTCACTTATTTGTAATCTAAAACTGTAAGTTAAACTGTTATGCCCCTACGGCACACTTATTTCACAGTATAAGAAATATACTGTGCTTATTTGTAAGCTAAAACTGTAATTTAAACTGTTAAGTTAAACTGTTGTGCCCCTACGGCTCACTTCTATTTAATTTGGTCATCCATTAGGTGAAGATTTTTTATCGGCATTTAGTTATTTATTCTAAATTTTACTGTACCTATTTGTCTGTTAATCTTCCTATGAGTAAATAAATAAATAAATATTCTTTATTGCACACCAAAAACAAAGTAAACAGACAATTTCAAAAGTAAAAGTAGGGTACAATTGGTGAAATGTAAATGTAAAGTCATTTAAAAGAGAACAAGAGTAATGATAAAAAAAATTAAATATATTATGAACAAAAATCAAACCAACAAAATACAAAAGAATGCACTTGAAAATTATTGTGAGTGTGTGTGTGAGGGTGAGTTTGCGCGATTACCATTCGTTCGGTACTGACTTACCCTGCGTTCCGTAATAGAATTATATCGCTAAAATCGATTACGAAAGTAGGGAATCCAATCCCGCAAACGCGGGATCCCGCACCTTTTTTGCGGGATCAAAAATGCGGGATTACTCATGCGGGATCCCGCACGTTCGCGGGATTGAAAAAAAAAGACGTGTGGCACTCGGGGACTGCCGCGGTAAAGCTATTGCATAGCATTTTTTATATCCAAAAAATGACAATTCTTAAGAAGTGTCAAATTTTAAAACGGTACCGTAATCAGCGACCCTACACACCCCTTGATACCGAATTAAATGCAAATTGGACCACTTTTTAAGACGTGTCAAAAAACTGTCAAAAGCTGTCAAATGTCAACTTTTTTAATTTTGTCATGTAGCCCCTGTCAAACCAATCATTATAGTCTAAACCCGGAGTCAGTAGCTTAAGCCGTTCGGGAGATACAGCAGATAGAATTTTTTTTTATTATTATTTTTTTTTTTTTTAGTAGATAGATCTCGTCGAGCTCTTTTCTTAGAGTACCATGAACATGGGTCTACCTTCAGCCGTTTAGGAGATACAGGCCTCCAAAGTTTTGACATTTCCGGCGCTTAGATCTCGGCGAGACCTTTTCTTAGACACCCATCAACATGGGTCTAACTCTAACCGTTTAGGAGATACATGCCGTCAAAGTTTTGACATTTAAAAAGAAATTTACTTTTTTTTTGCACCCTATGGTCCGACCCTTAAGGGTGTACCACATTCCGTTCCAAAGATATAGCCAAAAGAAATATAGTGAATATTGTATTGTCTTAAACATCATTATATTTAATTTATAATATAAGTGATAACTTTGCTTAATGTTGATAAGAATAATTAAAAATATTTGTGTGTATTTTCTTTCTTTAAATTACATGAAACAAAAATAATAATAATTAAAATCAATCCCGCAAAACCCGCGGGATCCGCGGGATTGATGATCTTAATCCCGCAGGCTTGCGGGATCGCGATTTTGATGCGGGATTGGATTCTCTATACGAAAGTATGAAGTGAATGGCTTATGATCCATTTTAATTCTATTTCGGACCACAGGGTTAGAAAGTAGATTTATTGAAAGTCTCCGCATGCTTTCGATTGAATTTGTGAAAATTGAAGAAGTGGGAGATTTCCCACTTTGGGCTAGAGCCCTTTATCCTTCTCATCGATGCTTTCCATCAAGCGCAATAATGACCGTAAGCCCATCGAGTAAGTATAAAAAAACCATATCACAACTTGCAAGTTTAAAAGTATACATAAGTATTCGTTTCAGTCGGCAGTTCCAACATCGAAAAGACGACGCTGGAGTTCCAGCTGAATGGCTGCGACTCTCCCTACGGTCCTCAGGAGGAGCAGCTTGGACGCAGTGCCTCTGGTAAGTTACAGTACAACGACTATGTATACTTAACATATACTGTTAGACGCATAAGGCAAATTACTGATGTAGATACTGCTAGACTAGTCTATTTTAGTTACTTTCACAGCATTATGTCATACGGCATGCTGTTATAGGGTAGAGCCGCGGATACAGACGCAGTCTTTGTTTTGCAGAAGAGAGCTATTCGGGCTATTTATAATATGAAGCACCGGGATTCATTAAGACAAAAGTTCAAAGAAATTAATATATTAACGGTTCCTTGTGAATATATTTACCAAGTCCTTAGATATGTCAGAAAAAATGTTGAGTCTTTCCCAAGGCTTGGTAAGCAACATTGTAAGGAGACCAGAAATAAGCATAAACTGGCTTTTCCAAAAATCAGACTCGCTAAGGTGAGTACCTCTTTTGTAGGACATGGTATAAGATTTTACAATAAACTTCCAAAGGAGGTCCTTACTTTGTCAGAGAATAAGTTTAAACTGTATATTAAGCAGGGCCTATTGAAAAAGGCATATTATAAAATAAATGAATATGTGGATGATGGTGAAGCATGGTGTTACAGTGATAATGATAGTAAGTTATAATTTAATTAAATAGTATAATTTCTTAACTTATGATTCCTCTAAGGTGTAAACATTAATTGATTACAGACTGTAAAAGGAAAAGGACTATATGAGACAGGTAGACAAAGATATATATGTTTTTCTTTTTTTCATTAACCTGAATTCCTGCTGTCTTGTATTTTCTTATCCCTTGGTTAAAGTAGATATAAGTCATATATTGTATAGTATAAGTTTTATGTTGAAAAAAAAGACATGATCTTGATAAGTTTCTTGCCCTTCTTCTTAGCAAGACTAATCGAATGGGCGGAGGTAGGCATGTATTTATATATGTAACCTATTAGTATGTAGTATATAGGATGGGATTTGGTCGGCCGCCTGGATTCGTGCTGGGGGCTCGGTTGGTGATCATTGAACCTTGTTCCTGGTCCCTGGCCGGGTCTCCGGTATGGGTTCGGGCGGCTGATTGGATTTTACCTTGTATAATATATATTTTACCTATCATTTTAATCGTAAATATATTGCTACATAAATTAAATAAACCTTTAATTTAGTTCATGTACATTTATTATTTTATTACATATATTTTCTATATTAGATTAAATTTGACGTGTAAAAAGTGTATATATCTATACCTGCTTTGCAAAATAAACTATTTGAATTTGAATTTGAATTTGACATATACATTGTTAAGACATTAATCGCCGAGAGGTGTTCCCGAGTGTGGACTGAAATGAAAGTCACAGTCCATTCTTGTAAACCCTCGTTTCAGCGATGATTATTGTGTCACAGAATGATAGGTGGTGCGCCCTATCGCTGTGCTTCGGGTACAATAACATGTACCCACAGCTTCACGTACGCAGACCGAAGACAAAAAGGGGATTTGAACCCGTGAGCTCTGTGGTAGAGAAGTTTAAACCAGTAGATATGAAGAGAATATGCATGTGGTACAACGGTCCCTCATTCCATTACCGTTTCCGTCCATACCAGGCCAGCTGTCCGGCATGGGACCAGCCGGCGGGTACTTGCGCCAGAAGTCCTGGCCAGAACCGGACCGCAGCCCAACCATGCCGCTGTCGTCTTTGCGCCCCAAGGGATCGGATGGCTGGGCCGACTTCCCCAGCGGCTCTTTGCAGTGGAACAGTCATCGTAAGTTTATCTATAGAGCGAGACAACTGAACACATCGCACGATCTTCTGTTATATCAACGTAAGTTTATCTATAGAGCGAGACAACTGAGCACATGGCACGATCCTCTGTTATATCAACGTAAGTTTATCTATAGAGCGAGACAACTGAGCACATGGCACGATCCTCTGTTATATCAACGTAAGTTTATCTATAGAGCGAGACAACTGAGCACATGGCACGATCCTCTGTTATATCAACGTAAGTTTATCTATAGAGCGAGACAACTGAGCACATGGCACGATCCTCTGTTATATCAACGTAAGTTTATCTATAGAGCGAGACAACTGAGCACATGGCACGATCCTCTGTTATATCAACGTAAGTTTATCTATAGAGCGAGACAACTGAGCACATGGCACGATCCTCTGTTATATCAACGTAAGTTTATCTATAGAGCGAGACAACTGAGCACATGGCACGATCCTCTGTTATATCAACGTAAGTTTATCTATAGAGCGAGACAACTGAGCACATGGCACGATCCTCTGTTATATCAACGTAAGTTTATCTATAGAGCGAGACAACTGAGCACATGGCACGATCCTCTGTTATATCAACGTAAGTTTATCTATAGAGCGAGACAACTGAGCACATGGCACGATCCTCTGTTATATCAACGTAAGTTTATCTATAGAGCGAGACAACTGAGCACATGGCACGATCCTCTGTTATATCAACGTAAGTTTATCTATAGAGCGAGACAACTGAGCACATGGCACGATCCTCTGTTATATCAACGTAAGTTTATCTATAGAGCGAGACAACTGAGCACATGGCACGATCCTCTGTTATATCAACGTAAGTTTATCTATAGAGCGAGACAACTGAGCACATGGCACGATCCTCTGTTATATCAACGTAAGTTTATCTATAGAGCGAGACAACTGAGCACATGGCACGATCCTCTGTTATATCAACGTAAGTTTATCTATAGAGCGAGACAACTGAGCACATGGCACGATCCTCTGTTATATCAACGTAACAATATTAGCCCGCAGATATGTACGAAAAAAAACACAACTAAATCTAACAAATAATGTAAGTGCTACCTACCTATACTTACCTATTTAAAATCAACATATTACCTTTTTCACAGATCCCATATTTCCCGCAACACGGGCAATATTTGCCTTTTTTATTTATTAAAAACATCTGCGGGCTGCAACAACATATAATATTATGTAGTCGGTAATTTGAATATCGTTGTATGTACTACATAAGTACCTATAGTATCATCCAAGTTAAGTCAGACAGTCACTTCGCAAACGTCCTTGTCTTGAAGCCGTTGCTGAGTAACTAAAGCGGTCATAGTCAGAATTATGTGATATGTACCTAACATGAGAGGAGTGCATCCGCAAGGCGAAAGAACATTAACTCATCCCTTAAATTTTTATGGACATCAAAACACTCATTTTCTATTCCTTTTATTTTAAACACACTCCTAATATAGGTCATTTTAGACATGATTGTAGTTTATAAGATTTATTTGTTAGTTAGGATGTGTAAAAAGCCCTAGAAAATGCTTTACAGCGAAACCGGTCGGGCATAATAAAGTTGTACGTAATATGACTGTGGATAAGTACAAGTGTTTTTTTAAAACAACACTCCTAATACTTGCAATATTTGTATGGTACCTACATTATCCAACCATCAGCCTAGTTCGTCCACTGCTGGACATAAGCCTTTCCAGGACTTTGCCACTCCCAGCGGTCATCCTACCTACATTATGTCACTTCTAATTATATAGCCAAAAAATACATACTGGAGACTCGGTAAGTGGCAGGACTGAGGTTCAGTGACCCTTTTTGAGAAAAACACAACAAAAACAATAGGTTTCCTATACTAATTGACTCGGAGTTCATCTTAAATTAGTATAGGGCACAAATTTTATGTTGCGTTTTTCACTAAAAGTGTCATTGAACCTTGGTCTTGGCCACTAACCAAGTCTCCAGCTTATACGGACGGACAGAGACGGACAATTTAATAAAATTTAGTAATTTTAGTTTGAAAATGAAGGACTTTTCAAAGACAACTTCATCCCCCTTTTCGCCCCTTCGGGGTTGGACTCAGAACATTTGGTTGGAATTATCACAAACGCTGAGACACGTATAAAGTAATTTTCAATTGTCAGTCTAAATACAAAATTTAAAGATCCTAACTTCGAAACTGACGGACTTTCATACAAACTTTCATCCTATTTTACCCCCTTAGGAATGGAATTTCCAAAAATCCTTCCTTATTGCTTGCCTACACTCCATAAGGTATTTATGTTCAAAATTTCAATGCTGTAGGTCCAGCGGTTTGGGCTGTGCGTTGATATATCAAGAGTCAGTCAGTTTACGATTTTAAATTGTTAAGAATAGTATTACCACAAGATTATAAATAAAAGATATTACAATAAAACAACGCCATTTAGACTTATTCTCGTACATATATTTCTTTATACTTAATGAATGTGGTACGATAACCCTACCAAATTACTTTAATCAAGAAAATCCCCGTGGCAATGTAATTTATATAACTTTGTTAATTATTAACATAATGTTTTGATAATGTACAGAGATATCATCTCGGCAAAACAAATGATGGAACTAAATGGCTAAGCCCACAAAATGTAGATGACCCTTAGAATAATTATGTAGCTACATCTTACATACTTATCTTGGTGCACTAATTGTTATAAAGCAGATATATACTCATCTTTAAACAAAGCGTCGGTATTGAAATTGGATTAGTAACACATATCAAGGAGTCATTAATGATTCAATCAGATTTCCAGCAACAATAATTTCAAATGAAGTAATATTTCGTAATTATAATAAATGATTATTGAAACATAGAAATAATCCTTTCTAAATGACGAAAAGAACAACAATAACAAAGTACAAAAGTATAAATTTGGAAAGCTTCGCTTATCTTGAAGATTATAAAAGATTATTTTCTTTATTTTATAAGTTCTCCTTTTTCCGTCCAATGCGTCAAAAGTCATCCACGAGACAGACATCATGTTCACAGCTTACGCTGCGAACAGGCTTCCGACAAGAGTCGACCATCCTTTTTGAGAGAGAACGTCATGTTTACAGGTCACGCTGTGACCAGGCTCCCGACAGTCGTCCATCCTGACACTTATTTGCGTCCCTGCAAATAAAAGGTTTTAGTTGGTTGTAATAGAGCATTTCTC
Source organism: Ypsolopha sequella (assembly GCA_934047225.1). Taxonomy (NCBI): domain Eukaryota; kingdom Metazoa; phylum Arthropoda; class Insecta; order Lepidoptera; family Ypsolophidae; genus Ypsolopha; species Ypsolopha sequella. The sequence continues at coordinate 31,042,218 of OW203987.1, read as the reverse complement.
ATTTTTTTTCGTAACTTGATTTTTTTGCTGTCCCACAAAGTTATTTATCATTATTGTGTACAAAATGGTCTAACAGTATTTAACTGTAGACGGTGTGGTTTTCTTTATTTATTTTTGAATACGAAAAAAATACTGAATGTCTAAAATAATTATATATTAATTAAAATTAAGTAAATAAAAAACATTCCCAAATTTTAATGTATGAAAAGTCACGTGTCCCATACGACTTACTGATACTTTGATCGCTAATATTTCGGAAAGTGCAAAAGCATCCTACGTATTTTTTGATTTTAATTGCTTAATCATTATGTCGGGGTTCATTTCATATTATCTTTGAGAAGAGACTAGTGCATTATTTTTTCAAAAAACACATTTTAATCTTGTCCCAGAAAAGTTTCAAAAAGTGACATCTTCTTTTGTTACCAATTCTAGCATATTACTTTTGTGAAATATACCAATAAGTTGATATTTTTAGTTTTTGGCAACACTCTACGTGACATTTCAGTATGCCATTTTGTTGAGCAATCTCTCTCTGCTGGATGGCGTCTTAGAGTGTACACGTGCCTACTATTGCTCAATTTCTGTTCAGTTTTTGTTACCAGATTTTACAGGTAAATTGTTAATATCTCATAAAACCATTGTTGGTTTTTGAAAGAGAATATTCTAAGTTACATTGGAGTTGAATTTAAATAAAACAGTTATTGTTTTTACTGTGATGAATAAATTTCAAAACATAAATTATTCTCGTTTCGTTACTACTTCTTTTGTTACTTTGGCATAGTAATGTATAAGAGGAAAGTTAGGTAACAAAAAAGGAATTCAAACAAAAGTAGCAAAAAAGGTAACAAAAAAGGAATTTTGTTACTCTTATTTTGTTACTGTCCCAAAATTAAGCAACATTAATTTTGAATTTTCCTGGGTTTTAATTGACTTAAAACGCCTAAAAATGATCGTTAATAATGAAAAATAGAAACATGTCGGGATAAATAATATTATCTTTCTATAATTAATTTTGGTTTTCATAAAATAAAAACTTTTGCCTTTATGTTTGTACCAATGGTAACAAAAAATGATTATTGCAGAGTTTTCGTAAATATGTTTTTATTTAAAGGGATATTTTTGCTGAAATTATTAAAAGTATAATCATGAATTTAAAGAAACAATGTTTCCTACTGGTATATCTACAATAACTTATCCAATTTTCACCAAATAAGTAGTAACAAAATAGGACGCTTTTTTTTTCACCCCCTAATTGGATTTTCACAATTTTATCACTGAAACGGTGAAATCACATACGTGCTAAACCAATATTATCAATCTAAACACAATAAATTATCAGATTTTCATGTTATATACATATATTTACGATATTTTCATTTTGGACAAGTTTTTGAATTAGTAGCAAATTTTTTGAGAAATGCTCAATAATAAATTTAAGTTGATATTTATCATTCGTTACCATTAGGTAACGGCCCAGTGAGTGTCAATCGTTACTATTGAGTAACGGCCCAGTGAGTGTCAATCGTTACTATTGAGTAACGGCCCAGTGAGTGTCAATCGTTACTATTGAGTAACGGCCCAGTGAGTGTCAATCGTTACTATTGAGTAACGGCCAAGTGAGTAGCAATCGTTACTATTGAGTAACGGCCCAGTGTTAATAAACGTAAGTATATTTTACTATAGCGCACTGTGCGTAAAATGACCGCTTTACGCACGTTGCGCGTGCGTAAAGTCGGTATTTTCCGCACTTGTGCTATAATAAAAATTATACGGAACTCGTGCGAGAAACCTTTTCTCGACTCGTGTGATTGCAGCACTCGCCTTCGGCTCGTGCCGCAAACTCACACTCGTCAGAAAATGTTTCATCGTTCTCGTATCGTAATGAGTAACGGTCCAGTGAGTGTCAATCGTTACTATTGAGTAACGGCCCAGTGAGTGTCAATCGTTACTATTGAGTAACGGCCCAGTGAGTGTCAATCGTTACTATTGAGTAACGGCCCAGTGAGTAGCAATCGTTACTATTGAGTAACGGCCCAGTGTTAATGAACGTAAGTATATTTTATTATAGCGCACTGTGCGTAAAATGACCGCTTTACGCACGTTGCGCGTGCGTAAAGTCGGTATTTCCCGCACTTGTGCTATAAAAAAATTATACGAAACTCGTGCGAGAAACCTTTTCTCGACTCGTGTGATTGCAGCACTCGCCTTCGGCTCGTGCCGCAAACTCACACTCGTCAGAAAACGTTTCATCGTTCTCGTATCGTAATGAGTAACAATCTACTGTCATTCGCTATCATTTAGCGGCCCAATCATTCGTCACAACGGCTCACCATTCAATACCATTAGGTAATAGCTCATCATTCGTTACCATTAGGTAACGGTCCATTACATGTAAATTTGCATAACTCAATTACGGAATTTACCAATAACCGATATTTGATAACAAGCTGTACATATCAACGTGGATATCTTCCAAAATTATTTATCCTTCCAATAAATATATTAATGTTGCTCTTGTTTTAGGATTTGTCAAGTCACATTGTATCTTCTCAACGTCTAGTGTTAGAATAATTCTAATAAAATTCTAATAGAATTTGATCTTTTATCCCTACATTTCCATCAGCTAAATGATTAACAGAATTTACACGTTGTATATAGTCTAGATAGTAATATACCCTGCTATAGCAAAAGTGGAGATTCCGAATAATTGCGTACTTCAATTACTGCGGTTTAAGTGGAGAGTAATAAGGGAGGTATCGAATAATCTTTATCATCATCATCATACACACACGTTCTAGACTCAACAAAAACAGCTTCATCATCGCTTGTACCTGCGGTCTGGACATTTACGAGAGTTGAGGAGGGACAATGATGTCTTCGTTGTACCAGACTGCTATACGATTATTTTTTGAATAGGTATCATTTATTGTTAGTACATTAACAATATATAATATAGTATAGTCCTTCTGTATTTCCTCTTATTTTCAGGGTATAACCGGTCACAGTAAGATTGATGTTACGGCCATTTGTTATTAGTTGTCCAAGAATAATTTGAAGATTACGCATATCCACATTGACTATAACTAACGTGTTTTAAAATTTAATACAATTGGTCACCAAGCTCACCTTATGATGACTTGAACAGTTGAGACGATGTTCGCTGAAGTTTTCGAAGCAGCCGCTATAATTCCACTAAAATAGAGTCACGGCTTGACCAGCATCTCTCGAAATTATGCTCTACTTTACATACTACTCTCAAAATGATACATTTTGGATCACTTGGAAGGTGTTTTAACTCGGTACTGAAACTTAACAAAAATGCAGGCTGATAATTTGCGCTGATTACAACATTGATACCTTGATTGAATATCTCGAGTCATTGGCGTTTTCATCTCTACTAGAAGTGTCTAATTTGTCTCGATAATTATTTTATTTAATTAACCATTTCTGGATTTTCCCCAGTTTCCCCAGAGAGCACATATAAATTTTTATTATACACATATACATTTTCATATATATATATATTTTCACATATATATTTTCTTGCAGAATAATCCATTCTACTCTATTAATGAATTCATGAATTTAAACATAAAGCCATGTTCATTTCCTAATTAGACATTTAAATTTGTTTTTAATTAAGTTTGACATTTTTAATTTATTTTTTTATTTTAATGTTAGCTACACATTTTTAATAATGGATTCCATATGTGTACCGATTGTGTATGTACAATTGTACATATTTTGCATTTAATGTGATATTTATATTAATAATAACTGACAAACCTTTTATAACGGACTTTGTTATATGGTGAATAAATATCTTATATCTTATAAAACCCATTCTCAAAAAATATACTAAATTGGATGTTAATATTTTTAATTACCGACCGATATCCTTACCGTCTATTCTTCCAAAGGTCTTTGAGAAATTGTGTAAATCTCTTACTTCCCACAAAATATTAGCTAAATAAAAATTTGGATTCCAAAAGGGTAGCTCTGCTATTGGTGCCATTTTTGACATGGCTAACTTCGTATCGAAAGCTTTGGATTGTAAAATAACATAGTAACAGTTCTATTAGATCTGTCCAAGGCATTTGATCACGTAGATCACAACATAATGGTTTTGATGTTGAACCGATATGGTATACAGGGTAGAGTCAATTTGGTTAAATTCATACCTCTGGGACCAACAGTAAGGTGTTTTACGAGTACTTTCTATTATAATTAAAAACAGAGTTTTGATTAATAATACTATCCAGCTGGCGATTCTCACTGTTATTGGTTGGTGTAGACGTTAACGATTCCATACCAATGCCAATAAAACTAATATGATTAACTTGAGGAACTACAACACTCCCATTGTAAATGCAATGTCACTATTGAAGGTTAAACAATTGATTTTATAACGGAAGCTAAATTCTTAGGTGTATAGATAGATGAACGTATGAGCTGGAAAAGATACATCAAATCTGGAAAGCAAATTAAGCAGTTTTTGTTATGCCTTGAGAACATTTACTTATATAGTAACTAAACGAGCTGTACTCCAGGCTTTCTTCTAAATCAAAGGTGCTTTATGCCATGGCTGTATGGGGTCGAAGTACAGATACCATAGACGAACAATCATCCATGCAGAATGCAGATACTAAAAAATTTTTATAACATAGAAGCGCCGTATAAGGATTATAGAAGCTTTTAATTCTGACATGGAATCTTGTCGAAATTCATTAGTCAAATTAAAGGTTCGCACTATAACAGTACTTTAAATTATTGAACTTTGTAAGCTTTTCCGGAGATATCCAAATAAATTTTTCAGTCTACCACCAAGCTAAGTATAGTGATCGTTTAAATAAGCGTTACGAAAATAATCTTAAAGCACATAGTAATAGAACAGTATCTTAAAGTAAAGCTACAAAAAGGACTGTAATAAAAGTATATAATTCACTGCCTTTTAAAATAAAACTTCTAAATAGTAATTAATCCTACAAAAAAACCGAAAGGTGCTTGTTAAATATCTCTCCTTATGAACTCAAGGAATTTTATAAGTTTCAACAATGTTTATTTTATATGTAATACGTCTACTCAAGTATTGTTGAATTGACAATTCGTAATATTGGTAAATGTTAAATTGAATTATTGTTTTTTTTTTTTGGTTGTGTAGATTTTTAAATTTTGCATGTAATAGTATAATTAATATTGATGTTTACTGTGGGTAGAATTGGATTGGAAGTTATGATTATTATTCCTACCATCTATTATATAATGTAGTGACATGTAGTTAATTGCAGCTAAACATTGAATGGACCACAAACTCTGCACGTTGGCCGGTCTGCATTTTAATAGCGCCTAACTGCGTGGCTCTGTTCACCACATAAAAAACACGTGATATTTCTCTCGAAATTAATGTTCTGGTTCCCGTTGTGTGGATCAGCATCAGTTCTGCACTGCTCGAACCGATTCCTAAATATTGGGTAAATGTATTTCAGTTTGTCTTGTCAGATGGGGATGCTTTCAGTAATTCTAGTTTCCCCTCACTCCAAGTCAGATCATAATCGGGCTGAGACGAGTACTAGGTACGCGTCATACCTTGTAATCGAGACTGTATAAACAAGCTCACCATTATGTCAGCCTCCGCCGTGAAGTTGCCGTGATACTTTGGATCGGGCTTACCGGTATCCGGTACTGAGGGTTGTGTGCTGTTCGGTGTTACCAGGGTGTATTTAGGCTCCATAGCCTTTGCTTCAGGTTCATGAATTGGATCCCCGACGGTTGTGTTAGGACATGGTGCTGAGCTACTCCACCGCCACGGCTTGGGATCAAGAACGTCAGGGTATAAACCAAAAGTCCGTCTATCGCTTAAGCTTGGGCATTATGGATCCCACTTCTGAAAATTGTTAAGAATAGTATTACCACAAGATTATAAATAAAAGATATTACAATAAAACAACGCCATTTAGACTTATTCTCGTACATATATTTCTTTATACTTAATGAATGTGGTACGATAACCCTACCAAATTACTTTAATCAAGAAAATCCCCGTGGCAATGTAATTTATATAACTTTGTTAATTATTAACATAATGTTTTGATAATGTACAGAGATATCATCTCGGCAAAACAAATGATGGAACTAAATGGCTAAGCCCACAAAATGTAGATGACCCTTAGAATAATTATGTAGCTACATCTTACATACTTATCTTGGTGCACTAATTGTTATAAAGCAGATATATACTCATCTTTAAACAAAGCGTCGGTATTGAAATTGGATTAGTAACACATATCAAGGAGTCATTAATGATTCAATCAGATTTCCAGCAACAATAATTTCAAATGAAGTAATATTTCGTAATTATAATAAATGATTTATTGAAACATAGAAATAATCCTTTCTAAATGACGAAAAGAACAACAATAACAAAGTACAAAAGTATAAATTTGGAAAGCTTCGCTTATCTTGAAGATTATAAAAGATTATTTTCTTTATTTTATAAGTTCTCCTTTTTCCGTCCAATGCGTCAAAAGTCATCCACGAGACAGACATCATGTTCACAGCTTACGCTGCGAGCAGGCTTCCGACAAGAGTCGACCATCCTTTTTGAGAGAGAACGTCATGTTTACAGGTCACGCTGTGACCAGGCTCCCGACAATATACAGAAAATAAACATTTACAAACATACTTTAAAACAAATTTACATGTACAAAGGCAAATTTATCTCTATAATAAAGAGATTTCTGATATTATTTTCATGAAATTACATTTTCTATTAATAAAAAACCGACTTTTTGCTTCTTTTCAACGAAGCCGTCCCTCTCGCACTGAGGGTTTTTTCGCCAATGGAGTAACAGGGACGCTAAAACTTTTACATATCGCCTTAACTACGTCTCTATACAGGCCAAAAAGCAAAATTTGATGAAACACCATCATAATAGCTATCAGGATATCGTGAATATTGCCTCGTTTTTACGCAAATTTTAACAAGTTGTATAATTTGTATCTGTAATGGAAATAAAAGAAAATAGAAATACAGACGTCGTTCATGTAAAGAAGACCAAGTTTATTTACTTTTCTATAAATAAACAGTTACCGTTTCATGGAAAACAGTTTTTACCTGAAACCATTTCACAAATTCGGCGCTTTTTTAATATCTCGCCATCTTGCACCTCTTGATGAGAGATGAGTCGGGGTGCGGTGTGGGAGTGAGCGAAACATATATAAAGATGTGTGCAAAGTTTACTTGAGATCAGAGCCATTAGGACGTCACAAACACCGAAGTGTTAAGTATATGGCAGCTGAAGAAGGGCGGGATTTATTTCTCGTCGCTATCGTTGATTGGCTCCTCAACGGTGTTATAAATTGTAATATTATAACATCGGATAAACAAGGTACTTATTAAACCGCTTTTGATGTTGTACCTAATTTTAGTATGGGAGTAGATAAAATGATTTGTACTTCTGAAAATAAAGTTAATTATTTCATTAATTCCAGTGAGCATCACGGCCGCGGCCCCAGCTTCTCCCCCGCAGAGTGACGTCATCACGGCGGAACAGCTGCGCGTTCTGCAAGAGTTACCAGATATAGTGCTGCACGGGCTACTGCGTGATCTGCAGACGGAACGTGAAAGTCACTTCGGCAAGAAGAGTAACAGGATGCGCCTGCCTGAGGTTAGTCGGCTATTTGGTGATGCTGGTATATTTTAGCTAAGTTTAATTATTCAGGCGCTTGAATAAGTTAATGAGTCGTAAGTTTTTGACCGTTTTTAGCTGTGACTAAAGCATAAAGGAGGACACGGTACCGGGCCTCGATAAGTGGCAGAGCAAAACTATCATAAATTTACTCAGTACGCTCTAGTCGCTCGCGGTCCTCGCGGAACGTCTTAGAGGTTAGCTGTGCTTTCTACCCGAGTGATTATTGTTGTTTTACGCTGAAAATGCCTGATGCGCTTTTGATAAGTGCAAAACTTACTACATGAAATGTAATAAACATGATGGGAGTCACATATCATGCGGAAGTATGTCAAAAAGTCATTGCTTTTAATTATTTTTGTTTAAAAGCCGATTATTTTACAGAGATCGACCCGAGAGCGGCCATTTTAAAACACAACCAGTTGAATGGTCTGAATTATTCTAGTGCACAGCACGCGGTGGCCTATTAGTTCAGCAGGAGAGGGGGGCGGGGTAGTGCTCTACGCGATATGTAGATTGGCCGACACCAACTAAGATCGCAGGTATTCGCGCCGTTTTTTGAGTAGAGATTTATGTGAGGGTAGTTGGCCTTCCCTTATGCTTTAGTCAAAGGTTTTTAGCATTTCAATTTGTTTCTTACTCAAGAATTTCGGTATCTATAATAATTTTTTATTACTATATAATTTTTCATGGCTTTCTCGCAACATGGTAAGTAAAGTACTGTAATATACCAGCTAGGCACATGTGTAGAGGACTAGTTTAGGTTAGGTGTTGTAGTTAGTAAGGTTGATGAACTATTTGACTCAGTATTAACTTGCCAATCGGTAATCTTTATGGATCGATACCGTGTTTATTATTTCGCGTATTCCAAAAATGAATAACAAGTCAATATTTTTATATTTGTTTGATATAACTTTTGTTGTATCAAACAAAATACGACAGGATAGTCCATCTGACCATTGCTCGGATATCGTCGCGTTTCTGAGCTGAAGGCATATTTCTGCTGATTATCAAGTTGATCTATTCGCCTCAGCCACACTGTCGACGAGTGGCGAGGGAAATGGTGAGGGAAATCGTGTGGCTGCGTTACTCACGCTGCTGCTCCCGTTTTTTGTACGCGAGTTGACAAGTAGCCAGCAGCCATCGCTCGTTCGCGCTACTACACGCGCTAGCGCAGCCCGCGGTATTGTCTATGGTCCGCATCGAGCGCTCTTGAGAGAAGCACATGTGATTTTTGTCGTCAGATAAATATATAGATCTGCAAATAAAGATACTGAACAAATTATTTTGGTGTTTAAAAGGAGTGCCGTTTCTGCAAGAACAATGGCGAGCGCGAGTTGTACTACCGGTCCCACGTGCTGAAGGACCCGATGGGCCGCGTCAACTGCCCCGTGCTGCGGGCCTTCGTGTGCAAGCGATGCGGTGCTAGAGGGGACACGGCTCACACGATCAAGTACTGCCCACTCAGCACATACGAAGGTGACCGATCTACAGCTACTGCATCTTTGTTCACTCACCATGCTCCTTACTTTACAGACAGACGGTGGTGTCAGTGTTAATCCAATTATGGGCTGTGAAACAACTCCACACTCGAACACCCACGTTTTACCAATGATTATTAGATCCCAGTGTGATGTGTGGTGAAACTTATCGCCGTCATTCGGGCACAAATATGGTACCTAAACGTTATACAACCAGTCTCTGCTTCCGAAGTACGCAGACCGAACACAAATATGCGGCTACGGGATTTGAACCCGTGACCTCCGGATGGTCGAGTACTCGAACCACTAGACCACAGATATATTGAAGTCTGTCGGTATTTCACGTGTTTGTATATTTTTCAGAGCGCATCCACTCAGTGAACATGATGCGCATCGTGCGACTTCAATCTAGACGCAGGCGCTCGACATCTCTGCACTCGCAAGTGGACAAGTTGGCGTACATGGTCCAAGAGCCATTTAGCGGCCAGCGCTACGTGGACCAGTCACTAGACCCCGCCTGGGCTGCGCTCGAGCAAAAGCTGATGCTATAGGGTGAATAGCTGTATTTCAGTAAAACGTAAAGGCGATAAATCTGAGAAGCCCAGATCATATAAATAACTTAACAATAACCTCTAGTTCCTGTGACTTGTCACATTAACGTAGCCATGGTCAAAATGTATGAAAATTTGTTATTTGAGAGCTTTAAATATCAACTGACTACTATTTCAGAAATTCGAGAAAGTTAGGTACCTGACATAGAAACTGTCAAAATGTATGGAAATTAATGATCTGATCTATTTCCATACATTCAAATAGGCGTAAATTTTAACCTTTTTTTAGGGCACCTAAGAGGTACAAAAGGAACCTTTATGGTGAGACTCCGTTGTCCGTCCGCCCGTCCGTATGTCACAGCCTTATAACTTTAGCACCGTCAAAGATAAAGACTTGAAATTTGGCACAAAAATAGCATTATTACATAAAACGGTGAAAAAAATTGAAAAATTTTAATGTTCAAAATATTTAAATTACAAAAAAGAAGAAACCTAAAAATATGGGTATCAAATTGTAAATATTAAAGAGCTGATTGTAAAAATAACTATATTTACTGGCACTGATTTCGAGAAATCTTTGGAAAACCACAAAATAATCCCTCCCTATTTCTTCGAAACTGGTAAACAGAAAAAATTTAACAAAATGTCGATTATAGGTCATAACTGGCCAATTACAGGAAAACTATAGCGAATAAAAAAAAAACACAAAAGAAAAAAATATATATATATTTTTATAAATCCTTATATCCAACTGGAGGACCGAAAAATATGAAAAAAAAAACATGGTAATATGTGCTTACGTAAAGATTACAGGAAAAATATAGCGGTTGAGAAATTCACGAAAACAAAATGACAACATTCCCAAAACATTCGCGTTACGAAACCCTATTGTACGAGAGTATGACTCGCACTTGACAGTTTTTTTTTTTATACTTGCGATTGTCGGCACTTGGTGAAACTTGAAACACATCTTGAATTAAAACACTTGTACTAGTAGTTTCACTTTATTTGTGTTAACTCCCGACCGGTTTCGGATTTTATTCCATTTTCAAGGGAAGCAAGGTTTACGTTGCTCAGAGCTAGTGCCTGGAGTCATGTAAAATAATTTAATTAAGATCTTCCCTTGAAAATGGAATAAAATCCGAAACCGGTCGGGAGTTAACACAAATAAAGTGAAACTACTAGTACAAGTGTTTTAATTCAAGAAGTTTTTTTTTTTTTTTCAGAAACTGGGATTCGATACGTGCTACTCCTGTAGTGCCATAAATGGCTCAGAAATTACGTTTTGTTTCGTCGTAATTAGTGACTCAACGTACCTATTTACTATTACATTCATATTTTCTACCAGTTAGAAATATGAAATTATTTCAAAGTTATTTGTATGCGTTTTAAGTTAAGACTTTAATTTTCTCTTATATAATCAAAATATATTATGCTTTTGCAGAGTACCGTTTCTAAGATGACCTGCATGTTGTTTACGGAAAAAATCAATTTCAACATTATAATGTACTTATAAAATCATTTACTATTTACATTGCCGCTTCCATTTGGATTTGATAATAAAATTGTTAAAATTGTCTTTATTTATGTAATCAATGATAAACATTGATTACAGAAATAACGTGGGTATATATTTCCAATAAAACAATTCGATAAAATTTATAAAAAACCGTCATAAATTTCTGAAGCACATTTACAGTTGTAAACAATAAAATTCTTGGTATACATAATTTATTAAATTTTTCTTACTTTAGTGATTTGATTTACTTTGATAATGATTTATCGAAGTATTCAATGCTACACTCTTCGTCAAAGAAAATATACGTCATATAATTAGGTATATACATGTAAACCAATGTTTACAGATCCGGTTTCTGTTGCAAATATTAACAAAAACAGCGATTCACTGCTAATTGGTCATAGAATTATATATTATTTGTAAGATTAGTTACCTATATTTTTGTTGATTACTATGAAGATTAATATTTTTTGTTTGTTTATTGAAATAATTTTTGTTCAAGTTTATTAAGTGTCGGCGTGTTTTGATAATAAATGACATCAATGATTGGATTTTTTTTTCACTCATTATTCGAAACGGTTGATTCCTCAAAGTTAGATTTAATGTTTCCTCGTAAAACGAACTAATTATAGTGCACTTTTTTATATTTAAGTATTTCGAGTTAAATCCCAACTTTTTTGTCTTTAAAAATGATAAGAATAAGATAAAACAACGTAAAATAAAATGTTTGTGAGATGTGTGGACTGAACGTGCGGTCCAAAATAGAATTACATCGATAAAAGCTATGAATGAATTGAAGGGTTCATACTTGAGGACCCCAGTCCTCGAGACACCCGTCCTTTAGGACCCCGGTCCTTGAGAACCCCGATAAATTTGATTATCTTTTTTTTGTTTAATTTTGCTATTATCATGCTGGTGTACCATCGATACAAAAAGTGCTTCAAAGTACATTAATTAAATAATGTGTTAGTTTGGTTAATGCAACCTAGTTTAGAGTTAAGCTGATATAATTTTATGTTATTTCATATTTTAGATCCCTAGAAATACTAATGACGACCCAGAAAAGTGGAACCATTGTTAAAAATTCTACCTGGCCACTAACTAGTTATAATGAAACAATAGAGCCGGCGCTGCCAGATGATATGCCAATAAATCTGTCTCTTTTACGCATGCATAACAATGTACTTTTCTATCTCTTTCAATCAATTTTGCTGGAATTAAAAAAAGGTAAATGTAAAAGCACTAGTGCAGTTAAATAAAGTAAAAGTACGCGTGATTTAAAAGCTGCATTATGGACCTAAAGGCGCTGAAATAAGAGCCACTTTATTAGCAACTGCTGATTATTCATTTTGTTAGTTTAACACTTTTGTTGGCGATTATACTTTAAGCGACATTGGCATTTTTTCAAATTTATCGGGGTTCTCAAGGATCGGGGTCCTAAAGGACGGGGGCCTAAAGGATCGGGGTCCTCGAGGAAAAACCCAAATTGAAGTGTGAGCGATGATTGGTCCGTAATTTGTGAGCTAGCAAACGATGTGAAAGATAGCTTATGATTCGGATCGCATTAATAAAATAAACTTTTAACAAAAAAATAGCAACCGACTTCAATAGTAACAGCAGTCATTCACTAAAAAGTTAATAATAATTCTATAAAGACCGATGGTACCGAAGCAACACTTTTGCCGACTTCTTTCTTCCTGAAACAATATGTTATCTAGAAGTCGGCGTTCTTATATTGGTTTTTATGTTGCTATATCGTAGGAAATACGCCGACTTCTAGATAACATAATGTTTCAGGAAGAAAGAAGTCGGCAAAAGTGTTGCTTCGGTACAATCGGTCTTTATAGAATTATTATTAACTTTTTAGTGAATGACTGCTGTTACTATTGAAGTCGGTTGCTATTTTTTTGTTAAAAGTTTATTTTATTTCACATTTTTTAGTTGTTGAGTGTTGCTGGCTTAAATTGTGAGGTATAGGTAGTTCTTGCAAACGTGGTGTTAATATGAAACGAAGTTCAAGTGAGTATAAGTAGCCATGTTTGAGTAGCTTCCTGCTATCAGCACCCTAACACAACATGATTACCGCAATCTCGAGTTATGTGCTGTCATCCGTTGAAGAGTTCTACGGTGAAGAAGCCAAGATCGAAGGTCAGGTGGGTACACTGGCAATTTTCAGCAATGCCCTGCAACGAGCACCCTAACACAAACTGGTTGCCGCAATCCAAAGTTATGTGCTGTCATCCGTTGAGGAGTTCTATGGTGATGAATCCAGGATCTAAGGTCAGGTGGGTATTCTGATTATCTCCAAGTAATACCCTTGAATCAGCACCCTAACGCAGTGATTGCCGCAATCTCGAGTTATGTGCTCTGATCCGTTGAGGAGTTCTATGGTGAATATGGTGATGAAGCCAGGATCGAAGGTCAGGTGGAAGAATGTCGATTTTCAAGTAATACCTTGTAATCAGACCCCAGCCCCAGGTACAAAGCGATTACCTCAATTTCGAGAGGTATGCTGTCATTTTCTGAGGAGTTCCACTGCCTATCTCTGAAGACCTTCATCAGATCATGACCAAACCTAAAATGGGACCTACCTGGAATTAAACTCTTCCAAACAAAAAAAGAATTATTCAAATCGGTTCAGAAATGACGGAGTTATGGAGTAACAACGCCAAAAAAAAAAAAAAAAATACAGTCGAATTGAGAACCGCCTCCTTTTTTGAAGTCGGTTAAAAAAGATACATCTTAACCATAACCTCTTATCACAGAATACAATACGATTATTTGATTTTATTTCGTCAAAGTGCCGTGAAAGAAGAGTTTGTAGCACTGTTCTTAAAAGTAAGACTCAGATAGCGACGAAAAAATATATATACATATAAATTCTTTCTTTTCGACGAAAAGTTCCACACGACTTTTTATTTGTTTCTCTCATGGCCGAATAAAACATATACTATGGTTTGTCTGATCTGAACTGCTGAAATAATGGAGTGAAAACAAAAAGAGTGAAAACAATTTTTGACATTCCATTCCGTTCAACGCTCACATCGCCTCACCTCCGTCGCATGAGCCACGAAAGTCATACGAATGAACGAACGCATTTGCTTCACTCATGGATTATTATCCATTCACCTCATTCATTCGTAATCGATTTTAGCGAAATAATTCTATTTCGGAACGCAGGGTATGTAATATATTTAAACAAGTATAGTGTGGACTGAATGATATATTTAAACAAGTATAGTCATGTGCGTGTAGATTGAGTGGTATATTTCAAAAGTTGATTCAATCCATAAGAGGCGATGTGAATTTTATTTTTGTCACTGTCACTCCAAGCGAACAAACGCAGTGCGCGAGGGGCGGATTCAGGTCGAAAGGGAAACAAAAGTTACTTTTATACGAGTACCTATATTAAAAAAATAAAGAGCAAAATTTCCAAAATAAAAATCTGGATATAGATGAAACACATCTTATAAATATGTTCAGTACATGGTTCCTATTCGTCAAACGCGAAAGTGTTTGAAAACCTCATTTCAACAATTATTTCTACCGAGAAAAGTTAATCCAAACATGTTTTAATATAGTTAAAATGCTTATACCAGAAATTGATCACAATTACTGATAAATTCGAACAAATTTGAAAGCCCCATATACCCGGCGCAGTCCCCTCTGTCAAAGTACTTGTTCTGTATCAATACGCGGGACTTCTCTCGTGAATACCACGTTGAATAGTTTTTTAAATGAAACAACAGATTACAACACAGCTTTTATTACAGCCTCAATTTATGAATAACATAGGATCTCGTACAATACTGATTATGTATTTAGGTAGTTGTGTTGATAACTAAATCTACTTCAGCTGTTAACTCATAATTTTATTGAAAATTGGAGCTGATTAAAAATGCACCCGTGAGATTCACTATTAACAGCTGTGGCAACTCCAATTTTAACCCTAAAATACGATGAAGATAAAAAAGAACAAAAATTGCATTTACGACACAACGTTGAAAATTTTAATGATGAAGGTATGTTGTCTCAGACAGCAACAATGGATTAAACAACCAGAAGTAAAATGCCTTAAATGCAATTTTCCAATCCGCAAAGAACTATGTTCAAAGACAGATTGTATTATAGAAAAATATGTCACGTGATTGAAATTAAGATATGTAAGATGGACCCGAGCAACGATCTGCACTGTGAGCGATCAAAAATTATAGAGATTATGAGAATTGTGATGGTTAACCCGTCAAATGGTTATGAGCAACGATCTCGCCTATTGTTTTAGCAATAATAAGGACTCGAGCCTTTACATAAATAGGTGTAAATAATAAATAGAGAAAAAATTAACCACATTTTGTACTATTACAGAATACCATTTGATCGTCTGCGTTGCTTTTAATTGATAACTTTAAATTTATCAAAAGAATATTGAAGGACCTTAATTTTTGCTCAGATAGTAATGGCTCCATGAATGTAATGGCTTCACTTACAAAAAATAACAATGTGCTCGCTCGTCTAGTTAGTTGTTAGTATAGAGCTCGGGAGGTTTGGCAACACTGCTGCGATCTAAAGTTTTAGCGATGGTGACAATTACAAGGGTTAATCCATCAAATCGATCTGAGCCAACATCGCTTACACCAAGGTGCGTTACATTTCCTAATTTCAATCACGCAAATACAAAACAGTCTCTTGGAACGATTATACACCACAAAAAGTACTACAAGATACGGTACAGTCCCACCAACTTTACTGTGACATGAATGGCGCGCTAACGCGAAGCTGGCGACATCTCTTTAATGTTCGAAAGAGAAATAGCTGTCAATATAATCGCATCTAAATGCAGTAATTGGATTTGTTATAAATAAAATCACAAATCGGAACGCACCCCATTTCACAGACAAGTAGATGTGATGCTCGTCCCCTCCCCCCTAGTATAGTTTAGTTGGCGTCCATGAAGTACTCCTGCGCAGCCTTAGAGTCAGGCTTGATGGTCTTGCTGCCTGGGCGCCAGTTGGCGGGGCACACTTCGCCGTTCTTGTCTGTGAACTGGAACGCTTGCACCAGACGTAGGGTCTCCTCTACGGACCTGGAAACCGACGTCACTTGTTCATTACAATGATAGATAAGTGGAAGGTTGTGTTCGACCGTGCTGGTCACTGAATGACGCTGTTATGTTCATTACAATGATAGATAAGTGGAAGGTTGTGTTCGACCGTGCTGGTCACTGAATGACGCTGTTATGTTCATTACAATGATAGATAAGTGGAAGGTTGTGTTCGACCGTGCTGGTCACTGAATGACGCTGTTATGTTCATTACAATGATAGATAAGTGGAAGGTTGTGTTCGACCGTGCTGGTCACTGAATGACGCTGTTATGTTCATTACAATGATAGATAAGTGGAAGGTTGTGTTCGACCGTGCTGGTCACTGAATGACGCTGTTATGTTCATTACAATGATAGATAAGTGGAAGGTTGTGTTCGACCGTGCTGGTCACTGAATGACGCTGTTATGTTCATTACAATGATAGATAAGTGGAAGGTTGTGTTCGACCGTGCTGGTCACTGAATGACGCTGTTATGTTCATTACAATGATAGATAAGTGGAAGGTTGTGTTCGACCGTGCTGGTCACTGAATGACGCTGTTATGTTCATTACAATGATAGATAAGTGGAAGGTTGTGTTCGACCGTGCTGGTCACTGAATGACGCTGTTATGTTCATTACAATGATAGATAAGTGGAAGGTTGTGTTCGACCGTGCTGGTCACTGAATGACGCTGTTATGTTCATTACAATGATAGATAAGTGGAAGGTTGTGTTCGACCGTGCTGGTCCCTGAATGACGCTGTTATGTTCATTACAATGATAGATAAGTGGAAGGTTGTGTTCGACCGTGCTGGTCACTGAATGACGCTGTTATGTTCATTACAATGATAGATAAGTGGAAGGTTGTGTTCGACCGTGCTGGTCACTGAATGACGCTGTTATGTTCATTACAATGATAGATAAGTGGAAGGTTGTGTTCGACCGTGCTGGTCACTGAATGACGCTGTTATGTTCATTACAATGATAGATAAGTGGAAGGTTGTGTTCGACCGTGCTGGTCACTGAATGACGATGTTATGTTCATTACAATGATAGATAAGTGGAAGGTTGTGTTCGACCGTGCTGGTCACTGAATGACGCTGTTACTACTTACTTAGGTATATGCCTAAATACCAAGCTGGGAAACAGCTCTTTTGTTTTTGGTACATGCCATACATTTTATGAATACCAACACAACATACACAAGAAGATATTTACGCGTATATATTTGACATTTAAAAAACCTTATTTATCGTTATAATTAATGTCTACAATCCTAAATTTCACGAATGGAACTTTAAGTGATGAGATATTCACGTCCAAAAATCACCATTATTATCACTGACTGACTGACTTACTTACTTACTTATATAAAACCTAAATCACTTCCAGGTGACTTGGAAATTTAATATTTGACATAAAGATAGATCTTTGAGCATATACAAAGGAAAAAATCAGAAGATTACTTATATTTAATTACTAGCTTCTGCCCGCGGTTTCACCCGCGTGGTCTACGGGAAAAAAGTGTATTTTTTTTCCCGAAACAAACATTATAGGCGCTCTCACTCTCTCAATTGAATGTACAAACTGATAATATCCCAAATAAAGATAGCGAGGCCTGGCATTCATCTGAATATCTTCGAGATCGTGGTAAGTACGCGTCTATGTGTGCGTGCGCCTGTTTTCGCAAGTTATATGGAGAGAGCCTTCTGTTAGTGGTTATTTTGTGGTGTGGTGATGCCGTTTATTGTAGTGTTAAGATCACAGATACATACCGTCCGACGGGCAAGTCGTTGACAGTGATCTGGCGGAGGTTCTGCTTGTCGTCGATGATGAAAAGGCCGCGGAAGGGGATCCCTGACTCCTCGTTCAGGATGCCGTAGTCGCGCGCGATGCGGTGTGACTTGTCAGAGATTATCGGGATGTTCATGGGACCGAGACCACCTGGAAGGAGATATTGTCATTGTATCATCAGTTTGCAATGTTGTGACGTCACATTACAGTACGTGGGAGACTGTCAGGGATAACAGGTATTAATAACATTACTAGCTTAATGTAAACAGTTACAGAATATACAAGGTGACTTTTTGTTCATCGTCCAAATTCATACTGGTGGCTTGGTAAGTGATCAGTATCATGCATCAGTAACATCGGCTACATCATGCACGTGAACAGCGTGTCGAACGTGGTACAGAACTGCAACGTTTACATGTACGCTGATAACATGTGCCTGCTGTACGCCGGAAACGATATGCCGGAGATGGTAAGCAATGTACAGGCGGACTTTGACAATATTAGTAAATGGGCACACGATAATGGCATCATTTTGAATTTAAATAAAACGAAATGAATGCACATTTCTTCACCTCATAATAAGAAAGCCAAAACCTTACAACCTTCAGATATAAAAGTATTAGGTCACAGTTATGAATGTTTTCATAAAAATAAACAAGGCTGTACCTGTAAAACTTTAGAAATAGTAGATGAATTTAAATATTTGGGATTATTAATCGACAAAAATTTCAATTGGAAATTACACACAAATGAGGTTTGCAAAAGATTAAGATCAGTTTTAGGACAATTTTATCACCTATGTAGGATAGTAAACAAACGAACCCTGTACATTGTTTACCATGCGCTTGCTGATTCACTGCTGAGTTATGGATTGAGTTGTTATGGACTTACATTCAAAACATACTTAGACCAAATTAAGCAATTACAATTAAGAATAATTAAATACTTAGTAGATAAAAATACGAAGGCTAAATGTAAGGGCGAATATGATAAATTGTTTAAAATGTGTAAGATTCTCCCTGTACACTATAAAGTCAATTTAAAATGTGTAAGATTCTCCCTGTACACTATAAAGTCAATTTAAAATGTGTAAGATTCTCCCTGTACACTATAAAGTCAAATACCTCAAAGGTCTGCAAATTTATTACACTAAAGACTTTAAAATTCCTAAACCAAATAGACATTTCACTAGAGCAGTAAAAAGTGGCAAACTATCACAGCCATCATCCAAAAACTACTATGGAGAGAGAACTAGGGAATACGTAACTCCCAAGTTATGTAATAACTGTCCTCTCCTACTGGAAGAAAATAAGTTAAAAATTGGTAACTTAAAGAATAAATTTAAGAGCACATTGTTATCTTTTCTGAATAATTAAAACTTTAAACGCATAGCTACAATTCTACAAAACTATAATTATTATTATTTTTTCTCAAGACTCCATAAGTATTAGATTTTAAGTTACTGCCTAAAATGCTTATTTAAGGGGGAACGATTCGAGCAGCTAGGCACCACATCCTCGTGAGATGGCGCTGTTTTGCCAATATTGATATTGAATTTTTTAATGATCTTACTTTGTAATATAAACAAACAGAACCTCACTTCGCGATCCAATACAAGCATATGTGATAAGTTCTAATCATTACACAATCGATAAATCATTCAACTTTTACATAAATTGGCCTACAAGTTTTAATTGTACCGATCTCTGTGTATACAAGAAATCTTACCCACACATGTAAATTGTCACTACAGGTAATTAATAATAGCAAATTTCATTCACCTCAACAAGACATCGCGTGGCGCATTGTAGCGTATACTTACTTCGCAATTCATGGTATCTAGGTTCGATCCCCTATCATAAATTCTTTTTGTGTTTTAAATTTGTATTATTTTGCTATGTATGAAAATATAGCAAATTTCGTTCACCTCAACAAGACACCGCGTGGTACATTGTAGCGTATGCTTGCTTCGCAATTTATGGTATCTAGGTTCGATCCCTATCATAAATTCTTTTTGTGTTTTAATTTGTATTATTTTGCTATGAATGAAATTTTATTATGAAAATATAATGAGAAGTTTTTATAATGAAATAAAAAAGACCAATTATAAGATTTATTTATTTACAAGATCGAAATACTTGCATTTTTCGTTACTTTCATTAGTATTATTTCTGGTAAAACGATACCAATTTTGGTATCATTCCTTGTATAAAGTCTTCATCCCTGTCAACTTCCACCACACACAGTGATGGGTTGCAGCGGTGTTATGAAGCACACAAAATAACACTTCATTTTTGTCACTTTGAGCTGTCCCTAGACCTGCAATAAAATAAAATTGTGAAAGTACTGAAGAAAGTAGAGAATCATAAGTTCATAACGTAAGGAAGTAAGAAATAATAATGTGTCATGGTGTAAGTTTAGTGGTTTTTGATAGTTGTAGCTAAATTAACTTATCTATAAAAATATGTTTATTTTGCGATTTCAGGATTGTCCCTACAGTATACAAGGTGACTTTTTGATCATCGTCCAAATTCATACTGGTGGCTTGGTAAGTGCTCGGTATCATGCATCAATAACAATTTTGGTAAAATTCGTAAAATGAAATTTCAACTCCCCATAGTGATTCACTCGGGACTGGAACTGAATTTATATGGGAAGCCGAAATTTCATTATACGAATTTCACAAAAATTGTTACTGATCCAAGATACTGATCACTTATCAAGCCTCCAGCATGAATTTGGACGATGATCAAAAAGTCACCTTGTATATATCGTCACAACTTGAATCCCCGCGGGGGTGTCAGAGGTATTTTCCTAGTGTGGACTGTGCGGTGAAAGTCATAGTCCACACATGTACACCCTCATTTCACCGACGATTGTTACGTCTGTTACGATTGTATGGAGATTGAGACTCCAGCATTTTACTGCCTGAGCTACGCCACTGTCCCCATATTAAAAGTACTAAAATGTGATAAATAACAATAATTTCACAAACCTGGTAATAATAGCTGTGCTTTTTGTTCATTTTGAAAGCGCCATCTGCTAGAATAATGGGGAATTTTTTTCTCTCCTTGGCTGCAGTTTCGATATCCTGGTTGTTTCTCGCCAGTGAAGGAAAATAAAAAAATATATATATTTTAAAATCTCATTTCTTCAATTTCTTTGTCATCCATGTTTAAATTACATAGTACACAATTTTCCTTTTTCCGTATTTTAACTACATCACATCAGCGAAGCAAAGCATATAATATGTATATATGTATTTGATGTTTTCAGAGATACAAATATTTTGAAATCAGGACCTGTTTCTTTATTTCGTATTTACTGTCATGCATGATTCATGATAGATATAACTTGAAAATGTTTAGACTTCAAGAGATAAAATTTTAGTATTACATACCGAAATTACGGTACATTTGGCACAATGGCAACACTAGTTAGAATCAAAAAAGCATGCATTAGCAGTTTCGAAGAAATTATAATAAGAATTCGGAGCGGCAACGCCGCAGTCGTCCCCGCTCCGTACATCTGGCAGCGTTGCATAATATACACATACGTAAAAAAGGTACTCACACATGCTTGTATGTTACTGCGTAGTGCGCACCACTACAATGTCAGAATTTGACGAAATATCATTACTAAAATGTGCTTGAAAGGTAATTTTTAAAAATATATTTTATTAATTCGCGACTTATTGTGGCGTTACTAAGATTATTGACATAATTTTCAGTACATATAACCATATGGTTAACTCAGGAAAAGGCCGGAACTTTTGTATAGGAATCGGATCCCCTTAAGGAACAAAAATTTGTAAGAGCGTATCGCCTGTAGCATTGCAATATTTGTAATACTTCTTGATCCTTATTTTTCGATAACCTCTTTTGGTTTTGCTGGCACTCGAAGCCAAATGGAACTTTTTAAATCTAAATTCAAAATTTTCTCTTTTCGTAAAACTAAAACAAAAGAATAACTTCTTGGGAGAATTTTCCACAGAAGCATCCTTGCAGATAAGATAATTATAAATATCTGATTTAATTATTATTACCATATTGTTACTGACAAAACTTTGTAACTGCTGAAATAGAAAGGCTGCCTAACTGCAGGTATGTAAATATAATAATTCAATGTGAAACTCTGTCCAAGTCATGTCTGGCTCACTAAGACTGAACTGGTATATCGATTATTGAGGGAGCCAGATGCGCCTTGGACAGTTCTTCAGTTACTGTCCTTGTTCCAGCCTTTCCTTTTTGGACTACTATCTTCCTACTCTCCTCTCCTATCCTGTTCTACCTTCGACCACTATCTTCGACAATTGACGGAAGTATCTGGACGCTGTGCCACTCAAGCTTGATAGCCGCCTGCACTCACCTAGGACTAAATCGAGGCCAGTGCTGTCTTTTTGTAAATACTTTTATAAACCTGATCTTTTCCTCCTTCTTTATTGTAAATATATCTATTGAACTACGATCCACCTTTTAATCTGCTCCCGCTAGCTAGCCCGGTGGCACGCCAACAAACTGTTTAGCAGTTTGGCGAATATTGTTTACTGAAATTTGTGTATAATATAATTTTTGGTGAAATTCGTAAAATGAAATTTCGACTCCCCATAGTGATTTACTCGGGACTGGAACTGAATTTATATGGGAAGCCGAAATTTCATTATACGAATTTCACAAAAATTGTTACTGATCCAAGATACTGATCACTTATCAAGCCTCCAGTATGAATTTGGACGATGATCAAAAAGTCACCTTGTATTATACATTTGCCTTTCGCTCGCGTGGAGCGGAGCGGATGGAGACCCGCGTTAATTACATCTGCTCCGTTTTCGGCTCGGCGGTTATTATATTAAAACCCCTTATAGCCTATAATACCACGGTCACTACGATTTTAATAAAGAAAACCACACCCACATCTGTCGAGCGGTTCTCAAGTTAAAACGATACATACAGACAGCCAAAAATAAAATAAAATGGTAGTTTTGGCTTCATTACAATACTAATAAAATAACCCATTTTCATTTGAAATTTCGCAAAAATATTCAATATACAGACAACACTTCTTTTACAACTTCATTATTAGTATATAGATAGTAGCTTGGAGAGTAGAGTGGATAACGCATGTGGTAGAGTAGTCGGATAAATAGTGCGCTAGTTACTCTACTTCTAACTAGCCTAAAATAAAAAAACTCGGCAGAAATAGAAACGAACATGAAAAATTACAAGGTAAAAAACATAAAATGTAGTAAGTAATGTTATTTTTTCTACTACTTTTATGAAAAAGTTCCATTTAATACTCGAAATTAGTTTTGAAAATCGAACTTTCCGGGCCGCGTCGCAGAATGACTATCAGTAAAAATTGTATTGAAATATCGTATTGAAATTTCATTTATTGAAAAATTAGGTTCTTTTTGACGTTTGTCTTCATTTCATGCTAAATTAGGTTCTTTTTGACGTCCTTAGTTTGTCTTTACAATCGAAATTCCGTGCGTTCCGATTCACGACATAATCGATTATATCGCGACTGACACTCTTTTTTCGCAAAATGATACTGGCCACAGATAAAAGCCGCTGGCTGAAGCCTGAAAAAAAAAGGTAAAAACTGCATCGCGCTTTGCAAAGTCATAAAATACATTAAATTTGAAAGGAAAAATTAAATATTTAAATACATAAATCAGGTAGTAGAAAGAGTATCGTTCGTAACGAGTAAAAATGGGTTTTCTTACCCTCGGAATGTAAGCTTTCGGCTCACGTCGAAACTAGCTTCATTCCTCGGGTAAGAAAATCCGCCATTTTATACTCGTCACGAAATATACTATTATCTACTGGGAGTACTGCAACGTAATTAATTACATTATCAAAAGCGGTTTTATAAGTACCTACATTGTTATATACTATCCATGATGTTAACACTGCTTCACGCTTAGCCACTAATGACAATGGAAATGGATAGAAAGCGCCGGTGATATCGACGATGAAAAGCAGCAGTAGTCTGTAACACAACTCGATAAAAAAAGCTACGGCTTTATGTTCGAGACATATGCACAGAAAGATGACTGCTAAATACGCGTCAAAACGGTTCATAGCCAGAGAAATACGAGCAGTAGCATGTGAACGAAAAAAACATTGAAGTATTAGAGCTGAAAAATGACCCCACGATAAAGATGGCGACGGCTCCAATAGCGTTCATTGTGTCTTTGCGTCGGCCAATCACGGCTGACCTAGTGTAGCATGACAACAGTACGAACCAACATGAGTCTTTTGTCCTTTTCAGTCCCTGGTACCATTTTCGAATGATACTTTTGTTAGAAATCAGTCTTCTGTGTTTTTTTCATTCGCCGGTAGTAGCTATTTTCTAAGGTATCTATATTTTACCATGTCTCAATAACAATTTCAATATTGTATTATTTTTTCATTTTACAATGAGCAATGCTTGTGGAGTCGGTATCTTTGGTTACAATCTTTAGTATTGGAATGTCGGCTTCGTTTGTTAATAAATATTCATGTTTTAACCCATTAATGGAAATACCACAAACGCATTATAGCATTGTTCTTGGTTACACTATAAACAAATTCCATCTTATAACAACAACTTATTGTACTTTTCAGTTGTTTAAAAACTAGATCGTACTAATACTGTGGCATGTGTTGACCGGTGTGACAATAAACAAATACAGGTAACATTAAATGAAACTAGGTAATCTAATGATCATACTAATTTTACCAAGAAAACTTCAATTGGTCTGCCCCAAAGAATAACTCAAATTAAATGTGACTGGACCGTGATTTTATTTCAAGTCACCCGTCTTTCATTCAGAATTTATAATTTGGGCTTATACTACCGCATCAGTCTGAAGACAGGGGGTCTAGCACACGCCGTCGATACATCGAACTTACATCATACCTGCTCTCTCACACGTAGAAACGCGAAGGGTGCAAGTAGGATAGATAGACGCTGTGTCTTTGGAGCGTACTAACCACGCAAGTATAGTAAGAACACTTCGCACCGGATCTCGTTACAATATGTACAGATCCACCCCGCGTTCCGAAATAGAATTATTTCGCTAAAATCGATTACGAATGAATGAGGTGAATGGCTAATAATCCATGAGTGAAGCAAATGCGTTCATTCATTCGTATGACTTTCATGGCTCATGTGACGGAGGTGAGGCGATGTGAGCGTTGAACGGAATGGAATGTCAAAAATTGTTTTCGCTCCATTATTTCAGCAGTTCAGATCAGACAAACCATAGTATATGTTTTACTCGGCCATGAGAGAAACAAATAAAAAGTCGTGTGGAACTTTTCGCCGAAAAGGAAGAATTTATATGTATATATATTTTTTCGTCGCTATCTGAGTCTACGTTAAAGAACAGTGCTACAAAATCTTCTTGTTCCATCACGAATCACGGCACTTTGACGAAATAAAATCAAATAATCGTATTGTATTCTGTGATAAGAGGTTATGGTTAAGATGTATCTTTTTTAATGCGGTCCGAATCATAAGCTATCTTTCACATCGTTTGCTAGCTCACAAATTACGGACCAGTCATCGCTCACACTTTAATTCATTCATAGCTTTTATCTATGTAATTCTATTACGGACCGCAGGGATAGTGGCGTACCTTGTTTCCGTGGTGTGTTGATCCAGGCGAGGTGAGTGAAGTGAGAGTCGGTGGATGCGGCGATCACTTCGCACCCGATCTTACGGAAGTCGTCGGCGCGTTCGGAGAACGCAATGATCTCAGTCGGGCACACGAACGTGCTGGAAGTCAGAGAGAGAGAGCTGGGATTAGTTATGCGTTTAGATACTAGCGCACCTCCGGGTTTCCGGAAACTACGGACTTTTAGCCATGAATCTAGGAGATACCAAATCTATAATTCTTGCAGAAGTAGGAAGATCTTGGAGGTTAGTGCCGTTTATAGATGACTACATTAAAAAAAAACTGTAGATACTATGTAAATCACAGGTAAAACGTACATCGGTACGAATTTGATAGTTTGGTGTACGCGACTGCCAAAAAGGATCTGGAGAATACTCAACGATGATGTTTCAAATATTATTAACTTATTTCAAAGCACCCAGATCAAGCAGCTCAATAATAATAAATAAGTAATAAATAATAATAAAGAGTCCAAGTACTTTTATTCTACTTGCAGTTACGAACGACCAACTTAACTTGACACTGACGATTAATTCATATAGAAAAGGTCTAAATTGGTCATGTATAACTTCCCAAATAATGAAATATAGGCCATTTTCAGTTTTTTCTTTGTAATTGTACTGTTAGATCTACCTGGGAACGAAATTTCAACTTTCTAAGCTTACTGTAAGTGTCTAAGTAATTGACTGTATAAAGGGCAATAAACTGTTTTTGCATTGAGTTAGAAGCATGAGTTTTCTACACAACCGATAAGGGTTCTGTTTTTTTCATTTTGAGGTACGTAACCTTAAAAAACTTCATTTTGGCACAGTGATTGGAGAGCAGGGCGCGCGGGTGGTTTCATCATGTATTCTTATAAAAAATTGGTTAAACCCATACTGCATTCAATATTTGTTTTTCAAAAACTTTTTAAAGATTCTACATCGACTTGATGATGAAGATATATTATGTATAAACTTATGTAAAACGTTGAGCGATGTAAAATCGATTCTTTAGACGACACTAATGTCGATTCCTATTATGAGTCAATAATCTCAGCTCTAAACTTGATATTGAGTTACAATTTTGATAGGTATTTAGATCCAGCAAAGTGTTGACGGGGGGCCCTATAAATACAATAATGGAGCTTCCAAAAGCGCTTTGCAAATATAAACTTCACTAAGCTGAGTGGAGTGGTCACTCCATCAAAATAGCACAAGAAACAAGAGCTGTTTTCTCTTCATATCAAGGGTTATCAATCGGAGCTGATAAATGGTACCTAACTAATGTCACTAGTTGTCTGTCTTTATCGACTCACAAGTTGACCTTTACTACACGTCATGATGGTATTTTAAATAAACAGATTCCATGTTATCGGCCCAGCATGTTATCCAGTTTGTCCACAGTCCAGCGACTTAGCCAGTAATGCACATATTGAATGCTCACGAGGGAATTTGCTAGGTGCGAGCTCCGTCGTCGTCGACTAATTAATTAATTTGCTAGGTGCGAGCTCCGTCGTCGTCGACTAATTAATTAATTTGCTAGGTGCGAGCTCCGTCGTCGTCGACTAATTAATTAATTTGCTAGGTGCGAGCTCCGTCGTCGTCGACTAATTAATTAATTTGCTAGGTGCGAGCTCCGTCGTCGTCGACTAATTAATTAATTTGCTAGGTGCGAGCTCCGTCGTCGTCGACTAATTAATTAATTTGCTAGGTGCGAGCTCCGTCGTCGTCGACTAATTAATTAATTTGCTAGGTGCGAGCTCCGTCGTCGTCGACTAATTAATTAATTTGCTAGGTGCGAGCTCCGTCGTCGTCGACTAATTAATTAATTTGCTAGGTGCGAGCTCCGTCGTCGTCGACTAATTAATTAATTTGCTAGGTGCGAGCTCCGTCGTCGTCGACTAATTAATTAATTTGCTAGGTGCGAGCTCCGTCGTCGTCGACTAATTAATTAATTTGCTAGGTGCGAGCTCCGTCGTCGTCGACTAATTAATTAATTTGCTAGGTGCGAGCTCCGTCGTCGTCGACTAATTAATTAATTTGCTAGGTGCGAGCTCCGTCGTCGTCGACTAATTAATTAATTTGCTAGGTGCGAGCTCCGTCGTCGTCGACTAATTAATTAATTTGCTAGGTGCGAGCTCCGTCGTCGTCGACTAATTAATTAATTTGCTAGGTGCGAGCTCCGTCGTCGTCGACTAATTAATTAATTTGCTAGGTGCGAGCTCCGTCGTCGTCGACTAATTAATTAATTTGCTAGGTGCGAGCTCCGTCGTCGTCGACTAATTAATTAATTTGCTAGGTGCGAGCTCCGTCGTCGTCGACTAATTAATTAATTTGCTAGGTGCGAGCTCCGTCGTCGTCGACTAATTAATTAATTTGCTAGGTGCGAGCTCCGTCGTCGTCGACTAATTAATTAATTTGCTAGGTGCGAGCTCCGTCGTCGTCGACTAATTAATTAATTTGCTAGGTGCGAGCTCCGTCGTCGTCGACTAATTAATTAATTTGCTAGGTGCGAGCTCCGTCGTCGTCGACTAATTAATTAATTTGCTAGGTGCGAGCTCCGTCGTCGTCGACTAATTAATTAATTTGCTAGGTGCGAGCTCCGTCGTCGTCGACTAATTAATTAATTTGCTAGGTGCGAGCTCCGTCGTCGTCGACTAATTAATTAATTTGCTAGGTGCGAGCTCCGTCGTCGTCGACTAATTAATTAATTTGCTAGGTGCGAGCTCCGTCGTCGTCGACTAATTAATTAATTTGCTAGGTGCGAGCTCCGTCGTCGTCGACTAATTAATTAATTTCTTTCTAATTATTTTTTATATCTTGTAATGCACTCTAAAATATTTATAGTTTCCAAAGCGAAGGATTTCGCAATAAATCAATCTCGGTACCTCAGTAATCATTAATTTAGCATTTAACATTGTTAAAATAAAATTGTACTTATCCACATATACAGTAAACTTTATTATGCCCGACCGGTTTCGCTGTAAAGCATTTTCTAGGGCTTTTTACAAATCCAAACTAAAAAAGAAAATATTTTTATACTACAACCATGTCTAAAAATGACGTGTGCACGTGTGTGTGAAAGTTTACTGTATATGTGGATAAGTACAAGTGTTTTTTTTTAAACAACGTTTTATAAATTCCACCAAGTGCCAACAATCACTAACATCTACTTTTATCATTTAACTGTAGAGAGCTACCTTGGACTTTGGCCTAATAGTGAAGTCATGCTATATTATATAATTTGAGTCACATATAATAGAGAACAAGAAATATAGAATCAAGGTGGTAGGGCTGATGCCGGGCTCAACTGTGGAGATACCACCATCTTACTTGGAGACCCCCTCGAAGTAATTCGCGGGAGAGTAAGAGGACAGCTCACAGGCAAAAAACCAGGAGGCCCACCATGCCTGGGACCGACGGACGGCGGTATATCCATCCCTAATAGCCAGGCCTAATATGGAACAGACTGGTGACGGGCTGCGGCGTCACTGGTGCGAGGGTTTCGGTACCGCGCTCACCAACCCGCCTGCCCAGCGTGAGTACGGGCAATTCTTCCAGGATGACCGCCGGGAGTGGCAAAGTTCTGGAAAGGCTTATGTCCAGCAGTGGACGAACTAGGCTGATGAATGGATAATAATAGAGAACGCTTTTTTCAGGTCTTCAAGCAAATGGAATGAATACTTTTGTTCATAAAACCCATCTGTTTTTAGTTTAATCCATCAGCCCCCAAAACTACAAGAAAATGTACTTGTTTCGTTACTAAAACTACTAATTCATTAAGAACTTTGAACCCGAATCCGGCTCAAACCGGTTGTTAACCAGTTCCCCGTCAGTCCTCCGCCACGTGGTTCGACGTATTCGACGTAGAATCTCATATAATCAGATGGTAATCAAGCGGTTAATGAATCATAACGCACCGTTCAATGAATTGCTTCACGCTGTCTGTTTTGGATTACCATTTGATTAGATTACTTCTTTAATTTATTTAGGGACCTTCGTTCAAACTGTTAAACTTGGAAGTCATACTTTTCTTGAAGAATAAATGAAAATATTTTAATCCATTATAAAGGAGGTGGAACAGATGCACAGGCCAACATGATCGGTTATTTATTATATTATGATACCGTCGGAACATAAAAATAAAAATCCTTGTAACGAAGCGAAGCCTAGTGTCTATTTGTCCACCCGCGGCGCAACCTGATAATGGCTGGAGCGATTAAGCTAAAACTGTGTATAGATGCAGAATTATACAAAATGAAGTTGAATAAAAAAATACTTCGTCATCACGACATGAATCCCCAAAGGGGGTATCAGAGCTGTTTCCAAGTTTGGACTGTGAAATGCAAGTTACAGTCGAAACTCGTATACATCCACGTTTATCACCGACGATTATTACGTCCCAGGACGATGGGTGGCGATCCCTATCCACAGACTAAGTGGTCGAGATAGGGCTAAGATCCTCGGTGAACCGAGGACGCTCCGCCAGTCCTGTGGCGACCTAGGTCGCTTCTTGGGATTTTGGCGTGAGCTGGGCTGCTAGAATAGACGGCCCCACGCTTTTCCACGCACAAAGGTCCAAAAAAGAGACTAGGTGCGGAAACCGAGCCCACCAAGAAGAAGAAATGGTCGAGACGTTCAAATCACTACACCAGAGGCAGTCAAATGAAGAAAAATAACTCTTTTTTAGTTACAATGCGTAAATTGTGTAACAACAAACAAACATTCAACGTGAGAAAACTTTCTAAAGAACCTTTGGAGAATAAAACAACAGTATGCGACTATTTCATCACCTATCACCGTCACCGTCAGCGTCATAACACCAGCGTCACGAGTCATTATGTAGCCCGACACGTCGTCGTCGTGTCGCGGGTTACCACGGCAGGTCTTACTGCGCAGACGTAGAGGTGATAATAGCACAATAACGTATAGCTTGTGGCCTTGTGTACTTGCTCTCTGCCCAACGTAATGGAATTGTACGTAGCAACGACCTAACAAGCCTCTACGTGAAACCAAACTAACAGGTGAGGTTCATGTATTATTTACACGGGGTTTACTCATTCTGTTATATTATTTACTGGACTAAAGTACTGGACAATTGGAAAAGGGCAGAGCGTGATACCTTTGTGTAATTAATTAAGGATGGTTACTGAGTAATGAGTTACGTATCTATCTTCTAAGTGGGTACACAGACACTTACTTCCTTTATTTTTGCTACGTTTTTTCTTTATATTTTAATTTCATCTTATATAATAATTATCTTAAATAATAATTGTAATAACAATATTTGGGCTAATGATAATGAAAGATATATAAAGAATTTAATTTTGAAACAGAATTGGTTGAATTAAATTATAGTCTAAACCAACTCAAAACAGCAGAGAAGAACAAAGCTTTGCCTGAAGATACCGTGAAAATGTACAGGTATCTATCTACTGATCATACTAAACAACTTTCCCAAACAAACATATATGTGGAATTAAACAAACAAGTTGTAACAGTCTATACAAATGGTTTTCAAAATTAGAGAAAATATATTTTTCATTTGCGCGGTTGTTTGGTTCAGTATGATCAGTATATTATGCGGTTTCAGTTAAAGATATCAGTCTATGTACACCCGGTATAACATAATGTTTAAATGAAGGTACAACTCACAAGTCAAGCGGGTAGAAGAAGAGTACCACGTATTTCCCTTTGTAGTCAGAGAGGGAGATGTCCTTGAACTCTCCGTTGACGACGGCAGTGGTCTGCCATTGGGGGGCGGCCTTCGTCAGCTGGAGCGGCATCTTGTTGAAGCTGAAACATAATACATCGACATGAATCTCCGAGGGGTTTTTAGAGACATTTTTGAGTATAGACTGTGGGATGCGATTCACGTCCAAATGTGCTCCTACAGATTTGAACACGCGACCTCTAGATTAGAAGTCGAGTGTACTAACATTAGGTTAGGGCACAGCGGTCATGACAAGACAGGGACATATCATGCTATGTATCAGAGTGTTTGGGTGCGTTTGGGAATTAATAGGTTTACATTTCCTTATATTAAGACAAGTCGTGTCACTTGATGCTGCCATTAATGTATACTATGGACACGTTGAATCAATTCTCAGATATGGATTTATAATTTGGGGTACCTGTGTGGATATGGAAAAGGCATTCAAAAAAACAAAAAATAAAAAAAGAATCTGTGTAAGAGTTATTTGTAATGCAGGATATAGAAACACTTGTAAACCACTTTTCAAGAAACTTTTAATGTTACCCTTGTCGTGTATTAATTTACTTGAAATCTGTATATTTCGTAAGAAAAGTCTGCATTTATTTAAAAATGAAAGTGATAAGCTATATAAATCTATATAGTCGCCGTCACCATAACTTATATCTACCCAGGTCCAATGTTACCTTATTGTATAACAACGTGTACTGTGTGTGTAAAGGTTATTATAAGTTATCAGATGAAATCAAGTTTACCCTTCACCTTATTTAAATATAAAACTAAAGAACATTTAGATAAATACTCCCAATAATATCTACTCTACAAATAAGGCAATTGCAACATCAAAAGCAGTTTTATAAGTACCTAGATTGTCCATCCGATGTTATAATATTACATTATAACACCGCGATTCTGCGCTGCTTTTGGCCCAATTTATTATAAATCTGCTAGAGACCCAATCAATCACAGAGACGAGAAATAAGTCCTGACCTTATTTCTTAAACCACACCCCCTTTATCCTGATTGGCCTTCAAGCCGCATTACCGAAACGACGCACCCTAGGTTCATGAACGAATGTTCTAGTACTAATTAATTAGTAATTTTTCGTGAAATTGTTAATTGAAAATATTATAAATAAAGACGATATTTTTGATGGTCGTAGATAAAGTATTGTGTGCTACTGAACATAATAGACATTGGCACACTCGTGCAAAATTATTGTCCCAATATCTCAAATAATGTTACAGTTGCACAAAATACTATTGTATAAAATCAATGTTTCTCTCTTGCTAGGTGGTTGAGCTGATTAAGAGAAGTACAAATCTTCCTCGCAAACCCCCCCGAAGATATTCGGGGGAGAGTAAAAGAACAGCTCTCAGGCACAACCAGGTGGCCCAACCATGCCTGTTGCCTTCTCCAAGTACATTTTATAAGTCCTTCGACTAATACAGATCGCGCCAAACTTCTAGTACGCTCGGAAGTTGCTCTTCCCAAGAACGGCCCATACATTTTGTTCCTCCTGATGCGAATCGCCCTGTGTTTAAAGGGGACTAAAAGTTTGGCGCGATCTGTACTCGTTAACTTGTAAAGCCTACTTAGCTGTGATAGTTTTCCTTTTAATTTCGTTATGTATACTACTGCCGTTATTTTTCACGTCTCCAAATACAACCGTTTCGCTGGCAGGTGGGGGGGACACTTGACTCTAACAAAAATTAACACTTTTAAGCTTAATATTTCACAAACGGAACCCTGGACCGAAAAATGGTTTTCTTACAGCCCCAATATTTTTAAATTACATATCCAACGACACCCCACACTAGGGCATAGAAGAGAAAAAAATAAATCATCCCCACTTTACGTGTAGGGGAAATACCCTAAAAAAATATCTTTTTCAAAATTTTACTGTACCAATTTATTGGCGTGATAAATATGTATACCTATGCCAACTTACAGCTTTCTAGTACTAGTCTCTAAGCTAAGCCGTGGACAGACAGACAGACAGACGGACATGGCGAAATTATAAGGGTTCCTTGTTGTTGACTACAGAGCCCTAAAAAAGAGGGTGGTAAACATTTTTTTTTGGCAAAAGTATAAATTTTAATACATTGTTTATATTGTAGAACATTATGGGTTTAATGAATATTAGGTAATTTTATTTGAAAAAAATTGGGTATGAATAAGGCTAACAGCGACTTTAATTTTTGTTTTTCAAGTGTCAGCTGAATTTATCTAGATGAGAACATCTGTGACCCCCACAGCTACGGTAAAATAAACGTTGTAACCAATGACATTCAGAATGTCGTTGGTTGTAACGGTAAATAGCGTTTCACAATTAATTTACTAAGTTTACTTACATCACATAGACTATTTAAAAACGAAAACATTCGATACGCTTATTCGAGTACTTTCTCAGACTATAAATTACCTACTCTAAATCTATAAAATCTTCACCTAGCTACCTCATAACAACTTGCTTTCTAACAAATTACCGTAAGTCTCAAAGCACAGACAGATACAGACAACTACCGTAACAAATTACCGTAAGTCTCAAAGCACAGACAGATACAGACAACTACCGTAACAAATTACCGTAGGTCTCAAAGCACAGACAGATACAGACAACTACCGTAACAAATTACCGTAGGTCTCAAAGCACAGACAGATACAGACAACTACCGTAACAAATTACCGTAAGTCTCAAAACACAGATATACAAATATCGAATCAAAGCCAAATACGAGTACTACTAAATGATTAGATAAAATTAAATCAATTACATAATTAAAGAATGAAGTTGTACAAGGATGATTTAGACTTTAGACCCTTATATTCTAAGTTTAGACCAAAAGAACATAGAGCCAGAGCAGGAACAAGAGCATTTTTTGTGTTATTTTAGTGTAACCGATAATTATGTTTTCACATCAAAAGAATATTAACAAACAAGAACAATAGAAAAATAATTCTTGCACATGCACTAGCTAGATATGTTTACCAATTATATATTATTATCAAGGCGAACGAATTCTCTTTGCTCAAGAACATTGAAATGACCGCCTCAAGGAGCTGATCATTCTCACTGGATACACTATGGATTTAGTGAGATATTTTTCTCTCAGTAGATCCATTCCGAGCACGTCAGAACGCGAAAGAATACCCTAACTCTGATCGCACTCTCATGATAATTTCTAGAGCATTTTATAGAAATTTATTGTTTTCCCGTCGAACATAGATGGAACATCGAAAGAATGATCTTTACCGGTTTACACAAAGAGAATTTGAAAGAGTGGGGATTGAATGAGTATTCATTCGTTTGGTCTCGAGCCACGATCGAACCTACGATCTATTGTTTTAGCGATAATGAGAATTAAAGAGGGTTAAATACCTCAAAAAACTACGAACGAAGTCCCAAAAGTCTACGACGAACCTATCGAGCCAGGTGGGCCAATGGTCCATGGCTTGTACAGAATTGGTCAGGGTGGTCAGTCTCCACACAGACACCAGCAAGTTTCCACCACGCAGGTGCTTACCGAGCACCCCACACCGCGACATGTTGGTCAGAATGGCTTCAAAGTCATGCACCCTGCGGACCAGATTGAGGCCAGCGAATCAACTAGCTACGTTCTGCCGGTACCACGCACTATTCTGTGGTACCACGCCATGCGTAGCTTGGTGTCTGAAGGTACCACGCCACGCGTAGCTTGGTGTTTGAAGGTACCCATGAGTTTAGGTCTTCATACTCGTTAGCGTTTGAGGAAAATAAAAATATGTTCTATTCGATATTTTGGTTCCTCTCGTAGACCGCTATGGGCACTGTACAATTTCTCATATATTTTACGCAGTCGCCAGCGAGTAGAGAGACCTAAACTCGTTGTTCGGCCTGCAGAAGCAGTGTTACTGTTTTTGGTTGCTTTATTACTACTTTAGTAATTTTGGACAAATTTAGTATCTAAGTATGTTCAAGGAATTTAGTAGATTGTGGTATTTTTTGAGAATTTTTATATTAAATTCAGTAGATTTTGGTGTATTTAGTAGTTTGAGTAGGTATACAATACGCTGCTTTAATTTTTTTCTAAGGTTGACAATTGTATCGATTCGGTGTAACACGTTTTAACTTAATTGACAATACTAAACCTAATTTAAGTGTTCTGTCTTTTTCTTCCTGTATCGAAAACACAAAGACGGGACGCTCAAAATAAGGTTAGTCCTGTCAAATAAAAAATGTGTTTTGGCATCTTCAAATTCCACACTATAAATTAACGTAAAATGTATTTTATTTATTGCTTTCTTACTAACTAAAATAAAATCTTTCTTTTCTGATAATTCTGCAAGAATACTGATTTTTAGGGGACTGGAGCCTTAAGTTGTGTTGCGCCGAATCGACCTAAGTACTGTATTTTCAGTTATCCATTAACATCCATTAGCACACATTAACACAACATATATTCTATCCTGCTCTTGGTGGCAATATAATTAATTATTAACTCGGAACAACATCACGAATATGCATTAATTTATAAAGTATTCTTTAAAACTAAAACAATAGATAGCAGGCAAGATTGTAGCTTGAATCCATTTTGTAGATTAATAAAAAAACTATTTTACAAGAAAAGTTACTTTATATTGCCGCATCTAAATCATAGTTTTTTTCTTTTGATTTGCTTTTCAGAAACTGGCTGGCCGTTAACTATACGTCTCAAGCGCGTACGTGGGATAGATAGATAGAAAGAATAGCTCATTCTATCACCCCTATATCTAACAATCTCATTCTATTTCAATAGCAAGAGCTCATTCTCTCACCCTTATATCTAACAATGCAATTTGGAACATATTATCTTGTGAGAATATCTACTTACTTAGGATGAAACAATGAAATATCTAACTGTTTGTATTGTGTGGAGCTAATTACTTTTTATTTAAATTGTCATCTACTTGGTTATTCACCCGGTATAGTATGTCACGAAATTATTTAATGTTAATGAGGTTAAATTAAAATAATTTACTCACTTTATTTTAGTTAGCTAACACAACCGCACTGATTCACTGTCCGTGCTGGAGTGATTATAGCAATCATTATTATACTTAGAGTACTATAGGATTACGCAATTCTGAAAGAATTGTTCTCACCGAGTCATAGATTCTCAATAGTTGATAATGATAAGTGATAGCTTATCAAAACACCTAATACTTTACGTCTGGACATTAAGATTATGATAGAATCGATAACAGATATTACACAGTTATTGTAATGGGGTTACCATTAAATTTAAGGATATGGGTGACCCGAGATTGAGCACTTCATTTTGTATCAAGAAGAGCTGAAATCTATGACGTTTCATTATTGTTTAAAATAACACGTTCTGAGCCGTTGCTGATACGACAACCGAAATATCACGCGCCCTCGAAAAACTTCGTTTTTATTTAATAACTCGGCTTGTGGTTAAAATAAAAACACAATTTTTTCAAACTAGCTAGCTATTCAAAAATTTTTATAAAGAAACAACCAACTAAATCCTGAAATCGATACTCGAGACAAAATAAATATAAAGTTTAAAATCTGTAAATTTGAGTTTTACAAGTATGTTCTCCTAAACCAATTGACGCGGTTTGTTCAAATTTACTTCAGAAACGTTAGGTATATTTATAGGCCAGTGGAAATTAACATTAAATTCGCAAAGCACGATGTAGTGCTGCATTTTTGGTATGTTGTTTGGATCAGTTAGGGTGATGTAAATCCCAATTTGCAACTTCGAAAAAGTTGTGCTCGCTGCGCACCACGTGATAAACTGCGAAAATGTTGGACTTTTTTCACTTTTTGCTCTAAAAGTCATAAACTATGCGTTTCCGACAAGTAACATTCACTACACAAATGAAGGTTATTAAATTTGCAACAATTTAAGCCTAATTGCAGCTCTCTAAACCTTATAACGGCTAAACTGTGGCCATTCGAAGATGGTTCATTTATCCCGAAATATTGAAATTTTTAGTTTTGCTTCCGTTTGAAGCAAAATATTGGCAAAAACCGCTCGTTCTATGAGAAGGTCGTATAATAAAGTTGTAGTGCATTTAATTTTCTTTCATTAGAGCATAGAACACAGTCTGTGAGACAAATAGTTCACTCACAATATCTGAAAAACAAAAAGAAGGTAGAAATAGATTTTTAAAGAATTGAAACTGAGGGCATATAAAATCATAAAAAGGATAATACTTTTTCATTTGCAGGATAGGTAATTAACAAAAGTACAAAATTTGGGAAAGTAGGAAAAAAGATTATACGCAAATTAAATGTTTAAGAAGCTGCAGTCACTCGGCGTTTTTTTTTTGGTTGAGGTTCAATTTCTCCTTCCTCCTCAGGTTTGTCACGTTCCTCTGGTTCGTAAGGCTCTTCACTTTCCTGTTCTTCCTCAGCTTCCTCGGGATCATTATCATCTTCATCTATCAAAATCAAGGCGACGTTGCGTTTATGGAAACCCTTCCAGTATTCAGAACCCCAGTACTTCTGAGCTGCGGGAGGGTTTACTAGCATTAATTCACAGAAAGTTGCTTTAAACCATTCCACTATTCAGAGTTGCGAACGATCTGGATTCGGGTATTGTTTCCGGTGTAATATTCAAGACTTTATAATAAAAATACTTCCTCTACTCAGATCCCTAGATTGCATAAAAGTACTTAGGTGCGATCTGACACGCGAGAGGGATTTCTGTGCTATGCTCCCCGATCTCAGATCGAAAGCGGCACGTGCCAAGAGAGAGAGAGAGAGCGATATCATGCGCATCGCGCTTTTGTTTGTTAGGGTTCCGTAGTACCTAAAAGGTGCAAAAGCAACCTTTATGGTGAGACTTCGTTGTCCGTCCGTCTGTATGTCACAACCTCATAACTTTAGCACCGTTAGAGATAAAGACTTGAAATTTGGCACAAAAATTGCATTAATTTGCCCACATATTACAGTGTAAAAAAATATGAAAATTTTTAAATTGTTTAAAATATTTCTAAAACAAAAGTAAGAAAAATATATATTATTCTAAAAATACAATAAGGATATCAAATTAAAGATATTAAAGAGCTAATTGTATAAATATATATATTTACTACAACCACAAAAATATGTATGTCCTTGTCCCCTTATCTCCGAAACTGGGAGACTGAAAAATATGAAAAAAATATAAATTATAGATCATAACTGCCCAACTACAGGAGAACAATAGCGAAAAAAAAAATGAGCACAAATGAGAATTATAAAAAAAGAAGTGAAATATATATTTTTATATAAATACAATATTGGTATCAAATTGTAGTTATTAAAAATTTGATTGTAAAAATATATAATTTTACTTTATTTACTAGCTGGCACTGCTTTCGAGAAATCTTTAAAAAACAATAATATGTATGTCCCCCCCCCCCCCCCCTTATCTCCAAAACTGGTGGACCAAAAATATAAAAAAAATCATGGTAATATGTGTTTACGTAAAGATTAAAGGAAAAATAAAGCGGTTGAGAAATTCACGAAAAAAATTGTTAAAAACTTTATGAATATATTGTCATACGTTTATGCAATTCAATTTTTTTTCTTAGTACTATGATATTCATCTTTTCTTTAATCTTCGCTTGATTACATAGATGTCCTTACTAAGCGTATTCTGTTAAACCTATAACCCAATTTTTAGTCTGAGTAGCGGTAGGAATTCATATCCATAACGCTAGTATTGCGTATGTAATGCCTCCCGCATTACAGAACTAAAAGCAGGGTAGGCTAATCTGAGTAGCGGTAGGAATTTATATCCATAATGCTAGAATTGCGTTTTTAAAGCCTCCCGCATTACAGAACTAAAAGCAGGGTAGCATTTAATTCATCAAACTGCGCGTTCAATCGCTTAAACCCTCCCGCAGCTCAGAAGTACTGTGGTTCTGAATACTAGAAGAGTTTCCATAAACGCGGCGACGTTATCGCATGACTTTCCTGAGCAGTTTAAGCATAAAGCCGAGCATTTGAGCCCAGCTTTTAGAATCCCTTTTTACATTTGCAGGCAATGATTTTGAGAAGCTGTGGTGGGGCTGGCTCTTTGTGGGTTGTTATTGGAATAAGGCCGCAAGAGCTCATTTCCCAACCCCATTCGATGGGGTCCATCTCTACTCCCAGCCACTTTTGCACTTGGTGGTAGGTACGGAACGCATGAAAAGAGGAAGCCTCGGTGGTTGGGGGCAAACGTGCAAGATTTACTTTTGCATTTGCCGCTGTCTTCACGAACAGCTTGAACCTCAGGTCGTGCAGTCTCTGAGTATCCGGAACACCTCCGTAAAGTGCCACCAGATACTTTTCGCCAGCTTCAGCAATACTTTCATGCGCTGCATCTGTTTGAAGGAAGATGGCAGCCAGATCTACTAGGTCCTGCCTCTTCTGAAATTGCCCCCACAATTTTCTTTTTCCCTGCCAGAAAAGTGCAGATGTGGTGTCACATCCAGTAAATGCGTGAAGAAACAGTTCAAACCCACTGGGCATTTCAACTTCCCCTCGGTTGAACGCACTGGTGGTATACTGAATGCAACCTGTTCTTCCACGTTCACGTTTCTGAAAGCGCAAGTTGGTGCTGGTAGAACCCAACCCACAGAGGAGAACAAGGAGGTCCACGTCCTCTCCAACAACAATCACATGATCGTTGCTCGTGGTTTTCTCCAATGCCATCAGAATGATATCGCGGTCTGCATCTTCCGTCGCTGTCTTCGTTTCTATCCCTTCGGCAGAAAATGCAGAGCATAGATATTGAATGAGGCGTTCTTTGTTTCGGTCATTCGATAACATCTTCTCCTGGGGTACTGTAATGATCGTGGAGGAGTCAAAAACGATTTCACTGGAAGAAACGGTATATCGTCTTAACCGCTCTGCAGATTTTGTACTCCGATCGGCACCCTCCTGTGGGTACCCATCGAATACCACTGATACGTTCCTGCCAAAGTGGTTTAACGTGTACCTGACGTAGGTAGCCACAATTTCCTGTATAGATGAGTTTCGATGCCAGATGACAGTATGCAGGAGGTATCCCCCATCTACTACTACATGCGTGTTGGCATTGAGAGAAACGTTTTCAGAGGCTGGAGTGAAAGCTTCGTAAAACTTTGATTTGGTCCCTTTTCGCATTCCTTCTTCATTGAACATCGCCATTGGGAATGGGGCTAATTCAAATTTGAAATGCTCTTTCAATTGCTCATCTGACTGCTTCATTATACACATTCTCTGAAAGATGGTGAGTGGCTCGATATCAATACGCTTATTGTGAACTTTAACTGTGCTTGTGGCACTCGCCAATGTTACCACTTTTTCTTTCCTTTTGATTGTTACCTGTCCAAACGACTGCCCAGTGATTTTTGTCACTCCTGTGAGACCTTTTTCTCGGGCTAAGTGGCAGTTTACTTCTGAACCACCCACGACTCCACTGCTGATTGATAATAGTTTGTCTGTCGATGGAAATGGAGGGTGAATATGAAACCAGCTGTACTTTCGTGTACAGCTGTAATTTCCTGTACAGGTACGTACCTAACCCTATCTTGATTGAGGAGAGGAAAGAGTGATTTCTCGTGGCTGAGATGATTGCATGAGCAATTGAAACACATTTCTTTTTATAACCTTCGAGGGACTGGCGTTTGTGTTTCATAACAATGGTTTCAAGTAAGAGTTGTAACGATTTTGGTACAACAGAATCCGTTTTGAGAAGGAAATCGTCCGATGGAGGATATTCAGTTGTGTCATATACTCTTGAACGAATGTCCTGCAATATTATTTCCGCTGCGCTCTTGACCACTCGCATGCAAGCATCGTGAACACTGACTTCGTCTAGCTTTTTCAAAAAAAGTTCATCCTCTTTGAGGCCACGCTCCACACTCGAGTTAATTAGAGTTTGGATGCCACGTTTTTTTACAATTACCACTGTACTGTCACCTTCCTTGAGTGCCAGCCGACACACAAAGCAGACTCCCAGTGGAACCGACATTTTTATGACTATTTAGCCTGAATTCGTTCGCGTTAATAAGATAATAGTTTTTTGGCTGCTCCCCTGCGTTACCGGGTAGGCTACTTCCAATTACTATCTTGTGCGAAAATCAAAACCAAAACATAAGCCCGAAGGCATTTGTTTAGTTGATGGGAGTTTTAGCCAGTTTACACTGTTACCGCCTTCACCGCGTGGAGGTACTCCCAGCTTATGTTTTGCTGATTGTGAGTGATTGTGAATGCAGATTGTGAGTGATTGTGTTGTGCTCTAATAAAAGTAAATTAAATTTTCTACAACTTTATTTTACGACCTTCTCATAGAACGAGCGGTTTTGCCAATATTTTGCTTCAAACGGGAGCAAAACTAAAAATTTCAAATTTTCGGGAAAAACTGACTATCTTTGAAAGGCCACAGCTTAGTTGTTATAAGGTTTAGAGAGCTGCGATTAATCTTAAATTGTTGCAAATTTAATTAGCTTCATTTATGTAGTGAATGTTACTTGTCGGAAACGCATAGTTTATGACTTTTAGAGCAAAAAGTGAAAAATGTCCCAAATTTTCGCAGTTTATCACGCGGTGCGCAGCCAGCACAGCTTTTTCGAAGTTGCAAATTGGGATTTACATCACCCTAACTGATCCAAACAACATACCAAAAATGCAGCACTACATCGTGCTTTGCGAATTTAGGGTTTTTTAGTGTCGATTTCTACTGGCGTATTATAGAACATAGGTATATTTTTTTAATGACAGTGGGTTTCCTGATTATTGCAACCAAATCATCCAGTATGTCATTTCATTTACTTATATCAGAATTTAAAAACCGGTCAAGTGTGCCATGTTTTAAAATTTAAAGCATTAAAATTCTAATTTATAGGAACCAATGGAAACTTTACAATGACAGTTTACACAATACACAGTTAAGCTGGTCGTTCATAACTGTAAGTGTAATTATTTACCATGTTTTTAGGGTTTCGTATCAGTATTATGTTGTGGTATGGAACCCTTTGTGCGAGTTTGACTTGCACTTGGCTCGTTATTTATAGTTGCACAAACAGTACTATGACAAATTGCCTCCTAATAGCCTAATGTAATGTACTACAAACTTGATAAATATTGCAAAAGCTTTTTCATTTGAACCATTATTTTTTTTCATTTGAAAGCATGTTTTAGTTTCAATAAAATATATGTAGGAACATGAATGTACAAACCATTTATCCTCCCCGAACATAATAGCAGAGTTCAAAGACTGATAATGGAAAACAAAACGTCATGTCCATGAAGCTAGCTATCTGTAAAAATAAATCAAGACTAACTAGGTACCTATCTGCATATTGCAACAACTAAAAATCAAATTACTTAGTAACAACATCTACATAACCGTCTACTTGGTAACAAACAACTGCAAAAATAATTGTAACTGAAATTTTTTAGCTACACTATTGTTTTGAAATCACAACAATAAAGAACTTGGCTACATGTCGAAATGGGCAGTGTTATAATAAATTAATAACCTCATGGAAAAGGGCCTGGTCAAAGGCAGGAGATGCTCCGCCATCTTCAGGTCAAGATTGGTGATGTTGTCTCCTTTACAGTAACAACCATGCTCCAGCGACATTGTACTGGCTGTACTTGGGAATTTCGTGTGCTGCGTGCAGGGAGTAGGATTAACAGATATAGATAGAAACATGCTGTTGTGATTTCACAAATAAAATAAAAGCTTAGGAAATATGAGTAGCTTTTTTGTGGTCTTTTTTCTCTAATTTGTTTTAATAACTAAAAAGATCACTGCTTTAAGTATGTACATATATAATATATAAGTTATATGCTATAACTTAGCGGTTCTACAAAATGGGCAAACTACGTGGTTATAGCATTTGCTATACAAAACAAGGATGCAAATGTGTTAGTCCCCTAAATGTAGCTAGCTGGTCTTAAAAATAGGAAAACTATGGAATTGTATTGTTGCTATGCGAAAGCATTACAAAGCAACATATGAATAAACTTTCCTCAAGAAACCCCTGAGATAAAAGAAAGACCTTGCAAATCTAGTTGGGGTGTAGATAAGGGGGCACTATGGGAAAAAAGAAATCCGGTATTGTGCCCCTTATCGATATTCTGACCTAAATTTCATATTGAAAATCACAAAAGAAATGAAACTATAACAAGCCTCAACAGTTTCTACAATACTTTTACAGCCCTGAACTGCACATAGGTATATGACTAAGCTATTCTACCTGACGCATGGGTTTCAAATATACTTAAAATCCATGCATGGAAAGCGGTTTTTAAGAAATTCTTTAACAGGACAAGCCTTTGATTTAACTATGCCTTTGCACCAAGCATGCAGAATGACCAATTATTACATTTGCTTGTGACATGCACAGCCCCGCACCTCATATTGAAAGTACCTAGGTGCTCCTACCTTTCTCCTACAAACTTTTTGGGGTCATTTCCATTCACCTCACGGTCTGACTCACTTCTCAGCCTTTTCCTATCATGAGCTCCAATTTGAGGCATTATTTTACCTTTGATAAGAAACGTGAACCAAGTTCAATATGAGGCAATAACGAGGAAATAAAATAAACATAAAAAGTGGGTAGGATTGATTGATTTAGTGGCGTGAATTACTTCCAGGTGAAATGCAGCGTTCAGATGTAATGTCAGTGCTTAATTATGGCAAAAACAACAAAATGACGCTTGCACGAGGTAGTAAGTACAGTGAGAACCCATGGTAACCGGTCCTTGAAGCCATTTTCTAGATGGATCTCTTTGTCCCACGGTGAATAGGTGGTACAGAATGAAGTACCTACTTATTAGAAATACGAAATAACAAAGCAAGTATCAATAGAAAATTTAAACAAACCGTTTACTGGAGATCTGAGTGGAATTATCGTGGAAAATAAAAGGGTACTTACAGGTAAAAATCGGCTAAAAAATACGGCAGCAACAACGGCGTTTCTTCGAGCGTGTCCACCCAAATGACAAATGAAATAAATGAATGAATGAATGACATTGACAGTTGCCCTGCGTTCCGAAAAAGAATTACATCGCTAAAAGCCATGAGTGGATTAAAGTGTGTGCGATGACTGGTCCGTTATTTGTGAGCTAGCTAACGATGTGAGAGCCAGCTCATGATTCGAACCGCGTTAAAAAGATATCTCATAACCTCATCATCATCATACATTTGTTGATAAATAATAATTTAAACACTAAACAGTCAATAAGGCTGCATAAATAAGTGCGATCTGAAAATGCATCATTCATAAGAATCATAAGTATAACTTCAGTTTAATTAGGTAGGTGCCACTTTTTAGTTAAATAGATGAATAGGTACAACTTACCCTTTGAAGCTCAATTGTATTGATTTTGATTCAATTTCAAAGTTATATTTTTATTTAATGACTCTACAAATACATTAACAAATATAAATTCTGCCATATCAATAACTTTTGAAGAATT
Organism: Ypsolopha sequella; assembly: GCA_934047225.1. NCBI lineage: Eukaryota > Metazoa > Arthropoda > Insecta > Lepidoptera > Ypsolophidae > Ypsolopha > Ypsolopha sequella. Next base: position 30,997,307 of record OW203987.1, on the reverse strand, counting down.
CCACAACCACAACAAGAAGCAAGAAGTTTTCCAAAATTTTGTCTTGATGATTGAAAATTTCAAAATATGCAACGAAAATCATTTTTGACATTCCATTCAATTCAACGCTCACATCACCTCACCTCTGACGCGTGAGCCACAAAAGTCATGCTATTGAATGAACTCAATTGCTTCACTCATGGCTTATTTCCCATTCACCTCATTCATTTTGTACTCGATTTTAGCGATGCAATTCTATTTCGGAACGCAGGTATGACGGTTGTGACCGGAAAAAAAGGCAGCCGGCATATTAATTATTGCCAGTATTTTACAAAATATTAGTAACGTATACATACTAAGTAGGTATGACATAGTTACTATTACTATAGCTATAACCTCAGACAAATAAACCAATAGACAAAGTCTTGGTGCCGTCAAAACGTACTACCCAAAACTTCATTTAGACTCCTAATGACTCCTGTCCAAGTCACCAAATTATAATGTACTGTTACTTTTCTTACGTGGCAACATTGGCAATCCTTTGTAATTTGTTCGCGTTATAGCTTGTGTTTACGTTAGGAAGTAAGTCGGCAGATTTTTAAACAAAATTTTATTTAAGTTGTGTTTTGCTGCGAATTATCGTATGGAAAAGGGTTGAAGATACAAGGACAATGTCCTGCTACGTGCGTGGTTGCAGATCCCATTCGGGGAATAAAGAAAACTCGAACAGCAATATCAGTTTTCACAAGTAAGTAAAAAGTGATGTTTTCCGAGTAAATGAACCATAAAATGGAATTCCATCAAGAAAGACAACATTTTACGACGTGTCGTTTTCATATAGTAACGTAAATATAGCTTTTAGAATAAAAGTAAATCCTAAAATCATTAAAATAATTAAATCCGTTTTGAGGTTATTAGTGAAGTCAAAACAGTTGTCGGTAATTTTACTGATTTTGTGCTAATATGAAGTATTGATTCAGCTTATTTTACTTAAGGTTCCCCAAAAATGAAGACATTCGTAAACGATGGTTTGTTGCTATTAGCCGGAGTTGGAAACAGCACAAAACTAATTGGAAAGTGTGCTCAAGGCACTTCAATCCAGAGTGCTTTCTGAAAAGAACTATTGCGACCATGCTTAAAAGTTCAAACTCGGCACTCGCAACAAAAATAAACTTTGCTCTCTTGTTGCACAAATTTTAATGCTTATTTTACTACTATCTGTTTAAAAATGACCAATAAGTGTTGTGTTTAATTCTAGGATTTGAGGACTGCAATGGAACCATCAAAAGCTGGCTTTGTAGTGCGTAAATTGAAAAAGTTCTTGCATTGAAAAAAAATTCTCCAAGCCCTGGAAGGACCTGCTAACAGCATGCCTCTAATGAGTGTAAAAGACAGAGGAGGGCTGACTAAGCCATCAAAAAGCATTAAAAAACTCTGCCAAACAGCAGAGAAAATCCTGAGAGAGTTTGAGGCTGTAGTTACAAAAAAAAGTGTAGGAAAACCACAGTACTTCACATTTATGATAAACACATGACCATTCGTTGGATAACTCCGTGTTCGACACGTATTTGAAACTTAGAATACATCACATGACGAAGGAAATTACTGCACCCATCGAAAATATACGCTCATTTCTGACGAAAACAATAATTTTCAAAGGTCAATAAATACGTTTATTTTTGGCTGCTTTGTAAATCTTAATGACATGTGAAAATCAATCGTACTCACTGGAGAAAATTGAGAAATTGAACAACCATTAAGTTTGAAAAAAATTAAGCTTCTCATTAAAACGATTCAATTATGCATTTTGTATGCGAAGGTCAATATGTTTTTTTTATTTTTGATGTTTTTATATAATAATATGTAAAACAGTAATTCTGGAGTTTGCAACAAATTGTTTCTTTTATCCTCTGATTATTTTTCTGAGTTTTATTATTATTATCATTATTTCACGATTGTTTGAGAGGGATCCTTTTGAGTGTTAAGGAGGCTAGTTTTCATGGCGGCGCCTTCCTCTCAAAATATGTATTTTTAGTGGGAGTGGGACCATGTGTGTGTGGATGTATGTATGTAAACGTGGTATTCTTAGTTTCGAAAATAAAGTTGATTATTTCATTCCATAAATATTTGGCAGGTTTCTCAATTTCATATATTATTTTAGCTACTCCCATAATACAATAAGGTAATTGCATCATCAAAATCAGTTTTATAAGTACCTACACTGTTTATCTGATAATATTACATTATAACACCGTGATTCCGCGCTGCTATTGACCCAATTTACTGCAACACCGCTAGAGAGCCAATCAACAACAGCGACGAGAAATAAGTCCCGACCTTATTTCTCAAGCCACGCCTATCCTAGTTGCTTCTAATTGGTACTCAAGGCAGCATTACCGGTCGATGAACTCGGGATTCATGAACAAGTGTTCTTCTCATTTTCCGTGAAATTGTTAGTTGAAAATATGATTAAAATACGATATTTTTGATGCTCATAGATTAAGTATTGTGTCCAACTGAACATAAATAGACATTTCGACACTTGTGCAAAACTATTACGAAACTCACTTAGTTCGTTTCGTTAACAAGCACTCGTGTCCCAATGACTTAAATTATGTTACAGTTGCACAAAATACTATGATAATCTAGTTCTTTAACTGTACAACAAGTATTTATTAGGCTTTTTTTATCCAAATCGATATCGATAAAGTCTGTAAACCGGTAGTCTGGTACATGCCTAGTTGCAAGCGTTTGAAAGATAGGGCTGTAGCCGGCTTGAAATCAACGTACTGAGAAAAATACTGCCATCTTGTTTTTTCATACGGAGAGTTGTATATGTGAAAGTAGCATAGCTTTACCATCCTAGGTTTCTGCTTAATTAGATCTTGTCTATTGGTTTATTGGTCTGAGGCTATAACCCCTTACGATGCTTTAAGTTTATGGAATACGATTTTCCATATTTTAGCAATAAATAGCAGTATTTTTTTTTATAAGGGAGTGGTGCTGCTTTAATGCCGGCTCCGGTACCACTCACAAGTGCCGGATCTGGCACTTGGGAGCAAGACAGCTGCCGGAGGTCACGTGATTAATTTGTTTAAGGTGAGTCGGGGTAAAGTGCGCCTACTGTAAATTTATCAAAAACTACTGATATGGGTGGGACCCATAACGACTTTTGACATCCATGTAACAAAGCAGAACGAAGTTCTGGGTTTAAATCACAGATGACTCTGCCTTCTTTAACTGGAGATATTTTTTTTTGTGTCATTTATACATCAGTTTGGAGATGGCCATGTGTTAAAAATCGAGAAAAATATCACAATATTCAAAGTAATCCAATAAACAAATTTTTTATTATCAAAATTAATGATTTTTTAAACAATTGTAAATCTTAACCTCAAAATTGTCGAGAGGGGTAAGTGCACCTAAGTACTAGGACCAAACTTAGTCGTATCGCGCAGTTTTTCCAAGGCAGAAGTACCAACCATTAGGGGGTAGATAATTGCAAAAAGTGCTTTTGATAAATTTACTTTCTATATAAGGTGACATTAATTTACTCAGCCAAATTCATGCTGGAGGCTTGATAAGTGACCAGTATTACGGCTCGATAACACTTTTTGCTAATTTCACAAAATAAAATATGGACCTCCCATAGTAATCAAACTTGGGACTGGCCTTGCGTTTGTAGGGAACATAAGGTATTTTATTGTAGGTCGTTGCTCTGAGACCTTATACTGAGTTCTTAGCATAATATAGTACATTATATATCGGAGGTTCTTACATAATTAAATTACATAAAAAAATGTTTTCTACGTTTTGTTTTGATGTTTACTTAATAAATATAATTATTGCCTGAAGTAGAAGTTTTTGTACTATTATTGTAATTTATCATAATTTAGGTGTTTATTATTCCAGCATAAAAGTTCATAAAAGTTTTAAGCAAAAGTTAAAAATGCTACCACAGCATAATTGTTGAGAACCCCTGATTAGAAATATATGGCGCACTTGCCCCAAATTTCATTTGAAAGCCGTAGCTACTTTTTTATTGCCATTTATATAAAAAAAAGACCAAAATATTGCGTTTTGTTGTTGACGTTCTTTTGTTTTTCGGCGACGTATTACTTTTGGACTTTTATTTCATTCCTCGCAGAATGGGACAAGTGCGCCTATCTCCATGTTTTTGAATTACTAGGAAAATATCATAAACTTATCAGTAGGTTCACTGAATCAACATAACATTATAATTTCAAAATACTAAATATTGTAAATTTTATAAATTTGCAAGTTCAAGTCAGTATATAAAGAAGATTTATTGCGCTGAATTTATCTACGAAAAAACTATGGCACGCTTGCCATAATTCACCTTATGTTCATTTGATTCGTCATTTCAGACATTCGCTTAACCATTGGACCTCGATACTTCTCTTTGTGATGACTGACGCCCATAAATAAGTCCATGGCAAGCTCATGCATTGTGCATTATTGAATAACTGTAAGCTCAGAATAAGGAATACTGTAAGCGACAGAAACATAGACTAGGTATTGTCAGAAACCAAAGAGTAGATTATATTGATCCGTCATACATTTTTAACATTAGACCGTACGTCAGCGCCATCTACTAGTCACATTCTGTACTTTTTATTTAAGGTGGATTGAAAGGCCCTCATTCCTAGTACAGGCAGCATGAACACAATTTTTTTTTATTTTCGCCTGAATCTCAGAACATTTTGATTTAAATGTTCTGTGGCCTGAATGGTCTAAAACATTGTTCAGTTGCCTAAGCATGAAACCATCTCCGTATAGTTGCGTTTGAAACTAAACTTAGGTTGCCATACGTAGCTGTTAGTTCCGCTATTGTCTGCTTGGGGTGGTATCCCAGATTCCATACGATTTTGATGTAGTTTGAAACGCAACTATACGGAGATGTTTTCATGCTTAGTCTACTGATCACTAACCGAGCCTCCAGTTCAGTGAATTCTGAAGGTTAATTAAATTTCACCTTCAATATATGGATGATATATTTGTAATCAGGTTCTAGAAATTGGCACTAAATAATCTTTGATAAAATTCGGAGGCGCAAAATACATCTACCTAGGTCTCATCTCTGAAAAGTCGATTTCTGCGAGATTTTACGAGTAAATCCCAGATCTTGCTTTGCACAAGATTGAAAATTTCACATCAGTTTCCACAGAATAAGGTTGGTTCGCAATATTCTTGGATTTATAATATGGACTTTGTTCTTAATGGGTGGAACATGTCCCCCGCGCGAGCATTTTAGAAGTATTTTCGGGTGCGAGGTAGGTGGGTGCGAGCACTTTAAAGGCGCAAAACGGAATGCATTCATTTCCGTTACATTGACACCTTACAGCGCGGCCACGAGCTTACCTTCAGAAGAAGTGGTAACCTATTCCTTATTCTGAGAGCTTAACTTTCAAGTGCCTTGCCCTGTTCCGTGGCCTTGCCTGTTGCGTTGGCGACCGCGCACCGAGTGTGAAGTTGTATGGAGCCGCCCACGAGTAGAGGTGGCCTTGCGAAGAGTCGAGCGGCGCGCGGCGCCCATTGACTTATTCGTCCAAGCTTGGGCTTCAGGCGGTAGCGCGGGCGGTGGCAGTGGCAGTGCTCGGGGAGTCGCGCGGTTGAAACAAAAGTATGAGCTCACAGCGCAGCGACAGAATAAAAATTTATACACGGCCACAGCTCGGAGACGCGTGTGATAGCATATTCATATTTATATGTGTAGAGTTGGCTGTAATAGTTTTTTAGGTTTATAAACATGTACCTACTTTAAAAAATAATCAATATTATTGTGATAGTTTTCAGCGACCATGACTTGAGGTAGTCCATTAAAAGAAAGAACTTTCCTGTCAAAGTACTATGTATTATCATACATAAATACTATGTATTATCGTATCAGAGGCGAATTATACTTTAGGAAAACTACGCACGTGCCTAGGGGAGCGAGCAGAAGTTTTTAAACAAAAAATATATATACCTACTTGGCGAAATTTTTATTATTATCATGTCATCGAATACGTTCTAGTACACTTTCTTTGTAACTTTAATAGCAATCGAAGACAAACAGTTGTTTGTCCCGAACTATAGACTAATAAATACAAGACTAATATACTTATACAATATAATAAATTGTATTTATAAGTCTATGCCCGAACCAATGGCGAAGACTTTATTAGATGTTGATAGAGGCGATTATTGTTTGGCTCATTAGCTTATTTTTCTTGGACGTGAGTACTGATGATTACGTAGCGAAACAACAGATTGGAGGGTTTTTAAAATATTTAATGTTGGTAACTGCGCTTTATATTTGTATCACCTATTTTATAAACAAAAATCCTAACTGCATTTTCATTTCGCAATTATATGAATCTTGCTTGGGGGAGAGGCTTGCTTGTATCTTTAGTAATCCGACACTGCATGTTGTGCCATTACATGTCAATCACAGAGAAAAGCATAAAGAATATGTAAACTTCCTGATAGCAGCGCGTCCAGCGCGTGCATTTCGCTTATGGGTTCATTTAATTTTTTTTATTATTTTTATCAAATAAACATTAATTTATCATAAATAATAAATTGTTAATAATAAGTATTGAATGATTAAAAAACGTACAAATGTCTATTAAGAAATCAAATTATCCTCCCTTAATACGCACATCAAGACAAGTTCTTTTCATGAAAGAATTTCCCTGTCAAAGCACTATTATTGTCAAGTACTAAAAACGAATTATTTCGTAATTACTGTACAAATCTCAAACTTGCCCCCCTGGACAAGATATGCACAAAGAAGCATCCGCTTCAAAAAGAAAAATAAATAGTGCTCTACCACTACACACAGACATAGTAAAACCAGAACAGTAGTTTAACTCACGCCCCGTACGAGATTTAAATACCTACTGTTGCAGGGTTGTCCTTTCTTTTAGTTTCGTAGCTAATAAAAAATCAATACTTAAAATGTTTTGAAGCCGATTATGACAAATGAGCCTTTAATTGATGATGATGACGTAGTGAAACATCCAAACATACATACCTACTACAAACAAACATACATTCATATCATACATAATAAACATATAGACACTATAACTCATAAAGAAATCTTACTTGCTGATCTTAATAATTGTAAGAAAAAATATTGGCTTCTGAACTTTACTTTAAAACATGGGCATCGTCAAAGGGGGGAAGGGGTAGCTGTCCCCCCTTAGAGATTCGAAAAACTTTTGAGATTTTAATAATAAAGTAGTCGAAAAATTCGCGAGAAACCCAAGAACGTTCTTTTATTGAGAAGAACGATAATTCTAGATTTGAGGAATTATTATTGAGGCAACCGAAGACAGTACAATATGTTCGATTGCGTTATGTTATGATTGCGTGCTGTCGACATATTTGAATTGTTCGGTGATGCGCGACGTGGCGGCTTGTTCGAGAGACTTGACTGAGCGCGATCGCGGCGTGACCCCGACTAGCGCCTACCTTGTATACTAAGATATTGCTGTTGTGTGCGTACTGTAGTTCGTGCGTACTAGCAAGCGCACATATTAGCCGCGCGATGTACCTTTGCTTGAAGATAAACTACTGTTCTGGTTTTACTATGACACAGACCTGGACTCGATCTAATTTTTTAAACAATTTTTAAACAACAATATTGATAAGGGAAATTTTATAGGTAAAGCTTCAGTTTTGTGCAGGGGGTCAATTACATAAGCAGAGAATATAAAGTATTAACATAAGCATGATTGAAGGAGGGGGGGAATTCGGCAAGAATCGAGGTCGTAATAGTATATGGTTGAAATTTTAAATAGGGTTGAAATATATTTTTAACCGACTTCAAAAAATGAGGAGGTTCTCAATTCGACTGTTTTTTTTTTTCGCTTTGTTACTCCATAACTCCGTTATTTCTGAACCGATTTGAAATATTTTTTTTTGTTTGGAAGAGTGTACTTCCAAGTAGGTTCCATTTTGGGTTTGGTCATGATCTGATGAAGGTCTTCAGATATAGGCAGTGGAACTCCTCAGAAAATGACAGCATACCTCTCGAAACGGAGGTAATCGCTTTGTACCTGGGTGCTGATTACAAGGTATTACTTGAAAATCGACATTCTTCTACCTGACCTTCGATCCTGGCTTCATCACCATATTCACCATAGAACTCCTCAACGGATCAGAGCCCATAACTCGAGATTGCGGCAATCACTGCGTTAGGGTGCTGATTCAAGGGTATTACTTGGAGATTATCAGAATACCCACATGACCTTCGATCCTGGCTTCATCACCATAGAACTCCTCAACGGATGACAGCACATAACTTTGGATTGCGGCAATCAGTTTGTGTTAGGGTGCTAATTGCAGGGCATTGCTTGAAAATTGCCAGTGTACCCACCTGACCTTCGATCTTGGCTTCATCACCGTAGAAGTCTTCAACGGATGACAGCACATAACTCGAGATTGCAGTAATCATGTTGTGTTAGAGTGCTGATAGCAGGAAGCTACTCAAACATAGCTACTTATACTCACTTGAACTTCGTTTCATATTAACACCACGTTTGCAAGAACTACCCATACCTCACAATTTAACCTAGCAACACTAAAAAATGTGAAATAAAATAAACTTTTTACAAAAAAATTGTAACCGACTTCAATAGTAAAAGCAGTCATTCACTAAAAAGTTAATAATAATTCTATAAAAACCGATGGTACTGAAGCAACACTTTTGCCGACTTCTTTCTTCCTGAAACATTATGTTATCTATCTAGAAGTCGGCGTATTTCCTACGATATAGCAACATAAAACCAATATAAGAACGCTGACTTCTAGATAACATAACGTTTCAGGAAGAAAGATAAGTCGGCAAAAGTGTTGCTTCAGTACCATCGGTTTTTATAGAATTATTATTAACCTTTTAGTGAATGACTGCTGTTACTATTGAAGTCGGTTACTATTTTTTTGTTAAAAGTCTATTTTTTTAGACAAAAGTCTATAATAATCCTAATGCATTTTTATTTGGTAATTGCATTTAATAAAATATCAACAAATAATACATATTTCTTAAGAAAAGTCCTAATTTCTTCAAACTACTTCTCAAAAATCTGCCGTTGTTAATGATCTAGGCTCCCTCAGAAAAGTGCAACAGAATCAAATCGAAATGTTGAGTCATATGTATGGAATTCCTGGCTGTATTGGTGGGGGGGGGGGGGGGAGGGGGCATGGCATGGCCCCCATGCCCCCCCTGTATCCCCAATGATTTAAATTATCACAAATTCCAATCGAAATCTATAATTACCCCAAGGCAATCTATCAGGATTATTCCACGACATTAGTCAACAGATATCAAACGGACACAGTCTTAAAGTGAATGTCGAAACCATCGTTGGCCAACAAATCATAAATGATTTAGCACGAATACGTACATTGGTTTACAAATCTTGAGTAGGACGATTGACATGTAGTTTTTTGGGTTCCGCAGTATCTGAAAGGTACATAAGGAACCTTTATGGTGAGACTCCGTTTTTTGTCCGTCCGTATGTCTCAGCCTCATAACTATAGCACCGTTTAAGATAAAGACTTGAAATTTGTCACAAAAATAGCATTAATTTGCCCAAGTAACAAGGTGTAAAAACAAATTTGAAAAATTTGAAATTGTTCAAATTATTTCCAAAATAAACGAGAGAAAAATGAGAAATGTTATCCTAAAAATATAATAAGGGTATCAAATTGTAGATATTAAAAAGTTGATTGTAAAAATGTATACTTTTACTATATTTACTGCCATTGGTTTCGACAAATCTTTGAAAAACACACAAAAACTCTTCTCTGGCTCTGTTCCGATTTGGTTAAACAGAAGTTTGCATTCTGCACTTCGCCGCCTGCGTTCAATAATTTATCCCAAATCTGAACATTACCACGACATTTTAACAGGCCTTTATATTCTTTGTTTTTTGTTTTTCGTGTATGAAGATACAAATATTAGCTTGTTCTGTTTTTAAATTGTTTATTTTACTTTTTAATTTTATTATTAGTTATAATTTTTTTTGCTTGAAAATGTTAAGTGTTTAATAGTTTTCTGTTAATTTAAGCATGTAGATATTTTAGAGTTTTCTTCCCGCAGTCCTAATGTAGAAGGGGTCGAGCTAAATATAAATTTTTTTTTTTTTTACTAAGTACTTATTCTAGTTTATTTTAGTATATATTTATTTTTACATTATATTTATAATATTATAATTATTTATTAAGTATTATTTGATATTATGAGTATACCACATTTTGATGATACTTTCTTTTCATGCTCTTCGTCCGAAGAATACACCAGTGCGAATAGCGATGATGACTCTGATAGCGGTGTTTCGTTACGTGATCGCTTATTTTCTGTTTTTGATAGTAGTAATTATAAACATAATCTTAATATCGTACACATTAATGCCGAAAGTATACATGCTCACTACCCAGATATGTTAGCAGCGTTTAGCAATGTGCGTGTGGATGCAGTGTTCGTTTCCGAAACCGTATTGAAGCCTACACTACCGTCCACCATGTATAGCTTACCTGGATTTAGATTAATTCGAAATGACAGGATCGGTAAAGGCTGGGGAGGTGTTGCGATCTACCTTCGTGCAGACATTCCTTGTAAGGTTGTCAAGCAATCTCCTAATCCATACACTAAGTCAGCTGAATATCTGTTTATTGAGTTATATCTCCATCACACTAAGGTACTTCTGGGTGTCTTATACAGTCCCTCCCTCAAGATTGACTACTTTGCTAATTTTGAATCTCTGCTTGATGAGTTAAGTCCTCTATATGATGACGTCATTGTTCTTGGTGATTTCAATACGTGTCTATTGAAAAACGATCATCGCTCCAAGCAACTTAATTCCATTGTTTCCTCATTAAATATGAAAATACTTCCTTTGTCTGCAACTCATTATAAGCCCCGCTGTGTCCCATCTCTTCTTGATTTAATTATTGTCTCTAATCCCCCAAAAGTAGCCACTCATGGTCAGTTCACATCTCCTTTCTCATATCATGATTTAATTTTCCTTTCGTATAAAGTACGCCCCCCCAAACATAAGCCCAAGTTTCTTCTTCTGCGGAGTTTCAAAGGGATAGATCTGGAGGCGCTTAGAGCGGAGGCATTGGCCATAGACTGGACTCCTGTTTTATGTTCTCAAACAGTAGATGCCAAGGTGCATAACTTTAATCAAATACTTATTTCTTTATTTGACAAACACGCACCAATTAAAAGAATTAAAGTCAAGCATCTGCCAGCTCCATGGCTCACACAGAACATACGAGATGCTATGGCGTTGCGAGACAAGGCCAAGCGTAATTATAAAAAATGTCCTAGTGAAATTAATTTTGAAAATTACAAACAGTTGCGCAATCGCTGTACAAAGATGTGTAGAAACGCAAAGAGGCACCATATTCACAAATCTGTCAATAATTACAGCCCTGCTCAGGTCTGGAAATTCTTAAAAACGCTCGGAATTGGCAAATCATCCGAAACCCATCCAGGGACTATTGATTTGAATGCACTTAATCAGCATTTTTCTAAACCGCCTGTCTCCTTAGAAGACAAATTAAAAAACAAAACTCTCCTAAACCTTCGTAATAAGCCCAAACCCGACTGCGATCATTTTACCTTCAAGACTGTTTCTGAGTGTGACGTTAAGAGAGCAATTCTTTCTATTACTTCAAAGGCTGTGGGTGATGACAAAATTTGCTCTCAAATGCTGCATCTTATACTAGATGAACTTTTACCTGTCCTAGCTGACGTTATCAACTGCTCCCTTGTCACCAGCTCATTCCCCACAGCCTGGAAAAATGCACATGTCATCCCTCTTCCAAAGACTACAAACCCTTCATCGTTTTCTGAGTATCGTCCAATTTCCATTCTTCCTATCCTTTCTAAAGTTCTTGAGTCTTTAGTCCACAACCAACTTTCGTATTTCCTATCTAAAAATAGTTTACTCAATCACTTTCAATCTGGATTTCGCCCAGGGCATAGCACCGTCACGGCACTCCTGAAAGTCTCCGATGATATAAGATTAGCTATTGACAATAAGAAACTGACTATACTCACACTATTGGATTTCAGTAGTGCATTTAACTGTGTAGACTTCGATGTACTCCTTAGCATTCTTAGCTCTCTTAACGTATCTCCTCTTGTCACAGAATGGTTTGATACTTATTTAAGGGGTCGCCTGCAGTGCATACGCTCGGACGAGGTTTCCTCGGAGTGGTGCCAACTAACTGCTGGCGTACCTCAAGGTGGTGTCCTCTCTCCTCTCCTTTTTTCAATTTTTATAAATTCTGTTTCCAATGTTCTTTCTTCGAACTACCATCTTTACGCAGACGATTTACAACTCTACCGCCACTTTGACGTAACTGAGGCAAATATTGCTGTCTCAGAAATGAACAGCGATCTTTCAAACATTCACAGGTGGGCGGAGGCATTCGGACTTTTGGTTAATCCCAAAAAATCTCAAGCCATTATTTTGGGTAGCAGATATATGACTAGCCTTCTCAATCAAACGGTAATTCCACAAGTAGTTTATAACGATATCCCTATTGCCTACACTAAATCTGCAAAAAATTTGGGTGTCATATTTGATTGTAATCTGACGTGGGCTGCGCATATTAATGAGGTCAGCAGGAAAGTCTTTGCCACATTTCATTCTCTTAAGCGTCTCCAGAAATTTCTCCCCTTTGAAACTAAAGTTACTCTCGCACAATCTCTACTTTTGCCGATCATCAACTACGCTGATGTCTGTTTTTTAGATGCCAGTCAGGAGCTGCTTGGTAAACTTGAACGTTTACAAAATCTGGGAATCAGGTTTATCTATGGACTAAGAAAATATGATCATGTATCTCAGTACCGTGAACAATTAAAATGGCTTCCCATTAAACAGCTTCAGTATGTTCATATCCTCTGTTGCCTTTTCAACATTTTAAAGAGTCCCACTTCTCCTCCATACCTCCGCGATCGTTATGAGTATATTTTCCTTAGAGACAAGCAAGTCAGGTCTCATACAGTCTCACTTTTAAAAACACCTTCTGTTCACGCTAAAAAGCGTGACGTCAGCGCATGCGCAGAAAGGGTGACTCGCGACGGAATCGAGTCCTGCGCTGACCGCCGCTCGCTCGGTCTGTTCGGATCGACGAGCCTCTCTAGGCGCACGCGCGCGCGCCCGCGCAGCCGACAGCTCTAAACAATAGACATTCGCGTCAGCACAAACAATATCGCGTACCTAAAGTGTAGTGTTAATACAAGTGCTGTGTACATCACTCAAACCAGGACATTCAATACATCCCTGCACAGACGCCAGCTCAACTAGCCAACAAGAAGGCTCAGCACGTCACCGCATCTCCCGTCGGCCCGTCCACAGACATCATCAAAGGTCAGGTCAGTTTACCCACAATCTTTTCTTCTCCCGTGTCATATCCTCAAATCCCACCAGCCCTGCAGTTCTGTAGCCAGCGGCTACATTTTTGGTCCTTCGGCCGGATCGAATTCTGGTCCTTACAGTCCATTTTCACAATTTTGGCCCTTCAAACCGCTACTGAACCAGCCCTCGTCGAGTTACTACAGTCCATTTTCACCCGGTTACATATTTTGCCCCCTTTCCCGGCAAAAAATATTTTGTGGTTTCGAATACCTATCGCGGGTAGATAATTAGAACCGCCGCCTGGAACATTCCATTTATCGGTTAGAACCGACCCCCCCACGCCCCTTTACAGAATAACTCATTTTCATCACGGTTGTAATTATTGTTCAGCTCAGATAATATAATTATATCCATTCGGCCCAATTGTTTATTACAGTCCACTATATTTCTTTATTAAACCCCCCCCGTCACTTCCAGGGATTAATTATCAGCCCTTATAAACCCCATACGTAAAATTAATTAAACTCAAAGTCAGCATTTTGCTCAACATTTTTTACATGTAATTCCCGACCCAATCTTTTCAAATGTTCTCGAAGTGATTCAACTTTGCTCGTAAATACATAGTTCACATTTTAGTTTCATATCGTGTTACAACGTTTTGAGTACCTACACTTCACTTTGTTTTCTATCGCGCGAAGAGGTGCAAATCTACCCACTGTCAAAGATAGTTCTCGTATCTTGCGAGATATTTTTTGTGAGAGTATAAATTCGCTTTATTTCGTGCATATACATACGTATTACGTATATTACTAAAGCGTGATTTCATCATTAGTTTGTCCGCTCATTTAGATCCGATTTCGGCTAGGTATTTTATTATATAAATAGAATAGCATTTAGCTTCGTGTAAGCAGGAAGTAGCATAATAACATAAGAGTGAACAAGCCTTGTCGATTGTAATCTTGTAATCACGGTAATCTTGTGTTGCAGTAATATATTGCCGAACAGTTTTATCCTGATATTGTCTGCCTTTTATAGTAAATTTTTTTTTTTTTTTGTTTTTTCATCTCATCTCTGCTTTTATTGTTTATGGTACACATATAGGGTGTTCCAAGTTGGTGTATCAGCTCATATACAGGTTGTTTAAAAAAAAAAATTTTTATTTTTTTTTCTCTCTATCGTGTTTATTTTCCGTGTTCCGTTTGAACATAGCCTTTGTTATTTCGGCCCGCGCAAGTTACAAGCTATCCGCACGTTGGAGTTGGTAGCGCTCAAGTTTTAATAACTCATTTTCACATATAGTCACACTCATCACACATTCAATCAGCACATACACACTCAGCTCATTTTCACTCACACATTCAATCAGCACATACACACTCAGCTCATTTTCACTCACACACTCACTCATCACATACACATTCCGCTCATTTTCACTCAATGAAACCAGCACTCAGCGCACTCAGCACATTCATCACACACACACTCATCACATACACACTCAGTTCATTTTCACTCAATGACTTCAACTCCAACAGAGAATTTTTGTAACTCCGCACAACGTGTAGTGAACGTCACTAACACACCAATTTTGTTGCCAACCGTATCACTTGAAATAGCAGACGTACATTCACTCAATCACACTCAATTTCACTCAGCACGAGCCCTGTTAGGTTTTATCTCACGTCGCGGTACTCCAGTTCTCATTCGCTCAGACTGCGGCACAAACTATGATGCAATCACTCACAAGCTCGCGAATCAGCACATAACTTGGTTCGGCGCTCTGCACGAAATAATACTCAACTCAAGAACCCTCTGCCCGATTTCATCCGACCCTACGGACTTTGAACCTCTCACGGCCGGACATTTCATTATTGGTCGTCCGTTCACCGCTCTACCTGAGCAGTCTTTTGACGACAGACCCATATCTGCTCTTAAACGGTTTCAACTCATTCAAGCGCTCTCTCAGCGTTTTTTGACTCTCTGGTCCAGATCCTACCTCCATACCCTGCAAACCCGCTCCAAATAGCTCTCCCCTTCTTCCCCTCCTCAAGTGGGTGAACTGGTCCTCATCAAAGAGGATGACCTGCCTCCGCTCCAATGGAAGTTGGGGAGAATTCTCCGCACAATGCCTGGCAAGGATGGAGTGATCCAAGTTGTGGATCTGGACACAGCCCATGGAGCCGCAGCCCCGGCCCCCCCAGGATGTTCACGCTAAAAAGCGTGACGTCAGCGCATGCGCAGAAAGGGTGACTCGCGACGGAATCGAGTCCTGCGCTGACCGCCGCTCGCTCGGTCTGTTCGGATCGACGAGCCTCTCTAGGCGCACGCGCGCGCGCCCGCGCAGCCGACAGCTCTAAACAATAGACATTCGCGTCAGCACAAACAATATCGCGTACCTAAAGTGTAGTGTTAATACAAGTGCTGTGTACATCACTCAAACCAGGACATTCAATACATCCCTGCACAGACGCCAGCTCAACTAGCCAACAAGAAGGCTCAGCACGTCACCGCATCTCCCGTCGGCCCGTCCACAGACATCATCAAAGGTCAGGTCAGTTTACCCACAATCTTTTCTTCTCCCGTGTCATATCCTCAAATCCCACCAGCCCTGCAGTTCTGTAGCCAGCGGCTACACCTTCTCATAACACCGGGGCGTATGGAAACTCTTTCACTGTTAAGTCCATCAAACTGTGGAACTCCCTTCCTCACACTATCAGGGATAGCCCCTCCATTGGTGTATTCAAAAGGAAAATAAAAGAGCACTATCTTCGACAACTTATCGTATAGGTGTATTATGTATATATATCATTTATTGTGTATTTATTTACTGAATATGTATTGTTATATTTATTTATACTATGTAGGCATGTAAATTTTATGTAGTTTGTTATTATTTTTAACTAATTAGGTATCTACTATTAATTTAATCTTGTTTCTGTATAAATATTATCGTGCACAATATGAATATCTTATTTATTTCAAATATCCTTATCACCCTTGGTTTGCTGGAAGAAATCTCATTATTGAGATAAGCACGCCATTGTACATAACTTTTATTATATAATTTAGAATTAAGTTTTCTGTGTGCAACAAGAATAAATATAAAAAAATATATAAAAACATGAATTTTATAAAAATACAATATGGATATCAAATTGTAGATATAAAAAACTCATTGTAAAAATATATTGTTTGGTTATATTTACTTGCATCTATTTCGAGAAATCCTTGAAAAATCACAAAAAAAATTATGACCCCCCGGTGGACCGGAAAATGCGAAAAAAGATCATGATAATATGTGTAGATTACAGAAAAATAAAGCGGTTAAGAAATTCACGAAAAAAAAATCTTTCATCCACGATACGGAAACCTAGGAAACGTGAGTCTGACTCGCACTTGACCGGTCATTTTTTTGCTGTGGATACAGGCATCTAAGCTATAAAGCTGCCAAATTACGGCTTCAAACATTCATACATACAAACGGCGACGGACTGTTCAAGTAAACTCTGAGCACTTCGCTCGCTTTGCTCGCTTTTAGCTTCGAAACGGCTCGCGCATATACCTATATTTAATTTCGGTCGTGATTGAAACAAACAATAGACTGAAAATGACAAATGAACCCGTTCTGTTCAGTCCACGATCCACATGCTCAGAACTCAAAACGCGTTCATTTGTCGCAGAATGTCCCGATGATGGATAGTCGCAAATGAAACTGACGCGTCTGTATAATTATTAGGGTTGCCATAATTGTTGGGAACAGATAATAAATAAAAACATTAAAAGTGAAAAGTTAATCAATGGTACATATCCTATATAATAAAAATATTATCGTAAATTACAACAATATAGCAACATTAAGGTGACAAAAACAAGCCGCTAAAATGGTAGTGCCTGGCAAACTATTCGGCACCTCTGATTACGGAACCCTAATGATACCCGCTAATACTTTTCCTGTAATCTTTACGTAATCACCTATTACTATAATTCTTTTCATATTTTTTGGTCGTCTTATTTCGGAGATAAGTGAGGGGACAAGACAAGCTAAAAAACGCTATTTTTCGAAGTTTTTTGTATGTGGACCTCCGTTGGCATACTTGGGATTACATTTTTTTCTTTTTTCGGCAATTATTGGTAGAGGAATATCTCATGGGTTCGCGTCACCGTACACGTCACCTTCACGGTTCACCGACATGCTATGTAATGTTTTCATTTCTATCGGCAGTCATTGGGACTATTGTTATTGTAAATATTTTATTACCTATCCAATTATTGGGTAGGGAAAATAAAACTGTATAATAAAAAGTCTTTTGTTTCAGCAGCAGGTTGTGTCGGAGATACAACCGCGAATACTTCTTGCCATGTGGTACCTTTTGCAATCATGTTCAGCTTTGGGAAAGCACTGTTGTTTTCTTCATATTTACCGTTTTGGACCAGGAACTATTTTTTTTTAAAGTAGCGGGTCATGTGGTATGTTGCCATAATTTACCAGCATGGGACATCATTCATTTTTAGTCTCGGATATGCTATTGCATGATCTCTGTCAAAATTATCACCACTTAAATGTAGTGATAATTTGTTTGCAGGCATCTTTGGGATGTACTGATTAATAATTGGGGTCTATTGCTGAAAACTGAAATAGACTAGGATTATATCTAAGTCTAAATTTGAGGTTTAAAATACGCAAACACAGCTTATAACGATCTAATAATTATTTTAGGTTAGTCCGTCCGAGTTGACTGCCTCTGTGGCCGTGTAGTTCACCTAGAGGAATTACTTAGAATTCAGCCGCAAGCTTTGAGTGGTGGGGTAGGGAGATACTATCGTTTTGGACCAGTATCTTTTGCTAAAAACTTTTCCAACTGCACTCCTCTTGGAGTTTGTCGAGCATGGAGTTGTAAGACGACTGGGGACAAGATGTTTTTGCGGCGGCACCGATTCGCCACGCAGTGGATGACTACGGACATCTGCAGTCTTTTTGTAGGGCACCCGCTGCCCGGCGAGGGCCCACAGATGCGTCCTAAACTTCTAATTAACCACCGAGTAACAAAATAATTATTAAATTTGAAAAAAAAAAACATTTGATGTTGACAATAACAAATAAATGCCGGCACACACATTCGCTCACGAAAACGTTTCAATATTTTTATTATTCCGATCTTCCGATCTAATAAACATTAATTTATTATTGACAAATAATGGACTACCTATTAAAAAACATAATAACAAAAAATTTATTTATTCTTCGTCAAAAAAAAAAAAAATTATCATAAATATATTTTCACGAAAGAAGTCCCCTGACAAAATATTTTTATTGTCCAGCATTACATTAATACGAAAATGCTTTAATCTGCGGAATTCTTCCTAAAGTGTATCACGGAAGTGACGTACAAGTTCTGATTGTGCCCTATGCCTATACGAGGCACGAACAAAGAAGCATTCACTTCAAAAACAAAATTGTACAATAAGACATTTTTTGTACATGGTTAGGAAAATAATATCATTAATTTTGTAGTTGCATTCGACCACGACACGAGCCGATATGGGAAGCTTGAGCGTAGTTCGATGCAATTACGATAGCTTACGTGAGCCGGTGGGTTACTAATAACCAAAAACAGGACAAGTAGCAACACAGGATTCGATATTAGTCAAATACGGTACCAGCCAATGGCATCCATCCATCCATCAGCCCGTATTCGTCCACTGCTGGACATAGGCCTCCCCAATATTACGCCACTCTTGGCGGTCCCCAGTCATCCTCATCCAGCCGCCACCCGCAACGTCCTTCAGATTATCAGTCCATCGGGCACGAGGGCGGCTTACGCTGCGCTTTGCTGTACGTGGTCTCTATTCCAATGGCCCCAACGGTTATCACGTCGGTGACAGATATGGCCAGTCAACTTCAACTTACTGATTCGGCAGGCTATGTCGGTCATCTTCGATCTCTGACGGATATCTTCGTTTCGGATTTTATCCATCAGAGATATCCCAAGCATAGCAACCATAGTTATATTATTTTTCAATGCATGTGCTCGTAAAGGCCCACTTTTTATGCATCAAAACCGAACAGAAAGTCGATTATTTTGCCCTAGGGCTTTATTATTATTATTTTTTTTTTATTTATTTACAATGGTTGGCTAACCTGCACCCTTTCCTGTGTACCATAAATGTCATACTTTTTTCCACTGTTTAACGGCTCGGGATACCTAGTCCTTTTGAGCCAATCACAATTTAAAGTTCACAAAATTATATTTGTTTTATCTCCTCACACTATGCATTGAAAAACGTAGAATGATACACGGGCGTAAGAGCAATAAATTACTCGGTTACGTTTAAAACACTCGCTACGATCGTGTTTTAAATCGTCCTCGTAATTTATTCCTTTGCGCCCTTGTAGCATAAACTACTATAATGGCAAACATAGTTAAATTATTTTCCTCTATGATGGCAACCCGACTAAAAATGCGCTGGCCCGAGCCAACTTGGCGCCCTAGGCGAATGATTTAAATGGCGTCCCTTTAAAACAAAACGAGACCCTTAAAATTCAAAATAATTTAACAAATATATTTTGCACACGGCTTCGCTCGCGTTTGATTAGTTTTTGTGTGGGTACTTAGTCCTATCTAATCTATCAATAGTTTTAGGATTAATAAATTTACTTATAGTATTTACAGGTTTGTCTTTTCAGCGCCACAAGGACGCCTTTCACCTTGGCTCCAACTTTCCAAGATATTCCTGTACCGATCACAGACCATCTCAACCTATTACTTATGGACTTGTCTTCCAATCTTAGCTTCGAATCAAAGGCGAAAACTGCTGCTAAAGAACTTGGTATCCTATTTAAGAGGACTCAATCAATACTACAGTGCGCGCCAATCTTTTAGTCGCCTCTGAATGAGTAACGAGTGCAAGCTTGCGCAGGTACAGTCAAGGAAACAATAATATCAACGGTTGATTATTAAATGTTTACTATAAGTGGGAAGGTGTACTTGTTGTTCCTACCTATTTAATAATTTATTAACTATATAAATAAAAAGCATTATAAAAAACACAATTTTCCTACATTGACGCCTTAAAACGCTATAACGTCCGCGAAGCATAACAACAACAATAAACTTTAACAAACTAAATCAACAAAACAACAAATAAAGGCAACAAAAACAATAACAAACAGATTCAGCGATAAACTTAAGAGTATGACATAGCCAAAACAAAAACCAGTTCCGGGCGTGGCTTATTCTATTTTACGATAGCGCGCGGGGGGAAATTCGTCCCGGTCTCTAAGCTCGCGTCACCATAGCAAAAATATGAATAGAGTGGACGAGGCAGGGTCAAAAGTAATACGTATTTTATTTTATCTAATTTATTAGTGTATTTCGATCATCGTCACACGGCATTGATCCTACTTGCTATCATGTCGGGACGTAAATTTATTATGGTCGGCTAAAAGTGGTTTTTTGAATGTTTGATTTATCAGTTGACCCTCGGAACATTTCAGACACTCCTTTAGAGATACATAATAATATCGTGACGGTTAATTGTCACCATTACCCATTCTTTAAATATTTTTCGCCCGTTGAGCTGGTTTTACACTTGCGGGAAAATAAATTGGACCAAAAATTTCTTTACAAAAAATTTTTACTAAAGTTGTTATTACAAAAAGTGGAAACTAACAAGTATTCTCAGAAGGAATGCACCACGTCACTATCTATCTCACTGTAGCCTATATCAACTATGCCTCTCTCATTCAACCACGTTAAACTGCGTTACTATCTCATTCCAACTCATTTTAAATAGCGTCACTATTTATCTCACTCTAACGCGTGTTAAATGGCATTTCTAATGAACGTCAAATATTTTTACTGCCCGCCACTCTTTCATTCTAAATTCTAATTATTTAAAAAAATACGCAGCTCCTTTGGTAGTAAAATAGCAATAATTTTTTTTTCAAAAGTAATACACAGAAATTGCCAGATCATTTGAAAAACAATATTTGATGAGCCGTTATTTAAGACAATTTGCAAAACTAACATAGAACATTTTTTTTCAGGGTGTGGTATCGAACTAACCTAATTACAAAAAATTGCTCATAAATTGGGTTTTTATTTTTCTTCCTGATGTAACAGCATTTCAAGGTTTATTTTTGACTTTATCAATAGCATGACTATTCAGATTTGCGCAACAAAAATTTTATTCTTAGAATTTAGAACTGGTTAGCTTTTGAAATCTATTCGAATTTATAAAAGTACCATCAACTCGAAGACTATCTACTTTTTGCTGAGGTCATAATTTGATATTCTGGTCAGTCATGAGCTGGCCTACCAGCCTTCCAAGGGAAAGCGTTGACTTTTGGGACACCTATTTACCCTTGGGATAAATCGACAAGTGTTTAAAATATAGAAATTTATTTGTATCATAGTTTGAAATGTTCAGGTCCCTTTACGCAAAATGAAAAAACAAAACTCTTTTAGGATTAATTTGTTGTCCCTATGTTTGTCTGTTTTTCCGTTTGTCTAGGCAATTTTTCTGGGTAAAATCAATTAATGCTAATATTTACAGCCCTGTAAAATATACATATTATAACGTTTTTATGGCCTTTTGTTTAACTTTTTCATACAAATTTTCTCCTTATGAAAATATAGAGATCAACACTTGACATAATATTTTGCATTTGAAAGAAAGCACAGAAAGGAACTGTAGAACAAATAATGTAAAAAATATAAAACCATATCTTTCTATTCTAAAGGGATTAATAATTTACTGTTTGTTCAATGTGGCGATAGCTTTGTTTATTTTTTTTTTCTTTGTTACAAAGATAACAAATATTTTCATACAAGGTTTTCCTTAAGGGCTATTTCTCCAAATTTGTAACAAAATATTAAGAAATAATTATAACGGTAAAGTACAACTTTTAGCTAAGACAATTTATTGTTAAAAGTTTGCTATATGCATAAACATATTTTAATGATATTATGGTATCTTCAAAATAATTGGGTTTTCCATAAGCGTGATATCAGATTATTTTAGAAATTTACGGCTGGTATCACGACGACGGATAAGCCAATTATTTTATTACTATTGTAATATAATTAAAAATATGTTATTGCATACAGCAGACTTTTAACGATAAGTTTTCTTAACTAAAAGTTGTATTTTTACTTATTGAAATTGTATTTCTCATCAAGAAGTGCAAGATGACAAGATATTCAAAATAAGTTAATTGAATTTGTGAAATGGTTTCAGGTCAAAGCAGTTTTCCATGAAACGGTAATTGTTTATACTTAGCAAAGTGTGTAAACTTAGTCATCTTAACATGAACGACGCCTGTATTTCTCTCTTTTTTATTTCCAGTATAGATAAAAGTATACAAACTTGTTAAACTTTGCGTAAAAACGAGGCAATATTGACGATATCCTGACAGCTATTATGATGGTGTTTTATCAAATTTTGCTTTTTGGGCTGTATAGAGACGTAGTTAGATGTCACTAGAATATACTCATGAAAAAAGATATGAAGAAAATAAGCTGTAGACTTCACATTCGTTTTATACCTATTCTATGAATTTTAAGAAAAATACAGGGGTAAAGGGACCTCTTAAGGAAAACCTTGTATTAAACTATTTGTTATCTTAGTCAAAAATAATTCAAGGAAAAAAATAAACAAAGCTATCGCCACATTGAACAGTAGATAATTAATCCCTTTAGAATAGAACAACATGGTTTTCATATTTTTTACATTATTTGTTCAACAATTCCTTTCTGTGTTGACTTTTAAATGCAAAATATTATCTCAAGTGTTCATCCCTACATTTTCGTAGTGAGAAAATTTGTATGAAAAACGTAAAAAAAAAAACGTAAAAACCTAAAACGTAATATAAATAAAAACGTCAAAAGTATGTTTTTACAGCTCTATAGAGGGCCGTTAATATTGGTATTTATTAATTTTACCCAGAAAAAATTGTCTAGACAAACGGACAGACAGACAAACATAGGGATAACAAATTAATCCTAAAAGAGTTTCATTGTTTTCATTTTGCGTAACAGAACCTGAACATGTACCGACAGGATTATCTACGATCTAATAATTTTGCCATGCACTGTAAATATTTCAAAATAAATTTCTATATTTTAAATGCTTGGCGATTTATCCCAAGTAAGTGTACCTATATAATTTGCAAAAAACTTCACTTATTGGACCTGAAATGGTGAGCCAATACTAGAGGGTAATTTCACGAAAAGGTCATTGACCTTTGTTACAGATCTCAGTAAGTATAAGTAAATTAATTTGGGTTTCAATAACGATCACCAAATTATTCTTTTAGAGTAACATACTCGTATATTATTTTCCCGCATAAAAGTATGAATTCATTCTAAATTCATTCAGTTTTGTTGTTATGACTATGGCACGATGTAGCTAAATCACTCATACGCATATTTTGTTGAGTTTTTAACGGCAGGAATATGATGCTCCTCGAAATATTACTTTATAAAATTAATTTAAATGTGTTTTGAAGTAGTTTTGGGAGATATTTATAGCTTGCAAAAAAGGGCACAGGTTCCACGTCTTACGGGCGCCAACGCTAGGCGTAGACTGACAATATCTTGCTGCCGCTGACTGCATCAGTGGATTTACGTATTTTTGGAAAAAGGGGGTGCTTTTTTTGACCCGAATAACGTGGTATTTGGAAAATGAATAGATATCATTCACACTAATTTTATTAAAAAAAAACCAACAAAATGGCGAAAGCGGTACCTGAAACAATATCGATAAGAAGTGTGCAATAGAGGGTTACAAAAAAATTCATTGACAGTACAAATATGAATCGATTAACGTGGTTTGTGGAAAATGAATACCTTAAAGTTCAACCAAAAACATGTATTTTTTTTATGGCTATACGTAACCTAATTATTGCAACAAAATCATCCGAAAGCTGACATTTTATTTCTGTTCTTATTTTCGTTCCCCTTAACGAATCATGGATTTTTTTCCTCGAAGATACTTTTCATGCAACACGCGCGTGCGTAGTGTACGGACGTAGCACTAACACTAATGCATAGTGTTGACACCCAGTGTTACCAACAATGCAGGGCCTGATGTCGCCATTTTTTACAGCTAAAGTAGCCTATGTAGCCTAATTTCAGCTACTGTAGCCTAAAGTAGCTCAAAAGCAAAATTATCGCTATAAACAAAATAAAAATATTGTGTAGGTATATCAATAAATTTATTCACACTAAAAAAGTAGGTTCAATATTATCACGGCATTTCAAAATTATTAATTAAGATATTTAACAGAGTCAAATGATTA
The DNA here is from genome assembly GCA_934047225.1 of Ypsolopha sequella. Lineage (NCBI taxonomy): Eukaryota > Metazoa > Arthropoda > Insecta > Lepidoptera > Ypsolophidae > Ypsolopha > Ypsolopha sequella. Next base: position 30,972,638 of record OW203987.1, on the reverse strand, counting down.
TAATCAAATAATAATAAATAAACTTATTCTGCTTCATCCGCTGCTAACAAAAATAAGGCATCAACAAGATTTTCGCCTTCAACGTCAACGTTATCAGTGGTCGTAGTTAGTTACATAATAGCTAAGACAATTGACAAATTCAGGGTATTAACCAACCATAAACAAATAGGGTGGCTTTTCTTCTTTCTAAATACCACAGACCTTTAAAATTTATCATTGTGTTAAGTGTTGTTTTTTCTTAGGTTATGCTCATTTATGATTTGCCTAATTTTAATACCTTATCTTTGAAGTAACCTAATCGGCGACCAGTCGCATTCCAGATTTTTTCGTCGCCGATTATTGTGCTGAGTAGCCTAAAAGGCGAAAAATCACCTACGTTGGCAACACTGTTGACACCTGCTAAATGGCGAGCGGGGGGTGTGGTGCGGCACGCAGGCGGGTGTGCTCCGCGCCCTCGCTCCTGTAACGTCCCCCTGACACCGTAAAACGGCTATTGCGTCGCCTCTTGCGGCTATCTTCAGAGGCGACGAAAAGATTGGCGCGCACTGTACTATCAGTGTACATGTGTTGGCTCAACGCCGTAAAAATATACATACAAAAGGTAAAATCTAATTGTGAAGTCAAGCATGATTATATCTCCGTATAGTTACGTTTCAAACTACCTCAAAATCGTATGGAATTTGGGAAACCGTTCCAAGCGAAAATGATTAATTATTTAAGTATTTAAGTTTAGTTTCAAACGCAACTATACGGAGATGTTTTCATGCTTAGGCTACTACAACAATCTTGTGTTATTGAATGATGGACAGATGACCACAGTCAGCTCTAATATCTGGAACAAAATGCACTTGATCTAACTATTGTTTCTCCTTCTAGTTAGAGTTAGATCAAATGCATTTTGTTGAAGAATTCAAATTTGATTGCATAGGTGCAACCATGCTAATGTAGCCGATTTTGGTACCGATTCGGTGAAGCACATTTTAACTTATTTGACAGGACTAAACTAAATTTAAGCGTTCTGTCCTTGTCTTTTCGATAAAGAAAGAAAAAGACAGGACGCTTAAGGGGAACGAAAATACAAACAGAAATAAAATGTCAGCTTTCGGATGATTTTGTTGCAATAATTAGGTTACGTATAGCCATAAAAAAAATACATGTTTTTGGTTGAACTTTAAGGTATTCATTTTCCACAAACCACGTTAATCGATTCATATTTGTACTGTCAATGAATTTTTTTGTAACCCTCTATTGCACACTTCTTATCGATTTTGTTTCAGGTATCGCTTTCGCGATTTTGTTGGTTTTTTTTTAATAAAATTAGTGTGAACGATATCTATTCATTTTCCAAATACCACGTTATTCGGGTCAAAAAAAGCACACCCTTTTTCCAAAAATACGTAAATCCACTGATGCAGTCAGCGGCAGCAAGATATTGTCAGTCTACGCCTAGCCATAGATAATACACCCAGAATAATAATAATAGATAATACACGCCTAGCGTTGGCGCCCGTAAGACGTGGAACCTGTGCCCTTTTTTGCAAGCTATAAATATCTCCCAAAACTACTTCAAAATACATTGAAATTAATTTTATAAAGTAATATTTCGAGGAGCATCATATTCCTGCCGTTAAAAACTCAACAAAATATGCGTATGAGTGATTTAGCTACATCGTGCCATAGTCATAACAACAAAACTGAATGAATTTGGAATGAATTCATACTTTTATGCGGGAAAATAATATATGTTACTCTAAAAGAATAATTTTGTGATCGTTATTGAAACCCAAATTAATTTACTTATACTTACTGAGATCTGTAACAAAGGTCAATGACCTTTTCGTGAAATTACCCTCTAGTATTGGCTCACCATTTCAGGTCCAATAAGTGAAGTTTTTTGCAAATTATATAGGTACACTTACTTGGGATAAATCGCCAAGCATTTAAAATATAGAAATTTATTTTGAAATATTTACAGTGCATGGCAAAATTATTAGATCGTAGATAAAAGTCTACAGCTTATTTTCTTCATATCTTTTTTCATGAGTATATTCTAGTGACATGTAACTACGTCTCTATGCAGCCCAAAAAGCAAAATTTGATAAAACACCATCATAATAGCTGTCAGGATATCGTCAATATTGCCTCGTTTTTACACAAAGTTTAACAAGTTTGTATATTTTTATCTATACTGGAAATAAAAAAGAGAGAAATACAGGCGTCGTTCATGTTAAGATGACTAAGTTTACATACTTTGCTAAGTATAAACAATTACCGTTTCATGGAAAACTGTTTTGACCTGAAACCATTTCACAAATTCAATTAACTTATTTTGAATATCTTGTCATCTTGCACTTCTTGATGAGAAATACAATTTCAATAAGTAAAAATACAACTTTTAGTTAAGAAAACTTATAGTTAAAAGTCTGCTGTATGCATTAACATATTTTTAATTATATTACAATAGTAATAAAATAATTGGCTTATCCGTCGTCGTGATACCAGCCGTTAATTTCTTAAATAATCTGATATCACGCTTATGGAAAACCCAATTATTTTGAAGATACCATAATATCATTAAAATATGTTTATGCATTTAGCAAACTTTTAACAATAAATTGTCTTAGCTAAAAGTTATACTTTACCGTTATATTTATTTCTTAATATTTTGTTACAAATTCGGAGAAATAGCCCTTAAGGAAAACCTTGGATGAAAATATTTGTTATCTTTGTAACAAAGAAAAAAAAAAATAAACAAAGCTATCGCCACATTGAACAAACAGAAAATTATTAATCCCTTTAGAATAGAAAGATATGGTTTTATATTTTTTACATTATTTGTTCTACAGTTTCTTTCTGTGCTTTCTTTCAAATGCAAAAAATTATTTGAAGTGTTGATCTCTATATTTTCATAAGGAGAAAATTTGTATGAAAAAGTTAAACAAAAGGCCACAAAAACGTTATAATATGTATATTTTACAGGGCTGTAAATATTAGCATTTATTGATTTTACCCAGAAAAATTGCCTAGACAAACGGACAAACAGACAAACATAGGGACAACAAATTAATCCTAAAAGAGTTTTGTTTTTTCATTTTGCGTAAAGGGACCTGAACATTTCAAACTATGATACAAATAAATTTCTATATTTTAAACATTTGGCGATTTATTCCAAGGGTAAATAGGTGTCCCAAAAGTCAACGCTTTCCCTTGGAAGGCTGGTAGGCCAGCTCATGACCAGAATATGAAATTATGACCTCAGCAAAAAGTAGATAGTCTTCGAGTTGATGGTACTTTTATAAATTCGAATAGATTTTTGAGAGTCAAAGCTAACCAGTTCTAAATTCAAAGAATAAAATTTTTGTTGCGCAACTCTGAATAGTCATGCTATTGATAAAGTCAAAAATAAACCTTGAAATGCTGTTACATCAGGAAGAAAAATAAAAACCCAATTTATGACCAATTTTTTGTAATTAGGTTAGTTCGATACCACACCCTGAAAAAAAATGTCCTATGTTAGTTTTGCAAATTGTCTTAAATAACGGCTCATCAAATATTGTTTTTCAAATGATCTGGCAATTTCTGTGTATTACTTTTGAAAAAAAAGTTATTGCTATTTTACTACCAAAGGAGCTGCGTATTTTTTAAAATAATTAGAATTTAGAATGAAAGAGTGGGGCAGTAAAAATATTTGACGTTCATTAGAAATGCCATTTAACACGCGTTAGAGTGAGATAAATAGTGACGCTATTTAAAATGAGTTGGAATGAGATAGTAACGCAGTTTAACGTGGTTGAATGAGAGAGGCATAATTGATATAGGCTACAGTGAGATAGATAGTGACGTGGTGCATTCCTTCTGAGAATATTTGGTAGTTTCCACTTTTTGTAATAACAACTTTAGTAAAAATTTTTTGTAAAGAAATTTTTGGTCCAATTTATTTTCCCGCAAGTGTAAAACCAGCTCAACGGGCGAAAAATATTTAAAGAATGGGTAATGGTGACAATTAACCGTCACAATATTATTATGTATCTCTAAAGGAGTGTCTGAAATGTTCCGAGGGTCAACTGATAAATCAAACACTCAAAAAACCACTTCTAGCCGACCATAATAAATTTACGTCCCGACGTGATAGCAAGTAGGATCAATGCCGTGTGACGATGATCGAAATACACTAATAAATTAGATAAAATAAAATACGTATTACTTTTGACCCTGCCTCGTCCACTCTATTCGTATTTTTGCTATGGTGACGCGAGCTTAGAGACCGGGACGAATTTCCCCCCGCGCGCTATCGTAAAATAGAATAAGCCACGCCCGGAAGTGGTTTTTGTTTTGGCTATGTCATACTCTTAAAATTAGGTTAGTCCCGTCAAAATAAGTTAAGACGTGTTATGCCGAATCGATACCTTTGAAGGCTTTAATTTTAGTTTTAGTGCTGTCAAAACTAAAATTATTCCAATGTAATTTCACTCATGTTCCTTACATTTAAGGGCTATTTTGCAATAAAGAAAATTTAGTTTTGACATAACTAAAACTAAAATTAAAGCCTTCAAAATCGGCTTTAATATCTTACAGAAAGTAATTGCTCCGTATGGGATGTCTATTGGGGGTGGTCTATGGTTTTCATCGATCACTTTTTGCCTTTGAGTGTAATTTATTCTATCATAATTTGTACACTTTATGTTAAATTTGTAAACTCTAAGGTTGACTTGCTGTTTCAATTTGTATTTGAGTTCCGAGAGCTAGCATAAAGCGAAAACTAGTTCATTTAATATTTGACCGATTCTGATCTAAACCACATCTACCAAAGGCCAATGATCACGGCCTTTGTGTAAAATTCACGTTATGAATAACATCTAAACTGAAAACTGCTATTTATATTGCAAAAGTAGCAAGTCGTATGTGTACGTATATGTATCAAGTTAGTTAAACCGATTAAGAAGCGGTAATTGATGAGGAGAGCGTATGAGGAAAATAATTCTCTGAGTAACGAACCTAATTTGGAATTATGTCGATCAATTGATACCACGATGAAATAACAAAGAAAGCGATCTAATTAAGTGAAAGCTTCTCAAACGCCTGCATATTTCTGATAGGCAACGCTAATTGTGTACGCATTTTGCCTACCGAAACTTATAGGCGCTGTAAAATATGGTGCAGAATATAGGCCATTTTAGGTAATTTTCATTATTTTGGTATATAAATCAACCATTATTTTCTTTTGATTTTTAAAGAACCCTTATCATCACTTGCCTTAAAATATTAACGTTGTATTGTTTATATATAGGTACTGGAAACGGCAGTCTTTGTGAAAACAAAGATGAATCTATACTACGTTTAAATCTAAACGAGTTGAGAAAACTTTAAGCTTGTCCATTTTCAAAACAAAATTAAAATCATGGCTAGCCGAAAAGTCTTTTTAATGTTACAATGAATTCTTTGAATAATTCTATTTCCATTTACGATTTTAAATTTATTTACTTTGTGTTATTACTATTTTTTTTTATTTATCTTCTTTGTGTCTTTTAATTTGTCTGTATAATATAATAATTAGATTATAGATAATATATTAGATAATAATTAGAATTATAATAATTCTAGTTATAATAAATTTGTAAGTTTTAATAAGTATAATAATCTGGACCTGTAATGAAAATTATAATAAAGATTATCTATGTCTAGTCTATATCTAAACGTCACTGTGATAAGTGATCTGCTTTACTTAAAAATAATGTGTTTGGTATGGCTCCACGAATCTTTCATAACGTACCGAAATCCGTAAGGTTTATAGATAATGTGTCACATTTTAAAAATGTACTCAAACAGTTCCTAACAGAAAAATCAAACTACTCGTATCATATTATGCATGAATTTCTCACGGACGAGACCTTTACTAAATAAAACCCTCTCCTACACCGTCTCGGTTTGGTGTAAAGTCTCATAATATTTCATATTGTAGTAATATTTAGAGTATTTAGTAAGTAGTTCTAATACTTTTTATCTTTTTTTTCAATATTTGTATGCCACAAGGCAGAGCATGGAAGACCGGTTATATTATTAAGTACCATGTTATTTAAGTAGCTATGTTTCACAAATAAAGAATTTGATTTGATTTGCCCTAGACGCAAGAAAATACAACCTAAATCGAAAACTCAGCAACAACGGTAGAACATTGAAACAAATATTTATTGTAAATGAAAGTAACAATAGAGCAATGAGCGCGGCCACTTCCGGCATACAGCCCACGATTACGCCATATCCGGTCAGCACAATGGTCCATGGCAGGAAATATCCCGGATGTAGCCACTACATACTTATAGAAGGGAATGGCTAACGGAAGTATGTACAAGCTATGAAAGTAATCAATGCGTTTGAAATCTTAAAGTGGGGTGGAAGGTTTTATAGACGGGTATTATACCTTTGTAAGTTCTCTAACTGTTATTGTTTTATAAACTAAGGCTAGAAAAGCTTTTAGAAGCTTATTTAGCTTTGTTTCATTCCCAACTCAAGCGTTCTCAACTTTATCTGCTATAATTATAATATTATATATTTTTCTAAAATAATTTATACCAATTTATTTTTTCTTTAAATAATTACCTACATGAAAAACGTCAGTGGTATAAAGAAGAAGTGTTTGTAAGTTTGTATGTAGGAGGTAATATCCGGAACTACTGATTCGGTTCCGAAATTTCTCTCAATAAGACGAAGCTACATTATCCCTGATATGAGTGCTATAATCTAAAATTTGTTCACTGTGTACGGTAGACTCTCGTCTTCAGTGGGGTCCCCACATAGAAGCCCTATGTGGTAGACTTAGTTCAGCCGCATACGCTGTTAGACGCATAAGGCAAATTACTGATCTAGATACTGCTAGACTAGTCTATTTTAGTTACTTTCAAAGCATTATATCATACGGCATGCTGTTGTAGGGTAGAGCCGCGGATACAGACGCAGTCTTTGTTTTGCAGAAGAGAGCAATTCAGGCTATTTATTATATGAAGCACCGGGATTCATTAAGAGAAAAGTTCAAAGAAATGAATATATTTACTGTTCCTTGTGAATATATTTACCAAGTCCTTAGATATGTCAGAAAAAATGTTGAGTCTCTCCCAAGGCTTGGTGAGCAACATTCTAAGGAAACCAGAAATAAGTATAAACTGACTTTTCCAAAAATATTATCAGACTCGCCAAAGTCAGTACCTCTTTCGTAGGACATGGTATAAGATTTTACAATAAACTTCCAAAAGAGGTCCTTACTTTGTCAGAGAATAATTTTAAACAGTATATTAAGCAGGGCCTACTGAAAAAGGCATATTATAAAATAAATTAATATTTGGGTGATGGTGAAGCATGGTGATATAGTGATACTGATTGTGATGATAGTAGGTAATAATTTAATTAATTAATATAATTTCCTAACTTTTGATTCCTCTTAAGAGTTAACATTAATTCATTACAGAATGTAAAAGGAAATAGACTATATGAGACAGGTAGGCAAAGATATATATGTTTTTCTTTTTTCATTAACCTGAATTCCTGCTGTCTTGTATTTTCTTATCCCTTGGTTAAAGTAGATATAAGTAATTTGATGTATAGTATAAGTTTATGTAAAAAAAAAGACATGATCTTGCCAAGTTTCTTGCCCGTTCTTCTTAGCAAGACTAATCGAATGGGCGGAGGTAGGCATGTATTTATATATGTAACCTATTACTATGTAGTATATAGGATGGGATTTGGTCGGCCGCCTAGATTCGTGCTGGGGGCTCGGTTGGTGATCATTGAACCTTGTTCCTGGTCCCTGGCCGGGTCTTCGGTATGGGTTCGGGCGGTTAATTGGATTTCACCTTGTATAATAATATTTTACCTATAATTTTAATCGTTTATATATTTTTACATAAATTAAATAAACTTTTAATGTAAGTAGTTCGTGTAAATTTATTATTTTATTACATATATTTTTATAAGATTAAAATTTGACCTGTGAAACGTGTATTATATATACCTACTTTGCAAAATAAACTTTTTGAATTTTGAATTTTGTGTATGGGCAGTTTCCTTGGGACATGGAGTGTAGCCGCTGGCTACAGAAATGCAGAGATGATGAGATTTGAGGATATGACACGGGAGAAGAAAAGATTGTGGGAAACAATGTGGGTGCACTGACCTGGTTGGTATGTTTCGATGGGCCGGCAAATCCGCCGTGTTTCGTCTCCTCTCGTTGGGCTGATTGAGTTGGCGGTGATGAGCAGTGATGAGCTGGATGTCTTGGATTAATACACAGCACTGATATATAACACAGAATACGCGAGATTGTTTGTATCGGCGGCGCGAATGTGTACACATGTGTCGTTCTCTAGACGATTCGGGCGGAACAGAATGAAGCCAGCGCCCGCGCGCGCCTCGACCGGCGCGCGGCGGGGAGGGGGTGGTCGTTCGCGCGTGCGCACGCGAATCACACGTCATGCTGCGCGTGAACATCCTGGGGGGGCCGGGGCTGCGACTCCTCTTGAGTTGAATCCAACGGCAGCCTGGCTATCTTGAACACAGGTCGTCGCAGATTTCCATGAGCTGTGTCCAGATCCACAACTCGGATCACTCCATCCTTGCCAGGTATCGTGCGGAGAATTCTCCCCAACTTCCATTGGAGCGGAGGCAGGTCATCCTCTTTGATGAGGACCAGTTCACCCACTTGAGGAGGGGAAGAAGGGGAGAGCCATTTGGAGCGGGTTTGCAGGGTATGGAGGTAGGATCTGGACCAGAGAGTCCAAAAGCGCTGAGAGAGCGCTTGAATGAGTTGAAACCGTTTAAGAGCAGATATGGGTCTGTCGTCAAAAGACTGCTCAGGTAGAGCGGTGAGCGGACGACCAATAATGAAATGTCCGGCCGTGAGAGGTTCAAAGTCCGTAGGGTCGGATGAAATTGGGCAGAGGGGTCTTGAGTTGAGTACAGCCTCAATTCGAGCCAAAAGGGTAGAGAATTCCTCAAAAGTGAGGTGCTGTTCACCTATCACGCGATAAAGTAGTTGCTTGGTGGATTTTACGTTTATTTCGTGCAGAGCGCCGAACCAAGGCCCTTTAGGCGGGTTCAGTAACCAAGTTATGTGCTGATTCGCGAGCTTGTGAGTGATTGCATCATTGTTTGACCTGAGGAAGTTCTGAACTTCAATTGACCATGTACGTCTGCTATTTTAAGTGATACGGTTGGCAACAAAATTGGTGTTTTAGTGACGTTCACTACACGTTGTGCGGAGTTACAAGAATTCTTTGTTGGAGTTGAAGTCATTGAGTGAAAATGAGCTGAGTGTGTATGTGATGAGTGAATGTGTGATGAGTGTGCTGAGTGTGCTGAGTGTGCTGAGTGTGCTGAGTGCTTCTATTGTGAGCAGATGAGTATGTGCACAGGTGCACTATTGTGAGCAGATGAGTATGTGCACAGGTGCACTTATTGTGAGCAGATGAGTATGTGCACAGGTGCACTATTGTGAGCAGATGAGTATGTGCACAGGTGCACTATTGTGAGCAGATGAGTATGTGCACAGGTGCACTATTGTGAGCAGATGAGTATGTGTGTGATGAGTGTGTGTGTGATGAAGACGGTTGGGCCGAGTAGGTTAGGGCGTCACCAAATGCCAAGAACGGCCTATGGGGAGCAGGTTGAGGAGAGCGATATTCTTGCCGGCTCCTAAGCGGAGCTATGGGGCGGAATTCTCGAGTAGCCGTATAAGGCTGACGGGAACCTCGAGTGGGCTGAACCAGCTGATTGAGCTGAGCGAGCCCTCCCGAAGGGCCGAGCCGCGCCGATGAATGAGCATCCCGTGACGCAAGGGACGAAGACTCATTCTCCCTGCAGCGCGCGCGTTCCTCCAAGAACTCCATGAGGTTAGCCAGAGTGGGCAGAGTTGGCTGAGATCCGTACTTCCGCTCGAAGAGAGTACGGAGCTCACCTTGGAGTTTTCGTACCACTATAGATACGAAAAGATACGATCGCGAAATATGTTCGCTTGCTTTTTTGAAGGCATTTTAATGTTGAAAATGAGTTATTAAAACTTGAGCGTTACTAACTCTAACGTGCGGATAGCTTGTAACTTGCGCGGGCCGAAGTAACAAATGTTATGTTCAAACGGAACACGACAGAGAAAAAAAAAAAATTTTTTTTTTTTTAAAACAACCTGTATATGAGCTGATAAACCAACGTGGAACACCCTATATGTGTACCACAAACAACAAGAGCAGAGATGAGATGAAAAAACAAATTTTTTTTTACTATATTTCTGCTATATGCACCCGGTTAAAAAAGCAGACAATAACACGAAAAAACTGTCCGGCAATCTATTACCGTAACACAAGATTACCGTAACATAAAATATCGAAAAGGGCTGATCACTTTTATGTTATTTGCCTTGAAATCATGTGCCGACAATACGCGTTAGTTCTTGTTTACACGAAAGTACCTTTACAACAACAACATCAGTCGTCGAAAATTCTATTTATAGAATAAAATACCTGCCTACTGCCTCGAACTCATAAACAACAAAGAATGCGTTTACCTGGCAGAAATCGTATCTAAATGAGCGGACAATCCAATGATGCTAATCAAGCTTTAATCAACGTAATAATACGTAACCGTATAACGTGTGTACTTATGTACTCAACACACGTAACTTACGTATATATGTGACGTATATAAGTGCACGAAATAAAGCAAATTTATACTCGCACCGAAAAAAAAATATCTCGCAAAATCTCGTAAAATTTGGGTTTAATAAAGAAGTATAGTGGACTGTAATAAACAATTGGGCTGAATGAATATAATTATATTATCTGAGCTGAATAATAATAACAAACTGAGTTTATTCTGTAAAGGGGCGGGGGGGGGGCCGGTTCTATACCGATAAATGGAATTTTCTAGGCGGCGGTTCTAATTACCTACCCGCAATAGGTATTCGAGACCACAAAATATTTTTTGCCGGGAAAGGGGGCAAAATATGTAACCGGGTGAAAATGGACTGTAAATCGACGGGGGCTGGTTCAAACAAAGTTACGGGCCGGCGGGGGGAAGGCGGGGGGTGATATAAACCAAAAATTTTCCGCTCGACGGACCAAAATTTTTCTTGTATTGAAAATGGACTGTAGGGGCTGAAAAGGGGCTGGTTCTAACGGTTCGAAGGGCCAAAATGTTTTATCAAAATGTGAAAATGGACTGTAGTAAATCGAGGGGCTGGGGGGGCCGGGGTTTCACGGCTCGAAGTGACCAAAAATTTGGTCACTACCGGCTCGAAGGTCCAAAATGTAGCCGCTGGCTACAGAAATGCAGAGATGATGAGATTTGAGGATATGACACGGGAGAAGAAAAGATTGTGGGAAACAATGTGGGTGCACTGACCTGGTTGGTATGTTTCGATGGGCCGGCAAATCCGCCGTGTTTCGTCTCCTCTCGTTGGGCTGATTGAGTTGGCGGTGATGAGCAGTGATGAGCTGGATGTCTTGGATTAATACACAGCACTGATATATAACACAGAATACGCGAGATTGTTTGTATCGGCGGCGCGAATGTGTACACATGTGTCGTTCTCTAGACGATTCGGGCGGAACAGAATGAAGCCAGCGCCCGCGCGCGCCTCGACCGGCGCGCGGCGGGGAGGGGGTGGTCGTTCGCGCGTGCGCACGCGAATCACACGTCATGCTGCGCGTGAACATGGAGTCAGGCACAAGGCTGGATTCAAAGGCCTCGAGGCCCGGGGCAAAAAGGAGTCGGGACCCCTGATTATTTTTCAAATAGATATAACAATTTTTTCCCGCTTGTACATCCCAAATTTTTTGTTCTGTTTCAGTTTCATCCACCACCCTCATAATTAGAACCTTTGCATACAACTTGCCAACAATACTTAGAAGAATTCTGCTGCGGTAGCTGTTGCATTCCTGCATTCAATCTTTTCCTTTATATAGCGGGATGATGATAGCCTTGCACCAGTCAACTGGAACTTCGTCCAGCACATATTAAAGAGCCGGTACAGCAGGCTACCCACCACGACACCTCCTCCTCTTAGCATCTCTATTGATACTCTATCATACCCAGCCGCATCCCCAGCTGTCATACCTTTCATTGCATGTACAATTTCTTTCATACTTATCACGCTTTCTTCATCGTTGTCTATTTAGCGACTGTCTTGAGAAGTCATCTCTGATTCTTTGCATTCAAACAAACTTTCAAAATAGGTCTTCCAGCGTTCCAGAACTTTTCTTTCATCATTCAACACACATCCATCATTATCTGTAACACTCAGTTTAGATGTCTCTGATTTTCCAAGGGCTTGTCTAACCAACTTCCAAAACATATTAATGTTGGCGATATAAGCCCCTTAAAATAGCCGTGTTTCAGTCATTAAACATATTGATTGATTGATGATAATTGATGCAGCTATATTTAATTATTTATTTCTGCTATTAAAAATTAAATACTTAAATACTTTTAAGTTACATTTCGTATTTTATGGATTTTTTTGGATTTTCTGCAAGTTGGTATTCGTCATCGAGCTGGCAGGCACGCAGGCTGGCAGGCAGACGGATAATAACTTTTATCTACTCCCCTACTATAATAAGACAATTGCAACATCAAAAGCAGTTTTATAAGTACCTAGATTATTTATCAAATGTTATAATATAACATTATAACACCGCGATTCTGCGCTGCGATTGGCACAATTTATTATAAAATCGCTGGAGACCCAATCAACAACAGACACGAGAAATAATTTCCGATCTTATTTCTGAAGTCACGCTCCCTTCATCCTGATTGGCCTTCAAGGCAGCTTTACCGGAACGACGCAACCGAGGTTCATGAACGAATGTCTTCTCATTCTTCGTGAAATTGCTAACTGAAAGTATTTTAAATTAAGACGATATTTTAGTGGTCGTAGATAAAGTATTGTGTGCGTGCAACCATAGTAAAAACGGAATAGTAGGCTATCTTCAAAGAAATGTACCGAGCGCGGCTAATATGTGTGCGTGCCGGAACGTACTCGTACGCACAAACTACAGCACGCACACAACGACACTTGCTAAGTCGGGAAGATCGGGACGAGCCGTAGTGGAATATTTATAGCGGGCTCAACAGACATGTTTTTTTTGCCGTTTTTATAGATAATGGTACGGAACCCTTCGTGCGCGAGTCCGACTCGCACTTGGCCGGTTTTTTTCAACATATGTATACATTTTTGAACGATTGACCGAAGCAAACGAAGTTCTCCGAGTCTACTTTAATAAATCAAATGCTCCTACCCTCCTCCCGCAAAAACAGAGTGAGTACCAGTACCAATATCACAATTACTGAAAGACTTAGATTAAAACAAAGTGAGTACCAGTACCAATATCACAATTACTGAAAGACTTAGATTAAAACAAAGTGAGTACCAGTACCAATATCACAATTACTGAAAGACTTAGATTAAAACAAAGTGAGTACCAGTACCAATATCACAATTACTGAAAGACTTAGATTAAAACAAAGTGAGTACCAGTACCAATATCACAATTACTGAAAGACTTAGATTAAAACAAAGTGAGTACCAGTACCAATATCACAATTACTGAAAGACTTAGATTAAAACAAAGTGAGTACCAGTACCAATATCACAATTACTGAAAGACTTAGATTAAAACAAGGTGAGTACCAGTACCAATATCACAATTACTGAAAGACTTAGATTAAAACAAAGTGAGTACCAGTACCAATATCACAATTACTGAAAGACTTAGATTAAAACAAAGTGAGTACCAGTACCAATATCACAATTACTGAAAGACTTAGATTAAAACAAAGTGAGTACCAGTACCAATATCACAATTACTGAAAGACTTAGATTAAAACAAAGTGAGTACCAGTACCAATATCACAATTACTGAAAGACTTAGATTAAAAACAAAAATATCTTGTGCAGGAAAAAATACTAAACTTTTTGTGTAGCGTGAAAAATAAATTGAATTGTTTAAACAAACGTCGGAAACAAATAAACTAAACTACATTAAGTTTGCTGTAATACAGGAATCTTATAATTTTTATATTTTTACAATTTTTATTATATTTTTATTGCTGTACTACAGGAATCTTAATATTTCTACCTTTCGCTCATTTTACTTCCCAACCAAGGAACTTTATCAAAGTTGTTCAGTCCTAACCGTACGCTAACTTTTTATTATGAAAATAATGTTAATGCAGCACAAATCTACACCCTATAACCCGGAAATAACTAATAAAAGACGCAAGGCCGAAATATGGAATAAATATGAATATAACTAGAAACTGTTCTAGTTTATAATCTAATTTAAATATGTATTACTTTGTTATCTTAAGGAAACATTTTTTTAATTTTTAAGCATCAAATTGTTATTTTAGTCCTTTTATACTCTTTTTTTAACGCTATGCTAAAAATACAGGCTACTTTTGTGGTTTGGTTTAGGCAAAAAATCATTTTCACTAGCCGTAAGATCCTTTTGAATGTAATAAACATTACTATTATTATGTAGGTACACTTTTCAGTCACGGGCCCATAGGGACCCGGTCCGAAGCCATATTATTATCATGTATAGAATAAGGTTTAGTTCACTTTAAATATTTCTCAGGTTAGTTGTCAACTTACAATCTCCTTTCTTTCTGATTAGCATTAGCATCCTTGTGTTATTTCGTAAAGTATCTGTTTGCTTTCAAAGGTTGCCTGAAAGGTATAGCTATTAGCAATAAGTGCCACCTTTGTTTTTACATAATGTTTGATTGTTTTATGTTTGTCCGTATTAATTTGTGTGAATGGAGAAAAAAGTGTTATAAATAAATAAATAAGTTTGCCTATGTCAATGTCAATGTCAACTTGTCAAGTAAACATATATTTTTTTCAACAAATTCATAAAATTCAATTATAAATATACATAAACCTCTAAAAATCAATGCAAGTTATCTCACACCAAGAGTAAAATAGTTTTAAAGAAAACTACAAGATTGATTTCCAGCAACGCACAGCCAGCAAAGTACAGATACCATGAAGATTCACTCTTTTTGATATTTATTTTGATGAGGTGACTAGACCGAAGATTATATTAAATTTATTGAAGCCTCAACATTTACATCGCATCATGTCCAATTTCTACTACTCAGCCACCGAAAAAATTCAATAATACTATCTAGTGAGACCCAGTGTCTATCTGATTACTCTATTAGTTAGGTTACTTAGTTTTCCCGGACATTAAGCAATTTTGTATTTATATAGTTTACGGTTTTGTTTTTCCTTTTTTATGATCTAGGATAATTTATAATTTTACTAGTATAATTTACAATGTAAATATTTATAGTGATTTATGAGTCGTCTCATGACGGGCCTATTGAACAAACCTAGCGGTTTAACATTACTTTTTAGACGCTATTGTTTCTGGCGTCATGTCTCAGACGGCTGGCTCATTGTCCAGCAGCCAGGCCGCGGTAGGTGCGACGGTGTCACAAGTCCATGTCCCCTGTCCGGAATGCTCCCAATTATGTAAAGGACAGAGAGGATTGAACATTCATTTCGGTAAGCAACATAAAATCAAAAACGTAGAACCTGTAGATCCAAGTTCATCTACCGTAAGAAATGCACTACCAAAAACAAGCACACCATTCTGGACTGAATTAAGTAAACTAAAATCTACTCTGCCAATAGTTAAAAGGATACCAAGAGGTGCTAGAAATTCTGTTGCTTCCTCTCTGTCCACAACCATAAAAAACGTAGTCAATAATAACGACAAAATAAGCTGGGAGTCTCTATTAACTTTCTCGTTCCGGACACTGCACGTCACCAAAGGTAGAAACAGTGGCGGCTCGCTAACCCAAAAAATAAAAAATAATTGTCGTTCCTTAAGCAATTCAAACACGCCAGAATATGATCATGTAAAGTTCAACAGACATAACATCATTAAATGTGTGGAAAGAAAAGTAAACGAAGGGGATATTAAAGGAGCCGCCCAACTGTTATTCTCCAGTGACACTGTCGCCGCTGACACCCCAGAGACTCTTCAGGCTCTGCAGTCAAAACATCCAACTCCAGCGGCAACACTGAGACTGCCTGATCCACCAGACCTTTCAAAACGCACACCAGAGGCCATATCAGATGAAGTACTAGCTGCGGTCTCTTCATTCGGGAACGGCTCAGCCGGAGGTCTAGACGGCCTGACGCCGCAACACCTTAAAGACCTGCTATGCGGCACAAACGGAGATGCTGCCCAAACCCTTCTCAGAGATATGACCCGGCTAGTAAATCTCATGTTATCTGGTAAAGTATGCACTGAGATTACAGAGAATCTATATGGGGCCAATTTATGTGCCTTAAAAAAGAAAGACGGTGGTATCAGGCCGATCGCAATAGGTTGCACCATACGCCGTGTGGTCTCAAAAATTTGCTGTAGACACATCCTACCAGATATTATCACTAAGCTACAGCCAATACAGCTCGGCTTCGGGACCAAGGGAGGGTGCGAGGCTGCAGTCCACGCGGCTCGCACCTTCCTTGATCACGACGGTGGTGACGTGCTGCTGAAGGTGGATGTCCGCAATGCATTTAACTCAGTAGACAGGGGCGCCCTGCTAACACAAATAAAAGATAATATTCCGGCAATTTACCCGTATTTGTGGCAGTGCTACAGTTCCCCTTCAAACATAATCTATAAAAATAAAATTTTACACTCTGCAGTTGGTTGTCAGCAGGGTGACCCACTCGGACCAGCAATATTTAGTTTAGCCATACAACCACACATTGAAAAAATTTGTTCAAAATTCAATGTTTGGTATCTAGACGATAGAACCATAGGAGGCGAAACAAACTCAGTTCTACAAGATCTACAAAGTATAATCCAAAATTTTCAGTCTATTGGTCTAGAATTGAATTTTCCCAAGTGTGAATTATATATAAATGAAACTTTAACAACTCAAGAACAAAATGACATCATTCAAAATTTCAATACTTTGGCACCTAACTTGAAAATTATTGACAAGAAATCCCTTCGTCTCCTAGGGGCTCCCATTTTGGACGATTCCATTCCAAATTACGTTGACGACCAAATTTTCAAATTTCAGGAATCGTCCAGTCGTCTTAAGGAAATGAATCCACATATGGCCTTATTCATAATTAGGTTCTGCATATTCGTACCAAAATTTACTTATGTGCTACGCTGCACTACCATTTGGCGTCACACCTCTCTCTTGAACATTTTAGACAATATGATAAGAAACACTTTAGTAGAAATTCTAAATTGCCCTTTAAATGAACGAAGTTGGGAACAGGCATCTCTTCCGGTTCGATTTGGCGGATTGGGCATCCGTAAAGTGTCCAGCGTAGCACTGCCAGCGTTCCTGTCCTCAGCTCACAGTACGCTTGACCTCATTGGTACCTTAATTAGCCCATCACTTGGTGATGTCGAGGTCACGTGCTTGGCTGAGGCCAGGAGCGCCTGGATTGATATTGCTGGTCCGAGCCAAAAAACCCCGATAGTTACGACATCGCAGAGGCTGTGGGACGAGCCGCTCTGCAATCAGGTTCAAAAGAAGCTACTAGAAACTGCAGAAAACCCTACAGAGCGAGCCCGTCTCCTAGCAAGCAAAGAGTCGGAGTCGGGGTACTGGTTAAATGCCCTACCGTCGGCAAGTATCGGCACCCTACTGGACAAAACTACTTTTAGTTTGGCAGTCAGTCTGAGGCTTGGTGCAAGAACCAACGAGCCACATCGCTGCCGTTGCGGGGCAAGCGTTGACCAACTCGGTCACCACGGCCTGTCATGTAAACGTAGCGCCGGTCGTCTGCCACGCCACGCCGCCTTAAACGATGTCATCCGTCGGGCTCTCATGAGCGCCAACGTGCCTGCCGTACTAGAGCCCAAAGGCCTAGTACGCAGCGATGGTAAGAGGCCCGACGGACTGACACTAATCCCCTGGAAAAATGGGCAGTCGCTGGTGTGGGACGCAACATGCGTCGACACCGTAGCGCCGTCCCATCTCCAGGGGAGCGCTGTCCTTGCTGGCGCGGCGGCGTTGACGGCTGAGGGTCTCAAACGGCGTATATACGTGGAGCTGGCTGAAGGCTACATTTTTATGCCTTTTGCCGTAGAGACCCTGGGGCCGTGGGGACCAGACGCAAAGCGCCTATTTAAGGAAATATCGTCGAGGTTGGTCAACGCTTCCGGAGACCCAAGGGCTGGGACCTATTTTGGTCAGCGAATAAGCCTCGCAATACAGCGAGGCAACGCCGCCAGCCTATTGGGTACTCTACCCGATGATGGCGGTGATCTGGCTCACATATTTTATTTAATCTAGAGCCCGCTATGAGACAGACAGGTTGGTATTTGTTTTTCTTTTTATATTTTATTTAAATTTAAGTTAGTTTTATAAAAAAAAATTATCATTATTCATATGTTATTTAAGTTTATAAATATAATTTTAAATGTAAAATAAAATAAATGAATACCCAGTTTGCCTATCGATGTACAAATTATGTACTTTAGGGAAAAGTCTGCAGGCCCATATTTCGTGTTTATTTCATTCTTGCTTTATAATGGTTACATTTTTAGTCAATTATTTTAATTTAGGGCAATTTTTTAGGGTTCCGTACCTTAATTGAAAAATTGGAATCCTTATAGGGTCACTTTGTTGTCTATCTATCAAATCAAGATCTTTTTTCAGGCCCTGTGAGAAAAATCAAGTTTAAACTGATACCTTCTACAGAAGTCGGGCTTCTACTTCTAACTCGTAATCAATTTCATTAAAATTGGGTTACAATGAAAGCTTATAGCACTACCAGTTAACTTAGAAACTTCTGGCACACACAAATGAAGGAACAAATCTGAAAGTTATCTATTTCTCATTTATATTACTGGACTAACTTAGTTTTATAGTTTAATTTTCATTAGGTAAACATTGTATTCAAATCTACAAACGTATTAGAATGTTACGGAACCCTCAGAGCGCGAGACCTACTCGCTCTTGGCCGCTTTTATTGTTTTTTATTTCATCAGGCTAATTCCCTGTCTCTCGCATGACGGATGGTGTAGAGTGACCACTTAGAGGCTGTTTGCCGACCCTCCTGAAAGACTGATGTGTTTATTCCTCCCTCCCCCCTTACCCCCATAATGCGTCTTGTTGGGACTTCTTTCAGCTAATTTAAACAGGGTTTCAAGGTTGAAAGCTTATTCGTCCTATTTTGTTGAAAAACTTGGGAAGTAGGACGGATACTTGAATTTTTGGAAACTTCGACGTTTGGAAAATCTGTAGAGCGAAGCAACGAAGTAAATATTTATACTTGGGGGGACGCCCAACAGCAAGCGCTAAACAAGTTCAGGCGCTCTTATCCCAGAAGAGTGACTCTCTGTCTTTTTCTTTACGTGTAAGAAGTAAAGAAAATAACCAAACTTTTGTACTTTTTCGTTGTTTTTATCGGTTTTTAAATTGTTTAAAAATAAGGGATGATGTTTATTAAAACCCACTTACGTGGTCGACCTAGAAAATTTAAAGAGCAATATTACCAGATATGTTTCGTTAATAAAAGAGTGGAATTATGGAAATGGCATGATTTGAAAGGTCTTATTATTACATGCTGTGTTCGTGAATTATTTCTATCGAGCAAAGTTTATCTGATCGTGTAACACATGCGTGGAAGACCTAGATAAAGGTTCGAACTATATTGCGTATTTTTTTTGGAAGTTTTAGACGATATCTGTAAGTTCTATTTGACTTTGAAATTACTGATTTTGGGATAAGAGCGCCTTAAAGGATCTCGTCTGATCAGCTCCTGTGTTAGCACTGTATGACGTCACGCGATCGGTCGTGTTGTCAGCAGAACAGAACGTCACCATCTTAAGACTACCGCCGTACCACTGCGAGCTCAACCCAATTGAGCTTATATGGGCATAGGTTAAGGGTCATGTTGCAAGACACAACAAAACTTACAAGTTATAAGCTGTAAAACACTTGTATCTCGAAGGATTGAATTTCGTATTGTCAGATAGCACGACCGGCAGGTACCCGGTCTTTCCACCGGTCATGCAACTGGACAAGATAAAATTAAACAGTGACCTAATTGTAACCTAATAGTTGGTAAAAGGTTCTGAAGAAAACTTCGAGGTACTTTACAATTAAGTGTATTTAACTTTATCACAAAACAAAACGTCAATTCCACAAGCCAAAGGTGTTACAGAAAAATTATACTTAGTTACAAGCTTTTGGCCAAGACCTTCATTTGACATATATCTTGCCAAGACATTACCAAAACCTTAAATACCTTTAAATAGTTGTGTCAGGGACCGCCTTAACATCAGGTAGTAATATTACATTGGAATTAGTATTGCCAAGACAAAAAAAATAAAACATTTAAGTAATAACTAGATGTGTTTGTTACCGCCTTAACCACAGGTAACTAGATTACATGGAAACTTGTGAAATTACATTAAAAAAACTTTAAGGGTAACAAAACTTGAAAACACACAAGGGAATTAATTTCCAAAAATAAATCTAGCTCAGGGGAGCCGTAGATCCTACAAACAATAAATATTTGTCGTACATACTCTTAAAACCAAATCATCTGGTACACCATTCAGTTCTACCAGGGAAAAAAATATTACGGAACATAAAATTTTACAGTTTGGGTTATTCGGTGAAACAGGAAGAAGAATTTACCCTTGGTTACTAATAGGACACATAACTAAGTGTCCTGAAAACATACCGTCCTAGGTATCTTAATTGTGTGTGGTTAAAAGTAAAAATTCCAACACATACTTGAATTTCTCCAATAAACACCACAGGAAATGACACGCCGTCCGCTGCCCCCTTCAAGGTCAACGATCCTCGTCCACGCAGACAAAGGAACTGCTTACTGCGTAAACCACGCGGTGGACATTTCTCTGCCAGCTGGATAAATCACCAACGAGGCAATACAACTTCAAACTTGAAAATCTGGTAAATCTCGAAAACACCCTGGAATTAGAAGAGAATAGACAATATTAAAACCTTTACCACACGGAACGATGAGAACAAAATTCCGGTGACTCAAAATACAAAGAAAGCAATACATACCATGATCTGACGATAGTCAGAACTCCCTCCAACCCGACGAAAAAAATTCCT
This sequence comes from Ypsolopha sequella, assembly GCA_934047225.1. Taxonomy (NCBI): domain Eukaryota; kingdom Metazoa; phylum Arthropoda; class Insecta; order Lepidoptera; family Ypsolophidae; genus Ypsolopha; species Ypsolopha sequella. Next base: position 30,951,512 of record OW203987.1, on the reverse strand, counting down.
TTTTTTACATCATCCAAAAGAATATGTATAATCTTCCTGAAATACAAAAACAATATTATAGAACTATTCCACACAAATGAATAATTAACCAAATTGAACACGAAAACCCACCTATATTATTAAAAACACAACTCCTGTTGGCACAACCGCCATTAAAAATAAAAAATAAACTCAACACGAGCTATCAGCAAAAACTCCGGCCGACAAATGAACGAGAAAAACTCCTCGGAATTGCAGCAGACACGCGATTATCTTCATGTCTAGAAAAGAGGGTAAAACGTAATTTACCATCAAGCCAAACTACGACGCGTAACTTTTTTGTGATAACCGCAACTACAAAATTTGCTATGCTACAGTATCACCAGAAAATTGGAGAAACTGCATCAACCATGTAATAAAAACTGAAGACAGGATGATGGGGCTAGACCATATAGTAGACTCAGTTTCTGACAGTTTTGTCATAAATTTAAATGAAGATGATAATGATAACGAAATCACTGATTATGATTCAAAATTAATAATCGATTGTTATACATGATTGTTTTAGTTTTAGAATAATTTACCCCAGAAGTAATTTTTAGGATTTTGATTTTCACCCACATAACTTTCGAGGTTTTTTTTGGCAATCCAGGGCAATTTTTGACGGACGTCGTTAGTTGAAACTAATTTTGACTGGTTTTTGTAGTCAAAAATAGTTTTGACCGGCCATGAGCCCTGACCTTAACATACTATGTTACCGGCCAAACCCAATACAGAAATACTAGTTCGTAACTTCTGACCCGGTTACAGATCGATAATGAAGTATCGACTTTACCCACATCACTATTTAAATTGTTCTTTATCTGGCAACACTCTATCTGTCAATCTGGTCTTTCGGATTATGGCGTGGACGATGCCTAGCGAGACCGTCGCGTCGTCGGTGCAGTAGTTTTACAAGATGGCCACCCGGTGCAGTACGGTACGCGTCACAGTCAAACCAAAACCACAAAATAGATACTACCAGAAGGCCGACTCGACGACGGCGCGAAAACAGACGCACACATGCATAGACGCGTACGCATGATGATCTCGGCAGAATTTCGTATTTGCATTCACTCGAGTATCTCCGAGATCGTCGTCGTACGTACGCGTTTGTGTGCGTGCGCCTGTTTTCGCCAGTTATGCGGAGTAAACCTTCTGTAAGTGGTTATTTTGTGCCAAAAAGCAGCGCAGGTAGGGAATGATCAACAAACTTGACCTATGATGAAGTTGACGACTTAATGAAAGTCACTTAATAAACCGTGTCGAATTTGTTTAATATATTTATTTTAAAACATTAACATATTTATTTACACCCACATACAACTACACATACGCACACTCACCCTCTCTCTAAACAAATAAAACACATCCTTTACACACACATACTTTATACAATCTCAATCAGCTGTTACTCTAATACTGATCCCAAAACTTATGTCGAAGGGCTAGGAAACCGCAACAAAAACATTCCAGACAATTTCTTTCCCACTCCACAAACCATTCACACTACACACACCACTCACAAACCACTCTCCCTAGTAATAACCATATCAACACTGATCCCAATATTTTAATCGTAGGGCTAGGGATTTATCTGTGTATCTATATCTTATTTTAAATATTAATTTTAGTTAGATTATTTAAGTCTATTTGTTAAAAATGCAAACATAAGAATGTTATCTGTGCGCGTACATTTTTGTAAAACTACTCGATATGGAAGAGCAGGGTATCCTGGGACAGGTATTTTGTGTACTTAAAAGGATATCCCTTCAACTTATATTATGTATACATTTTAATTTTTGAAATTAAACGATTTCTCATTTTTCATTCTTTTTTCTTTTTCACATGCAAGGGTAAGAAAAAATAAAACTTGTCTCTTTTTTAGGGTTCCGTCCCTAAAAATGAAAAAACAAAATTCTTATAGGTTAATATTATTGTCCGTCTGTCAATACCCTTTTGCCCGGGCCCCGTACGAGATATGAAAGTTGAAACTGACCTCCTACAGAAGTCTACGGCCCTATGGTCAGGCTTCTTAATCAACGCAAAAAAAGTTGTTGACTTGGAAACTTGAAATTTCGTTCACATTGCACATGTATAGGAGAAAATATAAAAGTTACTTCTGCTTCATTATTTAAGAAGTTCTCATGACCAACTTAAGTGGACACCTGACGCTAGAACAACAACAACACCAGGTTTTCAAGGGTTCATTGGAAGAAACTAGGTCTCCCCTCATATTGAAGAACATATATTTGATTTATCAATCTTTTATCTAGAGATTCCACCTATAAACAATGTATTAAGATTTATTTATTTATTTATTTCAATAAATTGTACAGCATTACAGTTAACACCAATTCGCTATACAATTCAAACAAAAATAAAAATTAAACTAAAAATAAACACTATGTAGTACGTATGTATAGCTTGCGACGTACCACGCCCTTGCGGAGTGTCAGTGTCTGGAATTCTTCCACGGAATCGACGAAACACGACACTTTTCGGCCAAAACTCTTCATTCATGAAGGTCGAGAGATGTTCAGTTGGGACACGCAGCACAAATGAATTAAAATTGGCATTGTGGCGTGACTCCAATCGCTGGACCCTCAGTTGGAGTTTAGTTTTCAGCATGACATATTTCATGACATCATCAGCCTTCGTGGAGAAGTTCAAACGGGACACATACAGCAGCGTCACGGGAACAGCCGGTCGAAGTAGATGGTTCGGTCCGGTCGGTGCGGTTCCACATCGATTGCGGCAAGGGGGCTTCCTCTTCTTACGCTCCACCAGGGTGAAGCCCTCCTCATCGAATGGGTCCTTCATAGGGTTCTTAGTCTGCTTTCTTCCCTTTGCTACTTGCTGACCTTGTTGCTGGGCAGCAGGTTGTCTAGAGGGGGCAACGGCGGCGGCAGCGGCGTAGGCGCGGGGTGGGAGGGTACACTCTAGCGCACGTGGTGACTCTTCTGGCGAGGAAGTGGGGCGGGCGGGGCGCGGGGCATCACGCGTAGTAGCGAGGTCAGCGGCCGGCAACGAGGCATCCAATTTCACTGACTCAAAACTGCCTACAGACATAGATACATTTTGCGCTCCACGACGACAATTTACATACGAGGTACCGGGTGAACGATTCACCGCTATAGCGTTCCGTAACAATGCTACCTCGGCACGAAGTTCACCAATGATATTTTGGGATCCCTCGAACTTTAACTGCATCTCAGCCAAACTTGCTTTCATAGACGTTATGTCCTTGAGCAGCCTGCTTACATCGACGTGACCAAAATTAGTCGGAAGAACTTTGCGTCCCGTCGCTACGAAGTCTGGCACGTCGTCCGGATCAGTCTCTTTCAGGAAGGCGACTATCTCGTCGAGACTCCTTTCTCCCCCGTCGTCGTCCGTACGGTGGGACGGCACGATCATGTTTGTAGACACAAACAGCAGCGTCTTCGCAGATCGGATCTCATCCTCGGAAAAACTGGACTTGATGATTTGCGAGATACTGGCTTCGTCCATGACATCTAATCGGTTTTGAAGAAATGCCAGGAGATCGTTAGCCAAACATTTTTTCGTGCCCATGGCGGTCGAAGCGGGCAGCTGTCAAAGCCGCGTGGATCGCGAATAAATATTCGTATCGGTGCAGTGAGACGCGTCTAATCGCTAGCGCACTCAGCACAGCACAAGATTTTTGAACTTGTCAAAAAAAAAATGTTTTCCACTCTTTTTTTTGGTTATCAAACGTTCGTTTCAAAAACGCGGTTAAGAGATCAACTTGATTTTTTTTATAAAATTGGCAATAGAAATATGAAGGGATTTTACCTTAATCCAATATTTTTTTCCTAAGAAAATATTTCAGTATTAGCTAAAAACACACCAATTTGTTGTTTCGCAACGTGATCACTAGTATTACGCGTCCAAGAAAAAAAGGCCAAAGAGCCAACACATAACGAAAAAAAAAGCAAATAAGGTGTTTGCCATTAGACTTATTGTGCTGGATGGGTAATAAAAAAAGTTGCTAGGGTACGCCATCCCCTTAATTAGACCCTTTAGGATCTTTGATCAACAATATACAACTTGTTAAGATAAAGTTTCATACGTAATTTAACTTACAAAACATAATAACAAGTTAAAACTCTCATATAAATAAATGTGATAATAAATATTTTTACTTAATAAAAGCTTTTTTTACCGTTTTATTATATATATATACAGATTCTTACGAATATTATGGTAGAAATTAAATAAAAAAGAAAATTTTCGATATATATTTCGACCCACTTGGGGTTGTCGTCAGTCGAATATGGAATAATATCATAAATTAATTATTTATTATTAATATTATTGATATTTATTTATGATATTATTCCATATTTGACAGACGACGACCCCAAGTGGAAATATGTATCGAAAATGTTCTTTTTTATTTAATTTCTACCATAATATTCGTAAGAATCTGTATACAACGTGTAACAGAAAGGTGTAACCATATTTGAAGAGCTTATTCAGTCAATGGTATAGAACAACTTTTACTATGGAACCAACCCTGAAATCACAGAAAAAAATCTGCCCTTCCATACATTTCGGCCGAGCGGCATTGCATTTTTCTATGAAACAGTAAAAATTTTTTTTCATGATACAGGTTTTGTTCCATAGTAAAAGTTGTTCTATACCATTGACTGAATAAGCTCTTCAAATATGGTTACACCTTTCTGTTACACGTTGTATACATTATATATATAATAAAACGGTAAAAAAAGCTCATATAAATAAAATAAACTTATCCATTAAACAATATTTTTGACATTTGGTTTTAAATTTCCTAACACCGATATCAGAAAAAGAAAAAAGTACGAAGTGAAGAAGTTAAAAGACGCGGATTCAAACCCTGCTGGTTATCAGAACCTAGTGCACTAGCACTGCATCGATATGATTCGATATCTGAAGCGGCAAATATCACGTTTTGCGTGCGCGTGCGCTTTCTTATCATTACGGCATGCATCATAAAATTGTCGTGAAACTGCGATATTTCTCTGAATATTATAAAAACATATGGAATATATTGCATCTTGCTCTATCTATTTTTACGTTTTGTCAAACAAAGGATTTTGTAGTTTATAAATGCCTTCTTATTCTTATTCTTATTCTTATTCCGAGACCTATATGGTGAGACTCTGTTGTCCGTCCGTCCGTCCGTTCGTCCGCCCGTATGTCACAGCCTCAAGCAACTTTAGATAAATTTGGCACAAAATAGCATTAATTTGCCCACATATCATGGTGTAAAAAATAAATGAAAAATTTGAAATTGTTCAAAATATTTATTTTCCAAAACAAAAGTGAGAAAAATAAAAAATATTATGCTAAAATACAATATGGGTATTAAACTGTAGATATTAAAAAGCAATATAGAAAAATATGTACTTTTACTATATTTACTGGCACTGATTTCGAGAAATATTTAAAAAACCACAAAAATATGTATGTCCCCCCCTTTATCTCCGAAACTAGTACACTGAAAAATATGAAAAAAAAATGTCGATTATAGATCATAACTGCCCCCCTATTCTGTATCGTTAGTTGCCAACTGCACGAGGTGCCTATCATCAAAAACAAAGCTAAAAACTGAAATTTCAAAATTGCCTTTAGTGGGTATTGAACTATTAACAATCTGTGTCGTCACTTCAAGTGCGAAAATATCCTTAGGACATCGGAATTCGATAGTATATCTATGTTTTTGATGATAGACACCCAGTCCAGAAGGCAACTAGAGATACACAATAGGCCCGCTGGCCAATTACAGGAAAACTATAGCGATTTAAAAAAAATGAGCACAAATGAGAAATATAAAAAAATAAGTAAAATAAAGATTTTTTTGAATAAAAATACAGCATGGGTATCAAATTGTAGGCATTAAAAAGTTAATTGTAAAAATATATAGTTTGGCTATATTTAATTGGCTATACATAATGCGGACTCAAAACAATAGATGGACGCGTCTTACTTCCGAGTGGATACCGAGAGACGGTCGGCGAAGAGTTGGAAGACCATACATGAGATGGACAGACGAACTGAGACGTTACAACCCATTATGGTGGCGACACGCCGCAGACAGACCTACGTGGAACGAGATGGCAAAAGGATTCATTGCTCAGAACAACGATGAGGAACAAGATAAATAGTCACCCAGATAGCCTGGTCAGCGAGGGTGACCAAGACCAAACCTCACTGACAACAATGAGAGGCCTACCATTTCCTAACTAGGACCTAAATGAATGTGACAAATGGTCAATGGAAATGTATGTTTGTGGAATTTGTGTTTTTTAATTCAATTTAATAAATAATATAATTTTATTTAGTTAATTATCATATATGCCTAGTATTTTTTAGACAAGTTTATAATTATTCGTCAATGTATATGTATATTTTGTTTCAAATAAAGGCTTTATTTTTATTATTATTATATTTAATTGTACCTATTTCGAGAAGTCCTTGAAAAACCATTAAAAAAAAACATGTCCCCCCCCTTAATATCAAAATAGGTGGACAGAAAATATGAAAAAAATCATGGTAATATGTGTTTACGTAAAGATTAGAAGAACAATAAAGCGGTTGAGAAATTCACGAAAAAAAATGACAAAATTAAATTTATCATCCACAATACTGAACCCTAGGTACCCGAGTCTGACTCGCACATGACCGGTTCTTTTAACTAAAAATGTACACGCGTTATTTGTTTTTACCAAATAATAAAACCAATAATGAAGCCAATATTTCCTCTACATTAGGTATTTAAGACTCTTACAGTCTGTGCAAACAATATGAGCGACTGAAAATTTTACAGGGGTGTCAAAAACTTAGAATTTACGAAACGATGCCAAAAAGTTAGGACAGGCTCAGTCTTGTCGGAGCTGTAGAAGTTTACGTGAATCAGTCTTGTCGGAGCTGTAGACGTTTACGTGAATCAGTCTTGTCAGAGCTGTAGACGTTTACGTGAATCAGTCTTGTCGGAGCTGTAGACGTTTACGTGAATCAGTCTTGTCGGAGCTGTAGACGTTTACGTGAATCAGTCTTGTCGGAGCTGTAGACGTTTACGTGAATCAGTCTTGTCGGAGCTGTAGACGTTTACGTGAATCAGTCTTGTCGGAGCTGTAGACGTTTACGTGAATCAGTCTTGTCGGAGATGTAGACGTTTAAGTGAATCGTGTCACGTCCTTTGTATTCATTTATATAATTTATTATATCGGGTGTAAATAGACTAAAATCCATAGCAAGTTTCCAAAAGTTAGTAGGAAAGGTGAAATTTTCTTTTTCTTTTCCGCTGCTTTGTTTCTTTGAGAAAGTTGTTCAGTATGATCAGATGTGTTCCATCATTTAAAAATAGCTGTTTATTTATACCCGGTATTTTTTGTCAATATGAATTATTTATTTTAGTATAAATATTAATTGAAATATTAATAAATTGTTATTATCCGGGAATTTCCTAAATCAAAGTGCTCTAAGGACTCTACAGACCTTGGGAATAGAAATGGCTACTGTTCTATCCATCTATAAGTTCTTTTACAGTGAGTGCAATACGCTTGTGGAACAGTTTGCCGCTACACATTCGTGAGGCTCCGTCTGTATCAGTCTTCAAGAATAAGATAAAACAACATTTTTTTGATTTACAGAATGATACTAAGTAAGATCTTTTGTCTGTTTTGAGATATATGACTAATCTTCTTCTTTTCGTGTCGATGGTTCCTTTACAAGATCCTGGACCAGTACGCAGCCACATCTACAGCATTTGCCGAGGCCTTCCATAGGTCATCCCACGTACAGGTGTTTGGGCACGCTGGGCACGAGAGCAAATGAGACATGTTCTGTGAAGGAGCACCGTACTCGCACTGGGTGTGGGATGCGCTTATCATGCCCCATCTGCTGAGGGTCTCTTTACAGCGTCCAACCTGCGCTCGAAGTCAGTTGAGAGACTTCCAGGTTGGTCACGGCAGCTTATTTCCTGCAGGAAGAGATTCATTCGGGGTGATGAAGTTGTCCGGATGTGCGTGTTTTTCTTGCCACAGTTTAAGCCTTAATTCGGATGGGATAGACGATAGGAGTCTCGTGCAGCGCAGAAAACTTTTGACGGTTGTTGAGCATTTCACTTAGCAGTTTGACAAAGCCTTGATCATGAGTGAAACTTTCTATGACTAATAACATACATAACAAACAGACATACAATCCACAAGAAAAGAGCTAGACAAGGTGCAAAGATTGGCATGCCTCATGGTCACTGGAGCCCTGAGAACAACTCCAACCAGGGCTCTGGAAGTGATAATAGGCCTAAATCCCTTGCACATTGAGGTCAAAAAGAGAGCTACCGAGCAATGGTACAGAATGAAAATAAACAAAGAGTGGAAGGGCAACTTTATGGATAAAGGGCATGCCTCCATAGCAGATAAATCAGGCTGTAATTTCGAAATGCTCCTTGCCAATAACGACCTGATAAAGAAAGAAATATTATTCGATAAAAAATATCGCATACATATAAGAGCCAGAGAAGACTGGGAATTACCGACAGACCGACCGAGCATTAATTGCTATACGGACGGCTCAAGGAAAGGTAGTACAGGACTAGCAGGAGCTGGTGTCTTTATACCTGATAAAGATGAAGAAGAAGGAAGCGCATCCTACTCACTAGGTACCTTGGCTACCGTATTTCAGGCAGAAACATTTGCCATCATGGAATGCGCCAGTATGGTACTCTCAAGGTCGGACATAAACGAGAAAACAGTCATTATTTACTCGGACAGCCAAGCAGCACTTCTTGCGCTTAAAAATCCAGTAAATAAATCGGCTCTAGTAAGAGAGTGTAAAAATACACTCAATAAGCTAGGTGAAAAAACTGAAACAATAGTAGCCTGGGTCCCAGGACATCAAGGAGTTGAAGGTAATGAAAAAGCAGACGAATTAGCTAGAGAAGGTGCAGAGGATAGGTTCATTGGACCTGAACCTGGGCTCCCTATTCCGGCAAACGTCACTAATAAGGTAATAAGCCGTCTGGCTTCAGCAGAATCAGCAGATGAATGGAGGAACATTGAGGGCTGTCGACAGTCGAAAATGTTTCTCTCGACTATCGTCTACAAAAAAGTAAGGTACACTCTTAATCTAAGTAGAATCAATCTAGGTACGTTGGTGGGTATTCTAACTGGCCACTGTAGGCTGAACAGACATCTGTCAATAATGAAGGTACAGGAGGACTCCTCTTGCCCGCACTGCGGCGAGGAGGAAACGAGTAAGCACTACTTAGGTGAATGCTTTATATATTCTAGCCTAAGATGGGAAGTATTTGGTAATGATCACATTAAAGAAGAAGACCTCAAGTACCTTGGGTACTCAGACATATTAAAATATATTAAGAGAAGTGGAAGATTTGAGGAGGGAATGCAACTGGGACAATAGGATACCAAAGCTCCAAGCAATGGGAACTGGATGGAATAGCTCCAACTGGAGAGCCGACCATCCGCCTGTGCCCAGCAGGCGTCCCACCTCTAAATCATCATCATGACTAATAACACAAATTCTCTTCAGTATATGTATTAAGTATATATATTTTATCATTTAATGTTGTTATCTCGTATTATATACTGTTTTTGTTTATTAGCATGTAGTATAATATAGTTTACTAAGTATTTGAGTAATATATATATTTAAATCGGTAACCTATAATAATATATAATATAATAATTCGATTTTATATAATAGATTATTATGATTTCTGCGAAACACAACTTGCCGACAAAGGAGAGCTGGTGGAAAACGGTGGCGGCTACACTTTCTTCTAGAAAGGTACCGCTACCTCCGAACATAGAGGTTTAGGAGTAGTATTTGTCATCAAAACATGTCAGTACAGATAGCTTAAAGAATTGGTCAATGTTTGGATCCCATACTGAAAGGAAATATATTGGGTGTAAGATTGTTGAGTGTATGCTTACGGTACAACCAGATCGAGCAAACATTTAGATTCCCAAGGTCTATTGATTTCGGCAATATCTCCATGTCAAATAAGCCGGTTCTTTGTTGGAGTTCGGAAATCGGGCAAAAACAAGGTTCGGCATTATCACTATAGATGATAGAAAATATAAAATTTTTAAATCAAAATAAATACCACTTTCTACAATATAAAATGAAGAATAAGATCATTAAAACCATTGCTGTATATTCTCATAGTGACTTCAGAAATAAATCAAAAATTTCCAGAAAAACTTTCACGTAGCACAGCCGCATTATGTATCACTGTTGTGATTTAATTAGAGACATAACAATGACAAAATATATTTTAAAACCATAATAAAGCCGATTCTGAAGGCTTTAATTTTAGTTTTAGTGCTGTCAAAACTTAATTTTCTTGATTACAAAATAGTCTTTAAATGTTAGGAACAGAAGCTAAATTACTTTGAAAAACTTTTAGTTTTGACAGCACTAAAACTTAAATTAAAGCCTTCAGAATCGGCTACAATAGCACATTAAACAACATTATAAAAAACAGTTATCTGATATGATTTATAGTTTTTACACACTACGCAAAAATGTGGCAAATAAAGGCAAACTATCTGAGGTTTTTCGTGTGCGGTAGTTGATAAGAGCGAGATAAACTGATAAAAGCGTTGGAGCAGGACTTATTTCCAACCAGCTTTGTGTATATGTATATGTAACAACCCTACACGTTGTGCGTCATTATAATGTAACAACCCTACACGTTGTGCGTCATTATAATGTAATACCGTACCGTCATTGCACGAACCATTTATAGATTAATAAAACAGAAAAGACAAACAAAGTAGGTACATGGTTAATTTTTATCGTCGCTCTGGCGATTGTAATAAATGTGGAAAAGTCCATCCATCCATCCACTTTACGCACATCCACGTACTTTGAAATAATCGCTTTTCACGTACCTATGATTACAACTTTCAAGAGTTCCTTTTAGTCAAGAAGCTTGACGTTGAAAAAGCTATCTCATGAGATACCTCGTTGAGCATATTACTGGTCTTTAACTGACACTAAGTAATGTAAAAAATAGATTATCATGCCGGATCGAAAAAAAAATTACAAAGACAATAATACGTAATATATTACCCCCTACAAAAATCCCACACAATCCTTTGAAAAAAAAAGTCCATGACTGCTGGAAAAGTCAGAACTCTAATCGACTTGAACCCGCACACCTTTCTATGCCTGTAGAAAAATAAATTAGGTAAATTATGTTCGACTGAATTATAAAAAAAAATTATGACTTCTTCTTAGTACAGTTCTAGCTATTAAACCATAAACTTCAGAGTGAGAAACAACGTAGGCATTAACATACTCCTTGTCAGATATATACGCTCTACTACTTGATAATCTTTGACAATAACTATGGTTATAGTCATGCCCGAATATTAAGTATACCATGGTTATAGTCATTTAAAAGAAGAAAACACTACCATTAACATTTATATTCGTACAGGATTATATATTTTACTTGGATAATCGTGGTTCATTTCACATAATATCTGTACCTTTTTTTTCGAATACCAAGTGACATGCATTTGGCTAGATATACTGTAGTTTTAATTTTAGTTTTTATTTATGTTGTAATTTGTGATGTCAATTATGAATACCAAGAAAATAATACGAGCAGATTGGTGTTTACTGACAAAGGGCCAGTGAGAGGACATTTAGCTCTCGACGGATACTACATGGCGTTTCAAGGGATGCCGTATGCTGCACCTCCGATAGGGAAATATCGTTACAAGGTTAGTGAAAATATTACAAAACTATGTTGAACTCACATAACTATGTGTCGTCGTCATATCACAGAATTTGGCTTTTTACATTTGCCTAGGCATATCATAATTCTGTTGGAGCTACTGAAGGTCACCTTGCTCCGCCCCGCTTCGCTCAAATCCCCAAGGGTTCGGTCTGCGTGCATCAGATAGCAAGAATTTGTACTTGAAGTACAACAATAGAGTTCACCTCACCACCCATCCGGGAATTGTAAAGAGGCACCGAGAAAAAAGCCTTGGAATGTCACTCCGTTGGTTTGTCTTTTTAATGATCAAGGAACACAAGAACGGTGGCCCTATACCTACAGAAAAGACTCTACTCGCACCCTATCACCATCTCCTTGGGTCGGTGATACAGCTTTTCTACATAAACGTCAGTCACTTAGCGCAAAGTGCATAACTTAACTTTGTTTTTCTTGTTAAGAAATAAAAAAAAAAAGCATTTTGGTCTGTGGCAATTGAAGCTAATAGTTTGGTATAAGTGAGGTTTATAAAACATGAGTTTGAAATTGTATACACGATTAGTCACGATCTTAAATTTCAAACTCATGCTTTATAAACCTCACTCATACTGAACTATTGGCGTCAACTGCCACATACCAAAAGGTTTTTCAAGTTTTAACTTCTAAACAAGAAAAACAAAGTTAAGTTATGCTCTTTGCACTAAGCGCCAGACGTTTAACTTTAACGTCAAAAAAGAAAAAAGGGTGTTAGCAATGTTAGCTAAAAAGATATACAAAATAAAAAAAAAGATTTCTTTCGATATGTCAAAATAAAAAACTAACTTATCTATTTCTTGGTACAGTTTTAGCTAAACAGTAGATAGAACGAAAATATTGGCTACCACGTTGAAGAAACTGTCAAAATCGAAGAGATACACGCTCTTTCGAGCTTATATTGACTACTGTACTGTGATAGGGATAAAATTCAGACCTCTGGTTGAAAGTCCAGTGACCGGAACAGTGAACTACCGCCTCTCTGCTTATAATCACAAGTACCAACTGAGTTTTACAATCACTTATGTTTTTATTCTTCAGGCTCCAATCCCTGTGGATCATTGGAATGAAATATTTGAAGCTAACAGAACTGTCACATGTCCACAACAGGGCACAGGAGATGAAGATTGTCTCGTAATTAATGTATTCACACCAATTGAAAAGCAAAATAAAAAACTTCCAGTTTTATTTTTCATACACGGAGGAAATTTTTTTTTGAATGTGGGACCCACTGATGGCGTAGAACATTTAGTCAGAAAAGGCTTAGTGGTAGTCACCATAAACTACCGCTTAGGTGCACTGGGTTTTCTTTGCCTTGGAACTGAATATGCTCCTGGTAACGCTGGACTTAAAGACCAAGTTGAAGGTTTGAAATGGGTTCAAAGAAATATTGCAAACTTTGGGGGCGACCCAGAACAGGTGACAATATATGGACTCAGTGCAGGATCAGTTTCAGTGGAGCTACTTATGTTTTCAAAATACAACTCGGTATTATTTCAAAAAGCAATTTTGGAGTCTGGGTCAGTAACAAATCCTTGGGCCATAGACGAAGATCCCGTGCATACCGCTATTCAATTATTTGAAAAAATCAACCAAAATCTTACAAATGAAAATTTAGTTGAATTATATCGAAGTACTTCTGCAGTTGATCTGTCAGAAGCAAATTTCAATTACTACGGAACAATAACAAATGGAGATGTTGGATTTGCTCCTTGTATTGAAAAACAATTGCCAGGCGTAGAACCTTTTCTTACTGAAGATCCAGTTAAAGTCTTGAGAAATAATGAATATAAAAGCATTCCTATAATGTCTGTTTTTGAAACGTTGGAGGCACTCTGGTTGAAAAGTAATGAGTTTTATTCACCACTAGATTTCAAAGACAAGATTATTAGCAAATTTGAAGATTTTTTGCCCTCAGATCTAGTATTTGAAACGGTTGAAGCTAAAATAGCAGTAGCTGAATGTATTAAGAACTTTTACTTTGGTCCTAATCCAAAAAGTGCACAATTACTTTTTGGATATTTGCATTTTTACGGAGATCAGGTAATTTTGCATGGACATCTAAGTTCAGCTGCGCAATATGTAAAAAATTGTGAAACTATTTACTTAATGGAATTTAGGTACAGAGGAGGCTTAGGGGGGTTCACTCGAGATCCTGAGCCTGAATTTGATTGGATAGAAGTTGCTGGACATGGGGACCGAAGTAGACATGCGTTTTTAGAGAAACCAATATTGTGTGAGCAAGACAGGATCGCAGTTGAAGCAACTACGACTATGATAGCTAACTTCATGAAATATGGGTTCGTAATTTTGTGTATTTGTAAATTGATTTAATGCGTGGATTACGAAATCAATATTTCCGTTTTTGGCAAATGTTTCTCAAACATATAAATTTCCAGGTAAGATGTCGTCGTGACAAAGAAAAAAAGTAGCAGGTTGTGTCAGAGATACAACCGTAAATTAATTAAGTGGATACTTTTAATACCACCTTTTTACGCCTGCATCTGTCCCGGGCCCTGTCACTAGCGTTGCAAGTTGAAAAATAAATAAAGATACCTACATAATATTTTAATTTTTCATGAGGTCATTTATTTTAATAAGATGTCATATCTCCACTTAGGTTGTAAATTTATTGGCATGATTCTTTGATCAACTTCTTGGTATTTTTACTAAACTTTAAAATTAAAATTCAAAAGCTTACAAGAACTGACAGTGTGTTAGGAGACACGTACTCGGTTCTGATAATAGCTCATGAAATCCAGCACGTACATACAAAAATTCAAAATCAAAATCATTTATTTATAACATATTTAACAGTTTTTGTTGTCGAATTCTCCTTTTAAGTTTTCACCTGTAGTAGGAGAAATTCGCTCTTTCATCCATAGTTGCGACAGAATTATAAATAAATATTTGAACAAAGCAAGACTATAAAATGTACCATCGAAGAAAAGCCCGCCATCCCACTCATCACCCGCACTGCAATAGTAATAAGAGCGGTTAAGTAGGTCAGCGGCAATCTCCACGATGGCACATTATGAGGTACAATTTAACTTAGCGTAGCTTCATGTCCAGGTACAATTTAACTTAGCGTAGCTTCATGTCCAGGTACAATTTAACTTAGCGTAGCTTCATGTTCTCGTTCAATTTAACTTAGCGTAGCTTCATGACACAATTTACAAATGGTACAATTTAAACGAAATATCTAAAAAGCTTTTAAATATATTTCAACACTTCCAAAAGATGGCGCCACGTGTATTTTATTACGGTGATATTTACAATGTGTTGTTTCCTTCAACAAGAACCTCTGAATACGATGTACATATTTCTCTAAATATAAACTTGATATTTAAAATATATTTGTCTTTCAGGAATCCAACACCTTCAACAAGCAGCGTACTGCCTGTGTTGTGGCCAGTGACAGACCAGAACTTGACCTACCTACTCCAGGATGAAGATTTCCGAATTGACCAGTGTCCGTACAGCGTGCGGATGAATCTTTGGGATGAAATTTATCAGAAATATGGCAGACGTGATCTTTGTTAGACCATGGGGTGGGACTGTTGGTAGCCATATATTTTTTCCTAAAATAATTTAATTATTTACAAATAAATAATAATATAACATTAGAAAATTATAAGAATAATATAAAATATAAGAAATAAACATGAAATATTTAGAATATATTAAACACATATTTTATTTTTTAACCTTCACCACACCGCGCATGATGGAAAGCATCGATAAGACCTAAGTTGAAGAGCGCTCGCAGGGGTAAGCAGAGACTGCATACATCATCATTTACATCTGCTACGATCCAGACACACCTCTTTCACATTTTCCACATCCATCAATCTAGCTATACAAGATATTCTATTGCGGGTACTTTTGACATTGCCCTTCTTCAGTCTGTTACCAATTTGGTCAGCATACATGTTTCTGGGGTGGCCTGGTCGAGCTGTACCTTCCACTTGCGCACTATAAATTTCTTTCGTCACTCTACTTTCATTCATCTTCTCTACATGTCTAAACCACTGAAGCATTCCTTTTTCTATTCATATTTTTCATTCTCAGTATAATACTAATAATAATAACCCATTTCATTTACAGACAATGTACAGACACGAATTTTTTACTACCTACTTATAGATATATATAGATATAAATAGATTTTAATTAGTATTGACCTTGTTTATTATGTGTTTGTGCTTTTTGTGTTCAAATAATCATTTAATTATCTCAGTTAATCTGACCAAACTCGTTGGTATGTAGGTATGTTATGCTAATAAACAAGTGACCTAACATTGTTGTTATATTGTGTAGCTAAGTGACCTAACATTATTGTTGTTATATTGTGTAGCTAAGTGACCTAACATTATTGTTGTTTTATTGTGTAGCTAATTGACCTAACGTTATTGTTGTTATATTGTGTAGCTGAGTGACTGAACATTATTGTTGTTATATTGTACAGCTAAGTGACCTAACATTATTGTTGTTATATTGTGTAGCTAAGTGACCTAACATTATTGTTGTTATATTGTGTAGCTAATTGACCTAACGTTATTGTTGTTATATTGTGTAGCTGAGTGACTGAACATTATTGTTGTTATATTGTATAGCTAAGTGACGTAACATTATTGTTGTTATATTGTGTAGCTAAGTGACTGAATATTATTGTTGTTATATTGTATAGCTAAGTGACCTAACATTATTGTTGTTATATTGTGTAGCTAAGTGACTGAATATTATTGTTGTTATATTGTATAGCTAATTGACCTAACGTTATTGTTGTTATATTGTATAGCTAATTGACCTAACGTTATTGTTGTTATATTGTGTAGCTGAGTGACTGAACATTATTGTTGTTATATTGTGTAGCTAATTGACCTAACGTTATTGTTGTTATATTGTGTAGCTGAGTGACTGAACATTATTGTTGTTATATTGTATAGCTAAGTGACCTAACATTATTGTTGTTATATTGTGTAGCTAAGTGACCTAACATTATTGTTGTTATATTGTGTAGCTAATTGACCTAACGTTATTGTTGTTATATTGTGTAGCTGAGTGACTGAACATTATTGTTGTTATATTGTATAGCTAATTGACCTAACGTTATTGTTGTTATATTGTGTAGCTAAGTGACCTAACATTATTGTTGTTATATTGTGTAGCTAATTGACCTAACGTTATTGTTGTTATATTGTATAGCTAAGTGACTGAACATTATTGTTGTTATATTGTATAGCTAAGTGACCTAACATTATTGTTGTTATATTGTGTAGCTAAGTGACCTAACATTATTGTTGTTATATTGTGTAGCTAATTGACCTAACGTTATTGTTGTTATATTGTATAGCTAATTGACCTAACGTTATTGTTGTTATATTGTGTAGCTGAGTGACTGAACATTATTGTTGTTATATTGTGTAGCTAATTGACCTAACGAAATTGTTGTTATATTGTGTAGCTGAGTGACTGAACATTATTGTTGTTATATTGTATAGCTAAGTGACCTAACATTATTGTTGTTATATTGTGTACCTAAGTGACCTAACATTATTGTTGTTATATTGTGTAGCTAATTGACCTAACGTTATTGTTGTTATATTGTGTAGCTGAGTGACTGAACATTATTGTTGTTTTATGGTGTAGCTAAGTGACCTAACATTATTGTTGTTATATTGTGTAGCTAAGTGACCTAACATTATTGTTGTTATATTGTGTAGCTAAGTGACTGAATATTATTGTTGTTATATTGTATAGCTAAGTGACCTAACATTATTCTTGTTATATTGTGTAGCTAAGTGACTGAATATTATTGTTGTTATATTGTATAGCTAAGTGAAAGAACATTATTGTTGTTATATTGTGTAGCTAAGTGACCTAACATTATTGTTGTTATATTGTGTAGCTAAGTGACTGAATATTATTGTTGTTATATTGTATAGATAAGTGACCTAACATTATTGTTGTTATATTGTGTAGCTAAGTGACTGAATATTATTGTTGTTATATTGTATAGCTAAGTGAAAGAACATTATTGTTGTTATATTGTGTAGCTAAGTGACCTAACATTATTGTTGTTATATTGTGTAGCTAAGTGACTGAATATTATTGTTGTTATATTGTATAGCTAAGTGAAAGAACATTATTGTTGTTATATTGTGTAGCTAAGTGACCTAACATTATTGTTGTTATATTGTGTAGCTAAGTGACCTAACATTATTGTTGTTATATTGTGTAGCTAATTGACCTAACATTATTGTTGTTATATTGTGTAGCTAAGAAAGCTATCGTTTTCATTACAGAGCAGTCGCTGCACTTCGAAAAGAGGGATGCCTCAAATGCAGATAAAAAAACCTATATTATTTGCATCAAATGTATATTTGTTTAACACCGTATTAAGTACGTCCTAGCTCTTCATGCTACATTTACTCAGAATCTTGAATTTCACTTTACGTTTCTTGAAAGCGGGTATTTCTTCGGAATAGTTCCGTTTGCACAACCGCAAGCATAAAGAGCAGCGACATGGAAAATGTTTAACATATTGTCGTGCAGTGTATCTTGTACAGTAAACGAACAGTATATCTACCATAATTTACACTGTGATATAACAGTAGTCTGAAAGGTGGCACTGGGAATGCTCGACAAAAGTAGTGCGGGGAACGCTCAAGTAATGATGTAAGTGGCGCGACGAACGTTTTGGGTAACGACATAAGAAAAGCGAGAAAGCTTCAAGTGACAACGTTTCAGTAACGACAAAAGAGATTCATAGAACGCTTAAGTATCGATAAAATGGTGTGGGGAACGTTTGAATAACGATAAAAAATTACACTAAACAGAACAGTGCTACTCGTTTACAGTTTCGAGTGATAGACTGAGAACAATATAAAGGTGCGAAATTGGTGAGGGAAAAATCAACAAACGCCGTCTTGTCAATTTTTTGTCCACACAACCTTAGCTCAAGCATTTGCTCGACACTGACGGTATTTTTTTCGAAATCAAGGGTGTCTGACTACTGTTATTAGTTAGTGTTAAAGACATAGATATGAATACGTGGAAGTATAGCTTGCAATGTACCGCTGATTCTACCCATATGCTCATGGAAGCGGAAACACGCTGTATTAAGTATATTCAGTCGTAACGAAGTCTTTATAATTGTACTAATGAGATATTTTAAGGAGATTTTATTTTTGACCATGTTGATATATTTTATTATTAGTGGATATTTTATTTTTGTCTGTGATATTTTCTAACACCTCAGTCAGCATAGAAGCAGAAGCACGATTGAGTCAGCCAAATTGAGGGTTACTTATAAAAAATCAGCCAAGTGCGTGTCGGACACATGCACAAAGCGTTTCGTATAGTTAGTTCACAAATTATAATTTGCACCGATTCGCCTCATTAGTTATTTAACTTGGGACTACAAACTTAAAAATAAATCAAATACATAACAAAAAAATAAATAAAATTAAAACTAAATAATATTTTAAATTAAACTAAATGAAAAATTATATCATGGTCGTTGCCGTCGTGCGGGAGAGTACCTAGCAGGCTGGCAGCGTTACCTCGTAGTATGGCCAGACTGATTGTCTGACCGAGGTAAGTCCCAGCCCGAGGGTCCCCGGAGGCATCGACCAGGCGTTAGTTACATTAGTTACAAAGTGATTTGGGGCAAATAATGTTACCTGAACTATACCACCACACAATACGGGTACCTATGGAACTTCCAAAACATTATGGTAAATAATTCCATTTGCAGTAATAAACTACCAACACACTAAAGTTATTTAGGAAGTTGTAATATTCAAGTCTATGTATCTACAGGCTCTAATTAAGTTGGATATTAATAACTTCCTTAATTATTAAATATTAATAATTTTCAGATCTTTCCTTGTGCGAAACCTGTGAATGAAATTTCAACTTTCTAAGGGTACTGGAAATGCCCTATATTAACGGTGAATGTATATATAGGCTATAACATTTTTTCGCATTCAGTTAGAAGCCTGATGTTTGTACAGCACCGCGGGGCCGTATAATTCTGTAGGTGGTGACAGTTTTAACTAAGTATCTCACATGGGACCCGAGCAAAAGTGTCTTGACAGACGAATAGACAAACGGACATATGGACAACAAAGTGAACCTATAAGTGTTCCGTTTTTTTCATTTTGAGGTACGGAACCCAAAAAATTGGCTAAGAGCAAGAAGGGGTCACCCAATTAGGGTTCTGTACCTACACTACAGTGGGCAGTCTATGTACCAAATTAAACATGAAAATGAATTGAAATGAAAATATATTTATTTAACACACACGAATTTTCACAATTCATATTATGTAGAACTATGGTCCCCACACTAAGCGAAACCTATCCTGCGAGGGTCGTGACAATATAGTTACGAGAAGAATATTTCGTTAACTAACATGCATTTCACTAGAAACTTAAATAAAATTATTATAGACTAGCTTTTGCCCGCAGCTTCGCCCGCGTTGATTTAGTTTTTGTGTAGTCATTTTTATAGAACGTATTTAAATCTGGTTTAGAGTGTTTTTGGTGCAATTATTTGATCTCCAGGTAAAATCTCTTTGGCGGGGCCTATTACCTATTCGTTTTTTTTTTATTCATACTTAAAGTACCTCTTTAACTACATTATAAGTTCTGCCCTCAGCTGTTAACACGACCAGGCTGCTAGGTGAGCTCACTCTCGAGCAGGCTACGTAAAACTGGCCGTGCGAAAAGGAGTCCCCCATAAGATCAATTCCTGCTGTTTTCAATGACTGACCCTGAGACTTATTAATCGTCATTGCGAAAAGGAAAAAATGGAAACCTAATAGAATCACTTGTGTGGCTGTCTGTCTGTCCATCTGTTATAGCTGATTTGCTCTGGCACACATACTTTCAAGAATTTTCATGTCTACTATATTAAATGTCAAAATCGATGCCATTTTCGTAATTAACGTCCAAAAAAAACATAAAAACGACACCCATATTAATATTTACACATTTCAACATTTCAACTGGGGATGATGGTATTTCACGTCCACTATGTTAGATTTAGAAATCGTTGTTGTTTTCGTAATCAGCAACCCGATAAACCATACAAACGATACCCATGTTAGTTTTCAGACTTGGTCACCCCATTTCTCCATTTTAGGGGTTGACTTCTAGAAAAGCCTTTTTATACGTCCACCAAGTTGGATTTTAAAATCCTTGTTGTTTTCGTAATCAGCGACCCGATAAACCATACAAACGATACCTATCAGACTTTTGTCACCCCATTTCCCCCTTTTAGGGGTTGAATTCTGAAAAAACCTGAATCATATGTTTACTCATTTATAGATAGGAGTACACCTGTGAAGTCTCAAATAAAATAGTCTTTTCCCCATACAAACTCTGGACCCCCGTTTCACCCCCTTAGAGGTGGAATTTCGAAAAATCCTTTCTTATTCCTTGTCTACATTACAAAAGGAAGCTCTGTGCAAAACTTCAGCTTTCTAGGTCCAAGGGTTTGGGCTGTACGTTGATGGGTCAGTGAATGAGTGAGTCAGTCAGGAATTCTCTTTTTATATATACGATGATTACAAAATGTGATACATATTATGCAATGAGTTTACAAGACGAGCTTGTGAGTTGATGGTGACTGCATGCCGCATACTGCACTGTAACAACCTACTGCAGCACAGACCACCTGCACCGTAA
This sequence comes from Ypsolopha sequella, assembly GCA_934047225.1. NCBI lineage: Eukaryota > Metazoa > Arthropoda > Insecta > Lepidoptera > Ypsolophidae > Ypsolopha > Ypsolopha sequella. The sequence continues at coordinate 30,930,005 of OW203987.1, read as the reverse complement.
CAACCTACTGCAGCACAGACCACCTGCACCGTAACAACCTACTGCAGCACAGACCACCTGCACCGTAACAACCTACTGCAGCACAGACCACCTGCACCGTAACAACCTACTGCAGCACAGACCACCTGCACCGTAACAACCTACTGCAGCACAGACCACCTGCACCGTAACAACCTACTGCAGCTCAGACCACCTGCACCGTAACAACCTACTGCAGCACAGACCACCTGCACCGTAACAACCTACTGCAGCACAGACCACCTGCACCGTAACAACCTACTGCAGCACAGACCACCTGCACCGTAACAACCTACTGCAGCACAGACCACCTGCACCGTAACAACCTACTGCAGCACAGACCACCTGCACCATAACAACCTACTGCAGCACAGACCACCTGCACCCTAACAACCTACTGCAGCACAGACCAACTGCACCGTAACAACCTACTGCAGCACAGACCACCTGCACCGTAACAACCTACTGCAGCACAGACCACCTGCACCGTAACAACCTACTGCAGCACAGACCACCTGCACCGTAACAACCTACTGCAGCACAGACCACCTGCACCGTAACAACCTACTGCAGCACAGACCACCTGCACCGTAACAACCTACTGCAGCACAGACCACCTGCACCGTAACAACCTACTGCAGCACAGACCACCTGCACCGGAACAACCTACTGCAGCACAGACCACCTGCACCGTAACAACCTACTGCAGCACAGACCACCTGCACCGTAACAACCTACTGCAGCACAGACCACCTGCACCGTAACAACCTACTGCAGCACAGACCACCTGCACCGTAACAACCTACTGCAGCACAGACCACCTGCACCGTAACAACCTACTGCAGCACAGACCACCTGCACCGTAACAACCTACTGCAGCACAGACCACCTGCACCGTAACAACCTACTGCAGCACAGACCACCTGCACCGTAACAACCTACTGCAGCACAGACCACCTGCACCGTAACAACCTACTGCAGCACAGACCAACTGCACCGTAACAACCTACTGCAGCACAGACCACCTGCACCGTAACAACCTACTGCAGCACAGACCACCTGCACCGTAACAACCTACTGCAGCACAGACCACCTGCACCGTAACAACCTACTGCAGCACAGACCACCTGCACCGTAACAACCTACTGCAGCACAGACCACCTGCACCGTAACAACCTACTGCAGCACAGACCACCTGCACCGTAACAACCTACTGCAGCACAGACCACCTGCACCGTAACAACCTACTGCAGCACAGACCACCTGCACCGTAACAACCTACTGCAGCACAGACCACCTGCACCGTAACAACCTACTGCAGCACAGACCACCTGCACCGTAACAACCTACTGCAGCACAGACCACCTGCACCGTAACAACCTACTGCAGCACAGACCACCTGCACCGTAACAACCTACTGCAGCACAGACCACCTGCACCGTAACAACCTACTGCAGCACAGACCACCTGCACCGTAACAACCTACTGCAGCACAGACCACCTGCACCGTAACAACCTACTGCAGCACAGACCACCTGCACCGTAACAACCTACTGCAGCACAGACCACCTGCACCGAAACAACCTACTGCAGCACAGACCACCTGCACCGTAACAACCTACTGCAGCACAGACCACCTGCACCGTAACAACCTACTGCAGCACAGACCACCTGCACCGTAACAACCTACTGCAGCACAGACCACCTGCACCGTAACAACCTACTGCAGCTCAGACCACCTGCACCGTAACAACCTACTGCAGCACAGACAACGTACACCGTAACAAAAAGCGGTCTTTTTAAATTATTCATTTCAACTTATCCTCATGTAACGGCTTTGAAAACGGAACGCAAATGGAAATCCCGCATTTCAATACATTTGAATTCGTTATTTCCCAAACTGAAAGTATCAGACCTGCCGGACTTACGGGGGGTGAGGGGGGGGGGACTGCCTTAAGGTTCAAACTTGTTTTCTTTTTAGGGGTCCGTTGAGTATTTTTGGGTGTTTAAAACCGCAACGTGGACGCAGGCAACAAAAGCACTTATAGCAAATGAAAAATATTGTCTGGATTGTAAGCCGCTGTATAACCGAAAACTAGGGATGTCCTCGTCTACACGAAATCTTTTACCATGGAGACAACATCGAATCCACGAGAAAAAAAAAACAGTTGCTCAGGCTGACTTCGGTCATTCCTAAAATTGTTGACTTGTACCTTAATTTTTAATTTTTCAACATAAAAAAATATTAACAGCTGTAACAATTAATTTTTCTAAAACTTTAAAACAACTGAACTGATTTAGATTTGTATTTTGGAGGGGAGGGACGCTTGAGCGTGGGTCAATGCAACTAACGGACCACGTGAGTCATTGAGTTTGATGACATTCTTATATATTTTTAATGTTCATTGTGTGTTAAACTCAGAAACTTTCATCAAAATCGCTTCAGTGGCAACCCTTTTATTCTAATGTTAATAACTTCGTTCTCTAAGCAGCATTGGATTGACTTTCAATCGATTCTCTGAGTCGGGATTAGATTAATCCAGTTCGACCTATCGTTATAAGTTAGGTTAATGCAGTTGGACAGCTAACATACCGTGACAAGTTAAATTACTGCAGTTCGACAGCTAACCTATATTTACAAGTTAGATTAATGCAGTTCAACAGCTAATGTATCTTTACAAGTTAGATTAATGCAGTTCAACAGCTAACCAACTTTACAAGTTAGATTAATGCAGTTTGACAGCTAATCTATCTTTACAAGTTAGATTAATGCAGTTCAAGAGCTAACCAACTTAACAAGTTAGATTAATGCAGTTTGACAGCTGACCTACGGTTACAAGTTAGATTAATGCAGTTTGACAGCTGACCTACTGTTACAAGTTAGATTAATGCAGTTCAACAGCTATCCAACTTTACAAGTTAGATTAATGCAGTTTGACAGCTGACCTACTGTTACAAGTTAGATTAATGCAGTTTGACAGCTGACCTACTGTTACAAGTTAGATTAATGCAGTTCGACAGCTAACCTACTTTTACAACTTAAATTAATGCAGTTCGATAGCTAACCTACCGTAACAAAATTAAAGGTAGTATAAAAAATACCTCATTACGACATGAATCCTCGAGGGGATGTCAATAGTGTTTCCAAATATGTCACAGACTAAACTCGCACACCACGTTTCAACGACAATTAATATATCTCATCGTATCTTCAGGCATAAATATTAATTTCCTTAGCCGCGGTCCTGCCCGAAATTTGTTGTAAAATAGTTGTTATCGGGAATACTTAATTATATTAGTTAGTGCCTTCCGAAGCAAGCATAGGCGGAATACAAAATGTGCCCTTACGGGATTTGAGCCCCCTGACCTCCAGTAGTCGAGACGTCAGAACCACTAGACTACAGAGGTGGTACCTCGTAGAGCTGTGGTGAATGCAAATAGATTGCCGCAGTTGTTTGTAACATGTTATTGGTAGGTAATATTGTGCGGAACAGATCAGAGCCAATGACAAAGTAGTTGAACGTACAAGGTGTTAAGATGATGTTGCGAAAGCTGGAAACTGGCGATAGTAATCGTCCATAAAAACAACGTGAAAAACAATTGAGAAATCTAAAACAGTAACATAAATGTTTCGTAACTTTTTGTAGAACAGTTAGGTATAGGTATGTAATTTTTTTATGGAAAAGGTGATTCTTTTTCGCGATTCGAGCATTGGTTTCATAGTAAAAGTTTAGTATGGACGAGTGCTATCGCCAGTTTCCGGCTTCCGCAACATCATCTTTACACCATGTACAGAGAACTATTCAGCCCCCAGGGAGAGCTGACCACAATGCCCCGAGGAAGGAAGGATCTCATATTCTGTTGAACAGAATTCCTTTCGGTGAAGCTTACTGTGGAGTACCCATTTACTTTGTGGTTATTGGACAAATTCTTAAGCTAGTTTATCTTTTCGTGAAGATTATTAGACAGAATTGTAAAGGTTTTGGATTAGACGAGCATTGTCCCAGAAAAACGTAGGTAACTGATAGAATGTAAAGCTTAAATCGTGTTTAGTTTGGCAAACATAGCTTTATTACCCATAGGTATATATAATAAGAAATAAATTCAACATAATGCCAAAAGAAAGATGTGAATTTCTCAAATTACCAATTTTCACGAGTTTTTTTAAATACAATTAGAATGTTTTTTATGCGTCCGACTTAAGGCTGCGTATAAACCTGGACAAATTAGTGATTTTGCCCCCGCATCCCCGCGCCTCAACTGTTTGCGCGACCGGCCGTCGCCGGCCGCGAGCGCTATTTCTTAGCTCCCACGAGCGGTGTGGATCCGCGGTTATTAACCCGTGCACGTGCTAGTTTTCAATAATAAGTATAATGCATCTACGATGTATAAAATTCAACCCAGTTGACAAAACGGTTTGTTCGCAATGGCATTTTTTTGCGTAATTGTGTTTGCATCTAATTTTTATATTTCAAAATTTTATTTTTCGAAAGTCATACTTTCAAAGATAATGATAACGATGATGATACAACGATACGTCGATACGACGATACGTCGATACAACGATACGTCGATACAACGATACGTCGATACGCCGATACGTCGATACGCCGATATGTCGATACGACGATACGTCGATACGGGGATACGTCGATACAACGATACGTCAATACACCGATACGTCGATACGTCGATACGGGGATACGTCGATACAACGATACGTCGATACGCCGATACGTCGATACGTCGATACGGGGATACGTCGATACAACGATACGTCGATACGGGGATACGTCGATACAACGATACGTCGATACGCCGATACGTCGATACGCCGATACGCCGATACGTCGATACGCCGATACGTCAATACGACGATACGTCGATACAACGATACGTCGATACAACGATACGTCGATACGCCGATACGACGATACGTCGATACAACGATACGCCGATACGTAGATACGCCGATCAGTCGATACGACGATACGTCGATACGGGTATACGACGATACGACGATACGGCAATACGTCGATACGACGATACGTCGATACGAGGATACGTCGATACAACGAAACGTCAATACACCGATACGTCGATACGTCGATACGGGGATACGTCGATACAACGATACGTCGATACGCCGATACGTCGATACGTCGATACGACGATACGTCGATACAACGATACGTCGATACGCCGATACGTGGATACGCCGATACAACGATACGTCGATACAACGATACGTCAATATGCCGATACGTCGATACGGGGATACGTCGATACAACGATACGTCGATACGCCGATACGTCAATACGTCGATACGGGGATACGTCAATACAACGATACGTCGATACGACGATACGTCGATACGGGGATACAACGATACGTCGATACGCCGATACGTCGATACGTCGATACGACGATACGTCGATACGGGGTATACTTCGATACAACGATACGTCAATACGTCGATACGTCGATACGTCGATACGGGGATACGTCGATACAACGATACGTCGATACACCGATACGTCGATACGGGGTATACTTCGATACAACGATACGTCAATACGTCGATACGTCGATACGTCGATACGGGGATACGTCGATACAACGATACGTCGATACGCCGATACGTCGATACGTCGATACGAGGATACGACGATACGTCGATACGTCGATACAACGATACGTCGATACGCCGATACGTCGATACGCCGATACGTAGATACGACGATACGTCGATACGGGGATACGTCGATACAACGATACGTCAATACGCCGATACGTCGATACGTCAATACGTCAATACGTCGATACGGGGATACGCCGATACGTCTATACGTCGATATGTCGATACGGGGATACGTCGATACAACGATACGTCGATACGATGATACGTCGATACGGGGATACGTCGATACAACGATACGTCAATACGCCGATACGTCGATACGACGATACTTCGATACGAGGAAACGATGATATTCATTAGTCCATTGAGACAACCTTTAGTTCAACATCTTTAATAAAACATGACCTATCTACTTATTTTGTTAAGTAATGGCGTACCTTTGCATTACTTTCATCAACTGCTTTATTTTCACTCGTAAAACATTTTTATTCTATTTTTACATTGGTTGCATTTATTTCCCATGTTTCAAATTACGAGATTTATTTAAATTACGAAACCGGGACGTCGAGAGCGCAAAAACGTAGCCCTCCCGTCTCAACGGAGCGATCACAACTGACCGACGGGTGAGTGACGAAACAAAGCATGGAACAAAAAGCGCGTGCGACCGAGATATCTTGTCGCCGCCTTGTCTCAGAATAAATCGACGTAAGCGCCAATTCTTAGATGTTAAATTAAATGAAAACGAAACAGAATTATTCAAAATCCCCGTGCAATTATACGTAGTCATTTGTTTTCTTATTTTTAATACAAATTTCAAGGCAAACTGTTTTAAGAAAGTAATTTTTTTAATATATCCCTGTTAGTCTTTAAACTTTTTATTTGTTGTACATTGTCTTCTGCTTGTCTAATCAACACTGTGTCTAATTAAATTGTTAATCAATTTACTACCTGCTCAAACACGGTTACGTATGACCTATAATCTTGTTACAACTACAGGAAGGCGCTGGTGACTGTAATACAGTTCAAACTAAAACAGTTGCCAACGCAACATTTTACTGTCTCTAATATTAGACAATTTGCAAACCAGTGTATCTCTGCTACTGTATTGTTAGAAAACTTTTAGTCTAAGATATTTGTACACTGACTTTGCTCAATTGGTGACCAATAAATACATTTTTATTTTTATTTATTATTTTATCCTTTAACACTCGAAAAACATGAAATATAGAGGTAACTTCGTAATTTTTTTCTATCGAGCGAACTTAAAGCTTTTGCGTTTTTGCTTCTGCACGAATATCAGCCCTATAGTCTATTATCTATATTATTTTTATTAAACCGATTGACCAAGTTACACAATGTTTTATGCTCATTTGAAATTGTGCATCTGACATTATACCGACCCTTAAACTCTTCATTCGAATATTTATCGAACATTTCCATTTAGTAGAAGCAACAAAAATAAAACGAGAGCGGAACTGCAGATAACGAAAAAAATTATCAAAATGTTTGCTTTTTACACGAATGCCAAAAAAAAAGTATTATGTTTTCAGGGATCATATATGTATATACGTACGTTTCTTTATTCCACCAAAACTTCTTAATTCCTGATCCGATTTCGAAGTATGTGGTATCGTTAGAATCCTTATGTCATCCCGGGTGACAAAGGCTATAAATATATACAGGTTGTAAAAATTTTGGTCATAAAAAGGCAAGAAAATCAATTGAAATTTGCTATTAACCTAAACTACCATATGAAAGAGGTCTCAAAGGATTCATTATAATCCGAAAATAATCATGCACTATATACAGGATGTAATAAAGCGTAGCTTACTTAATCTCAAACTCTGTCACAGAATACCAGCTAAAGTGATCAGAAACAAAACAAAAGTAATCGATGCAGTAGAGTACATTCTTAAGATGAAGTGGAAATGGGCAGGTCACGTTGCGAGAATGACTGAGGTCAACAGATGGACAAAAATCCTGACCAGCTGGAAACCGCAGATTGGCAAAAGAAAAAGAGGAAGGCAGAGAAGACGCTGGGAAGACGACATTGTGTTGACTGCTGGTAAAGACTGGATAAATGTCGCTCTAGACCGAGAAAAGTGGAAGGAACTAGGAAAAATTTACCTGCAAAATAAAGCAAAAATCGATGAGGGAGGCCAAGGTCATATGGACATCTAGTTTAAGCTTTATAATGTATTTTGTGCTATACTCAGTAATTTCTATACTATTATTTTTTTTTTGTATGATTATTATTGTTATTTTTGTACATATTAATAGTACTAGTATTTAGCATGTTTTTAGTGTAAAAATTTGTTAAACATTTTAAACTAGAATAAATTGGCTAATAAATAAATAAAATTAACCTAAACTACCATATGAAAGAGGTCTCAAAGGATTCATGATAATCCGAAAATAATCATGCACTATATACAGGATGTAATAAAAAAGGAATGTAATAGAAATAAAAAAATAAATAAAATTAAAAACACGACTGCCGTTATAAAAAATAAACTAAAAAGAACAAAACAAGACAAGGAAAGGAGACTACCATGTCAGCTACATATGTGCATACACATTTTGCTATGTATTTTTTGTTGCCATAAATTTTTACTGCAGGCGGGGGGCAGTTTTGTTTATAGTACGTATGTTTAATATTAGCCGGGGCTATTAGGGATGGATATACCGCCATCCATCGGTTCCAGGCATGGTGGAGACCTTACTTGGAGACCCCCTCGAAGTAATTAGGGGGAGAGTAAGATGACAGCTCACAGGCAAAAAACCAGGAGGCCCACCATGTATGGAGGTTAGAAGATAAAATTAGGTATCTCGACAAAAAAGGTCTCAAACGCGCTGAAATCAGGTTAAACAGCTAAACAGATATTAATCAAAATAATGTTTTTAATCTACATTTTTCGCTAATCAGTTGAGACGGGATTTTTGGTTGTATCTCGCAATCAGACTCTATCGGTCATTCCATTTTCAGGAATCCCATGTTAGTTGGTGACAACCCTAATGAGCGAACCGAATCTACCACTATTATACGACACTAGTACTTTAATACGACACCGGTACTCTAATACCTGCGAACATCAAAAGGGCGTAGCGAGGAGTAATCAATTGGGCATGGTTCGGAGATTCTGGCGATAAATTATACCTCTGGAGTCGATAAAGACAGGCTGAGGCCTTAGTGCTTATCCTTACCTCTCTATATACATATAAACATGCTGTCTGTATGTATATTCACTTATATTATTACAAGATAGCTATACATAAGCGCTGACTTCCGATAGAAAGGTCTCACTTGAAATCTTAACCTTTCAGGAGTAATAGAGACAGTGATACTGTTGAAGAGAAAAAAGCTTCAAGATAGAGATACATAAAGGTAATTTATTTTAGCATGCGGCTTTCCAAAGAGCTTAGCACTGCAGTCTGGCTATGAACTTCTTGTTTTTGACAGTATTCTGACAGAAATGCATGCTTGGCCGCCATTTATAAACGGCTCATAAATACAAGATTAAAACAACATATCATCACGATGTATATTATCTCCCAAATATTGTCAGTGGTATTTTTGAGTGTGAATTGTGACTGAAACAGTCACCACTCGTACACCCTCTTTTCACCGACGACTTTTATGTCCCAATGCGATGTGAGCGTTATTGCCATAATTCGGGCACCGCTGTCTATGCTCGACTGGTATAATAAGAACCTGACTCTTTTGACTGAGAGTTTGTCGTGCTACCGACTGTACTTGTTTGTATTAAACTAGCGGCCGCCCGCGGCGTTTCTCGCGTGGATCCTGTTTCTCTTGATATTAAGGGAATTTCAAAAAATCCTACCTTATTTCTTGTCCCCATTATAAAGGAAACTCAGTGCAAAATTTCAGCTTTCTGGATCAAGGGGTTTGGGCTGGGCGTTGATTAGTTTGTACGTGGCTTATGGAGAAAAAGAAAAAGTTTTTGGCAACGTAAACATAAAAAAAATTTAAGTAAAAAAGAAAAATAATAATGAATAACAATAATAACAGGAGCAATAGGTTCGTGCACTGCCCGATTCCACTCTGCAAAAAGGTACTCCCCTAATTATTCGGAGGTGACGGAGGCAGTGCGTATGGGCCAGGCTTCAGCGGGGTGGCAGGTACTGAAGCCTCTCGCGGATGGTGATGCGAGGACCAGCGGCGTGAAGTCATCAAGACCCGGCAGGTGGACGGCACGCCATGAGTATGGTACGTAGGGTGTCCGGAGAGTGTACGGAGAGTGTATGGATCCGAGCTACGATTTGAACGGCTTTATGTTTTCTTTTAGGGTTCCTTGACCTCAAAGTAAAAAATACCTGTATATAGGTTTAATTTGTTGTCCGCCTGTCCGTCTGTCATGAGTTCATGACCCTTTTGCTCGGCCCCCGTATGAGATATTAAGTTGAAACTGATACCTCCTACAGATACCGGCCCGTGGTGCTGTAAAAATATCAAGCTTTTAACTCAACGCGAAAAAAGTTTTTTTTTTAAATCTTTATTTAAGGGTTTGGACACGCTTTGGTTTGGTTTTTGCTCTTCTATTTCATACAAATTTATTCACCATGAAAACCTATAGGATACTTCGTTCACAGGTAGGTCATACGTATAGGGAAAAATCGAAAAATTACCTATATGTTAAAGAGGAACTTAATTAGACCCTTAAGATATGTTACCGGCCAAACCCGATTTTAGACCAAACTACTTTGCCTTAGGCCAGAGTAGTTTTGGGTTTTCATAAAAACTAAGTGGCGTGACTCGCTATATATAACCTTCTAATCTCTTCTGCGCTGCAGGACTTTAAAAAAAAACTTTTTTACCCACCTATACCGCAGCTTACAGGGTTTCTTGCTTTATGCATAGAAGGTTTGTTTCTCTGAGTACTATTGTGTCAATTTAAGTTGTTCGTTCTAGCTGCCACCCGACGACTAGTAATAATTCGGTGATTCTACATCACAGAACAATAGTATGCCAAGGGTCATTTTGTTTCCCCAGGCGATGTACTCTCTTAGAAACGAGGTCCTAATCAAAGTTCATAGACGTTATACTAAGAAGGTATATCGGAGGAGTGGCTGGAGAGACTTCCAGGCGAATGAATCTGTCACGAAATGTATCCAAAAGCAGGACTCTCGTTATATACGCATTGAAAAGTTAACAAGGCCGCAAAAACCAATTTACATTTTTCATTTGCTCATGTGATATGGCTGATGTGACATAGTCGGACCTGGGTTACGACAGAAATGTTGCCTCCTGAAGACCTGAAGCAGCTGGCTGACCTCCCGCTCTCCAACCTAACCAACCCTCGGCCTTACTTGAAACGAGAGGTGTAAGATGAAACGTGCTCGCGGCGATATTTCAATAAACTTTACGGAACTTGTGGCGTATCTAATATTATACAGCGTACCGTACGTGACTTTACGTAGAGGCAAAAACAGGTGCTCAATGCAGTTATATTGGTTGTTTACTTTCTTCATAGGTAGGTAGGTACATATACTGGATGTTAAGATGAAGTTGCGCCAGTTGGAAACTAGATTCAGTACTCGTCCATACGAATAGCTTTTACTATAGAGCCTAATTTCGAATCTCGAAAAAAAATCTGCTGTTTCATAAAAAAGTTATATAGCTACCCGAACAAAATGTACGAAACAATTTTTTTTTCTTAATTTAGTTTTTTTCCCCGGCTTGTACCTATACAACCTGTATGTATCGCATGGCTGCGCCTCATCCCTTTAATACAGATGTGATCGACTGATGTTCTTCGTTTGGAAACACGCATAAATTCAAAATATTCAGAAAAAGATACCTCGGCGAGAATTTACTATATTTTACATAAAATACAGAATTACGCACCCATTTTCTAAACAAGTTCAACTCAATCGACCAGGGCCCGTAGCACAGTGTTTATTCTTGCGCGATGCAACTTAGCTGATACACAAGTGCGAGGAGCGTGACACAATGTTTTTGCGATTAAACAGTACGTCACGCTCCTCGCACTTGTGATTCAACTAGGTGCGTCGCGCGCCATTAAACACTATGCTACGGGCCCAGCAGTTATCAAGCTAAATGGGTTTCGCTAAATGAGTTTCCATTTCTTGACGATACCCTAAAAATATTTGGCACGCTGTATTAAATATGCAAGTTGGTGATGCAAGCACAGTATGTAGTCATGTAGATGGTTCTCTTTTTGAAACTTTCCCTGACGTTTACTTCTTTATATAAAAAATGCTGTCAATTAGAGTCTCCTGCGTAGGCTTTTTAAATGTCACAATTCCATACGCGTCATGAAGCTGGGTACACACTGAATAGAACATATGCCGAACACGAACATCAAACATATTTGTTATAAAAGTTAAAAGTATGAATTCCTGTTCGTGACGACGTGGCTTCACTTCGGTGAAGATTCGGTCTCTTAATTTCTCTTAATTTAATTATTGCTAGAACCACGGGGATGGCGTGACACAAATTTTATACCAGAACCTCTGTCGCCGCTTTTTGGAATAACGTTAGTAGTATTAGTTAGTAAACATATGCGGCGCACACACGTCTTCATACAGCCAAAATAACACCGTATTTCTATGAAGCTTAGATGTAAAATACCAAACACGTCATGGCACTGTGCCAAGCTATTATACATATGTGTAACAAGCCATGACCAGCGGACGTAGTATGAAAGTGGCCTAGTGAAAGTGGCCTAGTGAAAGTGGCCTCGTGAAAGTGGCCTCGTGAAAGCGGCCTAGTGAAAGCCCATCGCATATAAAAAGACACGGCTCGTAGACCGAATTTTTGCCATAACGAACAGTTCGTGTTCGCAAGTTGTTGTTTTGTTCCACAGTGTGAACCCGACTTGAGGCTTATCTCCCACACAGCCTGCTCTCAGCTCACACTCTCAGACACTCGGATTACGAAACCAAAGTCACCCTTATCTTCGCCCTCATCAAACGAGGCGGCAACTTCAGACCCTTAATGATAGAGCTGCTGGTTTTCGTTTTGGAGTAACTCGGGTATAATGTACTTAAGGTAAGGGCTTTAATTTAGTAAATACATAACATAACTTAGGCGTATAGTCATCGCAGGTGGTTTCAACTCTTGTTTTCTATGTCCCATAATCGATAACAAATGAATTACGATATTTAATTTTTTTATAAGCTCTCGATATTTCGGTGAAATTGCTGTAGTCATGAACGCACGTTTCTTGCAACTGACAAAATAATTTTATTATTTATCTATTTTCCAAGCAAAATACCTTTCCAACTCACCGAGCATCAGAAATTTTCTCAACCGATAGCATTACGTCTGAAAAGTGGCAAAAACGAACACGATTTAAAACAAAAGCGACGTCAGCAAGCTCCCGGCTAGCGAGTAGCGACTAGCCAGCGAGTAGCGAGTGAGGCGTCGGACGGAAAACCGTTCTTTCACACTAATTGATTTGGGTCCGAGCGGCGCAAATATCGCTGCCGACAGGCTTCGCTGTCGCGTGCCGCAAGCTAATGACTGAAGCGAAATATCCTCAGTCACAGTAAAACGCTGGTACCTATTTATAAAAAATAAAAAAACATTGGCAGTCAACGGGACTGCCGACGGAAGTGGAAACTTTACTGTCAACATAACATGTCAGTGACGGTGACGCGAACCCATAACATTTTCCCCTACGAAAATTCGCACAACGAAAATAAAAAAGGCTTCATATTAAAAAAAAAAAAAAATATTGAACAGTCATAATTAAGGTTTCTAGTCGTATTGCTTTTAAATAATTGATAGGCGAGAGAGGACAATACTTTGAGTATTGGTCTAAGGACAAAAATATTTTAGTTATTTTTTATTACTTTTGTATTTTTCTTTGAATTTTTATTCTGATTGTCCCAATTCCTTTTGTCCAGTACTTTCTATCTTTTTTCTAAATCACTGTAATTATAATATTAATGAACGGAATTGAAAAGACATGATCTTAATGAGAACTTAAATCTGTCAATTTGATTCACTTTAAAATATTTACTTTCCTAAATTTCCATACAAAATTTACCAATACTGAAATTATTTTTGAAGTAGTCTTTATGCTGGTGTAAAGAACACTAATTAATTGGCTAAGTGCGAGTCGGACTCGCGCAAAATTGCTTTCGTTCCACCACACAATACGGATTACGGAACCCTAAAACATCGTAATACAATATAGATATATACAACAATACAAATGCCATAGCAACATTAAGGCGACACAAACAAGCCGCTTTAATGCTGAGTACAGAACCCTTATATATTAACCCTGAGGTTAGCTGGTTTAATAGGTATAGGAGAACTGTAGCAATCTTTTGCCTCATCAGTAATGCGAATTTAATGGTTAACTCTTTGATGGTTAACTCCAGTTTTGTTCAGATGTACGGGTTTGTATGGTTCACCACTCAAATTAGGTGTCATCTTCGGTTTACCTATACGACTGAATTTTATTTGACGGCAACTTGTAAGATCTTGTAAATAAAACACAAGATCGCAACTTGTAAGGCCTGGCACAGAAGGCTTTATGTGGGCTACATAGAAACTTTATGTGGGCTACATAGAAACTTTATGTGGGCTACATAGAAACTTTATGTGGGCTACATAGAAACTTTTATAGTCTTTTGCTTTAAGTATACGTTCTGCACACGGGTTTCTTCGTAAATTCTTCTCAAGGAAGACAACTTCAAAAGGGGTTTATTATTTTACTTATTTTTATCAGGTCCGTGTAATATTCAGGTTAGTATAATTTTTCAGTTTTTCACCTTAATCTTTCAATTAATGCAAAGTCACGATCAATGGGCATCATCGAATGGCCTGTTACTGGATAACATATCTTGATGCTTTTGAAGATTCCCTTTGCACAGAGTTGATCGAGGTATGTAAAAAAATCAGTTTTTGTTTTGACTAAAGCAGTTGTCATAATAATTTTGACTAAAGAAATTGTCAATTTTTCATCGCAAAGAAACGTAACAAACACTAAACTATTCAAAATAAAATTAAATAATTAGTAAATCGTATGTTTTGTAATAATAAACATAATGTTTAGTGTTTCCATTCCGTATTGTTCGAATGGACTATGTAAGTGACTTCTACTCGTATCTTAGGGAACCGAAGGACTTCGTTTTACGTCTTACAAAATGGCGGACTGTGAGACTATGTATTTATTATAAGGACTTGGTAGTAATCTTGATATCCGAAAATAACACTTAGAGCAGGGGTTCTTAAACTTTTGGTAGTCACGGACCCCTTGCAAAATTTCAAAAACTGATGGACCCCTTCCAAACCTGATTACAGAGAAAGCAATTATTACTTTTTAATAAATAAAAAACTAAATTAAGTAATAATGTTTTATAAGGATTCCTATTAATTATGAAAAGCAATATTTACTTCCACTTGTCACCGGAAAGTAAAAAAGGTTTGTTTATACAGCCTAATGTTTTGTTCGTATTGATGGTATGAATAAATATTTTCGTTTTATTTTCATTTTCACTTGCGCGGTAAAGACACAATGTTCGGTATCAGACATCATGCCACGGACCCCCAGCACTCACGCTACGGACCCCTTGGGGGTCCATGGACTCCAGTTTAAGAAACCCTGACTTAGAGACTTTATACCACCACAGCTTAAACACTGTGATACCAGACCATTACTTGAATTTGACATACAGAAAGAGAAAAAAAAAAACGCCATTTTTTGTGTTGCCATCTCAATACTGCAAATTTAGGACTTTGTGACTTTTAGAACTAGAGCATTCATAGTATATACTCGTAGGTATATTCATCTCTCTGAAATTGGTACATGAATATATATTAGTATATCAATAATATTGTACATTATGTATTAGTATGTATATTGACATGTAACTAATAAGGTAACATAAGAAATTCGGTTATTTATTACGTATACATTATTGTATATATATATTTTACACCATCTACGCCTTATCCTCTATTTTACATTATCTTCCACCCAAAGGTTGTCTCGAAGAAATCGCTTCAGCGATAAGACCGTCTATTGTACCCTCTCTGTTAAATATATTTTACAAATTCTTGTTTTGGTGCACAATAAAGAGTATTTATGTTTATATGTTTACGTTATAAAACCGCTAAACTGACAAATTATACGTTGGATTGTAAATTTTGTTAAGTTCGCTGCGATCCGCTCCGCTTCGCTCGGCTCCTTATTTTATCTTACATGTAAACCGAACACGCTCCTCCTTGTTTCGCTCACCATCGCGCGTCGCACCTATTTAAGACTTTCAGCTGAAGACTTTTAAGAGGATAGTTTCCGCAAAACCATAATTTATTCTTCCTGGTTTGAAGAATCTAGCAATACTACATAAAAAATAAAAAATATGTATTTCTTTCGGGAATATAATACAGACTCATATCGGAACAGAATCGTCAAATGTCATTCCAATATTGAGAAATAAAGTGCCAAAGGTGGCTCTAAAAAAAGTTTTCATGTCGAGGTATAAGTTTATTGAGGTTATGGACTAAATTCTGTGTAAACTTTATTAAACTCTTAACAGGATAGATATTTCATAGCAACTTTGCTTTTTTTTTAAATAATAAAATTAGTGAAAAATTTGTCATTTTGACTTTTTTCCAGAATCCGTCCCTCTCACACTGCGAGTCTTTCCGCATGGAGTAACAGGGTAGTATGCAAGCGGAACCTATCCTCTTAAGACATTACGTCTTAACGTGGGTAGCAGTATTGTCGAACGTAACGCAATGACAATCCAGTTAAACCTTATTCAGCTGTTTTACATAGCGGAGCTATTTCGTAAAACATTTAGTAGTTTTGTAAAACAGCTGATTCTACAATCCAACTTCGACATATACATATTTTTTCAAAGAGATCCAGTAAATATAAATATACATAAATACGCAAAGATATTTATTTTCAAACGAACAAAGTGGAGGCTAAATGGTTTCGGATATTCAAAGAAAATTTGTGAACAGAAGTACAGGAAGCTCAACGAGAGTTGAGGCGAACACAGTACGTACAGTAGGTAAGTGCAATTGTTATTATACTTATGTGTGTACAATAAATAATTAAAAATAGGTACATTTCTTTACATAGACACATTTCTTGAATACATGATGTTTTTCTTATTAACAAACTTCAAACATAAAAAGACTCGACTTTTTTTGACCTTTATATTAGATGCGTTCGCATCATCAGAAAGTACTCTACATTTATATCAGTAGTGTGACTCACATTATAAGCCTGGTAGTCGTCTACTGTTATACATAGACCGCAATAGCGATTATGGCGGCACGTCATATCAATAATCACGTATAATTAAGTATAAATAAGGATTCATCTTTCGTCAATATATATTACATACATAACCATCTAACTGGTAGTAACTATCTATTTTATACCGCCCCCAAAGCGATTATTAAATCAAAAGTACTGGTTTATTTCATTAGTGTGAGTTATCTTGCAAATAAATTAATTTGAATTTTCATTTTTGGTCCTATTTTTATGAAATTTTAGTACGCATTGTATTCCAAAACGGGTAAAACAAATTAAAAACACGCTGTTCAAATCTAGGCCAATCAACGTTGACACATTCCGTCTTGTTTTCGCTAAATACTTTTCAATACGAAATGACGTTACCGCCGTCGCCACCGCGAGTGTGTGCATAATCACCAACACATGCAAGCCCATGCGTGAGTTGTTTGCCTCAACTTTTGTTGAGTCACTTGTACCTACACGTACACAGACGTATACACACATACACGGGTACACGGGTAGAGGCTCGCTGGAATCCGCCAATTTCATCTCCACCTTAATCCGCTCCTTTATTCAAAACATATCGACAAAATGGGAAGACAAATTCCTTTCCTTGTTCAATAAAAACAAATTTTATCTGTAATTTGTTTTGAGGGTTCGTAAAGAATAGAAAACATTTATTGCGAAACTTCAATGTTCATTATCTGTTCGTTGTTAGGGTTCCGTACCTAAAAGGTACAAAAGGAACCTTTATGGTGAGACTCCGTTGTCCGTCCGTATGCCACAGCCTCATAACTTTAGCACCATTAAAGATAAAGACATGAAATTTGGCACAAAAATAGCATTAATTTGCCAACATATCAGTGTCAAAAAATAGGAAAAATTTGAAGTTGTTCTTAATATTTCTAAAACAAAAGCGAGAAAAATAAAAAATATTGTCTTAAATATATGATATGGGTAGTTATAGATATTAAAAAGCTGGTTGTAAAAATATATAGTTTGGCTATACTTAATTGCATCTATTTCGAGAAATCCTTGAATAACCATGAAAAAATTTATGTCCCTATATCTTATCTCCACAACTGGTAGAACAATAAATATGAAAACAAATCATGGTAATATGTGTTTATGTAAATATTACAGGAATAATAAAGCGGTTGAGAAATTCACGAAAAAAATTATAAAATAAAATTTATGGAACCCTAGGTATTCGAGTCTGACTCGCACTTGGCCGTTTTGTTTTTATATACCAGGTGTAAATGGACTGCTATAAACCACATACTGTAAGTACTCATCATTTAAACAAATTTCAAAAATAAACAAATTCAGCAAATGAAAAATATTGGTCACCAATCCATATACAGAGTTATTGCTGATCCTTTCAGGAGGTTAAGTAGGAGTCATTCATTACTAACTAATTTGACTGTGAGATAACCTGGGTTAAAGTTAACTCTTTTTGAGATATTCGAAATTCAAAGTTTTTTTTTAATTCAAAGTCACCTGAAATGAAAATTTTCAAATATCGTTGTAGATTTTTCGATTATAATATATTCAAAACTACAAGCAAATTGGAAAACATTGGAGCATAGGCCCTTTAATCGTAATTTTAAGTTTAATCTTTACAAAATTGTTTTATAAAATGGATATTTTCACAATAAAATCCCCCTACATTATTTTGTGCAGGTTATTTTAAAAAAATCTACATCTTTCTAGCTATCCATAAAGGTACAATTTGGGTTATCTGTGTAGAACTCGATGACAAACTCACGTAGTCAAATCCAAAGTAACGGTACTTCAAGGTTAAGTGCAATTGCAGATACAGGCCGTCAAAGTTTTTACACTGGGGGGGAGAGGTGGATCTCAGCGAGACATTTTTCAGCCGTTTAGGAGATACAGGCTGCCACAGATTTGACACAAAAAATAAAAAAAAAAATTGTCACCATATAGACCAATCCCTAGGGTTGTACCACCTTCCGTTCCGAAGATATGACCGAAACAAATTTTTTTTTCGGACAACTCCTTTTGAAAAAGTCAAAAAGTACATCCCTAGTGCCGGGGGCATCTCTAGGAACCGCTCACGCTAGCGCAGAGCGCTAGAATGTGATTTTTTCCCATTCCTAGTGTCAAAGTTAAAAAATGTCAAAGTAGGCACATCCCTAGTGGCGGGGGACATCCCTAGGAACTGCTTACACCCATTTCAAGACTGTTTCTCTTAGACGTACCTCTGTCCCAAACGGCTAAGGCTGGGGTTACCGTGATTCGACTATATTGAACGTTTGTTGACCGTTGACAATTTTAACATTTGACAGCTTTCAGATTATAACATTTGCAAAAAAGTCATCCGATTCTTCGATTATAGGTATTTATTGGTTACGTATGTAATACTAAAAAGGGGTTCACAGTGTGTAAACAAATTAAATAACGAATAGCTTCGAAGTACAATCCACGCAAATATACACTTCACCAGATTTCTTTACATGAAAATACAATTTCATGTCTTTTATGTTTTCCCTCCGTCGTCGGTGACATTAACAATTATTATTTATAGAGCAATTACATTCCTGGCCGGAAGAGGAACACATACGTCATCGTTATTTACAAACACATATACTTATTCGTAGCCCGTTGCACGAGTTGGCATGTATGGGGTAATAAAGAATAAGGGTGCATGAACGGAGCCTCCCGACTGCCGTAGACTGAGATACAGCCATTGATCACTCAATGCTTAGCATACCCTGGCACCTGCCCCTCTATTATGCATCTTTAGTTGCCAACTGGACCGGGTGCCTATCATCAAAAACATAGATAACAACTGAACTTTCAAAATTGCTTTTAGTGGGTATTGAACTATTTGCGAATTGTGTCGTCACTTCAAGTGCGAACATATCCTTAGACAATCAGAATTCGATAGTATATCTATGTTTTTGATGATGGACACCCATTCCAGATGGCAATTAAAGATACATAATAGGCCCCCTGGACAGTTAGACCAATACCTAACTACCCAACTAACAACCCATTATCGACCGAATGACTAGTTAGACCGATACCTAACTACCCAACTAACAACCCATTATCGACCGAATGACTAGTTAGACCGATACCTAACTACCCAACTAACAACCCATTATCGACCGAATGACTAGTTAGACCGATACCTAACTACCCAACTAACAACCCATTATCGACCGAATGACTAGTTAGACCGATACCTAACTACCCAACTAACAACCCATTATCGACCGAATGACTAGTTAGACCGATACCTAACTACCCAACTAACAACCCATTATTGACCGAATGACTAGTTAGACCGATACCTAACTACCCAACTAACAACCCATTATCGACCGAATGACTAGTTAGACCGATACCTAACTACCCAACTAACAACCCATTATCGACCGAATGACTAGTTAGACCGATACCTAACTACCCAACTAACAACCCATTATCGACCGAATGACTAGTTAGACCGATACCTAACTACCCAACTAACAACCCATTATCGACCGAATGACTAGTTAGACCGATACCTAACTACCCAACTAACAACCCATTATCGACCGAATGACTAGTCCGTTACTAACTTATGTACATTTTACCGAAGTCCCTGGACAGACTGTTTAACGGCTCGCCTGCTGTCACTCTCCTACGTTCAATGCGAGGGCACTTCATCATATACAATGTGACTTTTTGATGATCGTCTAAATTCATACTAGAGGCTTGGTAAGTGATCAGTATCATGAATCGATTTTTTAATTTTTGTTAAATTCGTATAATGAAATTTCGACTTCCCATAGTAATTCACTCCCAGTCCTGAGTGAATCACTATGGGGAGTTGAAATTTCATTGTATGAATTTTACAAAAATCGTTATTGGTTCATCATGCTGATCACTTACCAAGGCTCAAGTATGCATTTGGAAGATGTTCACAAATTCACCTTGTATAAACAAAAATGTAAAAATAAATGTTATTTTACACTATTTTTGAGATTATAATCCGGATGTAAAATTTTAGTGTAGATAACATTTTTGTAATCATAAAGTCCTTGTACAGCATATTGTAATAAGCAATCCACAATAATTGTTATGTAATTTTGTTTCATATACAAGGAGCACAAACATATGCACAAGTACAGTCACACATAATGAAAGTACCCGGGCGCCGGAGGGTCGGTACTTTACCCAGTTGTAATTAATTATCACATCTCCGGCGCTGGCACACCTGGTGATGAACAAATATGAGATTATTGGAACCCTTTTTTCGTAAATAGAAAGGTTATGTTTTTGAGAAGCACCTGACAAAAGGGTAAACAAGGTTGTAAGGGAAGCTTTAAGCAGAAGGTTGTGCGTTGCTCAGAATGATACACAATATCTTCATTAATGTTTTCGGTAAGAGTAATTTTATTTAGCTCAAGTATTGACTTTTTGTCTCATATTGAAACTTTCAATATGAGACAAAAAGTCAATACTTGAGCTAAATAAAATTACTCTTTGAAAGTAGCCGCCGAGTTAAATTAAATAAAGCATCAAAACGAATAATCCAAGTATAAAATAGGAGAAATGTACTGAGCTAGATTCGACTTACTCGTATATAGTCTTGAATCTTTGAATTTGAACTTTGACGAGTCTTTGAATTTGAGGGCGATTGTTTAGCTAAGAGACGTAAATGTAAAGTTTTGCTTTTTTATAGAACTGATAAATTTATGTTATGTGGTCTTCTGAGCCTGTATTTCTTGTGTTTTCAATGTGGCGGTAGAGATATGGAATAATTCTTCTCTTCGTAGTACCATCTATCAGCCTAGTTCGTCCACCGCTGGACATACGCCTTTCCAGGACTTTGCCACTCCCGGTGGTCATCCTGGAAGAATTGCCCATACTCACACACGCTGGGCAGGCGGGTTGGTGAGCGCGGTGCCGGAACCCTCGCACCAGTGACGCCGCTGCCCGTCACCAGTCTGTTCCATAAGGCCCGGCTATTAGGGATGGATATTCCGCCATCCGTCGGTCCCAGGCATGGTGGGCCTCCTGGTGTTTTGCCTGTGAGCTGTCCTCTTACTTTCCCCCGAATTACCTCGAGAGGGTCTCCAAGTAAGATGGTGGTACCTCCACAGTCGAGCCCGGCATCAGCTCTACCACCTATAAAAGTGTACTTCGAAGTACCGCTCTCATTTAATCTCGAAAAAAAAATTCAAGCCCTTCTAAGGTTTTACCACAGAAACGATTATTTTATTTTAAGATGTACATATTTATTGATAGCTAATTTTAATTTAGAAAAATTTTAGCTTCATGAAACTACTTTGTAACCTTCGACATTATTTTATCACAAAATACCTCCTGAAAATGGCCTTTACGTAGTATGTTTGATAAATATTATAATTAACAGCGTATTCATTTCAAACCTTGCTAAAGGTATGAATGCTGAAATATCAAATTGTTCTAATCTATATACTGAAAAAGGGCAAAGGAAAAAGTCCCCAGAATAGAAGAGCTTGTATGACTAGATAATTTTATGCATATGGCAGAGGCGAAAGTGGTATGTCAGGATCAAAGCAGATGGAAATCTGTGATCCCTGCCTATCCCCCTGGGAGACAGGCGTACGTATATGAATGTATGTATGTATTTGTCTCGAAGTTGTCACGGAGAACCCTAAAGATAGATCATTCACGAAACTTCAAAATGTTCAGGTTTGACACGTAGACGAGCGTACCTGCACGACTGAAGTGGCGTGTTCTAACAATCTAGGTCATTTTGTATGCTGGCCTCGATCGCCTCCCGCGGGACCCGCGCGGTCTGTACTTCCATAAATACCCTCATTTGATGGGACTCTTCCCTATATTGTGGAACCATGCTGTTTTGTGTTTATGTTTACAAACGCTTTTTGGATTTTATGGACAACTCAGTTGAGTGGGCATGTCGTGTTGTGTTTTTGTTCATGATTTCGATGAGGTTGCCGTTTTGTTATGTTTATTTTCGGTTTGTTAGTTTTTAGTCATATTATGATTTGGTTGGTCATATCACGAATTTTGTAAAAGCTACACCTACAGGCTTTGCCCCGCCCCGCTCCGCTTTGCTCGGCTCCCGTATTTATCATCACAAGCAACCTTGCAAGCTCCTCCTCACTTCGCACCTATTTTTGACTTTTTGTTAGAAGACTTTCGTAAAATTATTGATTTCAATTATTGATTATCAGAAAATTCGAGCGTTTTTTTATATTATGACTCTTTTATGTTTTTTGTCGTTCTTTCTTCTGTTTTTCCATCAATTCACTTATTTGCCTAAACCACCGGCTCTATTTTCCTGTCACACTTAAGAGCGGTATCGCAACCGGATTTTGAAATACCCGCCTTTTTCTAATTAATCGAAATTGCGAATAAAATACGGGTGTTTCTTTTCTGTGTATTTCATGAAATACACGAAAACTTATAATCAGTTTCTGGTTTATGCATTTTGACTATTATAATCTAAGGTTTTGAAATTGGAAAACATGTTTGGATACATTTTCCTGGCTAGAAATAATTGTTGAAATGAGGTCTTGAAACACACTTTTTCTCCTCGTTTGACGAATAGGAATCATATACAGAACTCAAACATATTTTATTAGGTGTGTTTTCACAATGTCTAGAGATTTAAGGTTTGAAAATTTGCTAGCTATTTAAGTTTTTTTAATAAAAATATAAAACCAAATATTTTCCCTTTTGCCCTGAATCCACCCCTCTCGCACTGCGCAATTTTTCGCTTGGAGTGACAGTGACAAAAATAAAATTCGCATTCAGTCTATAGTTATTCAACAAAACCTTATTACTATGTATTGTGTAGGTTGCTATCGCAAAGTTTCCATTGGTTTCCGTAAATAGAATTTCAAAAATTTTGAATTGAAAAGAAAATTCTTTCTATAAAATTCTTTCCTATAATTTGGTGAAATGAAAATCTTTTTAAATTCAAATTTTCAGAAAACAATGGAAACTTTGCGAATGCAGTATACACAATATTAATTTGTAAAATAATTATAGAGTGAATTTTCAAGTGCTCTGTTTCGATTAATTAGAATAAGGCAGGTATTTTACAATCCGGCAGCGAAACCGCTCTTAATACAAAATCTGAAACTAGTAAAATGATCTTCGGTTTGTATAGTAGAGACAACTAGTTAAATAGTGCAGCGAAGTGTTTTTTGGACAAAATAATTTTATTGTTGTTTGTGTAGATTTTTTTCCACTTATCTTGCTTATAAAGATGATAAAGTATAGAAACACACTGACCGTTGTGGGTCTAGCGTCCTCTTTCCCTCTCATATCCTCTCTCCCTCTCACGTCTTCAGCTAATAAAAGTGAGTTATGCTCACATTCTTGTCCGAGCTACTCTTTTTGTGTCCACAGATTTATATGTAACATTTACCGAACTCTGTACTGATAAAACTTGCTTTATAGCTTCGGGAATAAGTTCTTTGGTAGAGTCTGTGTTGGCGAGTTTCGTAACTACTATTTTTCTGCCTAGTCATACAGTAAATTCAGACCGTGTACCGACGTGGGTTTTATGACAGGCTTTTTTACTAATGCAGATAATTAAGAATTATAAGCTTTCGCTATTATAACAAAATAGATAACACAGCTAAGACTCACTATGATTTATGTGAGAAAAACTTGACGTTTCGGTGAACTTAAGGCGTATGACCACGCTAAATAAGCAACTCGAAGTGTATCGGTACAAATATCAACGAAAACGACATTGATAATGTTCATTTCAGCGTGCCTTGAAAAGTGGCTGTTACGACAACCACTGCGTCTCCGGCTAGTGCAAAACAGGAGAAAATATTACTTTTCACATGGACGCCATGAACGGAAAAAAAAATTTTGAACTTAAATTTTTTAGACCTAAAAACTTCCTATAATTTGGTGAAATAATAATTAAAATCGCTTTAGGCGTTTGGAAGGAGTTAGAGAATTCTTGTGTTAATCATGTGAAACTTTCGATGACTTTCGATTTTTTTTGTCAAAACTTACAATAGAAAAACAGTTTATGAAACTTATAATTTATTTTTGACTCTATATTTAGTGCCTATCATATATTTTATGAAAGTTTTTGGACCACCCGTGTGGGAGGAGTAGGCCTTCAAAGACAGGTCCAAATTGCAGTTGGCGTATCCATTCGCCTTAAGAGTGACCTTCATCAGGCTTCGCAAGATGCTCCGGCGCGTGCGACACCCTCACGAGGACTGATGACATATTATCCCCGCTACCCATCACCACTGCGCCCGCGCCCCCGCCACCGCTGCTGCCGCGGCCGCAGCCGCTCGTCTCTGAGCCCGCTGCTCGACACTCACCCTAATTTTAGTGATATAATTTCGCTATTATATTTTAATAGACGAATCAACTGGGCGATTTATTATTTATATACATACATATACTCACGCCTATCTCCCAGAAGAGTAGGCAGAGACTACAGATTTCCATCTGTTACGATCCTGACACAACTCTTTCGTTTCTTCCACATCCATCAATCTATACAAGCTCTTCTATTCCGTGTACTTTTGGCATGGCCATTCTTCAATATCTCGCCAATTTGGCCAGCATACGTCCTTCTAGGGCGGTCTGGTCGAGCTGTACCTTCCACTTGCGCACCATCAATTTCTTATGTCACTCTACTTTCATTCATCCTCTCTACATGTCGATACCACCGAAGTATTCCTTTTTCTATTCTAGTCACTATATTTATTATTTATTTATTTATGTACGATTAATTATTACTTATTGTTTTATAGTTAATCAATTTAACGAGACGATTTTATGTGAGCAAACTTTTTTATTCAGCCATAGCAAAAGCTCTGAGTATACACGCGATTTTTGCGTAATATTTCAGCGGTTCATAATACTCGTAACTTTACATTTTATGTACAAACAGAAAACCATTATAGAGGGGCATTTTATAATATTTTAAATATAATTCGTAATTAATAATAGCCCTTGTGGTCTGTAACTGCGTGCCAACAATAGTATACCCCAGTAGAGATGAAGATTCTCAACTAATCAGTAAAAAAATATTGTACATATTATTAGAGTGCAATACAAACTAGGAAAGATCAATCAGAAACAAACTCAAAGACAAGAATATGAAAAAAATCCCCGGGCCAGGATTCGAACCTGCGACCTCTTGTTTCTAAAAACAAGGCGTGAAATCACATAACGCCCTCGTGAGCGTTCTATATGTGCTGTGCAAGCTAGTATATCAGGCAGAAGCAAAAATAACAGGGGACAAGTATGATGGAAGAATTCATCGGTCTAGGTAGGAACCTCGGTGGCGCAATTGGTAGCGCGCTTGTCTTGATAACAAGAGGTCGCAGGTTCGAATCCTGGCCCGGGGATTTTTTCATATTCTTGTCTTTGGGTTTGTTTCTGATTGATCTTTTCTAGTTTGTATTGCAGTCTAAAGTAGTCACAATGTAATAGGTCCGTTTTGACGTATGTCATCGCAACGTATCTATGGATGTGAAACATGCAAATCGGTTACTATGTCAACCGATTCTCACGAGAAATCGATTCAAAATATTATGAGTTTGTTATCGTTTGAAATATTTTCAAGTTTATTGGTTATAATTTCCAGAATAAACATAATTGCCAAAGTCAACGTGAAAGAAAATATAAACAGTTCAAAAGTAAAGCATAAAGTCACAAGAAAAAAACACTAAAAACAAACGGGAGCACAACGACTTCCAATATGGTGATAGAAAGATATTTCGGGTGCTAAACCAGCTTTTAATTTTTTTTCTCTACGAAAAGAATCTGAAATGGAAATTCTTACGTGCCAGTAATATTTTGTAATGTTGTACTTCACTGACCTCAAATTAGATAGAGGTCTGAGCGTTGATAGATATAAAATACTGGCCAGTAAGAAAAATATGTAGGCTTCAAGATGAAAAAATTGCTCCATGCCTTATAAAAAAAAAATACTGCCATATTTCTTACCAGCCAATCTGTCTATTGATTTATTTATTTATTTATTTATTTATTATTTATACAGCATTACAGATAGAAATCCATTGCACTGTATAATTAAGTTTTTACATAGGATGTTTGATAGGATGATTTATGGAAAACTGCCTGTAAACCAATTCATTAATTTAAAAAAATGGGACTTTAAGCAATAAATGCATGTTTTTTATATATAGGTATATATTTTGTTTTTGTAAACTATAAGTTTAAAAGCTAAGTGGTATGTAACATTATTTAGCGCAATTATTATATTATATTTGTCGGTATACGCGACACCGTTACAAATACATGCAAATGTTCAAATCTAAAAAGTTTATATTTGCAAAAAAAAAAGGAAATTTAAAATTGGCTTTTTGTGTACTGAAGCTAATTACAGATCATTACAATTATTTTATCAATATTAAAACAAGTTAATTATTTTCACGTGGAATCGAATTGAGTCCGTGAAATTAGGCGATTATCTGGTTACAACACTATTATTAAGAAAAAATTGACTGAGAATGTAACTGTTTTTGAGACATTGTGTAGTAATTCAAAATTGCATTTTATTTTGGAATATGCGTGAAAATAGTACTTGAAATATGTTCCGTGATAATTAAAAAACGTTTATTTATTTTCATAATAAACCCAATAAGTTAATTATTATTTGTTAACCGTTTCATTTATTACATGTAAAGTTATATTCTATGGTCGTTCTTATCTGTCAAAACGGGCCTCTTATTTTGTGGCAACTGTAATAATATTTAGAGTATTCATAGCGATCGATTTCGCAAAAATAAACATAAAAAAATATTGATTTATTTTTACCGACAGTTTTTACATCACGACATGTTAGTAGGTGGCAAATCACCTTTCTTCGGGCAAATACGATAACTTTTGAAAAAAAAAACCGACAAATATCAAATAGTTGCATCCCACAAATTACGGCATGTACCAAACATACGGCAAATGTACGGCAAACCCCAGTTTGTAATTCCGTGCTTGAATTAGCATTTTGAATGAATACAAAATGAAAATGGGCAGAAATATGTTACGAATTATATGATTAATTACGAGTACATGATTGCTCCTCATATAGAGCTATATTTAGTTAACATTCTAATTACTCTCGCTGACGTTGTTATGTAGACTGACAAAC
This sequence comes from Ypsolopha sequella, assembly GCA_934047225.1. Taxonomy (NCBI): domain Eukaryota; kingdom Metazoa; phylum Arthropoda; class Insecta; order Lepidoptera; family Ypsolophidae; genus Ypsolopha; species Ypsolopha sequella. Next base: position 30,901,965 of record OW203987.1, on the reverse strand, counting down.
CCTATGGAACTGGGCTCGAAGACACATTGAAAGTATGGTACTAGTTAAGTGGGCATTTGTCACCGAGCTTCGATCGACCTGATAGTAACGAAGATGGCGCTTTGACCTCGATAATATTTACTGGATTGGACAGAAAATGCCTGAAGGAGATAGTTGTAGGCCAGGATGGCGAATCTGGCAAGTGCGAAAAATAGCGAATGCAGAAAAATCAATCACTCCCATAGAAAACCCCTTGTAAAATCACACGAATTTTAACGTAGCAAAAAAAATTTGCTTCGGTAGATTTCGAGTGATGATTTTACAAGGGACGCTGTGTGACACAACAGTCGCAAAATCGATCAATAACGTATAAATAGTAAATATTATTAGAGTGCAATACAAACTAGAAAATATCAATCAGAAACAAACCCAAAGACAAGAATATGAAAAAATTCCCCGGGCCAGGATTCGAACCTGCGACCTCTTGTTATCAAGACAAGTATAAATAGTAGTTTATGTTACAAGGGCGAAAAGGAATAAATTACGAGGACGATTTAAATCACGAGCGAAGTGAACGTAGCGAGTGTTTTAAACGTAACCGAGTTATTTATTGCTCTTACGCCCGTGTATCATACTACGTTTTTCAATGCATAGTGTGAAGAAATAAAACAAATATAATCTTGTGAACTTTCAATTATGATTGGCTCAAAAGGACTGTATCCAGAGCCGTTAAACAGTGGAAAAATAGTATAACATTTATGGTACACAGGAAAGGCTGCAGGTTAGCCAACCATTGTAAATAAATAAAAATAAAAAATTAATAATAATAAAGCCCTACGGCAAAATAAGCGACTTTCTGTTCAGTTTTGATGCATAAAAAGTGGGCCTTTACGAGCACGTGCAATAAACAAATCTTAAGGTTTTTTTTAGTACATTACAAGAGAAAGCTTAAATCACAGAGCTTCATCTAGATTTTTGGACAATTATAGACGTTTTAGGGACGTTTTAAAATAATCAAAATTTTGCTCAATATGTCCATATCTTGTAAAGTACGTGTACATATCATGGCTTCCGTGCTTGACAAAACTCTGCTAATGAAAAACCTGCAAGCCAGAACAGAAAACCCATAAGCTTTATCTATTTTCAGCTGAAAAAATGCAGAAGAAAGCTTTGGCTTCATCAAACTAGTTACAATGGAATGAAAGCCGAGGTAGGTAATGGAAAACTGACCGGCCTGGAATTGAATCTGTGACCTTTGTTAGGAAAAGATTGCTATCAGGAGCAACTTTTGTTTAGTGGCGTAACTAGCCTTTTCGGGCTCAATGCAAAAAAATTAAAGTGTCCTCCCTTAGCCTATTACTTGTATGAGAATTAATATGGACTGCCGAGCGTTGTACAAGAAGTGTAGACACATGAAAGCTGGCTTTTATTATAAGAGAAATAAAATTGAAATTCATTTTTTAATTTCAAGTTATAGTTTATACACAATACAGTTAAAATAGTTAAAATAGTTAAAATAGTTTATACACAATACAGTTAAAATATAAAGCCTGTGGTAGAAAAGAATTATGTTAATTTTAAATGGTAACACAGCTTTATAGCTTACTATGACTTTGTCTTCAATTTGATTCACAAACGTTGTGACTCGCTGGGCTCCACTTGCATCAAGGGCCCCGTGCGACCACATTGTGGCTCGCTGAGCCCCACTTGTATCAAGGGCCCCGTGCGACCACATTGTGGCTCACTGGGCCCCATTTGCATCAAGGGCCCCGTGCGACCACATTGTGGCTCGCTGGGCCCCACTTGCATCAAAGGCCCTGTGCGACCACATTGGTTGCATTGGCATAGCTACACCACTGCTTGTGTTTTGGAATCAAATTACGGTCATCCGGGACACAGTAGAGAAAAGTAACAGTATTACGTCTAGGTAGTGTCTTTGGAACAATGCTCGGCAGGCGCCGCTAGAGCTTAGAGCTAGCGAGCTGCCCACATAAATGCGCGGGAATCGGGTGGCGATGGCGTCTCACGACACTCTCCGCATTCGCATTTAAGAGGGCTCCCCTAGCCAAATGCAGATTCTTGCTTCTTTTTAGCAACTTTAAGCTCGTTTGTGAAAAGAAATAAAAATAAATAAAAAATACAGCACTTATCTCCAATATCTTGCCTTGAAGTTCCACAATGAAATTATTTTTTTACGTTATTAATGTCTTACGACATCTGCTTTCAAAAGAATGACTGTAGTTGAAGATTCCATGCATCTACATCTCAAATTGACGTCATTTATTTTCGAACAATACACTAATGGTTAGATAATTTAATAACTTAAATAATACACAAAAAAAATATTGAAAATACCATTTTTTAATTTTTCTTTCAAATAACTACATCAATTGGTACGAATTCTAGAGCAAAAGCTGTGCGCGAGAGCGGCCGGCAGTGTGCCGCTGGCTGTTCGACGTGGAACCCGTGTCGTTTGTGCTCGCGCCAGCCGCTCTGCACCATTGACCATTTCTTTTAGTAGGTATTATGAATGGTATATCGTTGTAGTGGGTAGTGAAGACGAGAAGATTTATGTTATGGAACAATTTTATAGACATATTATGAAATGCGAAAAGACGCTTTGTTTTGTTTTTAATTTGTTTTTTTAAGGACATATTGATAGTGAATTTTGTGTGCGAAAAGACGCTTTCGTTTTGTTTAGTTTAGTTTTTACCTAAGTAAATTCTGGTCAATGTTGTTTATCATAGTGGTAGATAGATACTGACTGCACTACGAGTATTCCAGTAATAAAACCTGTGTTTGTGCAAAAATGCCGAAATACAAAAAGGATAAGTTACAGAGGAGGCGAAACGCCCAGAAAATGCACCAAATTGTGTAAGTAGATACCTATTACTTATTATTAGAATATATTTATTAAGTACTCATAAATTTATATTATATCATAGCAGTATAGAAACGCAGAAAGAAAAGTTAATATGTATGTGAGGAGCTCTGAACCGGGATTCGAACCCGGGACCTCTCGCTTGCCGGGCGATTGCTCTACCCACTGAGCTAATATATTACTCATAGATTGATGGATGTGGAAGAGGCGAAAGAAATGTGTCAGGATCGTAGCAGATGGAAATCTGTAGTATATGCCTACCCTTTTATGGGAGACAGGCGTGAGTGTATATATGTACGAGGTAAAAAACTTGAACAATAAAGCGGCGCAGATTTCGCCGTTCGGTCCACCGAATAGAGACTACGATTCTCGCAATACGTCACTTTTTTGTTCGAGTCGTTTACCCAGGTCTTTACTCGTAAAATACTGCAAGTTTATTTATATACCTATTTTTATTTTATTTTAGACGGGCACGAAGAAGCCAAAAGATATTTCCAACATCACAGCTCAATGACGATGCTAATAGGTAAGTACCTACCAGTACTCCATGATTTGATTGTGAATTACCTACGTCATATAAATAAAGCTCGGTGGCGGCGATAGCACAGGTGGTAGAACGCTGGCCTCCCAATCTTGAGACCCAGGTTCGATCCCCGGTCGGGCATGCACCTATGATTTTTTCTAAATATCGTGCATAGTCTTTGTATCTAATACTTGTTACTTGTTGAACGGTAAAGGAAAACACCGTGATGAAACCTGCATGCCCTAAAAAGCATAGTTCACACTCGGGAACACCTCTGACACCCCCTCGGGGATACATGTCGTGACGATATTTGTACTCAACACAAAATATCAGACTCATCACATCTCCATAATTTATCGACAGATAAAACTCCGATACGTAAAATATATACATAGAGTTATGAAACCACAGACACGAACGTAACGGTTCAGTGCATAGAGCATTGTGTCGTGAATAGTCGTGATGTTTTTGTTTTCCTGTTTGTAGACATCTTATTCGAATAACGTAATATTTATTATTGTATCGATTCGGTATAATACGACTTCACTTATTTGACAGGACTAACCTTATTTTAGGCGTACCGTCTTTGTCTTGTGATACAGAAAGAAGAAGACAGCACGCTTAAATTTAGTTAAATAGTCCTGTTAAATAAGTAAAGTCGTGTTACACCGAATCGACACAAATAAAAATTGATAATAATAATAATAAATTCCGTTATTTTTAATATTACATTTACTTTTGTTTTTGGAACGAAGTTCCTTATCGTACGTTACAAACACTTGACGAATGAGAGCTTTGCCGAAAAAAGTGTAAGCCTTCGACCGACACGACACTTTTGCTCTCGTTTTTTATTTTGTTATTTACTTTTCAAGTCTTTAAAAACAGAATCTTGTTTTTGAATTAAAAAGAAAGTCACCTAGAGACGCCATTTTTAAACCCTACAAACAATAATTTCTTAAAATTTACAATAGGTAATTAACAATTTTAATAACATTTATAAAATTACTCCCTGTCTTTTCTCTATGACTACCCTCAAAATTGCTCCCATTTTACAATTCGTTGAGTCTTTAATATGTGTGCTTTATTGCAGGCTAAAAGCTACTCAGCAACTCGAGGAATTAAAAAGAAAAATGATAAAAATAAAGAAAACATTAAAACAGTCGATCGCAATAAGATTATCGAAAAAACAGACCAGGAAACCAGAAGGGTAGGTGAAGAACCAGATGTTTTGCGTGAAATTAATATGCCTACATGTAGCCGGTATTTAGATTTCGAAGACATGTAAACGATTGTTTTATTTTTAATATGATTAAATACCAAAGAATTGCTAACAGAAATTTGTTTTGTTTTTTCTGTACCCTGGACCATCCCCCAATTCCTCTCCTGACCTATGAGGGGGTCAACATTGTACATTGAATATTGTTTCTATTTTCCAAGCTTGGTAGTATGTTTTTATTGTTGGAACTATCGCAGCAGAGCTAGACCGAAAAACGTGCAAGGCTTCGACCGTCACGACACTTTTGCTAATAGTATGTTAGAACTTCGTTCACACCGGGATTCCCACTACATTTAAAGATTTTTCATTTTTACAGTTTAATTTAACAACAAAGTAGTAACGCGGGGTAATATTTTAATTTAAGTAAATATTAAAAAAAACGGACAACTCACATATTTTTTATATTTATGATGTCAACCTGATTTTAATAAATTTAAGTTATCAGTTTTGATTAATTACAAAAAGGCGGGTTTCTCACAATCCTCCTGCGTGCAGGGCACTTAAGTGAGATTTGGCAATGAAACAATGAAAATATACCATATTAAATAAAATAAGTTCCTTTTAATAAAAATTGGTTACTAGATTATCTAGCTGAAATAGGTGAACATGATTAAGTCTAATATTTAATACTGCCGCCTCTGTCGCTTCAAATGCTTGTGTTGTACGACTGTAATGCCAGGCTACTGACCTAAACACTGACAGCGCGTCATTGTGGTTTTGCCGTGAACTTATAGATGTCGCTGTATCATTATTACGATGTTTTGTAGAGGTGTGGTGCGGTGCGGAGGTAGCGAACGCTCAAGGCCGTTGGCTCTGGGAGCCTTCGGCAGCGCAACCCTACTGTCGGGGTATGCCGAGATTTGGAACCGCGCGTTTCGGCCGATATACAACGTGTGACAGAAAGGTGTAACATATTTGAAGAGCTTATTTTGGCAATGGTATAGAACTACTTTTACTATGGAGATAAACATGAATCTCTAAAAAAAAATTTACTATTTCATAGAAAAATGCAATGCCGCTCGGCCGAAATGTATGGAAGGGCAGATTTTTTTTTGAGATGTCAGTGTTGTCTGCATAGTAAAAGTTGTTCTATACCATTGACTGAATAACCTCTTCAAATATGGTTACACCTTTCTGTTACACGTTGTATATGAATACATAATACTGTAACTTTTCTCTACTGTGTCCGGCGTATTTCCCTCTATGGGACAATTCCTTCATTTGCTAATAATTCGTTAACTAGTGAAGTTAAAAATCGTGCTATCTATTGGTACGATAAATACGATTTTTAGCTTCACTAGTTGAAGAGTTACCTTAAGTCTGTAGACGTAAATAAAATACCCCGGGTGACCTTAAGTCTGTGGACGTATATAAAATTCCGTGAATCTGAAATCCATCGACTTTTGCCCGGTTTCCAGTGGTAGGTTTCAATTACATGAAATATCAAAAGCAATTTATATTTATCATGATTGAAATTCCAGTTTCTGGAAGTAACAATAAAAATATCCCTTCCTTACATTTCAATTATTTTTTCTGTGATACTGTCTCTACTGTTTTCTTTTGACTCCGTCTTATTTTAAATATGTTCATGTCGATTATCAAGCTAAGTCATGTAATATAAGGTGACTTTGATTGATATAGCCAAATTCATACTAGAGACTCCGTATGTGATCTGATCAATATTAAGGTTCAATGACCCTTTCTGTGAAAAACGCAAAACAAATTTAGGCATCCTATACAAATTGACACGGGGTTGTTCTTAAAGTTCATATTTTTCATACCTATTGTGGAAGTCAACTTTGGTCCTGACCACTTACCGAGTCTACAGTGTGAACTTGGCAATATCAATTAAAGTAACCTTATACAGCATGTCCTGTAACAGCCGTTTTCAATAACCTATCTAACCAGGGTTTAGCCTTACTAAAGTAACAATTTCTATCTACCCAGGCGTTTTTACGTTTCAATAACGCATGGATAGATAGCAAGGTCGATCTTTTCTTGCTATCTATCTTTGGGAGGAGCTACCGCTTACTAGAGATAGCTTTTTCTATGGGATGGCGCGCAAATCCGTTTCAATAATGGTTTTATAGCTATCTGTAGATATGTCAAACTACCAGAGATAGCATTTCGCTGTATCGGTGATTTTCTGCAGTTTATCTTCCAATCTATCGATTTGAAGTTATTTATTTTTCATTATAAGACCATTTTACATAACTATGGCATAACATTTTGTAGTTTTTTGTTTAAACATGTATTTTAAACAAGTTAGAAATTATAAAATTTACTTATTCGTAGTATTTTATCAATAATCTACGACAGTTTAGTTATAAAAAAACCGGCCGTCAGACTCGCGTACCTATGGTTCCGTATTGTGGATGATAAATTTAATTTTGTCATTTTTTTTCGTGAATTTCTCGACCGCTTTATATTTCCTGTAATCTTTACGTAAACACATATTACCATAATTTTTTTTCATATTTTATAAGGGGGGGGGGACATACATATTTTCGTGGTTTTGTAAAGATTTCTCGAAACCAATGCCAGTAAGTATAGTAAAAGGATATATTTTTACAATCAGCTTTTTAATATCTACAATTTGATACCCATATTGTATTTTTATAAAATATATTTTTTATTTATTTTACTTCTTTTTTTATATTTCTCATTAGTGCTCAATTTTTTTTAATAGCTATAGTTTTCCTGTAATTGGCCAGTTATTGTCTACAATTGACATTTTTTTCATATTTTTCCGTTTACCGTTTCGGGGGGCGGGGACATACATATTTTTGGGGTTTTTTAAAGATTTCTCGAAACCAGTCTCAGTAAATATATCGAAAATATAAATTTTTACAATCAAATTTTTAATCCCTACAATTTGATACCCATATTGTATTTTTAGGCTAATATTTTTTATTTTTCTTACTTTTGTTTTGGAAATATTTTGAACAATTTCAAATTTTTCATATGTTTTTACACCTTAATATGTGGGCAAATTAATGCTATTTTTGTGCCAAATTTCATGTCTTTATCTTTAACGGTGACATACGAACGGACGGACAACGGAGTCTCACCATAAAGGTTCCTTTGTACCTTTTAGGTACTACGGAACCCTAAAAACTTCGAAATCTAGTTATTAAAAAATTATTGTCAAATGTTTCATTTGTAGTAACGAAACACATGGGAGGACACGGATAGGACGGCTACCTATCCTTTTCGAAAGATAGTTAAGTGTTACTAAAGCATGTGAAACGCATTCTGAGGATAGATACAAAGCAACCGCTTACTGTGGATATCGATCTATCTGTAACCCGAGGTAGATTATTGAAAACGGCTGCAGCCGTTTTCAATAACCTATCTAACCAGGGTTTAGCCTTACTAAAGTAACAATTTCTATCTACCCAGGCGTTTTTACGTTTCAATAACGCATGGATAGATAGCAAGGTCGATCTTTTCTTGCTATCTATCTTTGGGAGGAGCTACCGCTTACTAGAGATAGCTTTTTCTATGGGATGGCGCGCAAATCCGTTTCAATAATGGTTTTATAGCTATCTGTAGATATGTCAAACTACCAGAGATAGCATTTCGCTGTATCGGTGATTTTCTGCAGTTTATCTTCCAATCTATCGATTTGAAGTTATTTATTTTTCATTATAAGACCATTTTACATAACTATGGCATAACATTTTGTAGTTTTTTGTTTAAACATGTATTTTAAACAAGTTAGAAATTATAAAATTTACTTATTCGTAGTATTTTATCAATAATCTACGACAGTTTAGTTATAAAAAAACCGGCCGTCAGACTCGCGTACCTATGGTTCCGTATTGTGGATGATAAATTTAATTTTGTCATTTTTTTTCGTGAATTTCTCGACCGCTTTATATTTCCTGTAATCTTTACGTAAACACATATTACCATAATTTTTTTTCATATTTTATAAGGGGGGGGGGACATACATATTTTCGTGGTTTTGTAAAGATTTCTCGAAACCAATGCCAGTAAGTATAGTAAAAGGATATATTTTTACAATCAGCTTTTTAATATCTACAATTTGATACCCATATTGTATTTTTATAAAATATATTTTTTATTTATTTTACTTCTTTTTTTATATTTCTCATTAGTGCTCAATTTTTTTTAATAGCTATAGTTTTCCTGTAATTGGCCAGTTATTGTCTACAATTGACATTTTTTTCATATTTTTCCGTTTACCGTTTCGGGGGGCGGGGACATACATATTTTTGGGGTTTTTTAAAGATTTCTCGAAACCAGTCTCAGTAAATATATCGAAAATATAAATTTTTACAATCAGATTTTTAATCCCTACAATTTGATACCCATATTGTATTTTTAGGCTAATATTTTTTATTTTTCTTACTTTTGTTTTGGAAATATTTTGAACAATTTCAAATTTTTCATATGTTTTTACACCTTAATATGTGGGCAAATTAATGCTATTTTTGTGCCAAATTTCATGTCTTTATCTTTAACGGTGACATACGAACGGACGGACAACGGAGTCTCACCATAAAGGTTCCTTTGTACCTTTTAGGTACTACGGAACCCTAAAAACTTCGAAATCTAGTTATTAAAAAATTATTGTCAAATGTTTCATTTGTAGTAACGAAACACATGGGAGGACACGGATAGGACGGCTACCTATCCTTTTCGAAAGATAGTTAAGTGTTACTAAAGCATGTGAAACGCATTCTGAGGATAGATACAAAGCAACCGCTTACTGTGGATATCGATCTATCTGTAACCCGAGGTAGATTATTGAAAACGGCTGTAAGTGGTGCTGCAAACGATACCATAGATATCTGAAACCATGCCCAACATAAGGGCTAGTCACAGTGTAAAAAAAAGTATGTTTCAGCTATATTATTGGTCTTAGCAACTTATAATTTTGCAAGAACATAGAATACTTAAATTCAAAATTTACTCAATGGTTATTTGTATTGTGTATGCTGCCATCACAAAGTTTCCATTGGTTTCTGTAAATTAGAAAACCAAAATTTTTTAAATTTAAGAAAATGGGAAACCCGGCTGCGAAACCGCTCTTAAGTAGACAAATTATGTATTTTTGCGAGATAATTACGAACCAGCTAATCTACCCCAACATAATCCCACACATAACGGTAAACAAGTGTCCTGTTCACAGAAATGTTATTTTAATCCTTTTTAGGGTTCTGTACCTAAAGGGCAAAACGGAGCCCATTAATGTCATTCTGCTGTCTGACTGTCCGTCCATATGTCACGGGTCTCTAGCTCCTAGATGGAAATTTTGATTTTATTATGTGTAGAATGTTGACCCAAAATATATTTTATTGTTTTATGGGTTCTCCCATTCTTGAAAAAGAAGCCGAAAAATCCTAGCATGTGAGATGTCATGGCACGAATCGCCATACCTAGGAACCTTCTAACCTAACCTACCGAATTTCTTCTGCGCTTAAGGGTTTCTGAAAACCTAGTGTGGCCGGTAACGTATATTAAATGAAATAAAATATAAAGTAAATTGTTTATAATTAGTTCTGTTTTACAATACCGTCTCACATGAGTAACTATTTGGATTATTATTTAATCCCTCGGTTCATATTTTCAGGGTCGCTAAGCATCGCCCGCGATCCGATGTCGGGGCCAAAGTAAATGGAAATTAATGGAACATATCACTTTGCTCCTTTGACGAGGCGGCGGTGTGTTCTTGGTTTAGGTCTGAGGTTTGCTCCCCACTGTGATGTCAGAAACATGTACTGAAAGGAGTATCCAGTGACTGGGAAATTGAATGCGTCTCGGGGTAATATAGCTCCCTTATAAAATTATTTTTTAATATCAACGTTCTATGTATATAAGTATAATATATATTATATGCATTATGGTTTCATCTAAGAAACAATCTCTAGTTGTTCAAAAGTCTTGTAAAAGTCTTCGGTATCATATAACGGTAAGAACATGTGACATGAAACCAGTTTAAAATTGCCAATTTCGTTTGACTTTAAGCGTTCACACGTTTAGCTATCAAAAAAACAGCGATCAACTTATTTTCTGTAGTTTTATCTGTGATCTAAAAATCAGCAGATTTCTAGCTGGCTGGCAAACGGCCACGAAAACTGTGCCGGGCACATTTTTAGCGACAGATCCGATGTTGTCAATCGTCTCTATGAGTCGGAAAATCACGGCTGGCCCAGTGTTGCACCCATGACACATAGTACGAACCAATATTGAGCCTCATGTACTATCGAATGTCTGGTACAATTTTTGATTGATAAATAATAGAAGTAAATAAATAGTTAAGCAATTATAAAATATGGAGCGCCACAAAAAAACAGCATTAAAATCATTAGGTCAGCATACAAATATTTTGCTTGCAATAAAAAAAATCAGTCAGCTATCTTTGTTCCGCAAATAATTTTGATAATGGTCAAAAATTAAATTACAAATAGGCAGCTTACAATAACATGAGTTTGTATAATAAACATTCAGTCCGCAAAATAACTACTTGATCAGCAAGATTTCATGATTGATCAGCAAAGGAAATGTGTCTATCCAAAAAACAGGTTGAATATGTTCCAAAACCGAATCAGAGCATCCCGGCTCTATACAGTCTTCTGGGTACTACCCCTAGAGTGTATATTAAAAGCCGTAGGCGTGGAGGAAGGGCAGCCCTTTGGCGACCAGCCTCAGCCACTACGGCTCGCACGGGTGCCTATGCTTTGTTACGCAAGAGCGAAGGGGCTGCACTTTCAGAAACGCCGAAGCAATTGCAAAATGAAAAATGAATTTTTTTTGCTTACCCTCTGAGTGCTTACCAAAATTTTATTAAACAGGAGCAGCTCATTGCAGCTTATATAATTAATATGCTGTACAAAAATAATTACAGCCATCCAGAATTACATAAATTGCTGATTGATGAAACAACAAAAAAGTGAATATTGTGTAAAGAGCAAAATAATAATAACCACCCTATTAAGAGCTATTAAATACTATAAACAGACATGGGACGCCGTGAAATCTTTATCTTCTGCATAAAACTGTCTGTCTTCAAAGATCAAATTTAATTAATTTATAAAATATTAATAAATGTATTATTATTATATGAAATGTTACAGGTAAAAAGGAAATTATGATAAGAGCCAACATTTTGACAGCAAAGCTCTCATATATACTTACACTTTTTCCAGTATTATTAGAAAAGCCTCTTGTGGCATTTAGCCAGTTTTATGCAGGAGGTTACGGAATATTCTCCGTACCTTCACAACCTTATCAAGGCATCACACAGAGCCGGGTGGAACAGAGTCAAGTCGCCATAAAACTATTCCCTTAGATTTATATCTATGGCACATCGTTAGTCTCACCCCTCAGGGACACGGCCCTGAAGTCGTATACGGATCAGCCTGTATACACCCTCGTCAGTTTCACGTGAAATTTCAACAGAACCAGCTTCGTAATAAAAACGTCACGCCTTTTGTAAACACGAGACAAGAGAACGAAAGTAAACAAATTACGCTTGCATTAATTATATGTATTATGTATTTTTAGCTTACCCAAGTACAGACGAGTACTTGTTCTTCGAAGTACTTATTCTCACGCTCTCTTTAACAAAATTTCCAGCTAAAGGTTTTCTGAAAGATATCGCTTGAAGCGATAACGCCGCTAATTGTTACCTAGTTTGTATTGCTTTCTCTTCTAATGGTTTGATTTTTGAAACATGGGTACGCGAAGTTGTACAGGTCCCGGCAGTAAATAATGCACATCGTATCGTAGCGTCATCTCCGACGCACGAAGCACTAAGACTTCACAGTTCAGACTCGGCAACATGTCTGACACCCCTTGCGGATTCATGTCATGAGAACTGTATTAATCTACAATGTAATATAGGCATTATTTAGGATAGGAGTTATATTTTCTATGCTTATTGGTAAGATTATCGATAGATTCAATAATGATTTACAGATGCTTGTTTGCCCGTAGGCCAGAGATATTCTTAGTACGGGACGGGATGTTTTCGGAAGCCGTCTGGTTGCCTGGTACATTGACCCACAACATTTCGTACCAGCTACAGGACTTCAAATTTCTCTATACATTGAAATCAGTTTTATTGTCAAAAAGGTCTTAGGTCTTATCAAGGCTTTGGTAAAGGCCAAAGCCAAATGTGATTAAAAGAAAATTTTATGCTGTTTAGCGACTAAATATCCATCCAGTAAAAGTATTTAAAGTACAGCTGTTTCAAATGACGTTAAATCACTAATTTACTTAAATGCAAATGAGAACGATGATGAATCTAAAATGTACCAACTCAATAAATGTAAAAGATACTTTTGAATTTTTTCTCAAGAAATTGCCTTTCCGACTCTTTTCAACTCTCCCTCCGCTACAATTCATTAAATTCAAATTGGTCCATAGAACGCGTATTCCAAACATCATCATGACTGGAAGAAACCTGAATAAATGTTCCTTTGCCTTTCAGAGAGGAAAAAAGTATATTCACAAGACGCTCCGTTGAGCGTCCAATTATAGAGCAGACACGCGGGAACTCAAAAATAAAAAGATACAATTCGCGGAAGTCAACGGTGTTTGTGAGTAACGAATGTGCGTTACGTTTACATATTGTGAACTGTTACTTTACATAATTATTGTAAACTTTTACTTTACATATTTTGAACTGTGACTGGGATGTGATTTCACCAAACATACACGATTGGAGATGGATTGACGCTATATTTGTGTATGTTTTATCACCCAAAACAAAATAAACTCTTGACAAAACTTAAATAACACCACAAAAGCCATTTTTTTTAAATGTGTTAAAAGGTAATGAATCCTCGCGGATGTCAGAGGTGTTTGTAAATATAGACGGTGAAATGCAAGTCATGCTCCACACTCTTACACCCACGTTTCACTGACGACCATTACGTTCCAGCTTGAAGAGTGGGGAGATCTATAGCCGTACTTGGGACACAAATATGGACACACAGCTTAACTTTACTTCCGAAGCACGAGATCGAACACAAATGTGCCGAGATTTGAACCCACAGAGTTACGTATTAGTGGTCGAAACGTTCGAACCACTGGACCACAGAGGTGTTATGTCCATCCATCCATCAGCTTAGTTCGTCCACTGCTGGACATAAGCCTTTCCAAGACTTTGCCACTCCCGGCGGTCATCCTGGAAGAATTGCCCATACTCACACACGCTGGGCAGGCGGGTTGGTGAGCGCGGTGCCGGAACCCTCGCACCAGTGACGCCGCTGCCCGTCACCAGTCTGTTCCATATAAGGCCCTTCTATTAGGGATGGATATACCGCCATCCATCGGTCCCAGGCATGGTGGGCCTCCCGATTTTCTGCCTGTGAGCTGTCCTCATACTCTTACCCGAATTAGAATAGAATAGAATAGAATAGAATATCTGTTTATTTATCTGCCACAATACAATTACATAATAAAAACTTAAAACGAGACATTTAACAAAATAAAAATAAGAAAAAACAATGTGACTAAAGTAGAAGAAGTCATGTATCGCAGCAGACAAAAAGGCCAAGGACTCAGCATATGCTGTAGTCTAGCAAAGTAAGACCGACAGCGCTGATTTTCAGTCCGGGCCCACGTAGATAACGCACGAACAAACAAAACAGAGCGAGTATCAATATTACATATTCATGCATAACTAAACAAAATATCCATATAACATAGTATATTATATAGTATATATATATTTGTGATTAGTAAATACTATATAAATAAATAAATATCTTAATTTAGAATTTTACCACCTTGTGGGATAAACTTTGTGGAATTACTTCAAGGGGGTCTCCAAGTAAGATGGTGGTACCTCCACAGTCGAGCCCGGCATCAGCTCTACCACCTGATGTTATGTTTATCTTAAATAAACTTTAACAGTGGGTTAAGTTAGTTTAACCTCAACTCCAATCCAGTTCCGTACTGAACACCCAAAAAAATCAAGTTAATAAATATGAAGTGATAAATATCTATAATTAGTCAATAATAAACTATAAACAACGTGCTACACGAGTCTCTTCGAAACATTGCTTACAGTTCACATTCAGTTAGGACGCTCTTGCTCGAACTCTCCTTTAGACCCAATTTCGATTCCAGTACAATACACGTGAAACAAAAAGTTTTGTACTTGTACCAGAAAATAGGCAAATATGTTGCAGCCACTGGCCTATAATATTATTAAGATCAGTATCTGTAAGTTAGGTACTTTGGTTTTAGGTGGTAACTGGTAACATTTTAGCCGAGTTCTTCACGAACATGCGTAGCATAGCAGTTCCTGGATTATTTTACATAAAACCATTAATTGTAGGGTACTTGCATTATTTCGATGGGTACTTGTGTTTTCATAATCCGCCACTGGACCAGTTGTACGGAGTAAGCAAAAAAAAACCGGCCCAGTGTGAGTAGGACTCGCACGCAATACGGGTACGGAACCCTAAAAACTTGGTAAATAATTCCACGGAACAACTTAGCTTGACACTTACGACCTATGAAACTTTATGTATCTAAACTAAAAGGTCTAATTAAGATGGTCATTTATTAATAACTTCCTAAATAATTAAATATTTGTAGTTTTTAGGTTTTTACCTACGTGTTTTATTTTATTTTAATTAATTAATTAATTAATTAATTTATTTATTTATTCAACTTACATCTATCTTTACAGGACTTACTTAAGACGATAGTGTAGCTACTAACTTAAACATTATACAATTTATTATCAACAAAAAAACAAAAACACAAAATCAAAAATAAAAATACACAATAGAAAATAATAAAAATAACACAAAGATTTAGACCTAATTTACATAACACAAAATACACAATCATTAATAATTAAGACCCACTTGTAAACGAAATTTCGAATTTCTAAGTTAACTAAAAGTGCCCCTAAAGGTTTTGATTACCTTGCGAGTATAAAAAATTTGTATGAAATTGATTATGTAAAGTGCTATTTTTTTAGCGTCGAGTTAGAAGCCTTGTTTTTTGCAGCTTCATGGGTCCGTAAATTTCTGTAGAGAGTATCAGTTTCAACTTGATATGTCATAAGGGCGCGAGCAAAAGGGTCTTGACAGACAGACAGACGGACAACAAAAAAAGGACAAGTTTATCATTTTGAGGCATGGAATCCTAAAACCAAACGCACCTATACATTTTCCTCATTATCAGCTCCACTTCCTTCAATTTACCCCCCTGCTGCCCCCTACCCCCCCTAACTTGACGTCGCTCGCGGTGCTACGTTCATTTCACGCTTAGCGACAAACTAATTTCAGTAACGGTGGCGCAGCGCGGTGTCGACACTGCAACTGAAAGGCTTTCGCCGACGTTCCTGATCGTGGCATCGCGGAATAACGTGCCGTGCTAGTGTTGAAACAGGGCTGATGATCGATCATAAAGGTAATTAGGTGCCAATGGATTTTGGAGGGGGGTTCATCAAAATTAATATTTCGGAAGCGACGATACTCTGAGTTATTGCTTTAACAGGTTTGCTGTAATAGCGTTTCGTGATATTTATTGCTTGAGTTTATGTGGAGCTGTACCGTTTTTGGACGACTTCCACTATAAGAAAGGAAAAACCCGTGGAACGAAGTCCATGTTTTATCATTCAAAATCAAAAATCAAAAAAATTAAAAAAGTTTATTAAATTTTAACAGTAGTTTTAAACTTAGAACTAGTGAACTATTTAGTTCATTGAAGAACTAGTCTAGGTTCCATCAAATACCAATAATTGCAAGTATTTTGGGATTCCGTAGCCAAATAGAAACCTTTATAGTACCGCTTTAATTCTGTTGTTACTAACAACATATGGACTTGGTCTGAAATAAAATTATATTATTATTATTATTATTATTATTATTAATGTATTACTTGAAAAATTACTGGTGAAAAAATGTGTATCTACTAGCAGCCAAAAGGGCGACCAGCCGGAGTGGCTCTTCCAGATGTAAAGATACCTTAAGATTATGTTATTTTTTATTGTGAAATCCATCGCTTTGGTCTAAGATGAGTATATCGGTGGAGCAGCCGGTAGCGCGCTTGTCGTGGAAGTAAGGTCATAGGTTCGAGTCCTGGCCAGAGGATTTGAGAAAGAGCGAGTATTTCGGCTGCTAGGATACCCAATGCTGTGTTTTTTTATTATATAATAGTAGTTTATGCTACAAGGGCGAAAAGGAATAAATCACGAGGACGACTCGCTACAATCGTGTTTTAAACGTAACCGTGTAATTTATTACTCTTACGCCCGTGTATCATACTACGTTTTTCAATGCATAGTGTGAGGAAATAAAACAAATATAATCAAAGAAAACAATTTAATTATTTAAGTTGAAAGTTACATTGTTACAATTTTGCAAGTTAATGATTGGCTCAAAAGGACTGTATCCAGGGCCGTTAAACAGTGGAAAAAAAGTATAACATTTATGGTACACAGGAAAGGTTGCAGGTTAGCCAACTTCTCGTAAATAAATAAAAAAAATAATAATAAAGCCCTAGGGCAAAATAATCGACTTTCTGTTCGGTTTTGATGCATAAAAAGTGGGCCTTTACGAGCACTTGCATTGAAAATGTATATAGGTATTATTAAAGTGCATCACAAACTAGAAAAGATCTACTAAGATATTTATTTTTAAATAAAAACTGCTTTGGCCTTAGCAGCCAAAATAGCCAAAGAAGCAAGCCAAAACTAGTCCCAGGTTTATCATATTTTTATTTTCACCAGCTCTCAAAGTAAAATGTCTTCGCGAACAACTCGGCATGAAACCAAGACGGCTTACGGAGAACTAATAACTGCATGTAGCCAAAGTCATCCGCTCTGGCGACCCCTCAATCTCACGTGTCGACGCCTCTACGTTCCATTACCATCTTACAATATACGTGTTGGCGTTACGTACAGTATGGATATGGTTTACGAAATTAAATATTCTGGATAATAATAAATACAAAAAAATTTTGAAGACTTTGATTAATACTTTAATTTTGATTTCGTTTTACTTTCATAAAACTGGCAATTCCGCCGTGTCACGGCAATTTGATGTAACTCTAAACTTCATATTTTGAGATTATCTATAACTATATCTATATATCTTATAAACCAATAACAAAGTAGTAAAAAAGTCGTGTCTGTACATCGAATATTTTCGCGAAATTTTAAATGGAATGGGTTATTGGCCATTGTACTAAGGCCGAAACTACGAATTTTTATCTGACTGACTAACTCGAGAACCACTTTATGGATTTGGATACGGTTTTTTATTATAATTTTAGTGACCTTGGTCAACAATAGAATAGGTGTTGATAAAATAACCGCCAAATCGAAAACGGGGCAAACATTAAATAAACGCGGGCGAAGAATACGTATACATACGAGTAAGACCCAAAAAATATGATAGGGTCTTGTTACGCCTAACTCATGTATGATTAGCAGGGATCGGATAATCGATTTTTGGCTTGGTGGTTATTTTATCAACACCCCTTATAATCTATATGTTGCCTAAGGTCACTATAATATTATAAGAAACCGACTCCACACCTACAAACTTTTTCAGTTTTTATGTATATATCGGTCTGATTATCTCTTAACCGCGTCTTTGAAAGGAACGTTTGAAAACCAAAAAAAAGAGGGTGGAAAACATTTTTTTTTGACAAAAGTATAAATCTTAAAACATTGTTTATAGGTGGAATCCCTAGATAAAAGATCGATAAATCAAATATATTTTCTTCAATATGAGGAGAGACGTAGTTTCTTCCAACGAACCCCTGAAAACCTGGTGTTGTTGATGTTCTAGCGTCAGGTGTCCCGTTAAAAGCAACGCCGAAGCAATGAAACAATTCATAATTAACGACTAGATCACTCAGTATGTGATAAAAGAAAATTTAAGTCCATTAACATTTTGTATAAGAAAGTCAAGTTAAACATAATATGTTTTAAGCAACCTAATAGATGAGTTTTGGCTTTGTTTCCGTTGACTTACTGAGTTTCCAGTATGGATTCGGCTATAATTTTTCGAAAAAAAAAGAAAACTTCTACTCGCACTTGATTCAGTAACCACGCTGTAGCTCACTCAGCGTACATTGTGAACTTGTGTTTCCGCGTCAGACTTTACTTGCGTCTTAGATTAACGCGTGTTATATTAGAATAAGCCCTTTACTGTAGTGTTGCGAAACACATTCATCGTTATACATAAAAACCATTGTCACTTTGTTTTCGCCGTATTTTGTTTCCTGACATCGGCCAATGTACCAAACCTTAGCTATAGTCTTTATTTTAATTAAAGTGTTTTAAAATCAAATAGACATTTTTTTTAGATCCTCCGCTGTTGTCTATTCTAATTGGCGCAGTCGGTAGGATAGTAGAGTCAGTGCGTGTTCCAGAATAGGCAGCCTGATACGTTATCAACGTTAATCTACTATCCAAGAACCAACGGCAGCAGAAGGAGGAGCTGGTCCATCCTGAATAGATGTACCAACATATAATGTGGTAAGTGCACATATTTATTGATTGCCACTATTCCTTCCAAAATTCTCCATCCACGTTCTTCCCGTCCTGAGAGCGATAGGGAGAGAAGTCGGCGCCGTCGCATTGAGCAGGCGGACGTTTGGCGAAACCTAGATTTAATTAGTCTATTTAGAGAAGATAGTGAATTAGAAAGTGATTTAGAAATAGGAAAAATGGTGACTTTAGATGAAATACATAAGGCACTGAAAAATGTTCCCGAATTCGACGGAAAAAGCCATGTTCTTGTCCGATTTCTGACAATATGTGACCAATTAGTGACTTCCTATATTTCAAATGTAGCTGGAAATGAAATTCTAAATTTATCACTTCTTAATGGGATACTAAATAAAATAACCGGGCCCGCAGCCCGCACTTTGGCAACGAATGGAATTCCCAACAATTGGGAAGGAGTTAGGGAGACACTAATTAATACTTTTAGCGATCATAGGGATGAGACGGCGTTGTATTCAGATTTATCTCTATTAACTCAGGGTGCTGACACCCCTCATTTATTCTATGAAAAAGTTCAAAATTTGCTGAGCATTACAATGACATATGTGCAACTCCACGACACCATCTCAACCACTATAGAAGCAAAAAGAACACTGTATAAAAATCTTGCCCTACAGACCTATATTAGAGGTCTCAATGAACCCTTAGGCTCACGTATTAGATGCATGAGACCTCCTACTTTAGAGAAAGCCCTAGAATATGCTCAGGAGGAAATGAATGTTGTTTATTTACAACAGAAAAATAATAGCACGAAGCCGATAAGTCAACCAAGTCAAAAGACTACTGAACCGCCCCCAAGACACTTTAATTTTCAGCAACCGATCAACAACAATTCTTGGAATAGAACTAACCCTCAACCTCACTGGCAAAAACAAATGCACCCAACTAACCAAAACAATTTTCAGCGACCGGGACCATCCAGAACCCAAGATATGTTTAGGGCTCTCCCGAGATCTAACATGTCCACAGGTTTTAGGGTTCAGCCGCAGCAGCAACCCCAAAGGTTTCCGACACCCATGAGCGGTGTAGTCCATGCTTCAGCTAGGCCATTGCCTCCGACTCCAGTACAAAGAGACTGGAGAACCCATGGCAATCCACCACCTAATAATTATTTTAAATCCAGGGAAATGCACATGAATGAAACCTACCCTGAATTTTATGATCAAGACAACTCTTACTTTGACTATTCTGACTACGAAGTATATTATGACAATGACTATGACCAACACTACTTTCAGGAATCCGAACTCCCGATTATTAC
This sequence comes from Ypsolopha sequella, assembly GCA_934047225.1. NCBI lineage: Eukaryota > Metazoa > Arthropoda > Insecta > Lepidoptera > Ypsolophidae > Ypsolopha > Ypsolopha sequella. The sequence goes on along the minus strand of OW203987.1, from coordinate 30,881,527 downwards.
CGAGATCAAACCTGAAATTTCTGAAGGACAAAATTTTCACAAAGATTTAGAGAAACCTGTCCCAAAATAGAAATAAATCTGCAAAACCAAAGACAACTACCATATATTCAAATAGAGAACCCTCCATTAAAATTACTAATTGACACCGGTGCAAATCAAAGTTTTATCAGCCCAGAATAATATTTTATCCCCAATATCCATTTCAATACGATCCTTTTATTGTTACAAATATTCATGCGACAACTCGCAATGATTACTCCGTAACGATCCCCTCTTTCCGAGAATTCAATGACGACAAACCAGTCAAATTGTTTGTATATAAGTTTCATGATTATTTTGACGGATTGATAGGTGGAGATTTACTAGAACAGTGGAAAGCAGACATAAAATATAGCTCGCGAGAGTTTATTACCCCGAAGGCAGTAAATCCTATTCGAATGTATTCATCGAATAATGTAAATTTATATGAAACTATTATTCCGGCAAATTCTAAAAAATTGGTACGTATTCCTGTAGAGATCCCAAAAGGTGAAATTTTAATTAACGAACAAATCATTTGTAATTGCATTATCAGTGATTGCCTTAGTTTCGCTAAAAATAACCGTTGTATTTTAGAGATAACGAACCCCACTAAACGTGACGTCATTTTCTCGTTAAACGAGCCAATTCGAGCGCAAGTGTACAATACAGAGTACACACCTGATGATTCATTTATGCCTCCGCGAACTAAACAAGTATTGTCCCAATTAAGAACCGACCATTTGAATGCCGAAGAAAAAACAAACTTGAAGTTACTATGTAAAGAATATGCAGATATTTTCTACGTTGAAAATGAACCTTTGACTTTCACGAACTGTATAAAACATAACATTAGAACTGCAGATGAGATCCCAGTCCATAGTCGTACATACGGTTACCCATTCGTTCATCGTGACGAAGTTCAGACGCAAATTACAAAAATGTTGGATCAGGGAATTATTAGGCCTTCCATTTCAGCCTGGAGTGCCCCTATTTGGATCGTTCCTAAAAAGGCAGACGCTTCAGGAAAAGTAAAATGGAGAATGGTAGTCGATTTCCGCAAATTAAATGAGAAAACAATAGATGATAAATACCCGATTCCGAATATTACCGATATTTTGGACAAACTAGGTCGCTGTCTTTACTTCTCTACAATAGATCTGGCTAGCGGATTCTATCAAATTGAAATGGACCCCCAAGATATTCACAAAACAGCCTTCAGTGTGGAACAAGGACATTACGAGTTTTTGAGAATGCCCATGGGTTTAAAAAATAGCCCCTCCACGTTTCAACGCGTTATGGATAATGTCCTTCGTGGCCTTCAAAACTCTATTTGTCTAGTTTATCTGGACGATATTCTAGTATTTTCAACTTCGCTTCAAGAGCATATGATCAACCTGAAAAAAGTTTTTCAAAGACTTCGAGAATCGAATTTTAAAATTCAAATGGACAAAAGTGAATTCCTTAAACAAGAAACTCCTTATTTAGGTCATATCATCTCTAAAGATGGTGTCAAGCCAAATCCCGATAAAATCAGCGCAATTCAAAAGTTCCCCATTCCAAAAACTTCCAAAGAAATCAAAAGTTTTCTTGGTCTACTAGGCTATTATCGCCGATTTATTCCGGATTTTGCTCGTATCACGAAGCCTCTGACGTCATGTCTGAAAAAAGGTGCTAAAATTGCATTAACAGACGAATACACTAAATGCTTTAATCATTGTAAAACCCTCTTATTAAATGATCCGATACTACAGTACCCCGATTTCTCTAAGGAGTTCAACCTGACAACTGACGCTTCAAATTTCGCAATTTCTGGAATTTTGTCTCAGGGTCCAATTGGCGCGGACAAACCCATAGCATATGCTTCGAGAACGTTAAACAGTAGTGAAACTAATTACTCTACAACCGATAAAGAATTACTCGCCATTGTTTGGGCTACTAAGTACTTCCGGCCATATCTATTCGGCCGAAAGTTTAAAATATTTACGGACCATAAACCCCTTACGACAACTGCAACGACAAATCCCATAACAAATTCCAGGCTTACTAGGTGGCAACTTAGCCTAGCAGATTATAACTGCACGCTTCACTATAAAAAAGGTAAAGCTAATCAAAATGCTGACGCTTTGTCACGTATTGAAATTTACAATGAAGAAACTAGCTCTATTATTGCAAACGCTTCTGAAACCCCAATCCAGATAGTTGAAGACGACGCAGAGACGGCAACTAGACATACAAGCCTAGAAAATCCTATCCTAGAAATTCCTATTTCTGAGGACCCCCTTAACAAATTCACGAGACAGTTAGTTCTTAATATAACTAACCGGCCTCCACGTACTAGGGCTACAGTGACAAAACCATTTGACTCTCATATAAAGACTTACATTGAGCTATTTGAAGACACCCTAGAAAATGATTTGATAGAAGCGATAAAGAAACATATTGACCCAAAATTACGCACCGCTATACTAGTTCAACCCCTAGACCGAATGTACTCTATCGTCCCCATAATTCAAAAGACGTTCAAAAACTCCGCTATGAAATAACTCTTGTTAAATCTGAAATAGAAAACATTCAAGGATATCTCAATCAACAAGAAATTATTCGCAAATACCACGAAGGTAAAACAAACCATCGTGGCATATCTGAAACGATGTTAGCTCTTTCGCAAAGATGTTTTTGGCCAAAAATGCGCGATAGCATTTCCAAGTACATAAATGAGTGCAACATATGTGGTTGCGCAAAATACGAAAGAAACCCAAATCGGCCCCAATTCCGAGTAGTACCACCGCCGACAAAACCTTTCGAAATATTACATGCTGACACATTCACTATTGAAAAAGAAAAGTACTTAACAATTGTTGACTCATTTTCAAAGTATGCCCAAGCATACCTACTTGACGATTGTACCGCTCCAAATATAGTGAAATCATTACTGAATTTCAGCACCCATCACGGTTTACCTATGACTATAGTAACAGACCTAGGGACTGAGTTCAACAACCAGGTAGTTTCAGAATTCTTGCGACTTCATAAAGTCATTCACCACACTACATTAGCGTACGCACCTAACGAGAATGGAATGGTAGAAAGGTTTCATAGTACCCTTCTCGAACACTTACGCCTTCTTAAAATAGAGCATAAAAATGAACATTCCAGAGACTTACTTCCATATGCATTGCTAGCCTACAATAGTTCAATACATAGTCTGACTAAATGCAGACCCATTGACTTGATAACTGGACACTATGATCCTAGAGACCCAATAGACAATAACTTGACTGAGCGTTTGTTACAACAATACTCTCAAAATCATAAAGACAGAATGAAAATAGTTTACGACCTCGTACATAACGCATCTCTTACAGAAAGAATGAATATAATGGAAAATGTTAACAAAGATAGGGAACCCGAACAAGACTATATCCCAGACCAAGAAATTTACATACAGAACCCTACTGCAGTAAGACATAAATTGGCCCCACGATATACTCACGATAAAGTGACTTCAAATCTACCGATTCATATTTACACTTCCAAGAAAAAAGGTCCTGTAAAGAAATCCCGTCTCAAACGAGTACGCAAATCTCAATTGTTGCAGGTACGTTCTGATGATGATACCCCTGGCTCTCTCCCAGGAGATCCGACTTGAGAGTATGGACAACGGACCTGGTCTCTTACCTTTTAAATTAGGACCGACTAAAGTCGTGTCACATTACCACACTTTCCTACAATATATAGACTTAGACGAAATTCGAAATAATATTGACTTGATAAAAACACAACTGACCAGTGCATCTAATATGCTATCTAATAATAGCTTTGCTTTGTTCAAGTATCAAATAAAGTTTTTATATTCTAAGCTAGATAAAGTATCCTCTCAGATAAATACATTCTCAAATTCCAGAATTAAACGAGGTCTCATTGACTCTTTGGGTTCCGTAATTAAGAGTATAACTGGTAATTTAGATTATAGTGACGCACAGAAATATGATAACGCACTTAGAATTTTAGAAAGTAATGATGATAAGATTTCTCGTAATTATAATCAACATATAAGTTTGTATAAGAAGTACATAAATGACCAGAAACAGGTTATGTCAACATTGATCAATAATCAGCAAAAATTGCAACATGCATTGTTAATTCTCAGTAACAGTACTCGATCGGATAACGATAAATTATTGCAATATGCACACCTATCCCAGTTGTTTGTTATTATCAGTGAAAATGTGAATGACTTATCAGATCAATTAACTGGAATAGAAAATATTTTGGCCTATAGTAAAACGAATTCTATACATCATTCTATCCTGAATATAAATGCTGTTAAGGATATAATAACTAGTTTAAGCAAAATTTATGATGAAAGTGAAATATTAGACTTAGAGATAAGAGAATTCTATGATTTTATTAGAATAGGTTCATATTTCTCTAGTAATAAGTTGGTAATTGTGCTGAAAGTTCCAATAATTTACAAATCTGTGTATGACTTGTATAAGCTCTCTCCCTTACCGAACAAAAATAATGAGGTCCTTATTGCCCCTTATCCCTTTATGGCAACCAATATTCATGAATATGTGTACATTGAGGCAGAATGCCCGAAGTCCAGCCGTTGGTACATCTGCGAACAAAAGCTGAGCCACCAAATCAGGACTCAACAGGACTGCATACAAAAACTTATACATTCACATGAAGTGGACCCAACATGTACAACTAAGACTATCTCTATGAACAAGGAAGCACTACTAGAACTAGATGACATACACTATGCCGTCACGTTCCCGAATTCAACAAAAGTAGAACTCAACTGTAAACAAGAACAACATCTCGCTCTTCAGGGAAGCTATGTTGTAACTATTCCAAACAACTGCTATCTGAAAACATCTGAATTCACAATCATCAATATTAACAACAAACTTCGAGGTCAGCCGCTGAAAATTATGTCCCTGCCTCTGAAACCATCAACTCCTAGACAATCAAGTATTCTGAAATTAAACTCAGTGAACTTAAGTAACTTAAATTCAGTTGAGCAACGTATTTCTATGGAACCAACAATCGAAACAGACAAGCTGCAGACATCAACTATTTACCACACAACGATACCACTCTACTTAATTGCACTTTTCGGTGCAACTGTACTGCTGTATGCATTTTATCGACGACGATGTCAACAACGTTCCAAGAAACCAGAAAGTGAACCGACCGAGCAGCCGAACCAGTCATCGGAAATGAAGACCGCACCATTTGCTATAAACTTTGCAAATAGATGCTAGACTAATAGGGGAGGTGTTATATTAGAATAAGCCCTTTACTGTAGTGTTGCGAAACACATTCATCGTTATACATAAAAACCATTGTCACTTTGTTTTCGCCGTATTTTGTTTCCTGACATCGGCCAATGTACCAAACCTTAGCTATAGTCTTTATTTTAATTAAAGTGTTTTAAAATCAAATAGACATTTTTTTTAGATCCTCCGCTGTTGTCTATTCTAATTCGCGGCTCAACTTAGAAGGCTTCTATGTAACGGCTTCATTATGAGTAGCATGAATTAAACGCAATACGAACTGCCAATAGGTATGCTGGCGTCTCACGTTCTGTACACTAAATTAAAATAAATCATAAATATTAATTTGTTGAACACAAATAATAAGTTCGTCATTACCTTCTACAGCGTCATTCGAAAATTACACTTCTTGGTAACGATATTTCTCTTAAACGAGATGTTTAAAAATTATGAAAAAAAGTTACTTATAGAAACAGAAAAAAATGCATTTGACAAGAAAAATGCTATACAATGAGACCAAAATTGAAGCGAATAACCAGCACAGATGGGTTGAAATCCCTTATTTAGGTAAAGTTTCAAATACATTAAAAAAACGCCTAGACAACACCCAGAGAAAAACGGCATTCTACAACCCAACCACGCTTAAGAATATTATATGCAACAACAAAGATAAAACCACAAGACAAGACCAATGCGGAGTTTATAGCCTCACATGTAATACTTGTAATGGTTCATCATTATCAAATCAGAATTAGAGAACACATAGCGAGCTGGAAAAAGAAAGATAACAAGTCAACTCAATTTGAATTTGAATTTAGAATTTAGAATTTCAAATTTAATCCGCAAACGGGCTTTAAATTATTGCATAGATGCAAGAAAGGAAGGAAAATGAATGCCCTCGAAGCCCTAGACGTAAATAGGCATAGATACATAGATCCTAATTCACAAATAAATGACCAAACTTGCTTGTCCACTTCCGCATTATTAAATTATTTCTGACCGTGTTTAATGTTACCTTGTTCCGCAATAGATGATTCTAGTTTTATTGCGATTTTAGGATGGTGATTTGTTCATATTATTTATGACTTTCGAATTTAATTGAATTTAATCTTTAATTTAAATTTGGACATTTCCCGTTTATTTTTACTTATGAATATTTGTATCAAAACGCAAATATCCATGTACTCGTACCTGCATTTACGTTTAATTTTATTTTGATATTTATCTACCCTAAAACTTAGCTATACTTTTACTGTTAACCTATTCCAATAAGCCCGACGATGTCAAATAGACGAAACTAGTCGCAATAATTAAGGAAATAAAATAGTGGAACTCGTACAAGACTTTGATTAGTGTTAAAAAATGTATTTCTGGAAATTATATATGATAATATTGTCAAGCTAAAATTAAGTAAAATTGATTATTTCTTAGAAACCACTATTGGGATTGTATGGTTCTTGCACTATAATAAAGTTTGCACTCAGTATAATTCATAGTCCACAGGTTGTCAGTACAAAAGAGTCACCTGTAGCCCGGGTGTTACTGTTTTATATGAAGTACGAGTAATCTGCTCTCTTCCAGGCTCGGGGCTACAAGAGATTCAATTACGAAAATTTATGAAGAAAATTAAATTACTGACTACACATACTGGCATGAGTATATGTATATATCTATGAAAAGGTTGATAGGTATACAGCTTTCGTTTAGTTGGCAATGTGTAAATGTTTTGTCTACGTGGATTTAATTTAATGACAAATTTTTGTTTGATAATTAAAAAAAAACTTGGTTTTTCTATTACTTCTCATTATTACTTAAACAGTAGATCGCAGTCTAGACGTGGCTCAGATATATCTTACAGGTTAAACATTTTCATAATTATCGTATTTGCCCCATGTTCCCGTGCAAACTATTTATAATTAGCAATGTTTAACTCTCTACGCCAAGCATTATTACTTTGAGGGTTTAATGGGCACTACTGAGATACACAATTATAAATGTACACTGTGTGCAATGTACATAACACCTGATTTATGTAAACAGCGCTTTGTAGGTGAATTGAACTCACTGTTGCCTCAACTTGGATGTAATTTGGCTATTCTTTTAGGATCTGAAAACATCAACAACTATAACAGATAATTAATGAACACGGTGACCGGGCACGGTTTAATAAGCGGAATATCGGATTATTTTTGGATTACATTTTCATGCGACTTCGCTCACATGAACCGTTCACGGCCACCGTGGATACAGTTCTGGCGGATCACCGCATGACTGTACTAACCTGCCTCTGTGGACCGAGCATACAGGTTGATGCTAAGACTGTAAACAAAATAAGTAGAAAAATATTGGAACGAGAAATGACCAAGATATTATACCGGTAACCAACTAACGGTATGAATTGTCCAAATGATATTCACCGATATATTATTACCAGTTACAATGAGGCAATAAGTAATTCAATGTTTCAAAGTAGAGAAAAACTACTTCAACGTACTAATAAACCTTGGATATCAAAGTATGTAACAAAAGAGACAGAATCTTCAGAGAATGGCGTAAAGATTCTGAAAAAAATCAGAAATAAAACTAATAAAATAATAAATAGAACTACAAACCAATATAAATCAGAAATAACAAAACATTATAGCAATATGAAAACTCTTTGGTGTTTAAACAAAATGGCCGGCAGATTATCAATATCAACATACGAGTGTAGCATAGTGTTTAATCGCGTGCGACGCCATGTGATTCAACTAAGTTGCTACGCGCGCGATTAAGGCGCTACGTAAAAGTTTTAGCGTCCCTGTTACTCCATATGCAAAAAAACCCTCAGTACGAGTGGGACGGATTCGTGGAAAAGTAACAAAAAGTCGGTTTTTTATTAATATAAAATGTACTAAGCAATTTTGTCAAAAATATTTTCAAGAAGACTTTACAAATACATAATATCCGCATTTTTAATGCAATTTCACAATGAAATTAGTTAGGATTTCAGAATTACAGAAACAAATAAAACAATTTAGAGGTCTTTTCGGAATTAAATTTTACCGAGAAAATTTCATCCAACCGCGTTTTCCTTCAGTGAGAATCTTAATTAAATACTCAATAAACATTTACCCAAAAATGGAATACATAGATGTCGTTATAGTGGAGTAAATGGATTCGAAAAAACCCCTTTTTTTGTATCGCCTTAAAGACTATGCTACGACTGCTGGAAAGTTTGCAGATTAGTCAACTTCCAGTAAATAAATAAAACACGAGTGCGGTAAAGTTGATTTTACGAACAGTGCATATAAAATAAGAATTTACGAGCATTTGCACAAAATAAATAAAATAATATAAGTAAAAATAACTGAATCAAAATTATTCTAAAAGCTTCCAATTTTCCAATAGTACACGTCGGAATCTTCGGCACTATTCGGTATAGATCGTATTTCCGCTTTCTTTATCTGCTTATATCTTTAGCAGATCTATACATATTTTAATAAGGGCGTAGTTTAGTTATTATGTATTTTTACAATAAAAGAGTTTGCAAACAAATAAAAACCTACAAGATTCAAGATTCAATATTCTTTGTTTGTTAAACCAAGGGAATCTGCCCCACAAAGCGTACAGACAGATACTCAAGACAAACAGGTTACAAAAAGAACAACAAAGTTCTGGTACTTGCTCAAAATACATCTCTAATGTGTAAAAAAACCGGGCAAGTTCAATATTGGCAATATTGCTATAGTTTTCGTATTTTAGTCACATGTCCTGTATAATATAAAGGTAGAACAATTTGTTGCTTGTTTTCAGATATAAAGAGGGGATTTTTTTACGTTGACAATAGTCAGAAAAAACGCGACAAAAAAAAAATAGGATCTCCAAGTTATTTCCCATTGCTGCTGTCAACAATATGTATATTTTTGCAGCATTGTTCCCCCTATAAATAAAGAAAAAGTGTAAATATTCCCTAAGTTTGTTGTTTACAAGTATACTTTATGATTGTTCCAAATATTAAGTATATATATATAGTTTTATCCGTCACGGAGGATATTGGTTGTGACAGACAGACAAACAAAAAGATAGACGGAAACATGTATCATACCAAGAAGCTTATAACCACACTGAAGCGTCTACTGCTATTGCCTACAACAAGGTCACGAGAAAACATTTGACCTTCACATTATTTACCTTTTAAGAGTAAAAGAGACAGGTACACTATGATACCACACCACGATTATTGACTAATAGAGATAAAGGTCATTTATTTTACTGTGCGGGTTTCAATAGAACTTAGCACTCCGGTCTGGTTATAAACTTCCAAACCTCCTTCCATATGGTTTCCTTTTTCTCATTCTAGAGTGCGGAACCCTAAAAATACGAAAATGTACCGTTTACAAAGTGGCTACCTGTATAGTGGCACGTTTTGAACAATAAAGGTGAGGCCACATCCGGAGCACCGATTACCCCATCCGGTCGGACCGGCGCGGACCGGCTCGGACTCCGGTGGACACGCTATTAAGCTCGATGGTCATGTGAGCCACGCTTTTTACCGACCAAAGGAAATGAGACCTGATTTTTTTGGGCTGAAGTGGTACTTCAAATGAAATTGTTTGATGATGAATAGCTCGTGTAAAATTCAAGGTACATGGGTATATATTATTAAGGCATGTGTTGTTTACGTTTTTATGGATATCTTGACGAATTTTTTATCGTGAACTGTCTATTCCATGTGTTCAGATAAATACTTTAGCGTGAAATCGTACAAGCCAAATTTTCATCAAAATGTTTAGCTAGTACCACGAATTGCTGGCAATTACTAGCAAAAACCTCAGCGCTCAATATATAAACCATTACAGACAGACTTTTCTTTCGTTTTTTGCCACTATCTTTCGCGTCAGCAAGACATTACGGGTAGGGTGGACGGCGGGAGGGCGGGCGGCAGCTCGCTGGGTGGGCGGCGGCTTCTACAAAAACATTCAAAGTACGCAAAGACCTACGGAACTAGTGAGGAAGTCGACGCGAGGTGATCGCACAACATTATAACTTTTAGATTGCTTCCTATACTTGCTGCTATGTCTTCGTTACAAGGAAACTATGAAAACGAGACGGTTAAAAAGATATTCCTTTTTCTTTAAAGGGGATGAACTTTAATAACAATAGTTCCAACTTTCAAAGCTTTAAAATTAATACTTTTCACTATAATATTAATACTACCAGCTTTAAAATTTGTCTTCCTTACAATCATTTTGTACACTAATCGAGTATTAGTTTTGTAGTGCATTATTTAACTCTAATATTTAACTCTTTTATTTATCAGCATTAGGAAAGTTACGAAATCTTTTCACCAAATGTAAAAAATAAGCAAAGCGAGGAGGAACGTCTTAGGATTGTAACATGTAAGATAAAATAAGGAGCCGAGTGAAGCGGAGCGGAGATCGTCCCTAGTTTTAACAGAATTAGATAAGATTAGATTAGATTTGAGTTATTTATTAATAACAAATATAGTTACATGTCAAAGAAAAGATTACAAAGTTATACTTAAAGTATAGTTATTATAAAATTAACTATAAAATTATAAAATTATAATATTCTTAGTCAAAAATAATAATAATAATTTAAAAAACAATAAATTGTATTATGATTAAGTAATGTCATAAAGATTAATATTCTATGTAGATACGATAATTCATGATTATTCATTCATGATTATTATGATGATTCATAATTCATGATTAAATATAAAAAAAAACCTCATCATCATCTTATCATCACAAAAAAAATCTTATATCATTACCTCTCACTCATTTCCATGTGCGGTCTATGTTCGGTTTCTTTCTATCAGCTTTCTGCTGCTTTATATTCCTATCTAGAAACGCTCTTTAGAGATATCGTTTTTGCGAATGGACTATTCAGCAATTTTATTTTGACTTGTTTTACGGCGTTTTCCAAAGTCGTAAAACAAGTTGAAAAAAAATATATTGTTCTTGTTGGTTTGATTATAGTGCGAAATATAAATTTTGTTGTGGAGAGCATTATTTTTAAAGCTTTTCAAATATTTACTAGTCTTTAAGTGTCCGGAATAAATACGAATATTTAAAGTATGAAATCGAAAATACTTCACCAAAAGTCAAAAACAAGGAGCGACGACGAGCGAATCGAGGAGGAGCGTGTTAGGTTTACATGTAAGATAAAACAAGGAGCCGAGCGGAGCGGAGCGGAGAAAGGCGACGTCCCTAGTTTTATTAAAATAGAAAATTGTTCGCCTGAGAATTATTCGACTCAACTCAAATTTGCATTTTCAAGTCGCCGTTTTCAACATTTTTAATCGCCCACTTAGTATTTTAGTACGCTATATTCAGTATTTTTGGCACCTTAAATTTGAATTTATATTCGCTCGTTGAAATACTACCCAATAAGAAATACTTGCTGACTTTTTTAGGCATTTAAATACAGAAGCATCAACCCATTAAACCGTAAACTTGTGCAGACAACGTTCATATTTTAAATATAATATTTTCAGCGTCATTACCGTCACATTAAGGCGCTGCGCATCGCTAAATGTACAAAAATGCGTGCATTAAATCTTCACACGCCGCTGCCCATTACTACCACTCGACATTAAAATGTACATACGTATACATAATACACGCGGTAAAAAGATAGATAATCCATATCCAAACTACTAAATGAAATTGTGTTGTTTATTAAGGATGCCTCAGAGGCCTAGGTCCCTATATATGTATATAGATAAAACATTAAAATTTATATACGAGTACTTGCTGGCCTCCGAGGCGTCCGTTATTTGCACGTTACCAAAACCCAAACAAGCGTTTTATTTATATTTTGTCTGTCTATCTATACAGCCAGGCTAATATATCTGTACAGCCAGGCTAATATATCTGTACAGCCAGGCTAATATATCTCTACAGCCAGGCTAATATATCTGTACAGCCAGGCTAATATATCTGTACAGCCAGGCTAATATATCTCTACAGCCAGGCTCATATATCTGTACAGCCAGGCTAATCTATCTGTACAGCCAGGCTAATATATCTCTACAGCCAGGCTAATATATCTGTACAGCCAGGCTAATCTATCTGTACAGTCAGGCTAATATATCTCTACAGCCAGGCTAATATATCTGTACAGCCAGGCTAATATATCTATACAGCCAGGCTAATATATATGTACAGCCAGGCTAATCTATTTGTACAGCCAGGCTAATATATCTGTACAGCCAGGCTAATATATTTAAACAGCTAGGCTAATCTATCTGTACAGCCACTGTAAAAACACTGTAACAAAAGAAAAATCAAACCAAAGCTGCAACACAAGCAGCGCAAAAATAAAATGCTCGTAAGAAATAAAAATAAAATGTAATGGGTCTAGAACGACAGCTTTACCGAAACACGACAATGATGCGGCGTTGCATCGCTACCTTTCACTTTACTGCTTGCAAGCTTTGTCCAATGTTGGATCAAACACTGGTATTCGTTGGTTACAATTAATCGCTTACCGTAAAATAAACACGTGTAATTTAGTAAGCGTATTTGACTGCATTAGAACTACTCTTGGCGACTTACTTTATATGACATATTTTTGATGGGATTAACCTTACTCTACGGGTACATAACATCGGACACACCAAATTTTTTATTTGAACTTATAAGCGGGTTATAGCAAATATCATACATAATATGAGTTCTGCACTGATTCTCCGTAATCGTGAATATTGTGTACTTCCCCTCGGTCAGTCAGCTCAGCTTCAGAATTTTGACACATAAACTGGTCCAGTGAACGGAAGTTGGAACTCGTTGCGATCGCTAATCCCTTAAGTTAAGTTCCTTGAGTTAAGTTTGTTCTGGATAGCCAGTACCATTTATTTTCTCTGCCTTACGTCATGAATCCTACAGAAACACTCGACGATGCTTTTAGTTATTTACAACAACAGCTAGCACATCTTGTTGCTATTGGCCGCAAACATTGGTGTGTTTGCTACGATGTTGGATCAAACATCTTTGTCGTTGCAAACTTAATAGACTATTAAACTTCGACTACTTTGTGTACTTTTAAATGTTTGCGGGAAAAATTCCACCTGGTTAACAGACTTTAAAGCTGAGGAATACATGAGCTTGATTTTCTTTATTCCGTAAGAAATTTCAGGTTGCTTTTGAATTGACAAGATTTTTTCCGTCAATTACCTATCTATATAATGTTCGATTTTTTTATGGAAATTCTGTTTTTATGTTAGGTAAAATAAAACTTTATTGAGTGACACAAACAAGAAATATTGGATTTTCGCCGTGCACCGCCTGCTTAATTGCACGAAAAACGTTTTGGTTCGTGTGGAAATATCGAATGAATGGATTTTTCTCATGGCCGAGTACGTAAATGAAATAATTACACAGTTAAATTAAAGATATATACCGCCTCTGTGGCCGAGAGGTCAGCTCTCGCCTGCTAACCCTTTTGAGTCGTAGATTCAATTCCCTCGGGGCACATTAATGGGTGTTCGATCTGCGTGCTTCGGAAGACACGCTAAGCTGTTTTTGTTCTATTTGTGTCCGAAGTACGGCGATAGGGCTCATCTGCCATCACATTCGGGACGTAATAATCATCAGTGAATAGTGGGTGTACCAAGTGTGGACTGTGACTTGCATTTTACAGTTTATACTTAGGCACACCTCTGTCATCGACAGTTTTTTTATATACCTCTACATATTTATTACTACAATTTATAGTTACCAAACATAATTAATTAATTTCGGCAACGGAAAATCCTGTCAAACGCATAAAAACACCCTTTTTAAAATTATGGAATACAATTAAAAAAATATAAGTAGCTCACATTATTATATTATGTCTATATTTATTAATAAATGTACATATTATTAACTATTTATTAGTAATTGCCGGCGACAGTATTCTCGATATTGTTTAGCCAAAGTTGACCGAAAAGCTTTTAGCCGTCTTGTGTAAGTCTGTGACCTACATAGAAAAGATCACATCAATACCTTATACATCAATACATGTATGTTAAAGAGGATCCAAGTTCGGCACCTTGCTTATTTTTAGATTTCTGCAAGTATTCCGAGTAAAGGAAGATCTTCAATACTCGTAAACTAAAATTTTAGTGTAAAATTAGGAACTTAAGAAGATGGCATACTCTAGCAACTTTTTTTATTAACCGTCCAGCACAATAAGTCTAATGGCAAATACCTTATTTGCTTTTCATAGAGGCGATTATATGTTTGCTCTTTGGCCTCTTTTTCTTAGACGCGTAATACTAGTGATCACGCAGCGCAACAACAAATTGGTGTGTTTTTAGCTAATACTGAAATAATTTGGAGAGAAAAAAATATTGAATTTAGGTGATATACCTTCATATTTTTATTACCTATTTTATGAAAAAAAAATCAAGTTGATCTCTTAACCGCGTTCTTCAAGCGAACGTTTGAAAACCAAAAAAAAGAGGGTGCAAAACATTTTTTTTTGAAAAAAGTATAATTCTTAGTACATTGTTTATACGTAAGATCCCTAGAGAAAAGATTAATAAACCAAATGTATTTTTTTCAATACAAGGAGAGTCCGAATTTCTTCAAACGAATCCTAGATAGACTGGAGTTGGTCATGCTCTAGGCTCGGGTACAGTCTTAACGTAACTCTTTTTTAACCCCCAAAGCAAACATACATTTGACATGTGTACTGTGTATATTTGTGTGTCGGTCTGTGGTATCTCCCTAACAGATGAACAGATTTTGATTTAGCGTTATTTTTATGCAACTTTTGTTTATTCATTTCAGAGATAAGTTTTCAAAACATTTTCAAAATCTAAAAACTATGTATTTTATAATGAATGTGTTTATAAGCATATAAAATTGGGATTCCCATATTGTGTATATAGAAAAATAAATATTTGTTTAGGTTTCTGCTAAGGTCCCGAAAACTATAAAGCACTAGCGACCCGCCCCGGCTTCGCACGGGTGCAATGCTGATACTCGTACTAAGTATAACCGCCGCAACCGCTATGTCCCTGAAAATATTCATTTGAATTACATGCTGTAAAGGGCCATATTAATCTTTAGGTACTTAATTGGATAAGGATTAATGCTGTATTGCTTAAAATTGCTTCATAAATAAGCCGTTATATCTCGTAAAAAGTAAAGGATAATAAATGTTTATTGTGGGTTATCCCTAAGAGATAGACATATACCATTTTTAACTTTTTTGTAGACCTTATTACATTATTTTGGTCTATCTCTTAGGGATCAGTCAGCGTTTACAATGTAGGCGCAAAAAAATGTGTTTATTTACGACATCACATTAGAAACCTCTAAAATTATCAACGTTTCTCTACTATATTATGCATGTGTTATACATATAAACCTTCCTCTTGAATCACTCTATTAAAAAAACCGCATCAAAATCCGTTTGCGTAGTTTTAAAGATCTAAGCATACATACGGACAGACAGACAGCGGAAAGCAACTTTGTTTTATACTATGTAGTGATGATGGTGATGAGTGGTGAGACTCCGTTATCCATTCATTTGAATATTATGTTCATTACTTTTGCGCCGTTTAACCAAAAGAGTTAAATTGAATAAAAATTGCAATTATTTGCCCTCATACAAAAAAAAAACTTATCGCTCAACGTGTTATTTTTTTTCCAGTTTCCACTTAAAAACTACCCCCTATAATAGCTTAACTCAGCAAAGCTCAGTGCCCCCAATATTGTTCGTATATCAGGAAACTCAGTGTATTAATCTTTGGCCCGTGTACGTTTGAGTTTCGGCGGGCGAGATGCCAAAACTAGCGCACTCTCGTAATGTATACTTATTTTGTACGTCGATCACTCTTCACTGCTCACTTGGAATGTGTTTTGTTCGTGACGATCGTGAAAGTAAAATAGAGGTAGGAATCAACTGAAGAGGTACTACACTTGTAAACAAAAACTTACTCTCGTTTACTCGTCAAACGATTTTCTTTCACAACGTCTAGCGGTTCTTAGTGTCTACTTACTTCCTTACTTGGACATTAAATATAGGTGTGCATAATCTGCGCGGACATGTTCCTCAGTTACATTTTAATTGACTATGATCAGTAAATTATTTGGTTTCACTTTTACGTACCTGTTTGTTTACATTCAGTATATTTAGTTTGAAAAAACTTGAATATTATAAAAGGTATATTTATGATAAAATCTAATTACATCGTCTTGTATAAATAGCTCTGGACAACCTTTTTACTTTTTCTTTTTGTGACTTATATGTGTATGTTCATATGTGTATGTACATACTTGTATGTGTATGTACATATATCGCTGATGGAACTTTATTTACTTGTATTTACATTTTTCATTTCGCTTATTGGTGATTATTGTTGTAA
Organism: Ypsolopha sequella; assembly: GCA_934047225.1. NCBI lineage: Eukaryota > Metazoa > Arthropoda > Insecta > Lepidoptera > Ypsolophidae > Ypsolopha > Ypsolopha sequella. The sequence continues at coordinate 30,864,850 of OW203987.1, read as the reverse complement.
TAACCATAAATCAATGATACCGAAGCTGAAAATGGGTAACAATAATTACAACCTTGTGATGGTTCTTAAAAATTAATTTCTTCGTTATTAAATTCAGAAATATTTTCAAATGTTTCATTGTTTTATTATTCTAAAGTACTAACGGGGTTTGTTTACTTAGGAGATTTGTGCAGTATGATCAGTAGAACATGTGGTTTCATTTAAAGATAGCACTCTATTTACACCCGGTACAATATTGGGTATTAAAAATCATAAATATAAATTAAAGGCTCTAATTATTTAATTATATCGCAAGGATTATATATAAAAATGTAAGTATCCAAAAATCTGTAAAAAGGAATACAGGTTTCTTTTGTCCAAACTCGTCACAATTTTCTCCGGAACATAAAAATATAATCCGAGTGCTGAAAGTCCGAACCTTTTCAGTGCTAGACTCCTCCATCCCTCATTAAACAAAAAAGCTCCTGAATATCTCCAAAGTTAACGAATGAAGGAACACCCGTAATAGGATAAGCTGATCCTCCAAAAACCTCCTTTTGTACGCCACAGTTTAAATTAAACCTTCTAGGGTTTGTCTTATGTTGGTAGTTAATGTTCATTTTGGACAAGTGTTTTTTAGTCTGTGGACGGAATTTTTCGTTAAAATTCTCAGTAAAACTTAAGAACAAAGCCTTCACATCCGCTGTTGAAAGTTCTTATGAAAAACCTGAAGCCTCTACGTTTTATTAAGGCCCTGCTTTAAGATTTATGTTAGAAAGTAGAATGACGGGTTGACGGTCAAAGTTTGCATACTGTTACCAGTGTTAATAATTTTACTTATTATTTATACAAAAAAACAGGCTTTTTGCAAAATATAGCTTACGAAGTAGGTCGCAACTATGATAGAGCTATGAGTTCTTATGCTTGAACTTGAGTAGTACGCACACTAATTTTCAGACACTAAAACTTTAAATAGGTGATGGTCCTATTTTTAAAAGCAGTTTTGTATAGCGGTTATCTGTCTTGTTCTATGCTCTGCTCCTTGAATCGACCAATTACTTCTCGCCAAATTAAATAAAATATTTTGTTTTAATTCACAAGATACTGAAAAGTAAATCATACAGAGACAATAATCTACATTTAAAGATTGCACTGAAACGATCCGATATCACACACATTTAATGTAACTTAAGTTGCCGACTGGACTAGGTGCCTATCATCAAAAACATAGATAAAAATTGAATTGAAAAATTCCCTTTAGTGGGTATTGAACTATTTACGAACTGTGACGTCACTTCAAGTGCGAACATATCCTTGGACGATCGGAATTCGATAGTATTACTACGTTTTTGATGATAGGCACCCAGTCCTGACGGCAACTAAAGATACATAATAGGCCCTCAGGTCAGTTAGTATACTAAGGCCGTTATAAAACAACTGAAACGACGTTTAAATATTTGTAAAGGTTTTTATTAACTGACGATTTCTTGCGTACAAATACTATTTCATGGTGGGCGTGACGTTTGACGTGGGCGTTTGATTTTCAGTAACACTTTAGAGAAATTATGTAAAGGAAGTTCTAAAATCACCATGGCATTGTGTTTGCATATCGATATAAATCTACGTAACAATTTATTTTATTCAATGATTGAATGTAACATTAAAAGTTCGATACATGGTATATATAATAGTCAAAACGAAAAAGGGATGAATTTGTGGATACTGCTGAAAATGTTAAACTAAAACGCTTTTGTTTTTTTGGGTGTCAGCAGTATTTTCAAAAACTGGATCGAATGACATGAAGCAAAATTAGGTAAACACATATCTCCCTATCGGAACCTTAACGCCTATGCACATTATGCCTTAGGCCGCATTTTTTTAGACAAGTCATACAATTATTTTACATTACTACTAGTAGCTATCGAAATGGTTGGCTTAGATATGGCGCAGTTTATTATACTTAGATATGGCGCAGTTTATTATACTTAGATATGGCGCAGTTTATTATACTTAGATATGGCGCAGTTTATTATACTTAGATATGGCGCAGTTTATTATACTTAGATATGGCGCAGTTTATTATACTTAGATATGGCGCAGTTTATTATACTTAGATATGGCGCAGTTTATTATACTTAGATATGGCGCAGTTTATTATACTTAGATATGGCGCAGTTTATTATACTTAGATATGGCGCAGTTTATTATACTTAGATATGGCGCAGTTTATTATACTTAGATATGGCGCAGTTTATTATACTTAGATATGGCGCAGTTTATTATACTTAGATATGGCGCAGTTTATTATACTTAGATATGGCGCAGTTTATTATACTCATCACCTTCTTCTCTATACATATACATATAAATTGTAACTTATCGAATTATGATGTTACATAAATATAAACATATTGTCATAACATGAATCCCCAAGGTGTCACAGGTGTTCCCAAATGTGACCTGTGAAATGTAAGTCACAGTCCACACTCAGCACATCCGCTTTTCACCGACGTTTATTACGTTCCAAACGTGATGGGTAGTGTGTTCCAACGTGATGGTTAGTGAGCTCCAACGCCGTACTTCGGACACAAAAGGAACAATTAACAGCTTAGCGTACCTTCAGGAGCACGCAGACGTCGCGAGCGTGCCTTTCGGAGCACGCAAACGTCGCGAGCGTGCCTTCCGGAGCACGCAAACGTCGCGAGCGTGCCTTCCGGAGCACGCAAACGTCGCGAGCGTGCCTTCCGGAGCATGCAAACGTCGCGAGCGTGCCTTCCGGAGCACACAAACGTCGCGAGCGTGCCTTCCGGAGCACACAGACGTTGCGAGCGCTCTACCACACTGTCACAAGGGCAGTTTTAATATCACTAATTTAGTAAATAAAATACTAATGAACTATGAAATTCCTTTAGATTTTTTTTGCCCATTTGTATCATTCCCGACTCCTCCTCACACCGCTGGTTTTGTATCACACCATTAGTGTTGTGCTTGTAATCAATACCTATCTAATAATATAAAACCATGAAGAAAAAAATATTTTGCATTTGAAAAATATTTATATGTTATGTATATTTTATTATTATCACTTATATATCATAGCGCTGCAGCTTAAGAGAGCTAAGGAAAGACCATTTGAATGGAACATGTCGGAGGAAAATCATCCGAAGCCATTTTTTTTTTCAGCGTGGGTGACTTCGTGGATGACTAGGCATAAAAACAAATATTCTTTTGTTTTAGCTTCTCGTCGGCACGTACTCGCTCGGTAGATAGGCCGAGAGCTTCTCGTGAATGAGCCAAGATGAAAGATTATGAATTTTAATACATAATATACCTTACCTCGTGTGCTCACGTGCCGGCTGCCAGATATGAGAATTTGAATAATATGTGTGAGTGGGATAAATATTAATTTCTAGCTCTGAAAATAGGTACTGAATGGAACAATGAGAAACATATATCTTACACCATATACGTATATAACAGATATACCTATAGAGATAATCTTTAGTTTGTTTAATAGGTTCATGAAATTAAAACCAAACAAGGTGAATCACTGACATCATATAAAACTTGAACGACATGTTGTACTGATCACACTAAACAATGTTCATTTTATGACTCGCGCATAATAATGTATTTTCCCCACTATAAAATTGTGTAAAATTTTGGGGTACATGTAGGTTAAGAATTTTAGCACTTCACTAATACATAGTTCTCAAGGTTAAACGTCAGTCGCTTAGCGCAAAGTGCATAACTTAACTTTGTTTTTCTTGTTCACGCCATTTGACGCCAATAGTTCAGTATTAGTGAGGTTTATAAAGCAAAAGTTTGAAATTGTATATGTCGTGACCAGATCAGAGAATTGAACATTTCATGAAATAGTTGACCATTTCATGAAATGATCGCATTTCTTGAAATAGTCAACTGTCACCGACCAGATCATTATTGTTCAACGTTTAACGATTTAGTTAACGACGGTTGACCATATCATTAATGTAGGGTGTCCATACAAATGTTGATACTAAAAATTCGAAATCTTGTTATTAGGAACTTGTTTATTGTTCTTTAAAGTAAAAAATCAACAACTTATAAAGAATTAGGACGCATTTCAAGTAACTTATTTTACTGAATGTTAAAAAATGAATAATACCTATTTAGGTTAATTTTTTAGTAAAATCAATAAGGATTTAGCAAATTAGGTATTTTTAAGGAACTTATTTTAGTAAATAATACGTAATAATAATCACAACCATATGGGTTTAAATAAAATGAATTAGTTGTTTTAGGAACTTTAATGACACTTCACTGCACTTTCTTCCTCAGTTATTATATTATTAACAACATTTAAAACAAGAGAATTGTGTAGCGCCGCCATGATGAATCGCAAAAACAATAACAATGCGCCATGAGCGCCGCTAGTGGTGAATAAATGTAAATATTTTACGATATGATCATACGATGTTTGACCAGATTATGAAATGGTCTTGTGTTTAATTGATTATATCGTCAAACGATCTTTACTCATTGATTTAGTCAATCCATATCATGAAATGGTCAACAAACAATGTTATATGTTATGAAATACGACCAATTCTATGATCGGGGCACGACATATACACGATTGGTCATGATCTTCTCAAAACCAAATTAAAATGCTGTTTTAACTTCGTTTGGAGCAGATCATGACTAATTGTGCATTAAATTTCAAACTCATGCTTTATAAACCGCACCAATACTGAACCATTGGTGTTAATTGCTACATACCGAAATGTTTTTCAGTTTTTAACTTCTAAACAAGGAAAACAAAGTTACGTTATCCACTTTGTGCTAAGCGAGTGACGTTTAACCTTAATACGATTTTATTTGACAATCAATTAGCACTTTAGACAGACAGACGATGACACACATAAGTTAGTTAGCACTTTGACGGACAGACGATGACACACATAAGTTAGTTAGCACTTTGACAGACAGACGATGATACACATAAGTTAGTTAGCACTTTTACGGACAGACGATGACACACATAAGTTAGTTAGCACTTTGACAGACAGACGATGATACACATAAGTTAGTTAGCACTTTGACAGACAGACGATGACACACATAAGTTAGTTAGCACTTTGACAGACAGACGATGACACACATAAGTTAGTTAGCACTTTAACGGACAGACGATGACACACAGAAGAAAGAGCAAAAAAATTATATTCATATGAGTCATCTGTTATAAAAACGTCCTAATAAGTGAATGTTGAATGAGAAGCACTTGTACAGTAGTTTCACTATTTTATTTATGTTTTTTCTCAACCATTTCCGGATTTTACACAATTTTCAAGGGAAATGTTAATTTAAATACATTTTATAGATTTTACGTACAAGTTCTGAGCGATGTAAACGATGGTAATGTTGACAGAAAAATTGTAGCTTTTTACAAAAATAAAATAGTGAAACTACTGTACAAGTGCTTTTAATTCAAGATGTATTTCAAGTTTCAACAAGTGCTGACAATCGCAAGTATAAATTACCCTTAGTGAATTCTAATCATAGTAGTTCCCTTCCCAACGTTATCTCGTAATAACTTGCAACACTGTCTATATTGGTATTGTTATGTGCTCGTGAGGCACCAACTGTGAATGCAATGTTCTACGTGAACAAAGACTTTCTAGCAATATTAAATTAATCCATTCAGTTACCGAATTTAGATAACAATCAAAGAACAAAATATATATCGAGCACGATCGTGTCTTGTGAAATTAGACGAGCTAAATGAAACAATTTGAATCCAATGATCGCCTGTAGTTCAAACTTATTTTAGACGATTAGACGAAGCAAACTTACAAACTAAGAAAAATAACGAAAAAGCTGTGGAGTAATTCATTAGATTATGTCCCAAAATTAAACGAAGAGCGGTGGAGTGCACATGGAGCGGCAGAATGCACACAATTCCCACTTTTTAGCGCGCACTTAACCGACTCGAAATAAACGAGGTCTACGCTTAACGCATGTATGATCGCGAACATTGGAGATATTCCAAAACCACTCATGTGAGATGATTTATTGTGAAGCTTTAGCTTAAACTTACGACTTTGGCAGAACGTTTCCAGTTCTCGTGACTTTTGTGCAAATAGGTGCATATCTAGGTACACATCTAGGTACTTTTGATGAACGCGATCTAATGCAGATGCCATCTAAAATAGTTAAATATTCTGCTTTTTATTTTTTCTAATAAAGTCACGACATAGTCACTTACTGAACTGTGACTCGATACTGATGTTCAGTGAGGATTTATTCATTCCGATATGATATAGAGAGTGTCTCCTTCCTGAAATACACTTCTGTATTTATATAACGGTGGAAGGAACACCTAGGAGTTTCTTGTCAATATCCCAATTTCTTGTCAAAGTCCCAGTTTTTTGTCAATGTCCTAGTCGAAAGCGCGTGCCTACTCTAAAAGTCTAGTAATTTTAGATATATTTTGATGTTTTGGTGGTGCCAAAAGTTCATTGCTTTTTCCGAGTGGTTTCTTTTGCTAGTAACATTCAGGATAGGAGATTCAATAAATGTGGAAAAAACAAAAGCAATAATTTTCCATCAGTTTATAACAAAATAAAAAAAAACTAGACTAACTTTATCAGAAATTTTATACATAATTTATTGATATGAATAATTCATTCATAAAAGAAGACTCAATTATTGTGAAAAATGTTTAGTGGTATCAACCAACAAGCATGACTGTGAACCATTAGCGGCAGCAGGACTGGTGTCAGGGAGGTGCATGCAGCTACCTATAAATTGTATGATATAATAATTATTTGTATCCTTATTTATATATAAACAAAAACAAGATATTACGTTTGGGCATTTACGTCGCGTCAAGACACTTTTTTTATAAAGTAATCGTAAGTTATAAAATTATAATATTATAATTTTTATTGTACTTTTCTCCCAGCGTCTATTTTGTGAACTCCCCAAAAGCAAGTGGTTCGTTGTGGTTCATCGTGACACTATATCTTGTGGTATTTCTGTAACTATCTCAGATAGATTTTAAGATTCAGACGTTTTTATCAAAAAACATCTGTAAGTACCCAGATTAGGAAATTCTATTTATTAAGTTGCAAAATTTAATTTTTCTAGAATTAAACCTACGGAAAACGCAACATATATAAATATAACATAACCCGAATAAAAAATTCGAATGAATCTTGCAAACTCAGGTGGACAAGTCGCTGGTCCGCTCGCGATAGGCAGACGTAAGTAAGCTGGGCCACTAGTACCGTTGAACAGTACCATCAATGGTACAAATAACACTATCATCCGTCTGAGATCAAATTATGTCACAGAATTTGTTTCTTATTGAATTTTGTATCTTGTAATGCACTCTAATAAAATATAAAGTTTCGAAAGCTATGAAATAACGCTTTAGATCATATAATTTTAGAGAAGCTTAGGGCGATTACCATCGCCAAATTAGCAGCTCGATATTTGTCACTACAAATATCAACGGAAACGACATTGAAATAACGTTCATATCAGCGCGCAATGCATAGTGGCTGTTACGACGCTCGCTGCGTCCTTGATAGAGCGAAATAGGGGAACATTATACTTTTCACTTGGACGTGATTACTCGATTGAATAATCTTATGTTATGTTTATAGCTATAAAGTTTATCTATTTATCAAAGCATAGATGAATTCAATCGGCCAAGCCACTCAGTAGCAGTAGGGAATTTGAATTCAAAAAACACCATTCAGTAAAAAAAAAAAACATGTAGAAGTTTTGGTGGTATGAAAAAGAAAACTGTTGCATATGTTGTCTAAGAGTTGATTATTCATAATACACATTTTCATTATTTTTGGTTTGGCCATAAACGAGGAGTAGGCTTTAGAAAATACCCATTTGGCAATAGTAAGGCCCTTAATACGAAAAATGATTTAATAATCTCCTTTCAAAATTGAGATTGCAACAGTTGAGACCATAGAGCAGATGGTTGAGCCCTACAATTGCGTCTATTCTCACAACGCTCTAGTTGTGATGTATTTATCATTCACATTCAGACGCGCTCGAAGCTCAGCCTGACTCGATGGGTATTCAGCACAATCCAATCACTTAGCTGCTGGATCACTCATTTGACGATTCAAGGCGTGTTGAACTGAGCCCGTAGTCTCCACGTCACGGTCTTATTACGTCAGCATTAGGGTGATATTCGTAAAAAATGATGCAGGGTGTACTCGTGTTTATTAAGTCATTTACTGTGTAGTGGTTTAACAAATCGACATTTTGCACGGTCATTTAGAGATTTCGAAACGCAGCCAAATCTGTTGAGTTCTCATCATCGCGAAAACAAGACATACAACAGATACGCAGTAGAAAAGACGTTGCTCGAATACAATTTAAGGTGGCATTAGGTTCTTTACAGGTCAAAACTTAATATATTCACTTAAATTAAAATAAGTACTAAGTAATTAGTTTATTCACTTTACATTAAAATTTGAATTATTTTTGATCGTATTGCTCTCGACAGAATGGGATTTGAGTTAAGGTTTGTTTGATTGTTAAATTGTCCTTAGAACGGCTGAACTAATTTAGATACGGTTCTTGCAAATGGTTGTCGTCATCTGAAAGATGGTTAATAACTAAAGCCTATTCCTACAGTAGGTGGATAAACGGAGAAAACGATACGTATCGCTCTCTTACGCTTCTAACCACGGTACAGAGACCCCATTTTTCGGCCTGCCCTAGAAACAGATTTTAGTGTTATCGTTTCGCAGAAAAAAATGTTTTGTAAATTTGTAAATGTTTTGTAAATGTTTATTTCTTATAACTGACCCTTTCGATTGATGCCAGAAAACTATAGTTTTTTTTAATCGGAACATCAACAGAAAAGCCTTATATTGTTTGTGGCAAAGCTATAAAACGATAACAACTTACAAAGACTACATAAAGCCGTAGAGTGCATGGTGAATTCCACTCCTTAACGCAACTCAAGAATTTTCTATCCTTTAAAACTAAAATTACTCTCGCTCAATCCCTTCTTCTTCTGATTGGGTATGCTGATGTCTGTTTCATTGATATCACCGAGGAACTTGTAAACAAACTCGAACGGTTTCAAAACTTAGGTATCTGCTTCATCTATCAAATGGTTAGCGAAAATTTAATCACGTGTCCCACTTTCACTCTGAGTTAAAATGGCTTTCGATTCGCCTTCATCGCAATTATATCCTCTCTTGGCTTAATAATATTATAAAGTGTCCACTGTCCCCTTGTTATTTACGTGATCGCTTTCAATACCTGTATTCGCAAGATAAGCACCAACAACGTTCTTTTAACAAGTTCTTGTTAAAAACTGGGGCTTATAGCAATTCATACAATGTTACAGCAATTGGACTTTAGAACTCATTACCGCATAATATTCGCAACTGTCCTACCAAGAGTCTATTCAAGAAAAAGCTAGAAAAGCTCTACCTCTCGCTGTCATAGTAAATATATAGGTTTATGTATGTTATAGGTAAGTTACTTTAAGTATATTATAATTATGTACGTATATACTTTATTCAGGTATCGTAAGATGGGTACATAAAGGTATATGTTTTATATATATATATATATATGTAGGGGGTTCTTATGGAAACACGCGTATATCTTTAAACTTTTATTTTAATTCTTTAATTCGACAAAACCAAACTTCATCACCTATCCGTCCGCGTCCCTCTCTATCTCTCTCTCTCTCATCCTCCTTCTCTTTCTTAAAAATAAAGACAATACCAACTTAACAATAATAGTAAAAATTATAACGAAAATATAAATGGCGAGCGAAAATATAAACGGCTAGGGAGTGAGTGGCCCTAACCTACACGGCCATCCTGCTCTTCGTCCGACCCGGACGAGTCGTCGGCAGAACCAACATCTTTCCATCTCTTCATCATATCCACGCTTGTAGTGGTATTCATAGGGCCTTCTCCAGCTAGCTTTTTCACTGCATATCTGTCATTGTCATTTACAGATACAACTTCATAAGGGCCCATGAACTTTGCATCTAGTTTCTGAGTGCTAAATTGAGTTCTTTGTATTGCTACAATGTCTCCAACACGATAGGGCCTAGTAGCCTTTCTTTTCTTATTAAAAGTTCTTCTATTCTCCATCTGTATCTTTTCTATTTCTTTCATTGCTTGTAGTCTTTCTTCGTTCCTTTTACTTTCAAATTCTAATATGAGTTCATCCTGTAATATCTGGAGAATGTTATCATCTTGGTTACATTTCATTTTTACTCCAACAAGCAATTCCAGTGGGGTTCGCCCTGTACTTCTTTGATGTGTTGAATTGATGTGTTGCTGAATGGCTGGTACATGCTTGTACCATTGGCTGGGATTATCAATAGAAAGTTTGGTAAGTACTCCTATAATAATTTTATTCATTCTTTCCGCTTGTCCATTTCCTCTCGGCTGTCCTGTAGTTATTTTATGGTGATTGATCTTTTCTTCTTTGCAGTAGTTTTCGAAATCTTGTGAGGTGAAAGCGGTTCCTCGGTCTGAAACTATATGTTCAGGTGATCCAAACACAGCTTGCTGAATCTTGAGCTTCTGTAGAACTTCATTGGTTGTAAGGGTCTTCGTGGGGTAGATCCATACAAATTTTGTAAATGCATCTACAACTGTTAAAATGTACTTGTAGTTCTTTGATGTCACAGCCATCGGTCCTACATGATCTATGTGGTAAGTAGTCAATGGCTTATCTCCTTTATCTATTGGATTTAAAAATCCCTCCTTCTTTCCAGTCTTTGCCATAGCCAAAATGCAGGTGACGCAGTTTGTAATAATGGACTTTATTTTTTCCTTCAAATTCTCAATATAATACTCTCTATTGAGTAGTTCCATGGTCTTCTTCACTCCAAAGTGGCCTGGTTCATGATTCTTCTTAATAATTTCAGTCTGCATCTTTTTTGGCACAACTAATAACAATCCTTCCTTTCCATCTTTATAAAGAATCCCATTCTGAAGTATAAAATCTTCGTAAGGTTCTTTTTCTAGTATTTGTTTAATTAACTTGAGCTTAACATCTTCTTCTTGAGCTTTCCTTATTCTTATGCTGGTCTCTGTTAACAGTAATGTCATTGGGTAGCGACTCAGTGCGTCTACATGTCTCATTGAGGTGCCTTTACGGTGTTCAATCTTGCAGTCAAATTCTTGAAGGAGTATTGCCCATCTGGCTACCCTTGGTGGTAGATCATTCTTATCCAAGGTCTTTGTAATAGCAGAACAGTCAGTCACCACTCTAAAAGAGATCCCTAAAAGATACACTCTAAATTTTTGTAATGCAGCGACTATCGCCAGTATCTCCAAGTAGTAACTGTGGTATTTCTTTTCTGTTTCAGTCGTCTTTTTACTCATATAGTATACAGGATGAAATTTCCCATCATTTCTGCTCTTTTGCAGGAGTACTGCACCGTATCCGTCCTTGCTCGCATCTGTGTGCACCTCTGTCTCTGCTGTAGGATCATATATTTGTAAGACAGGTGAATCACATAATCTTCTTTTTAATTCTTCAAACGCTTCTTCACATTTTCTTCCAAAATTAAATTCAGCTTCTTTTTTCAATAGGTCCGTCATTGGTTTTGCAATTAGAGAGTACTGTGGAATAAATTTTCTAAAGTATCCCGTTAATCCAAGGAATGACTGAACGTCTTTTATATTCTTCGGCATCTTAAATTTCATAACTGCTTGTATTTTCATAGGAGATGGTTCAATCGTGTTTTCTTTGATTTTGTAGCCTAAATACTCTATCTCTGTCTTTAAAAACTGACATTTATCCCAGTTAATCTTCAGTCCATACTCCTCTGCTCTGTTCAGTACAACCTCTAATTTAAAGATTCCTTCTTCTTCTGTTTTTGATGGTAAATTCAGGTCGTCTAAAAATGCCATAACTGTTCCATCTAAAATCAGGTCTCTAAACACATGGCAGATGAAACGCTGGAAAACTGACGGTGCTGTTGACAAACCAAATGGCATTTTGCAAAATTCATACTGTCCTCTTGGCGTTACAAATGCTGTGTACTTCTGGCTCTCTGGATTTACTTTGACGTGCATAAATCCATTCTTCAGGTCTAGCGTTGTAAAATATGTTGCATCTCTTAGCTTATCTAACTGGTCTTCAATAAGAGGTAGTGGAAATCTCTCTTTAATAATCTTTTTATTTAATCTGCGGTAGTCAATGCACAGACGGTAAGTTCCATTCTTCTTTTTGGTCAAAACTATTGGACTGGCAAAGTCTGATTTGCTAGGTTTGATAACTCCTTCTTTCATCCACTCGGATATTTGTTCTTCTGCCACTGAAAGCTCAAATGGTGACAAGCGTCTAGGATTTTGATATATTGGTGTTTCATCTGATAAGATAATCTTTAGTTCTACGCTGCTTTCCTTTTTAGGTATAGGTGTATACTCTTCTACCCTTTCAATAATCTTGTCCTTATATTTTGTACTTCCTATATCCAGCTGATTTTCATCTTTATTTAATGATCTAGCCAACAAAGCCAAATGAGACGCTTCTTTGCATATTACTCCTTCAGCGGTAATGTTCAAGTCTACATGGTATAATATTTTGTTTCCCAGGAGTATTTTTGTTGGAATAGCGCCATCTTCGATTATGACAAACTCTGTTTCAAAAGTGCAGTTATCTATGCATACCTCTGCTGTGAACGTCCCCTTTGTTTTTATTTTGGACTGTCCTATGCCCTCTATTATTCTTGTTTCATCTTGCTTCGTTATATTTAATTCTTTGAGGAGTGATTCAGCTGCTATGTTTATTTCACTTCCAGTGTCGATAATGCTATTTACTTCTTGGCCATTGATGTTTATAATTTTAAATGGCATATCCACTTTCCCATCATAAACATGATATACTTTCTTTACTTCTTCATCAGCATATTTCAGAGTTATATTGTCCTTATCCTCATAAACCTGGTACACCTTCTTTGCTTCATTGTTCGGACAACTTGTAGAGATGTGCCCAAAATTATTACATCTAAAACATTTTATTCCCTTCTCCTTGTAGTTACAATGTCTAGCATCATGTCCAAATTCACCACATGAATAGCACCTCACTGATCGTCTTTCTTCAGTTTTAGGTTTCGCTTGATCGCTAAATATTGGCTTCTCTCTTCCATTATAATCCGGTCGGTGATCATATTCACGTTTCTTGTCATGACCGTTGAGTCTTTTGTCCTCATATCTTCCTTCTCGGATTCTTTCTTGTCTTCTGTAGTCCCCACTTTCTATAATCTTTAAGTAAATATCAATTTTCTCCCGAAACTCCTTCAAGGTTCTTGCTCCATATAACACAGTCTTTGCCGCAGCATCTCCCTTAATTCCTTGAATGACATAGTCTATGAGTGCATCGTCTTCTATCTTTCCGTGTGCCGCTATTTCACGCATTTCATAAAAATATTGCAGTACACTTTGTCCTGGTTTAGGTCTTTGTCTCTGTAGCCTCATATGAACTTCAGCTGAGTTGAATCTTGGTCCAAATTCTTCTAAAAGCTTTGTCTTTAACTCTTCCCACGTTTTGGTTGACCCAAGCGATCTCAAAAATAACCTTGCAGTGCCTTGTAAAAGTCGTCGTCCACATATTAAAATCTCCAGTTGGGTAAGGTTCATTGTGTCAGCTATATCTTCGAATTCTTCAATCCAGGCTTTCACGGGATAGTTATCGTCCGCCGTGAAAGGAGTCGCTGTCTTCTCGATATCACTCAGTGATATTCTAGGCCGGTGATCGTAATCCCGTCGATCTCGATATAATCTGTCATCATCGTCCTCCATGTCCTGTCGTTTACCTTTCCGCGGGGGTGCCATCGTTTACAACAATTACTCTACTTTTAATATGTAACTTTACTTAATAAAATTCGGTTCACTGTGCAAGAAAACGTAAACAAAACAAAATCCAAAAAGATCAAAAGTCAATCAACTTCACTTCTAAATGTCATTCACCGCTGCGTTCCGATTTCACTTCTCATTTGTGGTAACTAACTGTTAGTTATGTCAACTTCTAAGTGGTCACAGATGCCAGAAGCGTGTATCCGGCAGCGCAGTCTTGTCCGTCTTCGTATGTGTGGCGTCGGCCTTAAGAGCCTGGCAACACCGGTTCTGTCAATCTTGAATCTTCGTTTCCGGCTCCTGTTCGCTCGTGTCTTCTCGGATTTGTTCGTATCGTGTCGTCTTGGTTTCTCAACTTGATGATTCGAAAATGTCCGCCATGATGAGGTTATTTTCGATGTTTTTCAGCTTACTTCATATGAAGATAATTTTCTCACTGAGCTTGGTCTTCTTTCTTGAAAAACAGCTATTTCAGCGTCATGTTTTTACGTCTTCGTCTTAGAAAATAGCACGTCCTGGTCAAAGTTTTCGTCTTCCCGTCTTTGTTCTTGAATGCAATAGGTAGGTAGGTACGAGTAAGTACGTCTTCTACAATGTTCGTCGTCTTGTATGATTGTGTCTTCTTTTTCTTCTTAGTAATTTTATATTCGTCGTTCGTCTTACGTCTTCGTTCGTCTTCTGTATAATATTCGTCGTTCGTTTTACGTCTTCGTTCGTCTTCTGTATAATATTCGTCGTTCGTTTTACGTCTTCATTTGTGTTCTGTAGTTCGTTGTCTAGGGCTTCGTTTTCATTCAGCGTCTTCGTCCTTCGTTAGTTCCGCGTGCACATCCCGAATAACTCACATCCAGAATGCTGATTCCATCCCGGACGAGCCCCCAAATTGTAGGGGGTTCTTATGGAAACACGCGTATATCTTTAAACTTTTATTTTAATTCTTTAATTCGACAAAACCAAACTTCATCACCTATCCGTCCGCGTCCCTCTCTATCTCTCTCTCTCTCATCCTCCTTCTCTTTCTTAAAAATAAAGACAATACCAACTTAACAATAATAGTAAAAATTATAACGAAAATATAAATGGCGAGCGAAAATATAAACGGCTAGGGAGTGAGTGGCCCTAACCTACATATATATATATATAAACATATATTTATAATTTGGGATATTCCTTTTGTTCTACACTTATGTATGATTACTTAATAAAATTTACCTTTCCTGCTTAGGTTTCCTGGAAGATATCTCTTTTTGGAGATAAGCTCGCCTAAGTAAATACACGGAACTTTTTAAACAAACGAGTACAGCAGTCATTACAACAAAAAAACAACATGCAACTTTAATGAAAACCAATAACAAAACTACAAAATTATAAAATTACCGAGGCACAAAAATAAATTCGGATTCATGTAGTAGTCAATATCATGGAATTGGGAGGTATATTCTCGAGTCAAACGTATAATTGGACAGTCCTCGGCTGAGGTCAGCGACTTTTAATAAGGACCTAAACGCAGTTTTACTTATTTGATAGTAGTTTATGCTACAAGGGCGCAAAGGAATAAGTTACAAGGACGATTTAAAACACGAGCGTAGTGAGTTTAAACACGAGCGGGAAACTGTTTCCCGTAGACCACGTGACATGCAACTGTCTCGAAACGTCGGGTGTCCCCTTTTAGTAAAAAAGGTATAAATTGATCGCGGTAGACCCGATTATATATATTATAATGTGTACCAAACGCGAGAGTTTAAGTTATATATTGCACTGTATAGTAACAGTGAGCAAAAAAAATCGTTTTTTTCTGGTGAACACGTCACGTCACGTAACAAGTAGGTACAAAGTTCAATAGAGCATATCAAAGGTACTTAAAAAGAAGTTTTGCGGATCCTATGTTGGTACTAATGTGACTCGTGAGTCAGCCTAATTTTATCGAAGATCGATTTATTTGAAAAAATCGGTTCAGCATCTTATTCAGCAAAATGTGACCAATTTTTTGCTGTGTAGAAACAAAAACTACATAAAAATAAACAGGGTTGGCTGAGCGCTACCTGGAGCAATTTGTACAGTCAGCAAAAACAAATTGCGCCAAGTTGCACTCAACCAACCTTATTTATTTTGATGTAGATTTTTTTTAGAGAACTACCAATCAGACACATCTTGTTACTCGATACATAGGGTTACCGACTGTACGCTACTAGTCTATAAGGTCTAAATGCTTTCTCTCAGTAGGTATCTATAGTGTGTTGACACGCTAACTTATGGTCAGAAAAAATAAACTTTTAACAAAAAAATAGCAACCGACTTCAATAGTAACAGCAGTCATTCACTAAAAAGTTAATAATAATTCTATAAAGACCGATGGTACCGAAGCAACACTTTTGCCGACTTCTTTCTTCCTGAAACGTTATGTTATCTAGAAGTCGGCGTTCTTATGTTGGTTTCTATGTTGCTATATCGTAGGAAATACGCCGACTTCTAGATAACATAATGTTTCAGGAAGAAAGAATTCGGCAAAAGTGTTGCTTCGGTACCATCGGTCTTTATAGAATTATTATTAACTTTTTAGTGAATGACTGCTGTTACTATTGAAGTCGGTTGCTATTTTTTTGTTAAAAGTTCATTTTATTTCACATTTTTTAGTGTTTCTGCGTTAAATTGTGAGGTATAGGTAGTTCTTGCAAACGTGGTGTTAATATGAAACGAAGTTCAAGTGAGTATAAGTAGCCATATTTGAGTAGCTTCCTGCTATCAGCACCCTAACACAACATGATTACCGCAATCTCGAGTTATGTGCTGTCATCCGTTGAAGAGTTCTACGGTGATGAAGCCAAGATCGAAATTCAGGTGGGTACACTGGCAATTTTCAGCAATGCCCTGCAATGAGCACCCTAACACAAACTGGTTGCCGCAATCTTAAGTTATGTGCTGTCATCCGTTGAGGAGTTCTATGGTGATGAAGCCAGGATCGAAGGTCAGGTGGGTATTCTGATAATCTCCAAGTAATAATCTTGAATCAGCACCCTAAAGCAGTGATTGCCGCAATCTCGAGTTATGTGTTCTGATCCGTTGAAGAGTTCTATGGTGAATATGTTGATGAAGCCAGGATCGAAGGTCAGGTGGAAGAATGTCGATTTTCAAGTAATACCTTGTAATCAGCACCCAAGTACATAGCGATTGCCTCAATTTCGAGAGATATGCTGTCATTTTCTGAGGAGTTCCACTGCCTATCTCTGAAGACCTTCATCAGATCATGACCAAACCCAAAATGGGATCTACCTGAAAGTATACTCTTTCAAACGAAAAAAGAATTGTTCAAATCAGTTGGGAAATGACGGAGTTATGGAGTAACAACGCCAAAAAAAAAAAAAAAACATACAGTCGAATTGAGAACCGCCTCCTTCAAAATTCAAAATTCAAATTCAAAATTCAAAAAGTTTATTTTGCAAAGTAGGTATATATAATACACGTTTCACAAGTCAAATTTTAATCTTATAAAAATATATGTAATAAAATAATAAATGTACATGAACTACTTAGATTAAATGTTTTTTTTAATTTATGTAGCAATATATATACGATTAAAATTATAGGTAAAATATTATTATACAAGATGAAATCCAATCAACCGCCCGAACCCATACCGGAGACCCGGCCAGGGACCAGGAACAGGTTCAATGATCACCAACCGAGCCCCCAGCACGAATCCAGGCAGCCGACCAAATCCCATCCTATATACTACATAGTAATAGGTTACATATATAAATACATGCCTACCTACCTACCTTTTTGAAGTTGGTTAAAAAGATAAAGTTTAATCAGCAAATAATGTCATATTCGGTAGCTCTAAAGTTGTTTTTATAGCAAATTAGAGGCAAATCCTTAGTCAAAATTGATAAAATTTGGTAAGCTGTTAATTTTGTTCAAACTTCAGGTTTTGAATAAATACTTCCCTTATACTTATACTAAATAAACTATTCATTAAGAACTACATGGGTCCCCACGCTCTCCTCCATTTTGCTCGGCTCCTGAATTCATGAACACTAGATACCTAACACGCTCCTCCTCGCTTCGCTTTTCGTCACACATAATATATGTTTGTCATATCTTTGTCACATATTATACTTTATCCCGAAATGAAACAGCCGATTTTAAATCACGATCCTTGACGAACAGTCTCACGAAATGAAATGAATTATTAGTCGTCAATTAAACATCGTTACGTAAAGTCGTTAAGCTGACCCCCCGTCTCCAGACGGCTCAGTCCCTGACAGTTGGTCACCTTCATTAATCCTGTCTCCAACTAATGGAACAGGAGGACATTTCAAGAATGCTGCATGAGAATTTGAGATCGGAAAATTGCTTGTGGCAATGCAAAATTATTGTAAGAGCGCATTGCAAATTAGAAAACAAATTACCCCAAAAACACATAAAGAACCAAATTTCAATGGGTTACAACTTTAGGAAATAGATAAAATAGCTGTAAATAGTTGAAAAATAATTATTTAAAAAAACGTAAAAATCCAGACAAAAAAAGCTCAACCACCCATGTAAATTATGAGTATATATTTAAATAAGTAAGGAAATGTGGAGCTAATTTCATTCGTAGGTTTATTTATTTGTGTTTGATTAATAGAGAATTTAGTTTTGTTTAAAATGATTTGTATTTATAGTACATATTATATTGTATAAGTAGTTATACAGCTTGGAAAAAAAGAGGGCACTATACCACACATGTAGTCACACTACACACTACGAACAAAAGTATATACTACTAACAAAATATTTATTTCCACCTGTCACTGTGGCAAACTATTTATGCAAATAGTATATACTACTAACAAAATATTTATTTCCACCTGTCATTGTGGCAAACTATTTATGCAAATAGTATATACTACTAACAAAATATTTATTTCCACCTGTCATTGTGGCAAACTATTTATGCAAATAGTATATACTACTAACAAAATATTTATTTCCACCTGTCATTGTGGCAAACTATTTATGCAAATAGTATATACTACTAACAAAATATTTATTTCCACCTGTCACTGTGGCAAACTATTTATGCAAATAGTATATACTACTAACAAAATATTTATTTCGAC
The DNA here is from genome assembly GCA_934047225.1 of Ypsolopha sequella. NCBI lineage: Eukaryota > Metazoa > Arthropoda > Insecta > Lepidoptera > Ypsolophidae > Ypsolopha > Ypsolopha sequella. The sequence continues at coordinate 30,845,907 of OW203987.1, read as the reverse complement.
CTGTCATTGTGGCAAACTATTTATGCAAATAGTATATACTACTAACAAAATATTTATTTCCACCTGTCATTGTGGCAAACTATTTATGCAAATAGTATATACTACTAACAAAATATTTATTTCCACCTGTCACTGTGGCATACTATTTATGCAAATAGTATATACTACTAACAAAATATTTATTTCCACCTGTCACTGTGGCAAACTATTTATGCAAATAGTATATACTACTAACAAAATATTTATTTCCACCTGTCATTGTGGCAAACTATTTATGCAAATAGTATATAATTTTCCAGGGCGCTACATAAAAAACTTTATCTTTTCTAATAGGTATATTAGTATTCAGTGTATTGCACTGTCAAAGTTAGTTATCCTTTGTAAGACAAGGGTTTTTTATACCACGGCTAGTACGTGTAAGTATTAAAATAAGCTGACTAAAGGCAAGTTCTAACCAAGTCTAAGTAAAGTGAAGGAAGGCAGTGATCGAGATTCGTATGCATTATGTAAACCTTCTAGGTTTTCCGTTTGCTTTTGTTCTTTGCTGTTGGATTTTTAAAGAGTTAGCGAATAAATGAATTGAAAAGTTTTCGATTTAAATTAAGGTATACTTTATTATTATGTAATACAGATTTACTTATATTTCTTCAATAAAACGGTCGATAAGTATCTACGAATCCAGTTTAGGGCTTCCGTTTTCGACGGATTCCTATAAAATCAATGTCAATAAATAAATATTCTCTTGTTATTAACCAGTAGGCCAAAGTGTAGATTTATTGATATTTTGATTATTCGTTGATATTTTGACTTTCTGGGCGAGCGCATTTCATTCTGGGTCAATTCAATTAAATTTCCAATTCAATTAATTTATTCGGTAACAATGTATATTGTGTTCGAAATAACATATTCACATATTCACGTATTTTAAAATAGCGATATATTAATACATGATTTCCATAATAATTAATATGAGAATCAAGTCAATAATAGAAAATAATAATGTGAAACAATAGACGCGTGTGCTGTAGTGAAATATCGGTATATTATATTTTATAACTGATTAATTTATTACGATATAAATGTAAGTTGAATAAATAAATAAATAACAAAATAAAAAACTGAAAAATTAGTTAGAGTAGAAAACAAAATTTTTTGAATTTTTGAAAAATTCGTATTTTTTATTACTGAAGCTAGCGATAGTGATGTTAATCACTTTTAGTATGAAATCGTGTCAGATGACGTCACGTGACAAGTTGTTAAGCTCACCTTGATTGCCAATAACTTCGTCATTTTTTTAGATATCGAAAAAATAGTTTTACTACTGTTTTTATCTTTTTCTGGTGGATAATCGTATTATTTTCCCGCTATTGGATTGGGAATGGAGCCAAAACTTTAACTTGACTTACCGAAATTTTATCTAGAAATAGTTTTTTTTCGAAACACCTATAGATTTAGTGACGATAAAGATTAAATGCTTATTAGTGACAAAATTGTCATTTATAAATACAAGATTAACGTTTTAATTTCATTAAAATTATGGTGTCAACTCACCTAATCACCTATCACAAATATTTAAAAAAAACGGATTTAACTCACTTTTTTATTATCTGTGCAAGGATCAAGCTTTCGATGAGATCACGACTCATCATCTTCAGAATTATTCGGGAGTACAGGCGCGTGCGGCGTTCAGTCGTGTACCCTTCGGCTGCGTTCGAAGATTACTAATATTGGAACCGGAACCAGACACAACCGGACGTTTGATGCAGTTATCACTACTACTTCACTACAGACGGCACTAACTATTTCTTCCACCACCTTTGGCACTTTTTTCGAGCACAGGTTGCCAGGTTGGCGCCAAATGCCAACCGCTATCTCTGTTAAAGTTAGGATGCCTACTTACCTCATTTGCTTGATCATCACCATCACCATCACCATCCATCACCATCACCTTCCGAGGAACACTTGAAGCTAACTGACCGTTACCTTCAGGCAGATCCTCACCACCACCCTTCTCACTTGTCTTCGGTGCTTTGTACCTTCATGAACAGAGCGCTACGCCTGTGCGACCCACAGCATGTGGAAACTGAGATGAGCATGTGGGAGATGTATTGGAGGAGAATGGATACAGGAGACATTTGTCAAAGGAATAACAGACAGAATCTATTACAAGCACTCGTGTCCCAATGTGTCACATTATGTTACAGTAGCACGAAAAACGACGAACCAAGCAAAACCGGGTTCACATCTAATATCTTGGTAACACGAGTGATTGATCTACAGAAGAGTATCTAGCAATTCGGCCATTAAAGTGCCCTGAACGCACCCAATATAATTAGTTAATATTATTAGAGTAATACATTTACCATTAATCGTATAACCTCTGGTTGGGACATTTGATCTAATAAACCAGAATTCGGCCGTTTTTCCTCTTCACTGTATTGGCATAATGAGAGTGAAAATGTAGGTATATAGATAAATGTAGGTATATAGATAAATAAAGGTATTTCATTTATTTAGGTCCCTACCATTTGTGTGTAGGTTCAGCGAGATTGTTGGATCGGCGGGTGTATTTTGTTAGGATTTACGAAGCGGTAGACGCTTCACATAACTTTCTCTGTGTTATTCTGGAAGATGTAATTAAATCTGTGGATTGTTAGGGAAATATGAGTACGTAAATATATTTACACCTGACTGCAAGGAGGGTAGAGAGAGAACATTTGTTATGTTTTTGTAAACTCTCTTCCGCATTTTTATTGATCATCAATCGAGTCATACGGCTATTATGGTAATTTAAGCTACTAGCTTCACAGAGAGTAGTTAAATTACAAGTTTTAAAACATTAAGTTCACAAAGGCAATAATGATTACCCACTACTAAAAGTATTAATGAAATACCGAACTTAAAATTATACATGGAACTAACAGGATTTTTATAAAGAAGTTCTTTATCGTACGATACTTGTCGATTGAGAACTTGGCTGAAAAATGTGCAAGTCTTCGACCGTTAAGACAATTTTGCTATAGTATGTGTGTTTGTATGTTTACAAATGCGCATCAGTAGCAAAAGGAACTTTGTTCGACCTGGGTGCCCCACGACACCTTTCGTATTTTCTCTGTATCAAGCAAAGCGTTATAAGTCGATACAGTTTGACCAGAAGTTGCGAAACCGTTTCTGTTTAGAACGTCTTGACCACGTATCCAAAGATCGTGGGTTCCAATCCTGTATGCGCATATTTGTGTTCGCTCTGCTTACTTCAGAAGGCACATTAAGCTGTAGGTCCATATTTATGTTCGAAGTACGGTGATAGGACTTACCACTCACCACACTGGAACGTAATCCGTCGGGGATTCATGTCGTGACATTTTATTTTGCAAGACCCCTTAGTTAGATAGATGTATCCATACAATACATTCGCATAGTCGCTAGTCGTAGCAGATCAAGCGTAGCACTGCGGGGCGTAGCAGTAACTGTAGAGCTTGTAAGCTTGCTACGTAGCGGTAACTGTAGAGGTATCTTGCTTGCTACGTAGCGGTAACTGTAGAGGTATCTTGCTTGCTACGTAGCGGTAACTGTAGAGGTATCTTGCTTGCTACGTAGCGGTAACTGTAGAGGTATCTTGCTTGCTACGTAGCTGTAACTGTAGAGGTATCTTGCTTGCTACGTAGCGGTAACTGTAGAGGTATCTTGCTTGCTACGTAGCTGTAACTGTAGAGGTATCTTGCTTGCTACGTAGCGGTAACTGTAGAGGTATCTTGCTTGCTACGTAGCGGTAACTGTAGAGGTATCTTGCTTGCTACGTAGCGGTAACTGTAGAGGTATCTTGCTTGCTACGTAGCGGTAACTGTAGAGGTATCTTGCTTGCTACGTAGCGGTAACTGTAGAGGTATCTTGCTTGCTACGTAGCGGTAACTGTAGAGGTATCTTGCTTGCTACGTAGCGGTAACTGTAGAGGTATCTTGCTTGCTACGTAGCGGTAACTGTAGAGGTATCTTGCTTGCTACGTAGCGGTAACTGTAGAGGTATCTTGCTTGCTACGTAGCTGTAACTGTAGAGGTATCTTGCTTGCTACGTACCGGTATCTGTAGAGGTATCTTGCTTGCTACGTAGCTGTAACTGTAGAGGTATATCACTTGCTACGTAGCGGTAACTGTAGAGGTATCTTGCTTGCTACGTAGCGGTAACTGTAGAGGTATCTTGCTTGCTACGTAGCGGTAACTGTAGAGGTATCTTGCTTGCTACGTAGCTGTCACTGTAGAGGTATCTTTCTTGATACGTAGCGGTAACTGTAGAGGTATCCTGCTTGCTACGCTGCTACTTGCTACGCTTCGGTCAAGTGCGAGTAGGAATCGGGCCCTGAAGTTCTGTATATATCGTTTAAAAGACAAACTTATTGCACTTGCACTTATTAACGTCCAACTTAACTTGATACTTACTATCTACTTAACTTTAATTATCTAAAGGGTCTAATTAAGTTGAGATTCGATATATTCGATAACTTCTTTATTAATACAAATACTCGTAGGTAATTTTCGGATTATACCATTCACGTGTGCTATTAGATCTACTCGTGAACAAAATTTAAAGTCAAGAGGAAGTGCCTTATAGGTCTCCATGGTGAGAAAATTTTCATGAAATTGATTATATAAAGTGCAATTACTTTTGTTGCGTTGAGTTAGAGGCCTGATTTTTTATAGCACTAAAGGTCTGTACATTTCCATACAAGGTATCAATTTCAACATGATATCTCACATCATGGGGCCCGGGCAAAAGGGTCTTGACAGACGAACAGACAGACAGACGGACAGATAGATAGACGGACAACAATAGACGAACCTATAAGGGTTCCGTTTTTTCATTTGAGGTACGGAACCTTAAAAATATAAATTATGATTTGATGGACCAATATTTGTTTTATTTTCATTCCCAAGTAAATAAGTCCGGATACTGTTTTAATTTCCCAGTAGATATACGCACAAACTCGGGCTTGAGTAACAATGGACGGGATGCTCTGATGCGTGACGTAATGCGTGCCACGCATCGTTTAATACGAACATCTGACGTCATCGTGACGAGTGACGTGTACTCGGCTGACTACGCTTACTGGGCCTAGTTATGGTAGCAGCTATATGGTACCACTTTTCGTCTAACACAAAATTACTATTTATTATTTTAATTATACGAGTTCCAGAACGAAAAAGTACCTGTATATTTTATATGTTTAACAATTATGGGACAACAATCGCCGTTTCAACAATTTGATTCTCGGACTGTTTTTGAGACGGACAGACAGACGGACAAAAAGACACCAAGGCTTCAAAGATATTTTTTTTAATGTCATAAAGCATAGCCCGAATAGTACAGTAATCTTCATGCCATGTATCCTTGAGTGGATGTCGGAGGTATCTCCCAATTTGGACGATTAATACGTCTAATCCAGAACTTCTCGTTCACCGATCCAAGCGTAATGGGTGCTGAGCCCTATCGCCATGCTACGGGCACAAATTGAACCTACAGCTTAACGTGTCTTCCGAAGCACGCAGACTGAACACAAACCTATGGTATTTGTTCCTGCGACCTCCGGATGTGTGGTCGAGTAAGTACTAAAACCGTTAGGTCACAGTAAGTACTAAAACTGTTAGGTCACAGTAAGTACTAGAACCGTTAGATCATAGAAAGTACTAGAACTGTTAGGTCACAGTAAGTACTAAAACTGTTAGGTCACAGTAAGTACTAGAACAGTTAGGTCACAGTAAGTACTAGAACCGTTAGGTCACAGAGAGTTTCTAAAATGTATTGGTAGGTAATTATTTTGTTCGGTCACATTATAAAATGTATAAATGTTAGTAATGTTATAAATGTTAATAATCTAAGACAAAAAGATCAAGACCGTAGCTCCTACATATTAACTGTCTTTTCTTTATCATATTAATTAATTGCTACATGGAAATTGTATTCTTTGTACCCACAGTTGCTTGAGGTTTGCCTCTTGTGCTGTGAACATTAATAGATTCCTGAATACCTGGGCCAGGTCCTCATTAATTCACTATGCAATTCGATCAATAGATTTCGTAATAATTATAGGATCGTATAGTAGTTCCGTAGTGCAAATACTCTTGAATCATTTGATCGAATAGGTAGTTTATTGACAAAATAATGTTGTGTCTAATGGAGCAAGTTAATGCTTTATAGCAATATCCAAAACTTCATGACCTCTTTAGAATACATATTTGTTTATTTTTTTGAGGTGAGAAAAATGTTAACGTGGTTTTCTTAATTCTGAAAATAAAGTTCATAATTTAATTTCATGCCACGTAGGACTGAAAAATGTATGTTGGTGAATTCACCAACTTCTTATCATCGACTGCTGTTTATTTACTCACTGCACTGCTTGATTGACCAAACGTAAAGTTGCGCGTATGACTCGTTAACATAATCTGTTGACTTATCATTACCACCTAAACAATAGTTAAATATACACAATATACACAGTAGGCAAGAATCGAAGGGCGAGTCCCTTTTACACGTTAATAACAAAACGTAATGATGTATCATTAATTTATTTTCTTTTAGGAAGATTTACAGAAAAATTACCACAATATAAATATTCTTTTACAATAATTATTAGAAGAAATAATTACATTTTTGACAGATTTTTTAGAGCAGCGCTCCATGTTCTGCATGTGCATGAAAACAAGACTGAATAGTTAAACTACTAACTGTACTCATACCTCATAGATTTTTTTAAAACATTTCTTGAGAAACATGAGAAGAGTACAAACATATTAACAGAAAAAAAAATAAGTTTTTTTTATCCATAATTTGATATAAAATATACTTTGATACGTCATTATGATGAGAATTAAAATAAAAATATCAAAATACTAATTATTACTTATACATAAATTGAACTATAGGTAAGTAAATTAAGTACTATATAATATATATATATATATATATATATATATATATATATATATATATAGGCTGTAGGGTTTAGTTGTTTTATAGTGGTATTTTTAGATTTTAGGCAGTATTAGTTACCTTAATTATAATTTTTCATTGTTTTTGTTTGTTTATATTACGCCAAATCTGATCCATCGATCGGTAGGACCACTGGCTGTCATGCGGACAAGGCAACTTAGTTTGGCAGACAGGGTTTGTTTGTTTAAGTCTGTTGATTTGTTGAGTGTATGTAAAAAAGTTTTTGGTGTGAAAATAAATTATGTCTTCTTGTCTTACTCCAAAAATTTGTGACGTAAACTAAGAAAACACCATAATTTACATCGCCAGACATGTTAGAAAAGACTAATGAAGCGACAAATAACTTATATCCTGAAAAGTAGAAACACTATTGCGGAAAATTCACGAAATAGGGAAAGTTCAGTATATTTACATAGGGAAGTAAATAAAATTGAAAAAAATCTAAAACTGTTTGTGCCCGATAGGTACCTCAGGGCGCGGAGTCATACGTTGTTCGCGGCGCCATTTTCACGCACTAACCTTTATCGGTACTCGCCCGTCGCGCGAGCACTCGACATATTCTGCTCCCTGCTCGCTGAAGCACCAGAGTGTGATATTTTTGTAGATCGTATTATAGTTATCTGATAGATGTTTGTAAGAGAATGTTAGAGAGAAGTATGAAAGTAAGTGCTTTAGTTTAAGAACTATATTATTGTAATGATTTAGATTTATCTGTTATGTTACAATAATTTTAAATACTTAAACAAATTTGAATTTGAATTTGAAAATAGATTTAAATATTTGTCCTTTACAAAATGGTTTTTTTATAATGACAATGGCATAAAATGCTACATTTTGCATTACTTATTACTTAGATGTTGATGATTCCACTCTCTTTAAGCTAGTTCACGTACAACATCACCAGCTTTGTCTCATATCATTACGGCGGGCGTTGAAACTTTAATGACGATCCCATTATATTTATTAATGACAGGGCTAATGAACTTTAATTAAAGGCAAAGTTTGTTTGTAAAGTTGCTAATGTTGTAATGACTGGGGTAACACAGTGTACCAACTTGTGATGAATCTCACTAATGAGAGCCTATAGCTATCTATGTGGAGCATGTGGGTTTGGTTCCTTCTCATGTTATATATTTTTTCTAATGTATAGTTATACTAAGAGGCAGTGCCGTGCATAGAACTTTTTTCCGGAAAAGCAATCAGAAGGTCAAGTTTGACGATTAAAAAAAGATGAAAAATATTAAATAACACTTTGAAAAACAAAAGTTTCTATGATGCCAGGGTAGGCACTGCCTACCCTAGAGTGAACATTTTCATACCAACGTTTTTTTCAAAGTGTTATTTAAATTTTTTCATTTTTTTTTACTGCCAAACTTGACATTCTGATTGCTTTCCCGGAAAAAAGTTCCAATATGCACGCCACTCTAAGAGGAAGAAATCTGTGTTTTATGGACTAAAATACTGTACTTTTTGGTCACTAACCGTTCTTTTCAGGTTTTTGGAGCGAAACTGCGATGAGTATAGGTATAAGAACTACATAACTATATAAGAACTACATAACTATATAAGAACTACATAACTATATAACAGGTTAGGTTAAAGAACTATTTGGCCCGATATTAGATGGCAATCGAAAATATTTATGAATCGATATACATATGTACGTCGTCGTATTGATTGAACTATTTCAGGTTTTACAAAAATCAAAATTCAAAAATTCAATAAGTTTATTTTGCAGAGTAGGTATATATAATACACGTTTCACAAGTCAAATTTTAATCTTATAAAAATATATGTAATAAAATAATAAATGTACATGAACTACATACTTACATTAAATGTTTATTTAATTTATGTAGCAATATATATATACGATTAAAATTAAAGGTAAAATATTATTATACAAGGTGAAATCCAATCAACCGCCCGAACCCATACCGGAGACCCGGCCAGGGACCAGGAACAAGGTTCAATGATCACCAACCGAGCCCCCAGCACGAATCCAGGCGGCCGACCAAATCCCATCCTATATACTACATAGTAATAGGTTACATATATAAATACATGCCTACCTCCGCCATGCCTAATGTAGCCAATCCATAAAACATCAGTCAATACAAAAAACGAGCGGATACATCTTCAGATCCTGGAGTGAACATTCGTTTTAGAACCGGTCCAAGGTTCGTCAGGTTCCCCTTTAAGTGAATATATAAAATCAAGTAATGAAAAGAAAGTTAAACGAGTTAATAGTCTAGAAGATCCTGTACATTATCACGGTATAATCACATTAAGATCCCTTCAACCACAGAATTAGTGGCACATGAGGCTATGCGTTTCAAATTAATAGAAATTTTAGGTTTTTCTACAGTGAAACAAATAAATTGTTGTCTTGTGAATTATGTAGGCACCTAAAATAAAGACGAACAGAATAAAAGAAGTCTAGGCATTTCCAAAATTAAAAGAAACGATAAAAAATTTATAAATTATTCTTGTTTTATCGAACTTTCTAGACGTTCTGAGCTCTAAAACTGGGATATAATAAATTAATATTCAATAATAATAGTAGACTGTATCACAAGGGAGCAAAATAATATTTTTACGTCGAGGGCGTCACCCGAGGAAAAATAATTTTGCGGCCGTGTGAGACACTCTACTTTTCATCCCATCTATGAGGAAAAGAAAGAAAAGGCGCTATTAGATGCAAATCTAGAACTTATTTATTAACATAATGATATTCGGAAAATAATTATTTCTTTGAAATAGGCTAATTTTAAGAAATAGCCCAAGAAAACAGATTCCGAAAAAGTCTTCGCTCCGTTTGCATTTTTCCATACGAGGAAATTATCATACGCTTTCAAATATTTTTCTCGGTATTTACATGGTAATAGGTACTAAGTATATCACATTAAATGCGTCTGCTCTTATATTTTTGGGTGTTAATGTAACACTTTCACTATTTACACCCATTTTGTTTAATCATATTGAAATTAAAAATATGCTATGAATGGTATTCGTACCACGCACGTAGTTCGCGCGTTTATCATTTCATTTTTTTTAATACAGCCGGCCGCGCTGCCCAGATAACCGCCCAGTAACTTTCTTATATAATATTTTCGTTCGAACTCTTTGGTCACGAAACACTATAAGGAACAAAATTCATGTTCCAAATTCAAAACTCATTATTGCCCTATGAAAGTCTCTTGCAGAAAAGACCAACTTTGTTTGCACTTAGTGAAGAACCAATCATCGTTTTTCGAATAGATGGGATGAAAAAGTAGTTTATGTATTAATAACCAAATAGTTTTTAAAAAAATACTAAGTGAAATAAAAAACAAACCCAGAATCTTGGATCATTAAAAACCATAAAAAACTATGCAGCTGGGTTCTTTAAGAAACGGGTCATCCTATAGGCTGAGTTTTATCCCGAAAACTTGCTTGTTTCACAGGGACTATACAAAAACGAAATCAACGTGGCAGACAAGTAGCCTCAAATATAACTAACATTGTATAATTATATACCTAGGTACATAAGCACAGTGTAATAAACACTCTATTCTAAAGTTTTTGGGTCACAATACAACACAAACGTGTGACTTTTAAGAACTAGAACAAACGGAAGAATTCCTGTGACTCTAGGTCCCTACTTTGAAACTTGTTAGAAATATTCCAGAACTTACAAGCCACGGTCCCGTCCTACTTTGTTATGTACCAGGAAGTAAGTATAAGTATTTAGTTGCCTTCTCTACTAGGTGATCAATCTAGTCTTGTTTATTAATACAATTTTAACAGTTACAAAGTAAATACAATATTAGTAAATCAATAGTTTCACGATATACCTAATAAAGATCAAAACGAATTCTTATATCGAAGCATAAGGTCGAACCAAATGTAAAAATATAAGTTTTTCACTCTATTTAATTTGCGTTTATTTTTAAGGCGATATGTAAAAAAAATACGGGTCTTTCTTTTCTGTGCATTTCATAAAATACACGGAAAATTATATTCAGTTTCAGGTATATACATTTTGACTATAATCCAGTGTTTTGTTTTTGGAAAATATGTTTGGATGAACTTTCCTCGATAGAAATAATTGATGAAATGAGGTCTTCTAACCACACTTCTTCTCCTTGTAGCCATTTACAGAAATAAAACATATTTTATTAGATGTGTTTCAACAATATCTGGATTTTTAATTTTGGAAATTTTGCTAGCTAGTTTAGTTTTTTTAATAAAAATATATAACAAACTTTTTTCCCTTTTGCCCTGAATCCGCCCCTATCGCACTGCGCGTTTTTTGCTTGGATTGACAGTGACAAAAATAAAATTTGCATAGCCTCTTAAATGGCGCTAATCTATCCAAGCGAAAAATCGCGCAGTGCGAGAGGGACAGATTCAGGGCAAAAGGGAAAACAGTTGGTTTTATATTTTTATTAAAAAACTAAACTAGCTAGCAAAATTTCCAAAATAAAATATCTAGATATTAATGAAACCCATCTAATAAAATATGTTTTATTTCTGTAAATGGCTACAAAGAGAAGAAGTGTGTTAGAAGACCTCATTTCATCAATTATTTCTATCGAGGAAAGTTTATCCAAACATGTTTTCTGAAATCGAATCCCTAGATTATATGGGGCAGCCACGATACTGCAGCGCATCAGGAATGTTCGCGGAGGCACAGACTGATAGCTTCACAGCAATAGTCCGAAAACGTGTGGCTTCCTTTATGAGTCGTTTACGAGGCAGCTCCAACAGCATCTTGGAGGGCATTGTTGATCGTTGGGACAGTACCGTTCTGGGATTCTGGAACAGGGTTCACGTGGAGTCACAGTGCTTCACCAGGAGGATTTAGTTGTAGTCATCACTCTATTTAGTTGTGTGATGTCTGCAACAGCGACTTCTGCTGCCTTTCTGTGTTTTTATTTTTGTGTGTTGACAAGGATACTAACATAGTTTTTAAGCATATAGTGTTACTAACTAAGATATGGATTTCGGTCTGAAATAAATATTTTCTTTCTTTCTTTCTTTCTATATAGTCAAAATGCATATACCAGAAACTGAATATAATTTTCCGTGTATTTCAAGAATTACATAGAAAAGAAACACCTGTTTTTTTTTTCACATATTGCCAACGCTTAATTTATTTAGAAGTTACTGGCCAGTTAGGCCTTTTCATTACTTAATTTATTTAGAAGTTACTGGCCAGTTAGGCCTTTTCATTACTTAATTTATTTAGAAGTTACTGGCCAGTTAGGCCTTTTCATTACTTTTATCTCAGAAAACTTTAACGCTAGTTTTCACTAAGTTATTGCAAAAAATAATTAAATATATGAAAACATGAATAGTGAAAACATATTTACTCGTGAAAACATAGTAAATGATGCAGCTAAGGTGGTGCAACAATTATTACCACAAAATACTAGGTACAGTAAAGACAGCATCAGGACACATTGGAGTTTGTACCTATCTTATATTCTTCTCTGTAAGGGCTAATGTCGTACTGCAAGTGTATAGCTTGATGTGGTCTCCACTGTACTCGTAGTTTTTTCTTTTTCTCATAGGTAGTGATGAAAAATAGGTGTATCACTCGGGGTCAAGATATTTTGTTCTCGGGCGGCATATATTGAATTCCTCGCTACGCTCAGGATTATAGTTAAGAATAGTTCTCAATTCAAAATAACGCCCGTGGTTGCAAACTCGCCTTTTCTACTTAAAGAAAGAACAAAAAAAATAAAATATTTGAAGGTGGCAAACGAAAGTGTTTTACTTAGTACAATATTATCTTATTGGTAAATATAAAATAGAAAAATGAGTTCCAGTGAAGAAAATAGCGTAGGGATAGATGGCACACCACCTTATTTGAGGGAAGAAGGTAATTCGGCCATAGAAAACTCGCTTTCAGGAAAAGAATAACCGAGTGTTATTTTCGATAAATTAATTGTTCATTAAATCTATGGCTAAACTGTGTGAAAGCTAAAATAAAAATAAAAAAATAATTGAATGGAATTGAATTTGCAAACGCATTTTTTTATTTCCTCTTAGTCATATGTTTGAAAAAAACACTACTCGAGTCTTCTCTTTTATTTCACTTGAAAGGCATAATACCCTTCATTCCACTTTTATTTACTAGCCTTTCGCCTACGTCTCCGCCCGCGTTTATTCAATCTCTGCCCCGTTTCCAGCTTGGGCATTATTTTATTAACTTCCCGGATAGCCTATACTTCAATGATAATAAGGACAATCGCATCCAAATCTGTTCAGTGGTTCTCGAGTTAAAACGGAACATACATACATACAGACAGACGGACCGACAAACGGATAGACAGCTGGACAAAGCAGTTTTTACCATTTTATTATTATCATATAAATATAGATACAATTTTTCTATAATTTAGTAAAAGAATCATTAAAATCAATTCAGGCATTCCAAAGGAGAAAAAAAATTCTTGCATAAATCATAGGAAACTTTCGATTATTTAAAATATTTTTGTGACAAAAGTAAATCAAAACATACAATGTATTTTAGTTTATATTATCTCTAACACATGTAGGTATATTTAAATCATTTGTACCACTCATATAAGAGGAGTAGGCCTTCAAAAACAGGTCTAATATGACAGTATGAGTATGTATTCACCTTAAGGCGTATGACCACGCTAAATAAGCAACTCGATGTGTGTCGGTACAAATATCAACGAAACCGACATTGAAATAATGTTCATTTCAGCGTGCCTTGAAAAGTAGCTGTTACGACAACCACTGCGTCTCCAGCTAGCGAAAAATAGGAGAAAATAATACTTTTCACATGGACGCCATGAACAGAAAAAAATATTGAACTTAAATTTTTAGACCTAAAAATTTCCTTTAATAAATAAATAAATAAATGACTGTTTATTTTCAGATTAAAAATCCATAGGTAGGTTAGTGATAGGCTTAAAACTAGGTTAGTAAAAGAAAGGGAACATGTATATAATTGATTATTTAAATAACCCAATGGATCTTTCCATCCAGAATTTCCGGATGGGACAATCCATTTGGTCCGCAATCGTCTTCAGGATGCCGTTGCCACTGCCCTGTAGTCTGAGTAGCATAGAGGCAGTTTTCTTGCGCATTATGGCGTAGAAATCATCTGTACGCGCCTCCGCAAACATGCCAGATGCACTGCAGAATCGCGGCAGCCGCTACATCATCCTAAAGGCGTTGTTGTATTGCACACGCAGGACGTTGTAGGCTCGTTGCGTGTAATTAACCCACAGGCCGCTCGAGTAGAACGATTGGCAATAAGCTTTAAATAGTGTTATTTTAACATCTTTTGTGCATCGAGCGAACCTGCGGGCTAGCATTTTTTTCGTTTCGCTTTAGGCGTTTGGAAGGAGTAAGAGAATTTTTGTGTTAATCATGCGAAACTTTCAATGACTTTCGATTTTTTTTGTCAAAACTTACAAAAGAAAAACAGTTTATGAAACTTAAAATTTATTTTTGACTCTATAATGCCTATCACATATTTTTATGAAAGTTTTTGGACCACCCGTGTGGGAGGAGTAGGCCTTCAAAGACAGGTCCAAATTGCAGTTGGCGTATCCATTCGCCTTAATTGGCCAGCTCCTGCCAGAAGAAACCTGCAACTGTGGCCTCGGGTCAGCTCCAGTACTCCAGTATTATTGTGTGCGGTCAAGTCGTCTGCAGTAAATCAATAATGAGTCTCTGTGGCTTCGTTGCGGACTTGCCCGAGGAAACCTCTTCGTCTTCCGTCATTTGTCTTGAAACTGAACGTTAATAATAGATGGGGACGGAACTCTGCTGAAACTCAGATAAGCTCGGTGATGGACGAATAATACAGTTTAATGGGGTTCAGTCAAAAACGAAAACCATTATAGAAGTTTATGATCGTTATTGTCAACATTAAGTGGAAATTTTCATAGTTTGTGGAACTGTACAAGTACACTGTATAAATCTACTTATACGTGCCTACATATTAACTAGTAGTTCGCCCCGAACTCGCGGACCCCCAACCGCATCTCGGTCGGACAAACATTCATACATACATAAAAACGCCGGTTTGATCAAGTAGACTCGGAGAACTACACTCGCATCGGTCGCTCATTCAATAAAAAATTGCAAAAAATGTACGGTGGCGTTCAGACTTTTTTGTAAATTTTTGTGTAAATTAATTTTTACTTTTCAACTTACCTATACGACCACTGAAATAAAGTGAATAAAATCTACATTGTGAGTGTGACTCCGAATGGAGTCATTGGACAGGCAACGTGTTAATTTCAATAAATATGCATTTTTCCGATCAAAATTATCAAAAGATTTTTTCTTCGTAAAATGTTCTTAGTTTTTCATGTAAAACAGTTTGTTTCCTTTGAAAGATAAAAGTCGCAGGCCT
Organism: Ypsolopha sequella; assembly: GCA_934047225.1. NCBI lineage: Eukaryota > Metazoa > Arthropoda > Insecta > Lepidoptera > Ypsolophidae > Ypsolopha > Ypsolopha sequella. The sequence continues at coordinate 30,830,537 of OW203987.1, read as the reverse complement.
TACTATTTAACAGAATAAATAAATATCTTAAGTTTTTTACTTTTCATCTCTTAAAGTAAAAGCAAAAATTTGTTATAGGTAGATCCTGGTGAACATTCTCTATGTCGAAGAAAACCATTAATAAATAAAAGTCTACATATAACTTTTTACCGACGCTTATTACGTCCCAAACGTGGTGGGTGAAGAGTCGCATCGCTGTACTTCGGACACAAATGGACCAACAGCCAAAGCACGCAGACCGAACAACAAATTAATATTGCACCGCGACGATTTAAGCCACGACCTCTAGGTTAGCAAGCGAGCACTCTACCACTCGACCCACTAATTTCAAATGCAGCCGGAATTTCTTTTGCTAAATGATTTTTGTTTGTAACGGAACCCTAGTAGGAGATAAAAAGCGAGATGTTCCACAATGGTGCCATAATGACTTTTTCTTTTCGTAAATATTTTCTGTGTGGCACCCTCGTTCGTTTACATTGTAAAGAGCAGTAAGTAGTGCAGTATCCAAATGCGTAACTCAAGTTGTTTTTTTCTGAATTTATGTAGTATTCTCGTAAATATTTAATTAAAAAATCGCACATTTAGTAAAATAAACTTGAAATTAATAATAAATGATAGACGTAACGATATGAGGCCAGTATTAATCCAATAAATTAAGAGTGTTTTTTATAAGATAACACTCGTATTGTTTCATATTTGGTGGAACTGTAAAAGTTACAGTACACGGTTTTGGAACTGTACTTGTGGAACTGTATAAGTTACAGTACACGTTTGTGGAACTGTACAAGTTACAGTACACGTTTGTGGAACTGTACTTGTGGAACTGTACTTGTGGAACTGTATAAGTTACAGTACACGTTTGTGGAACTGTACTTGTACAACTGTACTTGTGGAACTGTATAAGTTACAGTACACGTTTGTAGAACTGTACAAGTTACAGTACACGTTTATGGAACTGTTAAAGTTACAGTACACGTTTATGGAACTGTACAAGTTACAGTACACGTTTGTAGAACTGTACAAGTTACAGTACACGTTTGTAGAACTGTACAAGTTACAGTACACGTTTATAGAACTGTACAAGTTACAGTACACGTTTATAGAACTGTACAAGTTACAGTACACGTTTATAGAACTGTACAAGTTACAGTACACGTTTGTAGAACTGTACAAGTTACAGTACACGTTTATAGAACTGTACAAGTTACAGTACACGTTTATAGAACTGTACAAGTTACAGTACACGTTTATGGAACTGTACAAGTTACAGTACACGTTTATGGAACTGTTAAAGTTACAGTACACGTTTATGGAACTGTATATGTTACAGTACACGTTTATAGAACTGTACAAGTTACAGTACACGTTTGTAGAACTGTACAAGTTACAGTACACGTTTATAGAACTGTACAAGTTACAGTACACGTTTATAGAACTGTACAAGTTACAGTACACGTTTATGGAACTGTACAAGTTACAGTACACGTTTATGGAACTGTATATGTTACAGTACACGTTTATGGAACTGTACAAGTTACAGTACACGTTTATGGAACTGTATATGTTACAGTACACGTTTATAGAACTGTACAAGTTACAGTACACGTTTATGGAACTGTATATGTTACAGTACACGTTTATAGAACTGTACAAGTTACAGTACACGTTTATAGAACTGTACAAGTTACAGTACACGTTTATAGAACTGTACAAGTTACAGTACACGTTTATAGAACTGTACAAGTTACAGTACACGTTTATGGAACTGTACAAGTTACAGTACACGTTTATGGAACTGTATATGTTACAGTACACGTTTATGGAACTGTACAAGTTACAGTACACGTTTATGGAACTGTATATGTTACAGTACACGTTTATAGAACTGTACAAGTTACAGTACACGTTTATGGAACTGTATATGTTACAGTACACGTTTATAGAACTGTACAAGTTACAGTACACGTTTATAGAACTGTACAAGTTACAGTACACGTTTATAGAACTGTACAAGTTACAGTACACGTTTATGGAACTGTATATGTTACAGTACACGTTTATAGAACTGTACAAGTTACAGTACACGTTTATGGAACTGTTAAAGTTACAGTACACGTTTATGGAACTGTATATGTTACAGTACACGTTTATAGAACTGTACAAGTTACAGTACACGTTTGTAGAACTGTACAAGTTACAGTACACGTTTATAGAACTGTACAAGTTACAGTACACGTTTATAGAACTGTACAAGTTACAGTACACGTTTATAGAACTGTACAAGTTACAGTACACGTTTGTAGAACTGTACAAGTTACAGTACACGTTTATAGAACTGTACAAGTTACAGTACACGTTTATAGAACTGTACAAGTTACAGTACACGTTTATGGAACTGTACAAGTTACAGTACACGTTTATGGAACTGTTAAAGTTACAGTACACGTTTATGGAACTGTATATGTTACAGTACACGTTTATAGAACTGTACAAGTTACAGTACACGTTTGTAGAACTGTACAAGTTACAGTACACGTTTATAGAACTGTACAAGTTACAGTACACGTTTATAGAACTGTACAAGTTACAGTACACGTTTATGGAACTGTACAAGTTACAGTACACGTTTATGGAACTGTATATGTTACAGTACACGTTTATGGAACTGTACAAGTTACAGTACACGTTTATAGAACTGTACAAGTTACAGTACACGTTTATGGAACTGTACAAGTTACAGTACACGTTTATAGAACTGTACAAGTTACAGTACACGTTTATAGAACTGTACAAGTTACAGTACACGTTTATAGAACTGTACAAGTTACAGTACACGTTTATAGAACTGTACAAGTTACAATACACGTTTATGGAACTGTACAAGTTACAGTACACGTTTATGGAACTGTACAAGTTACAGTACACGTTTATAGAACTGTACAAGTTACAGTACACGTTTATAGAACTGTACAAGTTACAGTACATGTTTATAGAACTGTACAAGTTACAGTACACGTTTATGGAACTGTACAAGTTACAGTACACGTTTATGGAACTGTATATGTTACAGTACACGTTTATGGAACTGTACAAGTTACAGTACACGTTTATAGAACTGTACAAGTTACAGTACACGTTTATAGAACTGTACAAGTTACAGTACACGTTTATGGAACTGTACAAGTTACAGTACACGTTTATAGAACTGTACAAGTTACAGTACACGTTTATGGAACTGTACAAGTTACAGTACACGTTTATGGAACTGTATATGTTACAGTACACGTTTATGGAACTGTACAAGTTACAGTACACGTTTATAGAACTGTACAAGTTACAGTACACGTTTATGGAACTGTACAAGTTACAGTACACGTTTATAGAACTGTACAAGTTACAGTACACGTTTATAGAACTGTACAAGTTACAGTACACGTTTATGGAACTGTACAAGTTACAGTACACGTTTATGGAACTGTACAAGTTACAGTACACGTTTATGGAACTGTATATGTTACAGTACACGTTTATAGAACTGTACAAGTTACAGTACACGTTTATGGAACTGTACAAGTTACAGTACACGTTTATGGAACTGTATATGTTACAGTACACGTTTATGGAACTGTACAAGTTACAGTACACGTTTATAGAACTGTACAAGTTACAGTACACGTTTATAGAACTGTACAAGTTACAGTACACGTTTATGGAACTGTACAAGTTACAGTACACGTTTATAGAACTGTACAAGTTACAGTACACGTTTATGGAACTGTACAAGTTACAGTACACGTTTATGGAACTGTATATGTTACAGTACACGTTTATGGAACTGTACAAGTTACAGTACACGTTTATAGAACTGTACAAGTTACAGTACACGTTTATAGAACTGTACAAGTTACAGTACACGTTTATGGAACTGTACAAGTTACAGTACACGTTTATGGAACTGTATATGTTACAGTACACGTTTATGGAACTGTACAAGTTACAGTACACGTTTATAGAACTGTACAAGTTACAGTACACGTTTATGGAACTGTACAAGTTACAGTACACGTTTATAGAACTGTACAAGTTACAGTACACGTTTATAGAACTGTACAAGTTACAGTACACGTTTATAGAACTGTACAAGTTACAGTACACGTTTATAGAACTGTACAAGTTACAGTACACGTTTATGGAACTGTACAAGTTACAGTACACGTTTATGGAACTGTACAAGTTACAGTACACGTTTATAGAACTGTACAAGTTACAGTACACGTTTATAGAACTGTACAAGTTACAGTACACGTTTATAGAACTGTACAAGTTACAGTACACGTTTATGGAACTGTACAAGTTACAGTACACGTTTATGGAACTGTATATGTTACAGTACACGTTTATAGAACTGTATAAGTTACAGTACACGTTTGTAGAACTGTACAAGTTACAGTACACGTTTATAGAACTGTACAAGTTACAGTACACGTTTATGGAACTGTACAAGTTACAGTACACGTTTATGGAACTGTACAAGTTACAGTACACGTTTATGGAACTGTATATGTTACAGTACACGTTTATAGAACTGTATAAGTTACAGTACACGTTTATGGAACTGTATATGTTACAGTACACGTTTATGGAACTGTACAAGTTACAGTACACGTTTATGGAACTGTACAAGTTACAGTACACGTTTATAGAACTGTACAAGTTACAGTACACGTTTATAGAACTGTACAAGTTACAGTACACGTTTATAGAACTGTACAAGTTACAGTACACGTTTATAGAACTGTACAAGTTACAGTACACGTTTATGGAACTGTACAAGTTACAGTACACGTTTATGGAACTGTACAAGTTACAGTACACGTTTATAGAACTGTACAAGTTACAGTACACGTTTATAGAACTGTACAAGTTACAGTACACGTTTATAGAACTGTACAAGTTACAGTACACGTTTATGGAACTGTACAAGTTACAGTACACGTTTATGGAACTGTACAAGTTACAGTACACGTTTATGGAACTGTATATGTTACAGTACACGTTTATGGAACTGTACAAGTTACAGTACACGTTTATGGAACTGTTAAAGTTACAGTACACGTTTATGGAACTGTTAAAGTTACAGTACACGTTTATGGAACTGTATATGTTACAGTACACGTTTATAGAACTGTACAAGTTACAGTACACGTTTATGGCTCTGTTAAAGTTACAGTACACGTTTATGGAACTGTTAAAGTTACAGTACACGTTTATGGAACTGTATATGTTACAGTACACGTTTATGGAACTGTACAAGTTACAATACACGTTTATAGAACTGTACAAGTTACAGTACACGTTTATGGAACTGTATATGTTACAGTACACGTTTATGGAACTGTACAAGTTACAATACACGTTTATGGAACTGTACAAGTTACAGTACACGTTTATGGAACTGTACAAGTTACAGTACACGTTTATGGAACTGTATATGTTACAGTACACGTTTATGGAACTGTACAAGTTACAATACACGTTTATAGAACTGTACAAGTTACAGTACACGTTTATGGAACTGTATATGTTACAGTACACGTTTATGGAACTGTACAAGTTACAATACACGTTTATGGAACTGTACAAGTTACAGTACACGTTTATGGAACTGTACAAGTTACAGTACACGTTTATGGAACTGTACAAGTTACAGTACACGTTTATGGAACTGTATATGTTACAGTACACGTTTATGGAACTGTTAAAGTTACAGTACACGTTTATGGAACTGTTAAAGTTACAGTACACGTTTATGGAACTGTACAAGTTACAGTACACGTTTATGGAACTGTACAAGTTACAGTACACGTTTATGGAACTGTACAAGTTACAGTACACGTTTATGGAACTGTTAAAGTTACAGTACACGTTTATGGAACTGTTAAAGTTACAGTACACGTTTATGGAACTGTATATGTTACAGTACACGTTTATAGAACTTTACAAGTTACAATACACGTTTATAGAACTGTACAAGTTACAGTTCACGTTTATGGAACTGTACAAGTTACAGTACACGTTTATGGAACTGTTAAAGTTACAGTTCACGTTTATGGAACTGTACAAGTTACAGTACACGTTTATGGAACTGTTAAAGTTACAGTACACGTTTATGGAACTGTACAAGTTACAGTACACGTTTATAGAACTGTACAAGTTACAGTACACGTTTATGGAACTGTACAAGTTACAGTACACGTTTATGGAACTGTACAAGTTACAGTACACGTTTATAGAACTGTACAAGTTACAATACACGTTTATAGAACTGTACAAGTTACAGTTCACGTTTATGGAACTGTACAAGTTACAGTACACGTTTATGGAACTGTTAAAGTTACAGTTCACGTTTATGGAACTGTACAAGTTACAGTACACGTTTATGGAACTGTTAAAGTTACAGTACACTTTTATGGAACTGTACAAGTTACAGTACACGTTTATAGAACTGTACAAGTTACAGTACACGTTTATGGAACTGTACAAGTTACAGTACACGTTTATGGAACTGTACAAGTTACAGTACACGTTTATAAAACTGTACAAGTTACAGTACACGTTTATAGAACTGTACAAGTTACAGTACACGTTTATAGAACTGTTAAAGTTACAGTACACGTTTATAGAACTGTTAAAGTTACAGTACACGTTTATGGAACTGTATAAGTTACAGTACACGTTTATGGAACTGTACAAGTTACAGTACACGTTCATAGAACTGTACAAGTTACAGTACACGTTTAAAGAACTGTACAAGTTACAGTACACGTTTATAAAACTGTACAAGTTACAGTACACGTTTATAGAACTGTACAAGTTACAGTACACGTTTATAAAACTGTACAAGTTACAGTACACGTTTATAGAACTGTACAAGTTACAGTACACGTTTATAGAACTGTTAAAGTTACAGTACACGTTTATGGAACTGTATAAGTTACAGTACACGTTTATGGAACTGTACAAGTTACAGTACACGTTCATAGAACTGTACAAGTTACAGTACACGTTTAAAGAACTGTACAAGTTACAGTACACGTTTATAAAACTGTACAAGTTACAGTACACGTTTATAGAACTGTACAAGTTACAGTACACGTTTATAAAACTGTACAAGTTACAGTACACGTTTATAGAACTGTACAAGTTACAGTACACGTTTAAAGAACTGTACAAGTTACAGTACACGTTTATAAAACTGTACAAGTTACAGTACACGTTTATAGAACTGTACAAGTTACAGTACACGTTTATAGAACTGTACAAGTTACAGTACACGTTTATAGAACTGTACAAGTTACAGTACACGTTTATAAAACTGTACAAGTTACAGTACACGTTTATAGAACTGTACAAGTTACTGTACACGTTTATAAAACTGTACAAGTTACAGTACACGTTTATGGAACTGCACAAGTTACAGTACACGTTTATAGAACTGTACAAGTTACAGTACACGTTCATGGAACTGCACAAGTTACAGTACACGTTTATAGAACTTTACAAGTTACAGTACACGTTTATAGAACTGTACAAGTTACAGTACACGTTTATAGAACTGTACAAGTTACAGTACACGTTTATAGAACTGTACAAGTTACAGTACACGTTTATAGAACTGTACAAGTTACAGTACACGTTTATGGAACTGTACAAGTTACAGTACACGTTTATGGAACTGTACAAGTTACAGTACACGTTTATAGAACTGTACAAGTTACAGTACACGTTTATAGAACTGTACAAGTTACAGTACACGTTTATAGAACTGTACAAGTTACAGTACACGTTTATGGAACTGTACAAGTTACAGTACACGTTTATGGAACTGTACAAGTTACAGTACACGTTTATGGAACTGTATATGTTACAGTACACGTTTATGGAACTGTACAAGTTACAGTACACGTTTATGGAACTGTTAAAGTTACAGTACACGTTTATGGAACTGTTAAAGTTACAGTACACGTTTATGGAACTGTATATGTTACAGTACACGTTTATAGAACTGTACAAGTTACAGTACACGTTTATGGCTCTGTTAAAGTTACAGTACACGTTTATGGAACTGTTAAAGTTACAGTACACGTTTATGGAACTGTATATGTTACAGTACACGTTTATGGAACTGTACAAGTTACAATACACGTTTATAGAACTGTACAAGTTACAGTACACGTTTATGGAACTGTATATGTTACAGTACACGTTTATGGAACTGTACAAGTTACAATACACGTTTATGGAACTGTACAAGTTACAGTACACGTTTATGGAACTGTACAAGTTACAGTACACGTTTATGGAACTGTATATGTTACAGTACACGTTTATGGAACTGTACAAGTTACAATACACGTTTATAGAACTGTACAAGTTACAGTACACGTTTATGGAACTGTATATGTTACAGTACACGTTTATGGAACTGTACAAGTTACAATACACGTTTATGGAACTGTACAAGTTACAGTACACGTTTATGGAACTGTACAAGTTACAGTACACGTTTATGGAACTGTACAAGTTACAGTACACGTTTATGGAACTGTATATGTTACAGTACACGTTTATGGAACTGTTAAAGTTACAGTACACGTTTATGGAACTGTTAAAGTTACAGTACACGTTTATGGAACTGTACAAGTTACAGTACACGTTTATGGAACTGTACAAGTTACAGTACACGTTTATGGAACTGTACAAGTTACAGTACACGTTTATGGAACTGTTAAAGTTACAGTACACGTTTATGGAACTGTTAAAGTTACAGTACACGTTTATGGAACTGTATATGTTACAGTACACGTTTATAGAACTGTACAAGTTACAATACACGTTTATAGAACTGTACAAGTTACAGTTCACGTTTATGGAACTGTACAAGTTACAGTACACGTTTATGGAACTGTTAAAGTTACAGTTCACGTTTATGGAACTGTACAAGTTACAGTACACGTTTATGGAACTGTTAAAGTTACAGTACACGTTTATGGAACTGTACAAGTTACAGTACACGTTTATAGAACTGTACAAGTTACAGTACACGTTTATGGAACTGTACAAGTTACAGTACACGTTTATGGAACTGTACAAGTTACAGTACACGTTTATAGAACTGTACAAGTTACAATACACGTTTATAGAACTGTACAAGTTACAGTTCACGTTTATGGAACTGTACAAGTTACAGTACACGTTTATGGAACTGTTAAAGTTACAGTTCACGTTTATGGAACTGTACAAGTTACAGTACACGTTTATGGAACTGTTAAAGTTACAGTACACTTTTATGGAACTGTACAAGTTACAGTACACGTTTATAGAACTGTACAAGTTACAGTACACGTTTATGGAACTGTACAAGTTACAGTACACGTTTATGGAACTGTACAAGTTACAGTACACGTTTATAAAACTGTACAAGTTACAGTACACGTTTATAGAACTGTACAAGTTACAGTACACGTTTATAGAACTGTTAAAGTTACAGTACACGTTTATAGAACTGTTAAAGTTACAGTACACGTTTATGGAACTGTATAAGTTACAGTACACGTTTATGGAACTGTACAAGTTACAGTACACGTTCATAGAACTGTACAAGTTACAGTACACGTTTAAAGAACTGTACAAGTTACAGTACACGTTTATAAAACTGTACAAGTTACAGTACACGTTTATAGAACTGTACAAGTTACAGTACACGTTTATAAAACTGTACAAGTTACAGTACACGTTTATAGAACTGTACAAGTTACAGTACACGTTTATAGAACTGTTAAAGTTACAGTACACGTTTATGGAACTGTATAAGTTACAGTACACGTTTATGGAACTGTACAAGTTACAGTACACGTTCATAGAACTGTACAAGTTACAGTACACGTTTAAAGAACTGTACAAGTTACAGTACACGTTTATAAAACTGTACAAGTTACAGTACACGTTTATAGAACTGTACAAGTTACAGTACACGTTTATAAAACTGTACAAGTTACAGTACACGTTTATAGAACTGTACAAGTTACAGTACACGTTTATAGAACTGTACAAGTTACAGTACACGTTTATAAAACTGTACAAGTTACAGTACACGTTTATAGAACTGTACAAGTTACAGTACACGTTTATAGAACTGTACAAGTTACAGTACACGTTTATAGAACTGTACAAGTTACAGTACACGTTTATAAAACTGTACAAGTTACAGTACACGTTTATAGAACTGTACAAGTTACTGTACACGTTTATAAAACTGTACAAGTTACAGTACACGTTTATGGAACTGCACAAGTTACAGTACACGTTTATAGAACTGTACAAGTTACAGTACACGTTCATGGAACTGCACAAGTTACAGTACACGTTTATAGAACTGTACAAGTTACAGTACACGTTTATGGAACTGTACAAGTTACAGTACACGTTTATGGAACTGTACAAGTTACAGTACACGTTTATAAAACTGTACAAGTTACAGTACACGTTTATAGAACTGTACAAGTTACAGTACACGTTTATAGAACTGTACAAGTTACAGTACACGTTTATAAAACTGTACAAGTTAAAGTACACGTTTATAGAACTGTACAAGTTACAGTACACGTTTATAGAACTGTACAAGTTACAGTACACGTTTATAGAACTGTACAAGTTACTGTACACGTTTATAAAACTGTACAAGTTACAGTACACGTTTATAGAACTGTACAAGTTACAGTACACGTTTATGGAACTGCACAAGTTACAGTACACATTTATAGAACTGTACAAGTTACAGTACACGTTTATGGAACTGTACAAGTTACAGTACACGTTCATAGAACTGTACAAGTTACAGTACACGTTTAAAGAACTGTACAAGTTACAGTACACGTTTATAAAACTGTACAAGTTACAGTACACGTTTATGGAACTGTACAAGTTACAGTACACGTTCATAGAACTGTACAAGTTACAGTACACGTTTAAAGAACTGTACAAGTTACAGTACACGTTTATAAAACTGTACAAGTTACAGTACACGTTTATAGAACTGTACAAGTTACAGTACACGTTTATAAAACTGTACAAGTTACAGTACACGTTTATAGAACTGTACAAGTTACAGTACACGTTTATAGAACTGTTAAAGTTACAGTACACGTTTATGGAACTGTATAAGTTACAGTACACGTTTATGGAACTGTACAAGTTACAGTACACGTTCATAGAACTGTACAAGTTACAGTACACGTTTAAAGAACTGTACAAGTTACAGTACACGTTTATAAAACTGTACAAGTTACAGTACACGTTTATAGAACTGTACAAGTTACAGTACACGTTTATAAAACTGTACAAGTTACAGTACACGTTTATAGAACTGTACAAGTTACAGTACACGTTTATAGAACTGTACAAGTTACAGTACACGTTTATAAAACTGTACAAGTTACAGTACACGTTTATAGAACTGTACAAGTTACAGTACACGTTTATAGAACTGTACAAGTTACAGTACACGTTTATAGAACTGTACAAGTTACAGTACACGTTTATAAAACTGTACAAGTTACAGTACACGTTTATAGAACTGTACAAGTTACAGTACACGTTTATAGAACTGTACAAGTTACAGTACACGTTTATAGAACTGTACAAGTTACAGTACACGTTTATAAAACTGTACAAGTTACAGTACACGTTTATAGAACTATACAAGTTACAGTACACGTTTATAGAACTGTACAAGTTACTGTACACGTTTATAAAACTGTACAAGTTACAGTACACGTTTATGGAACTGCACAAGTTACAGTACACGTTTATAGAACTGTACAAGTTACAGTACACGTTTATGGAACTGCACAAGTTACAGTACACGTTTATAGAACTGTACAAGTTACAGTACACGTTTATGGAACTGTACAAGTTACAGTACACGTTTATGGAACTGTACAAGTTACAGTACACGTTTATAAAACTGTACAAGTTACAGTACACGTTTATAGAACTGTACAAGTTACAGTACACGTTTATAGAACTGTACAAGTTACAGTACACGTTTATAAAACTGTACAAGTTACAGTACACGTTTATAGAACTGTACAAGTTACAGTACACGTTTATAGAACTGTACAAGTTACTGTACACGTTTATAAAACTGTACAAGTTACAGTACACGTTTATAGAACTGTACAAGTTACAGTACACGTTTATGGAACTGCACAAGTTACAGTACACGTTTATAGAACTGTACAAGTTACAGTACACGTTTATAGAACTGTACAAGTTACAGTACACGTTTATAGAACTGTACAAGTTACTGTACACGTTTATAAAACTGTACAAGTTACAGTACACGTTTATGGAACTGCACAAGTTACAGTACACGTTTATAGAACTGTACAAGTTACAGTACACGTTTATGGAACTGCACAAGTTACAGTACACGTTTATAGAACTGTACAAGTTACAGTACACGTTTATGGAACTGTACAAGTTACAGTACACGTTTATGGAACTGTACAAGTTACAGTACACGTTTATAAAACTGTACAAGTTACAGTACACGTTTATAGAACTGTACAAGTTACAGTACACGTTTATAGAACTGTACAAGTTACAGTACACGTTTATAAAACTGTACAAGTTACAGTACACGTTTATAGAACTGTTAAAGTTACAGTACACGTTTATGGAACTGTATAAGTTACAGTACACGTTTATGGAACTGTACAAGTTACAGTACACGTTTATAGAACTGTTAAAGTTACAGTACACGTTTATGGAACTGTATAAGTTACAGTACACGTTTATGGAACTGTACAAGTTACAGTACACGTTCATAGAACTGTACAAGTTACAGTACACGTTTAAAGAACTGTACAAGTTACAGTACACGTTTATAAAACTGTACAAGTTACAGTACACGTTTATAGAACTGTACAAGTTACAGTACACGTTTATAAAACTGTACAAGTTACAGTACACGTTTATAGAACTGTACAAGTTACAGTACACGTTTATAGAACTGTACAAGTTACAGTACACGTTTATAAAACTGTACAAGTTACAGTACACGTTTATAGAACTGTACAAGTTACAGTACACGTTTATAGAACTGTACAAGTTACAGTACACGTTTATAGAACTGTACAAGTTACAGTACACGTTTATAAAACTGTACAAGTTACAGTACACGTTTATAGAACTGTACAAGTTACTGTACACGTTTATAAAACTGTACAAGTTACAGTACACGTTTATGGAACTGCACAAGTTACAGTACACGTTTATAGAACTGTACAAGTTACAGTACACGTTCATGGAACTGCACAAGTTACAGTACACGTTTATAGAACTGTACAAGTTACAGTACACGTTTATGGAACTGTACAAGTTACAGTACACGTTTATGGAACTGTACAAGTTACAGTACACGTTTATAAAACTGTACAAGTTACAGTACACGTTTATAGAACTGTACAAGTTACAGTACACGTTTATAGAACTGTACAAGTTACTGTACACGTTTATAAAACTGTACAAGTTACAGTACACGTTTATAGAACTGTACAAGTTACAGTACACGTTTATAAAACTGTACAAGTTACAGTACACGTTTATAGAACTGTACAAGTTACTGTACACGTTTATAAAACTGTACAAGTTACAGTACACGTTTATGGAACTGCACAAGTTACAGTACACGTTTATAAAACTGTACAAGTTACAGTACACGTTTATAGAACTGTACAAGTTACAGTACACGTTTATAAAACTGTACAAGTTACAGTACACGTTTATAGAACTGTACAAGTTACTGTACACGTTTATAAAACTGTACAAGTTACAGTACACGTTTATGGAACTGCACAAGTTACAGTACACGTTTATAAAACTGTACAAGTTACAGTACACGTTTATAGAACTGTACAAGTTACTGTACACGTTTATAAAACTGTACAAGTTACAGTACACGTTTATGGAACTGCACAAGTTACAGTACACGTTTATAGAACTGTACAAGTTACAGTACACGTTCATGGAACTGCACAAGTTACAGTACACGTTTATAGAACTGTACAAGTTACAGTACACGTTTATGGAACTGTACAAGTTACAGTACACGTTTATGGAACTGTACAAGTTACAGTACACGTTTATAAAACTGTACAAGTTACAGTACACGTTTATAGAACTGTACAAGTTACAGTACACGTTTATAGAACTGTACAAGTTACTGTACACGTTTATAAAACTGTACAAGTTACAGTACACGTTTATAGAACTGTACAAGTTACAGTACACGTTTATGGAACTGCACAAGTTACAGTACACATTTATAGAACTGTACAAGTTACAGTACACGTTTATGGAACTGTACAAGTTACAGTACACGTTCATAGAACTGTACAAGTTACAGTACACGTTTAAAGAACTGTACAAGTTACAGTACACGTTTATAAAACTGTACAAGTTACAGTACACGTTTATGGAACTGTACAAGTTACAGTACACGTTCATAGAACTGTACAAGTTACAGTACACGTTTAAAGAACTGTACAAGTTACAGTACACGTTTATAAAACTGTACAAGTTACAGTACACGTTTATAGAACTGTACAAGTTACAGTACACGTTTATAAAACTGTACAAGTTACAGTACACGTTTATAGAACTGTACAAGTTACAGTACACGTTTATAGAACTGTTAAAGTTACAGTACACGTTTATGGAACTGTATAAGTTACAGTACACGTTTATGGAACTGTACAAGTTACAGTACACGTTCATAGAACTGTACAAGTTACAGTACACGTTTATAAAACTGTACAAGTTACAGTACACGTTTATAGAACTGTACAAGTTACAGTACACGTTTATAAAACTGTACAAGTTACAGTACACGTTTATAGAACTGTACAAGTTACAGTACACGTTTATAGAACTGTACAAGTTACAGTACACGTTTATAAAACTGTACAAGTTACAGTACACGTTTATAGAACTGTACAAGTTACAGTACACGTTTATAGAACTGTACAAGTTACAGTACACGTTTATAGAACTGTACAAGTTACAGTACACGTTTATAAAACTGTACAAGTTACAGTACACGTTTATAGAACTGTACAAGTTACAGTACACGTTTATAGAACTGTACAAGTTACAGTACACGTTTATAGAACTGTACAAGTTACAGTACACGTTTATAAAACTGTACAAGTTACAGTACACGTTTATAGAACTGTACAAGTTACAGTACACGTTTATAGAACTGTACAAGTTACTGTACACGTTTATAAAACTGTACAAGTTACAGTACACGTTTATGGAACTGCACAAGTTACAGTACACGTTTATAGAACTGTACAAGTTACAGTACACGTTTATGGAACTGCACAAGTTACAGTACACGTTTATAGAACTGTACAAGTTACAGTACACGTTTATGGAACTGTACAAGTTACAGTACACGTTTATGGAACTGTACAAGTTACAGTACACGTTTATAAAACTGTACAAGTTACAGTACACGTTTATAGAACTGTACAAGTTACAGTACACGTTTATAGAACTGTACAAGTTACAGTACACGTTTATAAAACTGTACAAGTTACAGTACACGTTTATAGAACTGTACAAGTTACAGTACACGTTTATAGAACTGTACAAGTTACTGTACACGTTTATAAAACTGTACAAGTTACAGTACACGTTTATAGAACTGTACAAGTTACAGTACACGTTTATGGAACTGCACAAGTTACAGTACACGTTTATAGAACTGTACAAGTTACAGTACACGTTTATAGAACTGTACAAGTTACAGTACACGTTTATAGAACTGTACAAGTTACTGTACACGTTTATAAAACTGTACAAGTTACAGTACACGTTTATGGAACTGCACAAGTTACAGTACACGTTTATAGAACTGTACAAGTTACAGTACACGTTTATGGAACTGCACAAGTTACAGTACACGTTTATAGAACTGTACAAGTTACAGTACACGTTTATGGAACTGTACAAGTTACAGTACACGTTTATGGAACTGTACAAGTTACAGTACACGTTTATAAAACTGTACAAGTTACAGTACACGTTTATAGAACTGTACAAGTTACAGTACACGTTTATAGAACTGTACAAGTTACAGTACACGTTTATAAAACTGTACAAGTTACAGTACACGTTTATAGAACTGTACAAGTTACAGTACACGTTTATAGAACTGTACAAGTTACTGTACACGTTTATAAAACTGTACAAGTTACAGTACACGTTTATAGAACTGTACAAGTTACAGTACACGTTTATGGAACTGCACAAGTTACAGTACACGTTTATAGAACTGTACAAGTTACAGTACACGTTTATGGAACTGTACAAGTTACAGTACACGTTTATGGAACTGTACAAGTTACAGTACACGTTTATAAAACTGTACAAGTTACAGTACACGTTTATAGAACTGTACAAGTTACAGTACACGTTTATAGAACTGTACAAGTTACAGTACACGTTTATAAAACTGTACAAGTTACAGTACACGTTTATAGAACTGTACAAGTTACAGTACACGTTTATAGAACTGTACAAGTTACTGTACACGTTTATAAAACTGTACAAGTTACAGTACACGTTTATAGAACTGTACAAGTTACAGTACACGTTTATGGAACTGCACAAGTTACAGTACACGTTTATAGAACTGTACAAGTTACAGTACACGTTTATAGAACTGTACAAGTTACTGTACACGTTTATAAAACTGTACAAGTTACAGTACACGTTTATAGAACTGTACAAGTTACAGTACACGTTTATAGAACTGTACAAGTTACTATACACGTTTATGGAACTGTACAAGTTACAGTACACGTTTATGGAACTGCACAAGTTACAGTACACGTTTATAGAACTGTACAAGTTACAGTACACGTTTATAGAACTGTACAAGTTACAGTACACGTTTATGGAACTGCACAAGTTACAGTACACGTTTATAGAACTGTACAAGTTACAGTACACGTTTATGGAACTGTACAAGTTACAGTACACGTTTATGGAACTGTACAAGTTACAGTACACGTTTATAGAACTGTACAAGTTACAGTACACGTTTATGGAACTGCACAAGTTACAGTACACGTTTATAGAACTGTACAAGTTACAGTACACGTTTATGGAACTGTACAAGTTACAGTACACGTTTATGGAACTGTACAAGTTACAGTACACGTTTATAGAACTGTACAAGTTACAGTACACGTTTATGGAACTGCACAAGTTACAGTACACGTTTATAGAACTGTACAAGTTACAGTACACGTTTATGGAACTGTACAAGTTACAGTACACGTTTATAGAACTGTACAAGTTACAGTACACGTTTATGGAACTGTACAAGTTACAGTACACGTTTATGGAACTGTACAAGTTACAGTACACGTTTATAGAACTGTACAAGTTACAGTACACGTTTATGGAACTGCACAAGTTACAGTACACGTTTATAGAACTGTACAAGTTACAGTACACGTTTATGGAACTGTACAAGTTACAGTACACGTTTATGGAACTGCACAAGTTACAGTACACGTTTATAGAACTGTACAAGTTACAGTACACGTTTATGGAACTGTACAAGTTACAGTACACGTTTATAGAACTGTACAAGTTACAGTACACGTTTATGGAACTGTATATGTTACAGTACACGTTTATAGAACTGTACAAGTTACAATACACGTTTATAGAACTGTACAAGTTACAGTACACGTTTATGGAACTGTACAAGTTACAGTACACGTTTATAGAACTGTACAAGTTACAGTACACGTTTATGGAACTGTATATGTTACAGTACACGTTTATAGAACTGTACAAGTTACAATACACGTTTATAGAACTGTACAAGTTACAGTTCACGTTTATGGAACTGTACAAGTTACAGTACACGTTTATAGAACTGTACAAGTTACAGTACACGTTTATAGAACTGTACAAGTTACAGTACACGTTTATAGAACTGTACAAGTTACAGTACACGTTTATAGAACTGTACAAGTTACAATACACGTTTATAGAACTGTACAAGTTACAGTACACGTTTATAGAACTGTACAAGTTACAGTACACGTTTATAGAACTGTACAAGTTACAGTACACGTTTATAGAACTGTACAAGTTACAGTACACGTTTATGGAACTGTACAAGTTACAGTACACGTTTATAGAACTGTACAAGTTACAGTACACGTTTATGGAACTGTTAAAGTTACAGTACACGTTTATGGAACTGTATATGTTACAGTACACGTTTATAGAACTGTACAAGTTACAATACACGTTTATAGAACTGTACAAGTTACAGTTCACGTTTATGGAACTGTACAAGTTACAGTACACGTTTATAGAACTGTACAAGTTACAGTACACGTTTATAGACCTGTACAAGTTACAGTACACGTTTATAGAACTGTACAAGTTACAGTACACGTTTATAGAACTGTACAAGTTACAGTACACGTTTATAGAACTGTACAAGTTACAGTACACGTTTATAGAACTGTACAAGTTACAGTACACGTTTATAGAACTGTACAAGTTACAGTACACGTTTATGGAACTGTACAAGTTACAGTACACGTTTATAGAACTGTACAAGTTACAGTACACGTTTATAGAACTGTACAAGTTACAGTACACGTTTATAGAACTGTACAAGTTACAGTACACGTTTATAGAACTGTACAAGTTACAGTACACGTTTATGGAACTGTACAAGTTACAGTACACGTTTATGGAACTGTATATGTTACAGTACACGTTTATGGAACTGTACAAGTTACAGTACACGTTTATGGAACTGTACAAGTTACAGTACACGTTTATGGAACTGTATATGTTACAGTACACGTTTATGGAACTGTACAAGTTACAGTACACGTTTATAGAACTGTACAAGTTACAGTACACGTTTATGGAACTGTACAAGTTACAGTACACGTTTATAGAACTGTACAAGTTACAGTACACGTTTATAGAACTGTACAAGTTACAGTACACGTTTATGGAACTGTACAAGTTACAGTACACGTTTATGGAACTGTATATGTTACAGTACACGTTTATGGAACTGTACAAGTTACAGTACACGTTTATGGAACTGTATATGTTACAGTACACGTTTATGGAACTGTATATGTTACAGTACATGTTTATGGAACTGTACAAGTTACAGTACACGTTTATAGAACTGTACAAGTTACAGTACACGTTTATGGAACTGTACAAGTTACAGTACACGTTTATGGAACTGTATATGTTACAGTACACGTTTATGGAACTGTACAAGTTACAGTACACGTTTATGGAACTGTACAAGTTACAGTACACGTTTATAGAACTGTACAAGTTACAGTACACGTTTATAGAACTGTACAAGTTACAGTACACGTTTATAGAACTGTACAAGTTACAGTACACGTTTATAGAACTGTACAAGTTACAGTACACGTTTATGGAACTGTACAAGTTACAGTACACGTTTATAGAACTGTACAAGTTACAGTACACGTTTATAGAACTGTACAAGTTACAGTACACGTTTATAGAACTGTACAAGTTACAGTACACGTTTATGGAACTGTACAAGTTACAGTACACGTTTATAGAACTGTACAAGTTACAGTACACGTTTATGGAACTGTACAAGTTACAGTACACGTTTATGGAACTGTATATGTTACAGTACACGTTTATGGAACTGTACAAGTTACAGTACACGTTTATGGAACTGTACAAGTTACAGTACACGTTTATAGAACTGTACAAGTTACAGTACACGTTTATAGAACTGTACAAGTTACAGTACACGTTTATAGAACTGTACAAGTTACAGTACACGTTTATAGAACTGTACAAGTTACAGTACACGTTTATGGAACTGTACAAGTTACAGTACACGTTTATAGAACTGTACAAGTTACAGTACACGTTTATAGAACTGTACAAGTTACAGTACACGTTTATAGAACTGTACAAGTTACAGTACACGTTTATGGAACTGTACAAGTTACAGTACACGTTTATAGAACTGTACAAGTTACAGTACACGTTTATGGAACTGTACAAGTTACAGTACACGTTTATAGAACTGTACAAGTTACAGTACACGTTTATGGAACTGTACAAGTTACAGTACACGTTTATGGAACTGTACAAGTTACAGTACACGTTTATGGAACTGTACAAGTTACAGTACACGTTTATAGAACTGTACAAGTTACAGTACACGTTTATAGAACTGTACAAGTTACAGTACACGTTTATAGAACTGTACAAGTTACAGTACACGTTTATGGAACTGTACAAGTTACAGTACACGTTTATGGAACTGTATATGTTACAGTACACGTTTATGGAACTGTATATGTTACAGTACACGTTTATGGAACTGTACAAGTTACAGTACACGTTTATAGAACTGTACAAGTTACAGTACACGTTTATGGAACTGTACAAGTTACAGTACACGTTTATAGAACTGTACAAGTTACAGTACACGTTTATGGAACTGTACAAGTTACAGTACACGTTTATGGAACTGTATATGTTACAGTACACGTTTATGGAACTGTATATGTTACAGTACACGTTTATGGAACTGTACAAGTTACAGTACACGTTTATAGAACTGTACAAGTTACAGTACACGTTTATGGAACTGTACAAGTTACAGTACACGTTTATGGAACTGTATATGTTACAGTACACGTTTATGGAACTGTACAAGTTACAGTACACGTTTATGGAACTGTATATGTTACAGTACACGTTTATGGAACTGTACAAGTTACAGTACACGTTTATGGAACTGTACAAGTTACAGTACACGTTTATAGAACTGTACAAGTTACAGTACACGTTTATAGAACTGTACAAGTTACAGTACACGTTTATAGAACTGTACAAGTTACAGTACACGTTTATAGAACTGTACAAGTTACAGTACACGTTTATGGAACTGTACAAGTTACAGTACACGTTTATAGAACTGTACAAGTTACAGTACACGTTTATAGAACTGTACAAGTTACAGTACACGTTTATAGAACTGTACAAGTTACAGTACACGTTTATGGAACTGTACAAGTTACAGTACACGTTTATAGAACTGTACAAGTTACAGTACACGTTTATGGAACTGTACAAGTTACAGTACACGTTTATAGAACTGTACAAGTTACAGTACACGTTTATAGAACTGTACAAGTTACAGTACACGTTTATAGAACTGTACAAGTTACAGTACACGTTTATAGAACTGTACAAGTTACAGTACACGTTTATAGAACTGTACAAGTTACAGTACACGTTTATAGAACTGTACAAGTTACAGTACACGTTTATAGAACTGTACAAGTTACAGTACACGTTTATAGAACTGTACAAGTTACAGTACACGTTTATGGAACTGTACAAGTTACAGTACACGTTTATGGAACTGTATATGTTACAATACACGTTTATGGAACTGTACAAGTTACAGTACACGTTTATAGAACTGTACAAGTTACAGTACACGTTTATAGAACTGTACAAGTTACAGTACACGTTTATGGAACTGTACAAGTTACAGTACACGTTTATGGAACTGTATATGTTACAGTACACGTTTATGGAACTGTACAAGTTACAGTACACGTTTATGGAACTGTATATGTTACAGTACACGTTTATGGAACTGTATATGTTACAGTACACGTTTATGGAACTGTACAAGTTACAGTACACGTTTATAGAACTGTACAAGTTACAGTACACGTTTATGGAACTGTACAAGTTACAGTACACGTTTATGGAACTGTACAAGTTACAGTACACGTTTATAGAACTGTACAAGTTACAGTACACGTTTATAGAACTGTACAAGTTACAGTACACGTTTATGGAACTGTACAAGTTACAGTACACGTTTATGGAACTGTATATGTTACAGTACACGTTTATGGAACTGTATATGTTACAGTACACGTTTATGGAACTGTACAAGTTACAGTACACGTTTATGGAACTGTACAAGTTACAGTACACGTTTATAGAACTGTACAAGTTACAGTACACGTTTATAGAACTGTACAAGTTACAGTACACGTTTATAGAACTGTACAAGTTACAGTACACGTTTATAGAACTGTACAAGTTACAGTACACGTTTATGGAACTGTACAAGTTACAGTACACGTTTATAGAACTGTACAAGTTACAGTACACGTTTATAGAACTGTACAAGTTACAGTACACGTTTATAGAACTGTACAAGTTACAGTACACGTTTATGGAACTGTACAAGTTACAGTACACGTTTATAGAACTATACAAGTTACAGTACACGTTTATGGAACTGTACAAGTTACAGTACACGTTTATAGAACTGTACAAGTTACAGTACACGTTTATAGAACTGTACAAGTTACAGTACACGTTTATGGAACTGTACAAGTTACAGTACACGTTTATAGAACTGTACAAGTTACAGTACACGTTTATGGAACTGTACAAGTTACAGTACACGTTTATGGAACTGTACAAGTTACAGTACACGTTTATGGAACTGTACAAGTTACAGTACACGTTTATGGAACTGTACAAGTTACAGTACACGTTTATAGAACTGTACAAGTTACAGTACACGTTTATAGAACTGTACAAGTTACAGTACACGTTTATAGAACTGTACAAGTTACAGTACACGTTTATAGAACTGTACAAGTTACAGTACACGTTTATAGAACTGTACAAGTTACAGTACACGTTTATAGAACTGTACAAGTTACAGTACACGTTTATAGAACTGTACAAGTTACAGTACACGTTTATAGAACTGTACAAGTTACAGTACACGTTTATAGAACTGTACAAGTTACAGTACACGTTTATAGAACTGTACAAGTTACAGTACACGTTTCCTATCCACATTCGTAATCTTACTGGTAGTGCTACAAAAATGGGTTAAGCTTCTTACCATTTCTATTTCTTCTATCCAACGCCTAGTTAGATAATGTTAGGTGTTGAGAGGTCGCCTTGCTCCGTTCCGCTTCGGTCGGCTCCGAATTTACAGTCTGATAGAAATGGGTGTGCAACAACTTTTAATTCACGAATTGCTTATTTCAGTTTTAATAGATAGTGTTAACCATGTTGAAGTGGACCTCAATGTTTTCTAACAGATATTGGTCAAAGGCAAGGTATTTGTAAACGATGTGATGACTCAAAGGGAAAACAAGACGCATAACTTTTGCAAACGTTTATATCTTTAAGGTTAAACGTCTGTCACTTAGAACAAAGTGCATAACTTTTCTTGTTCAGAAGTAAAAAATGGAAATAAATTTTGTGGCAGTTACCACCAATAATTCAGTATTAGTGAGTTTTATAAAGCATGAGTTTGAAATTTAATGCACAATTAGTCATGACCTGGTCCAAACAAAGTTAAAATAGTATTTTAAGTTGGTTTTGAGATCGCCCCTGATGGAAAGTGTCGACGAAAGCTAGGATGACGTGCGCTCAGTCCGTCCAGGAAGTTCCACAAAATCTCCAGAAGTCCGTAACGGATGGATGTATCTATCGATCAGAATCAAAGGTAACTAAACGTATTTTTTCAAGTCTCTTTTTTGCTAGTATTGTCCTTCTTTTAATAATTTCTTGGAGTAATAAAAAATAGTGTAGCGGTGCCATTCCTAAATTGATCCTTTGAATCACAAAGTACGAGTAATACACAAAACTTCTACTGAGCTAGTAATGGATAAACTTTCCCTTATCATAATACAACTTATGTACTTACCTGAATCGAGTAGTTTATACCAAGGAGTTTCATATTTATTGCGTAAGTTTAAAAACATGAAAGAAATAGTCTTATTGCTTCCTATTCAAAGTTTTTATGTGGCATGAAAAAAAAATGTCAAGTGCACTTTATTTTTTGTTAATTTATTAATTATTATATTATCATGATAATATATAAGGTACGGGTTCCTTTCAGCGAAATTATTATATGTTTAAACGCACACTAATTTCTACGTTTTCAAAATGTGGCGAGTTTTAGCAGATGGAAATCTGTAGTATTTCTCTCACAGGCGTATGTGTATTTTTCTACTCTGAACTGCAGGAAGGGAAACGGAAACAGGGCGGCCAATTTCTGCGGTATAAAGATGTGCTTAACCGCCACATTAAGAAATGTGCAATAGACCCAGCACAATGGGAAACACTGGCAGCAGACAGACCACATTGGAGGCAGGCTGTGAACACTAAGGTGTATGCTTTCGAGTCGATTAGATGTGCTGAGCTCGACACAAAACGAGACCAGCTTAAGGCCCGACCACCAGTGGCCATGAATTATAATATAGTTGGAGGGGTGCTGACGTGCAGTGAATGTGGTCGCACGTTCACTGCAAAAATCGGCTACGTCAGCCACGTGAGGGCTCATCAGCGCCGCTCTCAGCATTGACAGTCGCTGTGACCGAAAACGGCCTTGAAGAATTCGCCACCTATGGTCTCATACAGCCAAACAAACAAATATAGTTTTTCTATAAGGGTTCCCGTGTTTCGAAAGAATCCTAAAATTGACTGTGACCTTTTAATTAAGTTTAAGGAAACAATACATAGGCAGTCGTGGGAGCTGCTGACAGAAGTGAAAACTTTAGCGTTAACATAAGCATGTCGGTGACGGGTGACGGGTGACGTGAAACCATAATTTTTAAGAACCCACTTTTCCCTACCTTTTTATTATTACCAACGTGATGGGTAGCTAGTGATTCCTACCACCGTACTTCAGGCACAAATTTGACCTACAGCCACGTGCCTTCAGAAGCACGCAGACCGAACCGAGACTTGAACCCGCGACCCCCGGATTAGTTGACGAGTACTCGACACACTAGACCACAGGCGCGGTATTATATTAGTAGTGGAGTAGTCGACCCATTAGACCACTGAGATGGTACTATATTAGTAGTGGAGTAGTCGACCCATTAGACCACTGAGATGGTACTATATTAGTAGTGGAGTAGTCGACCCATTAGATCACTGAGATGGTACTATATTAGTAGTGGAGTAGTCGACCCATTAGATCACTGAGATGGTACTATATTAGTAGTGGAGTAGTCGACCCATTAGACCACTGAGATGGTACTATATTATTAGTGGAGTAGTCGACCCATTAGACCACTGAGATGGTACTATATTAGTAGTGGAGTAGTCGACCCATTAGACCACTGAGACGGTATTATATTAGAAGTGGAGTAGTCGACCCATTAGACCACTGAGACGGTATTATATTAGAAGTGGAGTAGTCGACCCATTAGACCACTGAGACGGTATTATATTAGAAGTGGAGTAGTCGACCCATTAGACCACTGAGACGGTATTATATTAGAAGTGGAGTAGTCGACCCATTAGACCACTGAGACGGTATTATATTAGAAGTGGAGTAGTCGACCTATTAGACGACTGAGACGGTATTATATTAGTTTCGTATTGAATCTACAGGTATAAATAATACATAGATGATAGAAATAAGGACATAATTATGATTCTTACATACCGCAAACATCGTTCCTTGTACTGTTATAAAAGAAACTAATGGAAGGATTCCAATGAAATTTGGAAAGATTGGATATCCATGTTTCTCAAACCACTATTAGTAAAAAAAAAAAAAATTTATTAAAAAAAAATGCTATTTTGGTAACGGTTACTAAAAACATCAGTATTTTGTTTTGAAAGATATAGGTAACCTTTAATTAACGTCAGGTACTCGTAAAATAAAGTTTGAAAAGTGCACGCATCAAAACAAAAGCTTGCTCATTAATATTTTGATAAGCTGCGACCCCAACATGCTCGTAAATTAAAAGCAGGTTTTGCCTATTAGCTGGAAAAAGCTTTTAAAAATAATTGGTATATATACTAAAAACATATTTATTGGTAGTATACAACTAGTCTAACTCGCACTTGACCGTTTTTTTCATCACACCTATTCGAAAAACGACATTTGGCTTTAGAAGATAGCGGGAGCCAAAGACAACTTTATTCCCATAGGAGTTTGCGCTTTCTCCCTTCTGATTGGTTGGCGTTCGTGCTTCTGATAGATTAGAGGTTGAACGTATAATTTATGAAAAAGTTACTGGTCAGTTAGGCTGTGTCAGAAAAGCGCGCTTAAAAAAAAACATGTGTAGTTTTCTTTCTCTTCATTTGTTTTTTTTCAGAAATTTTCACGCTTGTTTTCGCTAAGTTATTGCAAGTAATAATCAAAAATGAGTTCGAGTATTGATAGTGATATATTAATTCCTGAACACATAGTAAATGATTCAGCTAATGTGGTGCAACAGGGGATCTAAAAAGGTTAACTTGGGTGAATCATAAAATTATTTGAAAGTAGGACAGAGTCAGAGTTATTTCACGTGTGCAAAAGAGATGGCATTAGAACAGAATCATAATGTGATTCATGCAAAACGGCCTTTTTAGGGGACCAGTTATTACCACAAAATATCAGGTACTCGTAGCTTTTTCCTGTTCTCATAGATAGTGATGAAAAATAGTGTATATCACTCGGAGTCAAGATATTTTGTTCTCGGGCGGCGTATATTGAATTCCTCGCTACGCTCAGGATTCTAGTTTAGAATTATTCCTTTCGCTTTCAAAATAATTTAAAAGCATTCAAAATAAAGCCCTCGACGTACAAAATATTATTTGGGCCCCTTATAAATAACTATTTTTTGATTGAAACTGACGTGTGAAACGCGTATTTTATGTAATAACATAAATTAAATGAAAAATATAACACAATTGTGTCCTCACGGGAATTGGATTAGTACAGATTAGTGTTGGTCAAGTACTAGAACCACAGATTAGTGGTGGTCAAGTATTCGAACCACAGGTTAGTGGTGGTCAAGTACTCGAACCACAGATTAGTGGTGGTCAAGTACTCGAACCACAGATTAGTGATGGTCAAGTACTCGAACCACAGATTAGTGGTGGTCAAGTACTCAAACCACAGATTAGTAGTGGTCAAGTACTCGAACCACAGATTAGTGGTGGTCAAGTACTCGAACCACAGATTAGTGGTGGTCAAGTACTCGAACCACAGATTAGTGGTGGTCAAAATCCCCTTCCTGGGGTTTGATATGAGTTTATTAGGAGACATTTGGCGTATGTTTAACAAAAAATTCTCCTACCTGGAGAAGCCCAAACTTGGTATCTTTTGAAAATATTTCTTGAATTTTGAGAAAACAGGTGTTCGAAAGGTAATGGTAATGGTAGTATATTTTTAGAACCGGCTTATGAAGCCCTTTTATTTGATACTACACTTGGTAGGATTTGGAAAAAAAAATTCAATTCCCAATAGAAAAAATTTATGACGTCATTACTCCCCCGAGAGGAATATTTTTAAGAACTACCGCTCAAAATGATTGTTTTAACATAAAGTGCCCGTGTACCAAATGGCTATCCTGTTCATCGATTTGCGTTTTTTTTTATCGGAGCTTAACCACTATTTATTATATATTTATTAAAACATTGTAGACAACGAACTAAATTTTAGTTCCTTGATTGTGGAAACCAGACACTTCCGCAGCACTATGTTACTACCGCAAACAGCGTTATACACCGCTCTATTCCAATATTTCAAAGCGATGGGAGTGGATAATACCTAAGTACGGTACGGTGGTGCAGCATACTTACATAAATACTCCAAAATAATTGACCATATCCACTCACGTCTCATCCAGCGAGCAGCCCCTGGGTGACCATACTATTAGACCTGAAATTAAGTTTGGTGCGTCAAACGGTTGCTCATTAATTTTAATAGGTCAAGCCTATTCGTGCTGCTTCTACTAATATAACCAGTGCTGGCTTTTATGTTGGGTTTAAATAATTGAGGCGCAGTACCACGCAGTATATAGCAGGTTTAAGTAATTGAGGCGCAGTACCACGCAGTATATAGCAGGTTTAAGTAATTGAGGCGCAGTACCACGCAGTATATAGCAGGTTTAAGTAATTGAGGCGCAGTAACACGCAGTATATAGCAGGTTTAAGTAATTGAGGCGCAGTACCACGCAGTATATAGCAGGTTTAAGTAATTGAGGCGCAGTACCACGCAGTATATAGCAGGTTTAAGTAATTGAGGCGCAGTACCACGCAGTATATAGCAGGTTTAAGTAATTGAGGCGCAGTACCACGCAGTATATAGCAGGTTTCCTCGTGATTATGCCATAGTTAATTTGGAATATACTCGTAGAATTTATAAATATGTGTTATTTCATATTTCATTAAACTTCTTAATTCTCATTATCCCTATAACAATATAATAACAATGTATCGCAATCCGATCGGGGTTTCTTACAGATTAAGCTTATATGTTACTAAACTTTTGAATAAGCTGAAACGTAATCGTTTATTTCCTTCGATAGTAAAATCTCAAAATAATATCTCTTATTTTGATTCACTGCACTGCTCGTGTGCTTCTTTCTAGATATTTTTAGAAAAGTGAGGCCTAAAACATCGTGTCTTTCCTCATTTTCCTACTAGTAGGACAACAAGGAACTAGGCTTACGACAATAAACAATCGAGTATTTGGCTTGCAGTCTTAAGAAGTTATTAGATTTACTGTAATGCTTTATGTAATCTTACATTTATAACGATTCATCCATCCATCAGCCTAGTTGGTCCACTGCTGTACATAAGCCTTTCCAGGACTTTGCCACTGCCGGTGGTCATCCTGGAAGAATTGCCCATACTCACACACGCTGGGCAGGTGGGTTGGTGAGCGCGGTGCCAGAACCCTCGCACCAGTGACACCACTGCCCGTCACTAGTCTGTTCCATATAAGGCCCGGCTATTAGGGACGGATATACCGCCATCCATCCGTCCCAGGCATGATGGGCCTCCTGGTTTTTTGCCTGTGAGCTGTCCTCTTACTCTCCCCCGAATTACTTCGAGGGGGGTCTCCAAGTAAGTCGAGCCCGGCATCAGCTCTACCACCTTGTATTAATTATAACGATTAAATTATGTATTTTATCACACAAGAAATATGAAATAGAATTTTTCGCTCTTGTGAGTCATGAGTTGTAACGACTAAAAGACGATTCTCGAATTTTGCCCAAAATTGTGTTTAAGCCCTATCTATAGTCATAATTCGATTAAGATAAAATTCAAGAACGACATTTAGCCAGCGAAGAATTGTTCGAAAAAAGTCGATAAAAGGTCCATTACCTACAAAGCTCCATCCCATTTCCTCAAAAAGCTGCAGAGAAAACGACAAGTAATTTGATATCCCTAATCCAGATGTTTAACCATTATCATTTCACTTGTGTATTAAGTAATTTTACAGCCAATTAGATAAGAACCGGCAATTTCCTACTCCATATACGTGAAATCCCTGTGTACTCTTCAGACAAAGATTAGGTTTTGTAAAAAGGACTCTAATACCCATAACATAAGAATTAGTACCGTGGCACGTCCATATTTGGAATAACGAAACCGATTAGACTGAGCTCTGATAACGGGTGTCTGTTCACGCGAGTTGTACAGTTTAGGAGGTGTTTTCGGAGGTCATGATAGAGTGGAAAATGAAAGTCACGTGTGCAGAATTGTTTGCACTATATCCTGGATTTCACGAGATGATTTCCGGGTCTCGTCTTCGCAGTGTGAAGCCTCGTAAGTTTACTTAAGTGTTATGGTTTTAGGAGATTTTTGTCTTCGTCCGTCGCGGCTCGGTTTGTGACCGTCATTATGAAGAATATACGTGACAAAGAAAATCATTGTATGTGAACATTTTCTCCCAAAAAAAAGTGAAGAGACTGTTTATAGAGTTTTATCAGAATATTATAACTTTAACGTGGTATGTAGTGTAGACGAGTCAGTATGGAGGTGTTGAGCTATTTTGATCCTTCTCTATTCAGATAGCGTAGCAGAGTTGAATGAAATACAATTTAAATGAAATGATATAAGGTTTTGGATTTTCGTATTCATAAATTTTACAATTTTGGTTGATATTCACAAAAACGTTGTACATGTTAGTAGTTACTAAGAAATCATCGTTACCTATTTTAACAAGTTTGAATGGAAAAGGCAACTAACACATATTCCACTGTCGCTGAAGTCGTAGGCTATTTAGAAAAGATTTGATGTCTTTGTTGTGTTATTCGCATGAAATAATGTCCCCCAAGTTTAGGTTACTTATTTGTTATTTAATTATGATGAATATAAAACGTACGATTTCTTATAGTTTCATCAGTAACTTAGTCTCCAAAATATCTGATAATTACTCACAAGTACGAGTACATGTAACGAATGTAAGGAAATTTTAAAATTGAGAAAACCTTAAAATTTTTCTGAAGTATATAAAGCTCATAATGCGGGTGTCAGATTTATTTAAATAATATTTCTGGCTCTCAAACGGTTCCTTTGAAGTTGACATCTGCCATTAAAAGTTATGTCACATTGTTGTATTTTAATAACTTGAGAAGATTTCAATTTGTTACTTCTTCTATGAAATTATACTTGAGCATCGAAATTGAGTTAAAAGTAGTCATCCAACTATAGTCCAATTTATTATTATTAGTTTATTACCTCTGGTTTTCCAACTAGAGGTAGTAAACTAACATTACTTGCTGGTAATAGATAAACATATCTTACTTAAATGTATACCAAATAAACGAGTTCTCTTTACTAGCAACAAACAAAATAAAAAGAACAACACAAGATCTAATAATTGTAGTAACAATTGGCGGTCATATGGCTTAAAGCGATTTCTTCAAGTAAACTATAACTATGTACGTATATGAAGGCAGTCTTTGTGTAGATAGAGGATTATGTACGGTTTCAGAGGGTAAATATTAGCTCCGCCGTTGTGTTGGTCGACAGACCGGCGCAGCGAGATAGGATAAAGCGTGAAGAATTATTGCGAGCCGGGTTCTGTGCGTTTGACCAACACACCATTTTATAAATAAACAGAATCAAAATCGATACTGACCATTCAAAATCAGTGACACTGATAATCAACTACTTTCTAAGAGGAAGAAATTTAAATCAATGTATTATTATTCACAATAGAAGCGCGGGCATACTACGAAGTTTATATTGCTATGGCGATGACATACTGACTAGAACATTTTGATTTTGCAGCGCCCGGGCCCGCTCACGCCCCTAAGCCCACGGTTTTATTAAAATAATACCTGGATTCATCAATTTAAATAGATTCAAAGCACTTTTCGGTTTTCATTCTTAACTCATTTGAAACAGAAGAATAATCATCTGACTTTTTTTTCACTGGTTACGATTGCGTATAGCAAACTTGAAACAATGTGTTTCGTATATTTTGTATGCAGTCATCTGTGGGTATTACACTGATGCCACAACTTGCCCATTCCTACCTCGCTGGCCGAACCGACAAACATGTAAGTGGAGCCGGAACTCAACTCAATACAAACGTATCGTGTTGCTAAGAATGTTTGCTGTATTCTGACCTAAAACATCTTACTGCTAACTTGGCGGGGCTTGTTATTTTTGGACGAGTTCACTTGACCTTTACTATCCTTACCTTTTAGTTTCGTGATACAGTATGTTTTGGCATGAAACATATTTTTATGGTTTCCTGGATAGAAGGAAGCTCTCAAAGAGAAGCTACATGCTGAAGCTGCTGCTATTATACATGGCTTAAGCCAAGAAGACTGAAGCAACCGAGATTTGGTATACGTCACTTTTGGAAAGTTCATTGTAATGAAATGAAATATATTTATTTATGTAATGTATGTATAACAGATACACTTATTACAGATCAGTTTTTATGTACCTAATATAAGTAATTAAATAAATCTATGTGTATAGGTAATAGTTTTATATCATAAATAATAACATAGGGAAATATGCAGGGAAATAATAAAGGTTGGGTTTACTTAAATTTAATTAAAAAAATACTTTAGGAATACGGAAAAAATAATACTTTAAATACCTATATGCAATTCATATAATAAATATATGCTTAAGTCCACCCATTCGATTAGTCTTGCTAAGAAGAAGGGCAAGAAACTCAAATTCAAATAGTTTATTTTGCAAAGTAGGTATCAATTATATATTCGTACAAGTGCGACAACCCTGACGACAAGGCTCTGTTGGCGCGTGGATTCAAGTTTATTTTGCCCACGTTTTGCACACTACACAACCTACAAATTTGAAATATTGGTAGGTTCCTTATGTTATGTTATATGACTTAGTGGGTGCCTGTGAGTCATATGATATGACAAAAAAACACCAAGAAATGATTTTGTGAAATTCAAATTATATAGATAGATACAGAGTGTTCAAGTTTTTATCCACGCCCCAAAAGTGTAATAAATTATTTATTCACAGAAAAAAAGAAGTTTTTTTTATAAATTTGATATTTGATTTTAACCATTTTTATCTTGAGGTTTATTTTCTTTAATGTATGTTACGGTCTCAATTCAATTTAACATAAGATCTGGTGGAATCCTCTCCATTAATTTCTGCACTTCGCTTTATGAATCGTATCCTATGAGTTACGGTGAGAGTAATTAATTGGGAATTATTACGTTTTATTTACGTACGTTAAATAATGTTTAATGATCAAAATTGTTTTATACTGATTTTCTACGAGTTTTAATTTTAATTTTATTGACATTTTATTTTATTTTATTGACATGCTGTTTGTGACATTTTTGTATTTTTTTTTCTGTGTAGTATGATGTTGAGTTTTTTTTATTTTTTTATTTTTATGGAACCCAGTTTTGAAATAAACGATTTTAATTTTTTAATTTTTTTATTATTAATAATTTTCGGTAGTTATTAATACATACCAACTCAAATGGTGAAACCAATAAATTTATCACAATCACCGGTTATAGTTAATAATCTTCATGTACATGTGGTAAAAGTAATTAATTTTGAATCAAATTACCGTTACGGGCCGACGATGGGTGCGGGTGGGGGTTTTATATTTTTTAAATAATTATGCCGTTGATTGTCGTTGATAAACATGTGGTTTGTTTTTTGTTCTAATTTTCGTTGCTCGGTCTTTTACTCTGTGGATTTAACTTGAATGGTAATTATTTACAGTTCTAAAAATAAAGTTGCCAAACGAGGAACCGTCTTGTAATCCTGTTTGCCTCCGAAGAAACTTTGTTAAAATAGTCAGGTGGAATCCGATCATTGATTATCGTGAGTAGCCGTTGATAAAATTAATTATGATTTTCAGTTCGTTTAAGGGTATATTTTTGTTTCACCGATATATTTATTCTAAAACTTGTTAAATTATTAAAGGGAGACTCCTGTTTTCTTGATAACTTTATTATGATAAATAAAGTTCAACCTGAGTGTTTTATTACTTTCACCAAAAACGTAAGAAAATGATTAATAATTGCCGGTGAAAGTGATTAATCTACCGGAATTAACAAGTACGAAATGACATGCTTATTATTAAAACTCATCGATAATTATTAATATTAAATAACCCAATTTATTACCTTCACCTTTACATATATAATATTATGCTTATAAAATACAAAATAAATATAGGAATGCTCGTGACACGAGACGCAATAAAAACAAGTCCCACACGGGCGGGCGGGCCAAGTCTGAAATTTCGTTACCTACCAATTTTATCGTAAAACCCTGTTTACGGATCGGGCGAGGAAATATTCTGTCCCAGTGTAATAAATAACAATGATGCTACAGGAAGGAGTGACCAAAATAAAATGTAACTTGTTTGTTTGGTTTGTTCTGCGCGACCTAAATAAAACGTCACTTTGCATGCTTTGTTTGTCAGTGTCTTAGGAAAAATTGCATTTGTAACTGTATTATTTTTACTTCTTTTGTTTCGAACTCAATGGTTGTATTGAATAAAGCACTTATACTCTACTGAGGCACTTACACTTATACTGTATTAAATACAATTTTATCCTGATTATAAATCTAGAATGAGAAAACAAATAAAAAAAAAATACATTTTCTCAAAATTGCTTTAAAATTTGTTTAAAATAAATTTTGTTTTATATTATTTAACTTTAGATTGCTTTGAAACCGTACAATTTTCCTCGATTTCTCTACATATTTCATTGATCTACACGTCTGCATCATAGAAAATATTCCCTTTATTGAATTTTATTCTCGCGCCGTGTGAAATTGTTGCCTCGCCGGCTATATCTAATAAATCGGATGACATTTGCGTTTTACCTTCGAGGATTTATCTGACTTACGTCACTGATAGTGAGGATCCAGCTTTGAATTTAAAACGTAATTGAAAAAAATTGTATTTTGTGCAACTGTACCAATGTGAGACATTGGAAGTATTGGAACACGAGTGATTGTGTACGAAACGAATGAAGTCAGTTTCGTAATAGGCTTGCACGAGTGTCTCAATGTCTAATTGTGTTCAGTTGCACACAACACTTTATCTTCGATTATCAAAAATAATTTCACGAAAAATTAGAAAAATAACACTCGTCATGATGCTGTCGTGATACTTGTCATGATGGAATTTATTGTAAAATTATTTCTAACAAAGTTAGCGCTAGTGATGATTGGCACTTGATGAAGCAAAACAAACGTATATAAAACATATCGCCCTTCTGACTGAGTCCCGCTGCTTTGTTCTTGAAATCAGACACTTGTTCTACTTTGAATGACACTACAAGTAAAACAATAAAATACGAAAATGTAAGTGTTTGATTGTCAGATAACTAAGAATACAAAAATACTCAGTCAAAATATTTCCGAATAGCATTAGTGCCCTATCAAACGATTTTCAGCAAAATTGTATTAAAAGATGTTAAAACATTTAAAAGCAACGTAAAGTATTTAAAAGGGCAATTACAAAAAAGTTAACATCAAAATGGAAATGTAGTATTTTCGGGGAAGGGCACCAAGTCGTGCCCTCGGCCGGAAAGGCACCAAGTCGTGCCCTCGGCCAGAAACTTTTCGAGTTTATAAAACTGAATTATACACGAAATTAAATAACACGATATCGATGAGAAGTTTAGCAATAATTTCTTGAACGTCCAAAACTTGGCCGGGCCAACTTGGAATCAGTTTTAGGAGCTGTAATTAATAGGTTTTGATTAAGCAAATAAATGATCCAGTTGCCATCTCGTCATTAGCCGAGTTCAGAATGTTTTTGAGTCAATTTGAGATATTTCGCTTGTTTGTTTGACTCGGAAAGTTTCAGAATCAAGAGAAGTTTCTTGATTTACGATTTTCTTTTTCGTCTACCGACAAGAACTTTTACATTGCTTATGTTATATTTTTACTTGTTTATGTTTTATGCAAGTGTAAGACAACATTTTCTACTTGAACTTATCAAAAACGAGTTACGCTTTTGTAGTTGTGCGAACAACTAGCTACAGTGCAGCGTAGCAGAGATCGTAGCACACCGCTCGCTACGTTGTCTACCAAAATCGAAAGTTATTTTATCTATTCCCATACTGCAATAAGGCAAATGCAACATCATAAAATATTTTTCAATGCATGTGTTCGTAAAGGCCCACTTTTTATGCATCAAAACGGAACAGAAAGTCGATTATTTTGCCCTAGGGCTTTATTATTATTTATTTTTTTTAATTTATTTACAATGGTTGGGTAACCTCCAGCCTTTCCTGTGTACCATAGACGTTATACTTTTTCTTCCACTGTTTAACGGCTCTGGATACAGTCCCTTTGAGCCAATTATAATTTAAAGTTCACAAGATTATATTTGTTTTCATTTCCTCACACTATGCATTGAAAAATGTAGTATGATACACGGGCGTAAAAGCAATAAATTACTCGGTTACGTAAATCGTCCTCGTAATTTATTCCTTTGCGCCCTTGTAGCATAAACTACTATTATAAGTAGGTACCTAAACTGCTGCCGTTAATTCGAGAGAATGATGACAGATGGAGTGTGGCGATATCTCGAAAAAATACTACAAGTCAACAAGAGCTTCTTCACGACAAAAATAAATAAAGGCACGTTAAAAAAATATCAACGGTACAACAAATGGGATGAAATAAATCCAAATCATGATTATTTAAACTTTTTTTATAAATAAAAACCCTGGAATAGAATATATATACGATCTTATTATTTGGTAAGGTATATCAGTTTTATAATACGACAACACTGCCTTACACCGCAGATATTATAAACCTTTTTCTGAAATGTCGGTTCAAAAAGTCGAGGATTCATACTGCAGGCATTATGATTATGATTTGACAGACATAATGAGCAGAAGGAAATTTTAGTTATAGCACGAGCTCTTTGAAAGGTGACATTTATTTATACAGCCAAACTACCATATTGGCAAGTAATAATAATAATAAATCAGCAACACGGATCGTACTACTTTTTGCTTATTTTGCCAAATAAAATGTTGACTTCCTATAGTAACTGACTCGGAGCTGGACTCGGGAAAACGATAAAAACAAATTAAAGAGTTTCACAAAAAGGGTAATAGAACATTGATCACTTAGATACAGAGTCTTAATTCAATATGATTTCCGCTACATAAATAAAATGACAACCTCTATATAAGGTTCTTAAGTTCAAGTGAACACAGTATCGCTAATAGACAACTTTTCGCCAAAAATAATATATTTTGCGCTCTTTTTTAACTTTTACGTAGAAATTGAGTCAGCTGATTCATTAAGTTTTGTACTAGGAAGTGGAAAATATATACGACATAAATACTTTTTATTAACAAATGTGACCTTTTAACGATATACAATATACCCTAAAATCATCATGATAAATATAAAATATTGAAATGCAAAACAGTAAAAAAAAGGTTTTATCCCCTGACATTTGCAAACGTCACCATTCTCTCGAATGAACGGCCGGAGTTTAGGTTTTTTATCAGACGTTATAATATTACATTATAACACCACGATTCTGCGCTGATTTGACCCAATTTATTATAAAACCACTAGGGATCCAATCAACAACAGAAACGAGAAATTAGTCCCGAACTTATTTATTAAGCCACGCTTGCTTTATCTTGATAGGTCTTCAAGACAGCATTATCGGGACGACGCACCCGACGTTCATGAACGAATGTCTTCTCATTGTTCGTGAAATGGTTAGTTGAAAATAAAGACGATATTTTTGATGGTCGTAGATAAAGTATTGTGTTCAACTGAGCATAATTAGACATTGGGACACTCATGCAAAATTGTAACGAAACTCACGTGATTTTCGTAAGCAAGCACTTGTGTCCTAATGTCTCAAATTATGTTACAATTGGTCAAAATACTATTATTTATATAATTTTATTCCTGTATACAAAATAAGAAAAGAGCATACTTATGTTATTATGAATGAAGGGACTTTCTGTGTCTATTAATGTTTTATTTTAAATTCTCGCGTTTTGTTCACATTATAATATATATTGTCGGGTCTATCGCGATCAATTTTTACCTTTTTACGAAAAGAGGGACAGCAGTTTCCCGTAGACCACGAGACATGCAACTGTCTCGAAACGTTGGGTGTCCCCCTTTTTGTAAAAAACGTAAAAATTGATTGCGGTAGACCCGATAATATGTACATATTATAATCTATTAATGTTATTATGAATGAAAGACTGTCTGTGTCTATTAATCGCCACACTTGCGTCCTCATTTTGCTACGGCGTAGCAAGAACTAAGATTCCGTAGTTTTTCTGCTTTGTTGTAGTTTATGGATGCATATACGCGTCATAAGTGTATATTTTAGATTTCTCTTTGACCTTTTCTGGAATAAGTATCACTGTCAATTGCAAAGTTAACACAATACGTAAAATTTAATTAAAAAAAATATGTTCACGTCTAACCATGAGAAACGGCTAGCTACCCTCACCATATAATCACATATACAAAATGCAACATAAAAATCTAATCTGCAACAAAACCCGCTGCACCCGACATATTTCACACTGACGCAAAAAACCGCTCTCTAAACGCCACATTGGCTTATCAGTGACAGGCTTATAATGAAACACACGTCGTGCGGGCCCGAACCCGGGACAAACACGTTAACTTATTAAAATGGTAATTACACCGCGGCCGCGGCTCTGGCACGTGCCGGCTTGTGACTCGTTGGACTTTTTGTTGGACCCTTGTTAAATACCTGTATTTTTAATAAAAAATAAAAAATAACCTCTACTCATAAAATTAATGTTGGTTAGTCAAAAGTCAAAACTCTGCAATTACCTAACCCTCTTATAGAAAAATAATAGAAATAGATCGCAATACAGATTGTGGTTCCGATCTATCTTACAGATAAATCAACAAATTTGAATTAAGCTTTTTAGGAGAATAATATATTATGATTTGGGTAACACAAAGACATAAATCTACTTTTTATTCTGAAAATATAGACGATGAAAATTCAAGAACTGTAAGAGGTGTTTAGAAAGCCGAAAATATCAAAAGCTTGACAACTATTTCATTGTGACCAATGAACATCGGATTTTGGATCACAGAATTAATTAACGTGTGATAAATTTAAGTACATACCTAAATAACCCTATTATAATGAAAACTGTGGTATACACATGTTATGATTACATAAGGAGGTAATATTTTTCAAGGCACAAACAGAAAGTTTAGTGAGGTGACGTACTCATGCGACAATTTTGTGCGGAATTTTCGCGTTCCTCTGAAAGGATATTACGATATTTTGGAGGGAAATAGTTTCGTAAGGATTCGACCTAAATTATTGTCTTATATTTATAGTAACTACATCTTAATATTTTACCATAAAACGCAATGTGGATTCACAAGAAAACAACATAAATCAAAAAGAGAGAACTGGAAAGTTTTGCGAAGGTATAAATGACTAAGTAAGTTTTCATTTTATCAGCATGTTTTTAGGGTTTCGTACACAAAGGGTGCCAAATGGGACTCCGCTGTCTATCTGTCTGTCTGTCCGTGCGTCTGTCACAGGGGTCTACAGCTTCAGCCATTGTATGTAGGCAGTTGACATTTTTACGCAATACCTGTTACTATTGCCTCTATCAAGGTAAGTAATACAAAATAAAAATTAAAGTCCCAAGGGGTTCCCCATACGAACAACCTCTAAAAAGTATTTTTTTTTAAAGTTAAAGTGTCCCTTATCTCTGAAACAAGAGGATCGAAAAATATGTTTTTTTTTAAATAGTTATGTAAAGATAAAATAGGACAAATATAGCGATTAAGATTTTAGGGTTTCGTACTTAGCGGGAACTACGAATTGTTAGTCAGGCGCTAATATTTTGGCGGCTTGTTTGTGTCACCTTAATGTTGCTATGACATCTATATTGTTGTAATTTTTTTAGGGTTTCGTCACTGTATCGTGCAGTGGTAGTGTGCGAGTCCGACTCGCACTTGGTATTTTTTTCTGTCTTTGTGACCGCTGCTATTTTAAGCGCCACTTTTTGCCTGTGTCGAGTTAGATTCTGACATCGTTAGTTAGTTATTCAGACCTTCAGACGCCGTTTGTTCATTACGCACGGTACAGTTAAAAAAAGGTAAAAAAAATATATAATTTATATATTAATGTTATTTGATCGGATAAATTTTCCTAGGATACAGATATTTTTTTTAGTAGGATTAGATAATAAATTTACTATGACATATTAACGGGCAGGAAGACATTAGATTAAATAAGACTGAGATAGATAGGAAGACAGTTCACATTTAGGGGACAATTTAAAAATATATGGTCGTCTGCGAGACCGCAGTGACAGAGAGGAGAATATCTTAGTTTGAATTTACACATCCGCATAGGAGTACAAGAGTGACTAACATGAGAACATTTGTCAAAATTCTCTTGATTCAAATCGACTCTTGTCATCCATCACCATCTCGTCCATCAGCCTAGTTCGTCCACTGCGGGACAAAAGCCTTTCCAGGACTTTGCCACTCCCGGCGGTCATCCTGGAAGAATTTCCCATACTCACACACGCTGGGCAGGCGGGTTGGTGAGCGCGGTACCGGAACACTCGCACCAGTGACGCCGCTGCCCGTCACCAGTCTGTTCCATATAAGGCCCGGCTATTAGGGATGGATATACCGCCATTCATCGGTCCCAGGCATGGTGGGCCTCCTAGTTTTTGCCTGTGAGCTGTCCTCTTACTCTCCCCCGGATTACTTCGAGGGGGTCTCCAAGTAAGATGGTGGTACCTCCACAGTCGAGCCCGGAATCAGCTCTACCATCTTGTCAAATTTTCTAAATTTAAAGACCCATGGGCGGGAAATGATTTTAGGTTGTATTTGACAGAAAGTTATCGTTTCACTGTGAATGGCTGATTTTGCCAGTTGATCAGCAATTTTATTACCTTTGATCCACACGGCATGACACTTACTTATGTCACGGTTTGAACCTGTTAATTATGAGAAAAGGAAACGATCTAGCGTAAGTTTTATATACTCATCTATATTAACGAGCATCATATCTTTGACTGAAATTAGCTTTTGTGAAATTGTAGGTAGGAAAATATATGTGCGCGCAGCAACCCCTGTCGGTCGTCGCGTGCTGTATCGTGATTTGCGAATACCGTTCACAGTCATCCGTGAACCCAAACCAAAATTAAGTCGAGTCAAGTCGAGTTGAACCGATTCGACTCGGTCCGACCGGCAATGTGTCGGTGCTTAGCAATTACCGAGTAAACGTGAATCATGCGATTGACCTCACTCCAATCTCACCACCGACCACCTCAGCCGTTCGACGGCACTCTTCAGACGGTGAAGGGTCAAATCACCACTTCGTGTTTCTTAGCACAATACAAAATAGACTCACCGGTAGATACGTTCCAGGAGATGGAATGAGCCGGAAACGGTGTGTACGTGTGCATCCCTAGCTAAATGTGTTTAAATATTCATAAACTACCAAATATTATAATTATATGTGTGCGGCTCCCAGAGTACTCAATTCCAACAATTCCTCCTGGTGTGTTCCTCAAAAAGAATGGCTTCATCCGAGCAAATCGACCCGAGGTGACGTCACTCTTATCTTTCAATATGGCTGGCCACAAAGTTATACGTAGCCGTTCTCAAATATTACTTGACCGTTCTCCCGACACCAGCACAGTCGAAACAACACACAACACATTCATGGGAAACGCGGTAAGCGGTCAGAATTATATACTTATTATAGAATATAATTATGACGCGAGAATTATCCCAATTTTAAACAATTCTTTCGTAGCAAATCAAATCCAAAAGACAGATCGCGGTCAAGTCGCAATAATGACTAACTTCACCGTCACGCCAGACCGAGAAGCGTCAGCCGTTGATTTTTCGTCATCTACCCCCAGATCAGGTACAATTTTGCACGCAAACTAAATATCGCTGGTCAATATTTGAACTATTTCAAACAATATATGAAATGTCTCCCTGGGTCCCAGATATTTTAATATCTACAGTTACTTCAGGTAAGTATCCAAAATATATTTAAGGTGTATTCTATCAAGAATTTCTCTGGTAGAAAACACAATAAATATCTATAGTAAATATATTGTCTTCCGAGAAACAAGTATGAACAATAAAAAGTTACTTTCGCTAAGTTATTATTGCTTTTCCGTTTCAGTTCATGAAGTGAACAAGGAATGTTATTTGGTTTATTTTTGTTCGGACAATAACATTCATACATATACCTATTTATGTGTAGACAGGTATATAATACTTAGGATAGTAATATATCGTAAATATATTAATGTTTGTACACGTATATAATACGGGAAATCATTTAAAGTGTCGATAAAATAATAGTCGATAATCAACAGCAAAGTACTATGATGTACACGTTTGCACGTGTGCACGTTTATATTTATTGAGGCCGGAGAAATCAGTTCTGCTCCAACGCTTTCATCTTATACTACTCTATCCCGCTTAGTGAAAGCGGCTCGCTTAAAAAACTTGCGATTTTGAGGTTTTTTTATTTATTATTTTGGAATAAGAGGGATGGATTTTTAATATGACAGCCGTTTTATATCGTTCATTTTGATATAAATTGTATTGTCCAAACATAGTATAAAGTAAAAAAATATATATACAAGGTGAATTTTTGATCATCGTCCAAAATCATACTGGTGGCTTGGTAAGTGATCAGTATTAACTGTAATTAAAGCATTTAAATCGCTTAACTTGAAAAAAACCGAGGACTTATGGGGCCTATCTGTGAAAGTTATAAGTTCTGTTATTGATTTAATAGCTCCTTATTTGGCATTAATTTTTAATAAATGTGTAGATGATGGTATCTTTCCTGACTTAATGAAGTTTAGTAAATTGATCCCCCTTTTTAAATCAGGCGACCACGGGGACCCTTCAAACTATAGACCTGTGTCAGTTTTACCGGTATTGAGTAAGGTTTTTGAAAAAATAGTTTTTAATCAATTGTTATTTCATTTTAATTTAAATAAGTTACTTCACTGTGAACAATATGGATTCACTAGAGGGATGTCAACCACAGATGCAGGAGTTGCTTTAGTTAAGCACATTTTTGATGCTTGGGAAGAAAAGCAAGATGCATTTGGTGTATTTTGTGACCTCTCGAAAGCCTTTGATTGCGTTAATCATGAAACACTCTTATGTAAATTGGATCACTACGGAGTGAGGGGCAAATCTTTGGCGTTATTGAAGTCATATCTTAGTGATCGTATTCAAAAGGTAGACATTAACGGGGTAAAATCAAGTGGAGCATTAGTTAAAATGGGTGTCCCGCAGGGTTCCATATTAGGGCCCTTGCTGTTTTTAATTTACATAAATGACCTTCCATATTTAGTTAAAGACTTAACGAAGATAGTATTATTCGCAGACGACACGTCACTTATTTTTAAAGTTAATAGACGTAAAGATATCCTTGACGGCGCGAATACAACTTTATCACTGGTGCTTGATTGGTTTACTGTAAATAATTTAGTTTTAAACGCAAAAAAGACAAAGTGTATAAAATTTACGTTACCAAATGTAATTCAAGTGGATGGTAATTTGCTTTTGCAGGGGTCCAAGCTGGAGTTAGTTAACGAAACAAAGTTTTTAGGCATTACGGTAGACTCTCGTCTTCAGTGGGGTCCCCACATAGAAGCCCTATGTGGTAGACTTAGTTCGGCCGCATACGCTGTTAGACGCATAAGACAAATTACTGATGTAGATACTGCTAGACTAGTCTATTTTAGTTACTTTCACAGCATTATGTCATACGGCATGCTGTTATGGGGTAGAGCCGCGGATACAGACGCAGTCTTTGTTTTGCAGAAGAGAGCAATTCGGGCTATTTATAATATGAAGCACCGGGATTCATTAAGACAAAAGTTCAAAGAAATTAATATATTAACGGTTCCTTGTGAATATATTTACCAAGTCCTTAGATATGTCAGAAAAAATGTTGAGTCTTTCCCAAGGCTTGGTAAGCAACATTGTAAGGAGACCAGAAATAAGCATAAACTGGCTTTTCCAAAAATCAGACTCGCTAAGGTGAGTACCTCTTTTGTAGGACATGGTATAAGATTTTACAATAAACTTCCAAAGGAGGTCCTTACTTTGTCAGAGAATAAGTTTAAACTGTATATTAAGCAGGGCCTATTGAAAAAGGCATATTATAAAATAAATGAATATTTGGATGATGGTGAAGCATGGTGTTACAGTGATAATGATACTCGTAGTAAGTTATAATTTAATTAAATAGTATAATTTCTTAACTTATGATTCCTCTAAGGTGTAAACATTAATTGATTATAGACTGTAAAAGGAAAAGGACTATATGAGACAGGTAGACAAAGATATATATGTTTTTCTTTTTTTCATTAACCTGAATTCCTACTGTCTTGTATTTTCTTATCCCTTGGTTAAAGTAGATATAAGTCATATATTGTATAGTATAAGTTTTATGTTGAAAAAAAGACATGATCTTGCTAAGTTTCTTGCCCTTCTTCTTAGCAAGACTAATCGAATGGGCGGAGGTAGGCATGTATTTATATATGTAACCTATTAGTATGTAGTATATAGGATGGGATTTGGTCGGCCGCCTGGATTCGTGCTGGGGGCTCGGTTGGTGATCACTGAACCTTGTTCCTGGTCCCTGGCCGGGTCTCCGGTATGGGTTCGGGCGGCTGATTGGATTTTACCTCGTATAATA
This sequence comes from Ypsolopha sequella, assembly GCA_934047225.1. Classification (NCBI taxonomy): domain Eukaryota; kingdom Metazoa; phylum Arthropoda; class Insecta; order Lepidoptera; family Ypsolophidae; genus Ypsolopha; species Ypsolopha sequella. The sequence continues at coordinate 30,786,355 of OW203987.1, read as the reverse complement.
TATATTTTACCTATCATTTTAATCGTAAATATATTGCTACATAAATTAAATAAACCTTTAATTTAGTTCATGTACATTTATTATTCTATTACATATATTTTCTTTATTAGATTAAATTTGACGTGTAAAAAGTGTATATATCTATACCTGCTTTGCAAAATAAACTATTTGAATTTGAATTTGAATTTGTATCATGGATCAATAACAATTTTGGTGAAATTCGTAAAATGAAATTTCGACTCCCCATAGTGATTCACTCGGGAGTGGAACTGAATTTCTATGGGAAGCCGAAATTTCAATTTACGAATTTCACAAAAATTGTTACTGATCCAAGATACTGATCACTTATTAAGCCTCCAGTATGAATTTGGACGATGATCAAAAAGTCACCTTGTTTGTATACCTATATATCCTTGCGATTTTATGGGTTGCAGGAAACTGCAAGTAATTGTGTATCAAATGGCTGCAATATAAGGATAAATGACTTATACGACATAATTATTTTTTGCACAATTTAAATCCTTGTTATTTTCAAATAATACAAAGTTTATCCGAAAAAACCCGAATACCCCCGCCTTAACATTTTGTATTGCCTAATTTTAAAATCAATCAATATAGGGCACTTTTATTCTAAAAACGGGCCCTATATTTTAGTAAAGTAGAAAAATTATGTTAATATTTTTATGTTATTAGAACATTTAAATTATGTTAATCCGTGTAAAAACTTAAATATGTCAACCCGTAATATTATTAAAACTCGCGTGCGCTGACATACTAAATTATTATTACAAGCGGCTTGAACACTCACGTGTGGTTGTTGTTGACTATATGTCAACCATGAACGTATGAAGGATCGGACACCGTGTCGCTAACTAATAACTGATTCACAACAATGGCGGCGGCTCAAAGTGCATGTGTGTGTGCTGGGTTGCCAACTGATACCAATTTCCCCAGAAAATAGGTTAGCACTATAAATAATACTATTGTCGCTTGATGGCGCTGTAATACGAATCTAAACCAAGTCGTACAAACGACGCTGGATTTGGAGGGAACCAAGTCGTTTTCACCTCTACTCTCTCTAATTATATTTAACCAATCACTCCTCCATACTTGGTTTCTTTTTGGAAGTCTAAAAAAAAACACATTACGTATATATTTTTTTAATAATTAATGTAATTTAGACTACCTAACTTGCGCGTGTATGCCTGTGTCGAAATTTGTTTAGCTCAAGCCCTTTGGTGTCGTGGGTATTTTTTATCTGAGCGGAAAAATTTTACAAACAGACAGACGTTTCATTTCATCATATCTATAGAGATGACCAACTGAAACAAAATCTATTGATCGACACACTATTTTAAACAAAAAAAGAATCATCCAAATCGGTTTAGAAATGACGAAGTTATGGAGCAACTTACAAAAAAATATGTGTAGAAAAAAAAAAGGTGAGTTGACAACTTTCTCTTTTTTGAAGTAGGGTTTAAACGAAGATAAAAAAAAATATCGATTCCACTCGAAAATCTATCACCGACATTTTGTGGTGAGTGATTTGCATTTGTATTTAATGGCAACACTGGCTAATTGTCACGAGTATGACAATTGAACTAAAGTCTCACGGATTAAGGCATTTTGAATCATATCACAGAGACAATAAAGTCTTTGACGTAGGACTTCAGTGGTGGCGCGGACTTTAGGTTTTGAGTTCCAAACTGAGCAGATTCATTTCATGTAAAAACACGTTAAAGAAATGGAAATACGTTAAAAATCGAATAACTTACCTATGAAAGCTAATTACCTGACATTTTTTCATATATCCGTTATTATTTCTGCAAGATTTGACCACGCAGGACGGCATATTCGAATTTTTTTAAGTACGACGTCATCGCGTTTCGCCGGGCAAGGTTCGCTGCAGAATGGCGGTTGATTAGCTTATGTTTTTTGTATGTTTGCGTGCGGTTCGTCCGTACAAGCGAGTGGGCTTATCATGGGGTACCTCAATATTCTGTTAGCGGCGCGGAATCCGCTACGTCCGTGATGTCAACCGTTTCACCGATACTTTGACGACGCAGCTAACGCTCAGCCAACGAGCCGCACGTGCAGCTCGTCGATCGGCGGTTACCAGTGCCCTTTGACTAAAGCATACCGTAGACATGGTACCGGGCCTCGATAAGTGGCAGAGCAAATCTAACACAAATCGTAGCAGTTCGCTCTAGTCGCTCGCGGAATGTCTTGGAGGATAGCTGTGCATTATACCCGAGTGATTATTGTTGTTTTACGCTGAAAATGCCTGGATGCGCTTTTGATAAGTGCAAAACTTACTACTCAAAATCTAAAAAACATGATGGAGTCACATATCATGCGTAAGTATGTCAAAAAGTCTTTGCTTTTAATTATTTTTGTTTAAAAGCAGAATATTTTACGGAGATCGACCCGAGACCGGCTATTTCAAAACACAACCAGTTGAATGGTCCGAATTATTCTAGTAAACTCCCCGCGGTGGCCTATTAGTTCAGCAGGAGAGGGGGGCGGGGTAGCGCTCCTACGCGATACGTAGATTGGCCGACACCAACAAAGCTCATCGCAGGTATTCGCGTCGTTTTTGAGTAGAGACATAGTAAAACCAGAACAGTAGTTTAACTTCAAGCAAAGGTACATCGCGCGGCTAATATGTGTGCGTGCTAGTACGCATGAACTACAGTACGCACACAACAGCAATATCTTAGTATACAAGGTAGGCGCTAGTCGGGGTCACGCCGCGATCGCGCTCAGTCAAGTCTCTCGAACAAGCCGCCACGCCGCGAGCCGCGCGTCACCGACCAATTCAAATATGTTGACAGCACGCAATCATAACGCAATCGAACATATTAGGGTGTCTTCGGATGCCTCAATAATAATTCCTCAAATCCAGAGTTATCGTTCTTCTCAATATCTACTCAACAAGAAAGGTGAATAAGAATTGATGGTATATATAAATAATAATGTGAAATGTAAACCGTATTTTCTTTGTTCACATTTAACATAGGTACCTATGATCATAACTGTGCTATGTTTGTTAATTATTCAAGGTGTTTTTAAACATGGAGCTGATATGGTTGAAATCACAAAGATTTTTTAATTTTAGACTAGGACCCAATGTTTGATTAGATACTTGAATTTTATTATGTACTTTAACGAATTTAACTGATTAGTTTAGGTAACAATCACAAAGATTTTTAAGCAAAGGCGTCGCCAGGGGCGGCAAGATGACATAAATTGTAGGTAAAATAAACAAATTTTAAGTTTTTAACATGGGTTTCTCGCGAATTTTTCGACTACTTTATTACTAAAATCATAAAAGTTTTTTGAATCTCTAGGGGGGACAGCTACCCCCTTCCCCCCTTTGATGATGCCCATGTTTTTAAAGTAAAGTTCAGGAGCCAATATTTTTTCTTACAATAATTAAGATAAGCAAGTAAGATTTCTTTATGAATTATAGTGTCTATATGTTTATTATGTATGATAGTAGGTGGTATCATAGTAGTAGGTATGTTTGTTTGGATGTTTCACTACGTCGTCGATTGATACCTCATTTGTCATAATCGGCTTCAAAACATTTTCAGTATTGATTTTTTATTAGCTACGAAAATAGAAGAAGGGACAACCCTGCAACAGTAGGTATTTAAGTCTTGTACGGGGCGTGAGTTAAACTACTGTTCTGGTTTTACTATGGTAGAGATTTGTGTGACGGTAGCCGGTCTTCCTTTATGCTTTAGTCAAAGCCAGTGCCTGTTTGACAACGACGGTGAATGCCGCGTCGTCGTCCTACGAAACTCGCCTTGATTATGCCGAAATTGTATCCGTGAAACTGTTGGCATATAGTCAACAACAATAACACGTGTGTGTTCAAGCCACATGTATTAATAATGTTAACCCGTGTTAAAACTTAAATATGTTAACTTCTTTTAAAATTCTTATACTCGTATGTTAACCCGTGTAAAATCTTAAAACCGTACTTAAAACAATTCATCACATAACAGAAATAACAGTTTTTAGTTTCTGCATGCGGCAAACATAATTGAAAAGGTGCATATCTCTGCAGACGTATTAGAGAGAATGAATGAAAGTAGAGTGACGAATTAAATTTATGGTGCAAAAGTGGAAGGTAAAGCTCAAATTCAAATAGTTTATTTTGCAAAGTAGTTATACAACGTGTAACAGAAAGGTGTAACCATATTTGAAGAGCTTATTCATTCAATGGTATAGAACAAATTTTACTATGGAACAAAACCTGTATCTCGAAAAAAATAAAATATTTTACTGTTTCATAGAAAAATGCAATTATACTAGGAAATTATAGGGAATTATACTAGGTACTTAACTAAATTATAAACTACTGTCATGACAAATATCATTATCACTTTAACAAACACCAGCATGTGTCATCCAAATATTTATTTATTTTATAATATGCCTTTTTCAGTAGGCCCTGCTAATAATAAACTAATATACAGTTTAAACTTATTCTCTGACAGAGGACCTCCTTCGGAAGTTTATTGTAAAGTCTTATACCATGTCCTACGAAAGAGGTACTCACCTTGGCAAGTCTGATTTTTGGAAAAGCCAGTTTATGTTTATTTCTGGTTTCTCTACAGTGTTGATCGCCAATCCAATCAAGCGGCCCAACCTAGAAGGACATAAGCTTACAATTTGGCGACATACTGGGGAAGGGCAAAGCCGAAAGTACCCGAAATAGAAGAGCTTGTATTACTAGATTGATGGATGTAGAAGAAGCGGAAGAGCAGGATCGTAGCAGATGGAAATCTTTAATAGTCTTTACCTACCCCTCTAGGAGACATGCTTGAGTATGTATATCTATTTAAAACGTTCCAGCATCTCAATTCGTATCCTCATTATGCAGCTGCCGTTCCACTTATAAACACAGACATAAACCGTGCCCGAGTAGATTACTCTCTTTCATCACCTGCAGCCGGTAATGGGCGCCACGTGACTTACTCTGACGGCACCTTCGTCGTTCTGTAGCTGTGGCAACACTGTCGGGACAAACGTTAGTGGCGCTGTCGTTTGAGATCAGATCGGATATTCTGGCATGATTTTTAAGATTTTTGTTAGGAGTTTGTTGTATTTAAATATACCAATGTGGGATAGAAATCTAAAAAAGTAAATTTCCATCTAAACATCTTTGACACTAGCCCGTAACCTCTCATTGTAGATAGATTATTGATCAATTTTTGCTGGGAGCTATCTTGATTTCAAAATAAGTCGTTATTATCAAACTTTTATACAACGATGAAAAGATCCGGATAACTGCAAATTTGATTCACGCTCCAAAGGTTCCTTAAGGGTTGAGAACATTATGAGATAAAATACCATGTACTATAACTAAACTATATACAATATATACTGAACAGAAAAAATAAAATAAAATTACAGTTTTCTTAAAAAAATAATGCTTTTAGATAACTTTTTCTGCTATAAAAGTACAATTACGTTAAGTAAAAAGGCAAAGGGAACTTATTCCATAGCGTCATGCATGACTAAGGTGTTTTAATATCTTATACCAAAGAGGTTTTATATGAAATTGCCTATACGTACAAAACAATACCCGCCCGATTAAGGAGGTTGGAAGTTAGGACGAGGTTAGGAGGTCAGGCGTTAGAATAGACACCACTAGAATGAGGACCTGGAATTAGGACGATTCTTACTGAAGGTCGTTGCGGGTGGCGGCAGGATAAGGAGGACGGAGGACCGTCAAGAGTGGCGAAATCTTGGAAAGGCATATGTCCAGCAGTAGACGAACACAGGTGAGTGTGTGTGAGAAAATTTGTTTGTTTACTGTCCGATGTGTATCTGTGCTGGTTTATCCGGATATGTAATGCATTTTGGTTTTCGCCTATATTAGGATGCCGGGCAGTGTCGGCATTCCTATAGGTATATGTAATTTTCTGTTATGCTTGTGGTGTTGGGTTGTGTTCTATATGTGTTTGTAGTGTAGTATGTGTTGCTTTGTATGGCTGTATTGATTATGTATGATACATGTTTTACAACGTTAGTTTTTCCATTTACATGCTTGTCTTTATTTTAGCAATGTTTTTGATTTTTCGTAAATTTCCTCAAACTATTTACTTGAAAAATATGCCACAAAAAATTCAAATCTAAATTGTTTTACAATTCTGATGTGTCATATTTTCATATGACACCACCTTTTTATTGTATAACATAGAAAAATTTTTTTTTTGACTCACACACCAAAGAGTAATGAAGTTTCGACAATCAGCTTTGTTACAATTTTAAATTTCAACTTTGTCTCGGAGAAATGTGACTGTAATATACAGATAAATAGATTGAGTCGTTCCATTTTTTAATTTTGAGTAGGGAACCCTAGACAGAGGTTCTTCAATAGCTGTTTGCTCTTATTTCTTAAGCCATGCTAGAGCAGTCACGTATTTTTTTTCTTCGTCAAGTAAGCTACAGTCATTTAGTTCACAAATTATCCGCGTGCTGCTTTGCATTGAGCAGGTTCTAGTGTTTGTACTGACTGAAACTGAATTAGTTTGACCGATCAATCTCTTTAGGAATAATGTTGTAATATGTAGAATTTGCAATGATATTATAAATCTATTCGAGTAGTACTAACTACTTGAAGATTTGTTATTTGGCTTAGAACTTTACAGAAAAGGTTTATAAAACGTTTTGTGTGACTTTCTGATATCATAAAGGGGTATGAACTGTAATAATATAAATGAACTTTAATAATAATAAACTTTAAAAGGTTTCGCTTTAAAATTGATACTTTGCAGTATAATATTAATACCTCCAGCTTTAAAATTTGTCTCCTTTGAAATAATTGTTTGCAATATAATTTTTCGAGGAGCGAAGCGAGGAAATGCGTGTTAGGTTTACATGTAAGATAAAATAAGGAGTCGAGCGTAGTGGAGCGAGCGACGTCATTTCCATGTACGGTCTCATTCTTTTAGCTTTCTGCTGCTTTATATTCCGGTCTAGAGACGCTTGACAGAGATATCGTATTTGCCCAATGGACTAGTATCCAAAACCGTTAAGGCGATATGTAAAAGTTTTAGCGTCCCTGTTACTCCATATGCGAAAAAACCCTCAGTGCGAAAGGGACGGATTCGTGGAAAAGTAGCAAAAAGTTGGTTTTTTATTAATATAAAATGTACTAAAAATGCTATCAAAATTTCGTTTAACCAGGTCCTAGATACTGTTAAAACCCATCTAATAAAATATAATTGCAGTCCATATGTTATTCTAAATTGTCAAACCAGGAGAATTGGTGTCGATAAAGACCTCATTTCAATAAATATTTCTATCGAGCCGAAATTCTCCAATCGCGTTTCTGTTTTAACAGATCCCTAGAGAAAGATTCCAAAAACAATATACTATTTTATCAAAATTATACATTATTTACCGAAGTAGATATAGAAGTTCTAAAAGCGTCGATTTTTTTCCGTAGCGCCTTAAACAAGTTAAATAAAAATAAAGATATTGTTTTGGTTGGTTTGATTGTTGTGTTGTATTATACCTTGTATTATTTATTTGTTGTGTCCTACTTTTTTTTTATTGTTATTTCCATCAATTTTAAAGTAAGTTTATCCCTATCATAAATAATTGAAACAGATTATAAATAATAATATGAATAAAAATGTATTAATTATTTTTGAGATATATGTATTTCGAATAATTATTATTTCGTCAATTATATTAATATTTCGTCCTCTCGTCGGTATTTTTTCATTTCGAGTGACGACGACCACAAGTCGGTCGAAATATATCTCGAAAATAATTAATACTTTTTTATTTATATTTAAAATCTGTTTAAAATAATTAAAAGCTAAAAATGGCTTTAAAATAATATTTATTCAATTAATCCAATTTGTGCCTTGAATATAAATTTTATTTAAAATTGTGAAAAACCGTACGATCATAAATTATCAGCGGTTTTATTTTCCAAAAGTTCTATTTTCTATAGTAGAATCGGTTTTAGTACTAACAAAAGGCTGTTCAGAATGAATTGTAATAAAACCGATTGAAAAATCGTTATCGGTCTTCCACAGCCACGCTCTAAAACTAACTTTTAAATTCTTTTATTTGTTTTGTTTATTTATTCACCAGTCAAATCCAAAATTACTTTAAAATGTTATTTGGCTTGAAAAAAATGAAATAAAATAAACAGAGTCTAATACGAACCTGCTTATTATAATTAACCTTCTCTCTATCGCTTAAAAAAATATAAAATGGTTTCGAGTTGCGACCTTTTTTTTATTATATTTTTAATATAGCCTATAAAGTGTCCCACTGCTGGGCAAAGGCCTTCCCTTGTTGATATCAAATATTGCAGCCCTGTGCTACTTTCGACCACTACGGCAAAAATGAATGCAGATCGTTCCGCCATCGTCTTAATTATTGTCTTTGATATAATATCAAAAACACCAGAATCCTATTTTTGTACGTGGCTCTAAGTTAAGTCATGCATTGGATATACACGGACATCATTTTACCAAGATTACTATGGAGCAATTGTTTAGTGGCCAAGAACAGACAAACAATCCACAAGAAAAGAACCAGAAAAAGTGCAAAGATTAGCATGTGAGATGGTATGATAATCTATTTCATACCTATAGTCGTGAAAGTCGTTTACAAGAGCATTGATTGAGCAATTGAGCAACTATCCAATATAACGGAGTTAAAATCCTAATTATCTAGTGCAAGTCTGGATTCATGATTGGACAATGATGTATGTATAGGTATATTACGTATGATACAGTGTATCTGTACTCTCATATGAATATAAAAGGTAAATTTTTTGTAAAATACAAAAATCAGCTCTGGTAAGAGAGTGTAAAACTAAACTCAAAAAGCTAGATGAAAAACCGAAACAATAGTAGCCTGGGTCCTAGGAGATCAAGGCATTGAAGGTAACAAAAAAGCAGATGAATTGGCCAGAGAAGGTGCAGAGGACAGGTTTATCAAACCTGAACCTAGGCTTCTTATTCCCGCCAAGGTCACTAACAAAGTAATAAGCCGCTTGGCTACAGAATAATCAAATCAAATCAAATCATTCTTTATTTGCTTACATAGGTAATTGTAACATACAAGTTGGTGATTGTTTAAAGTAAGTGCACTATGTTTTGCCTGTGGATAGGCATACAAATTTTTCACTTATTTACTAACATGCGTATTAAAAATAAATGTCACATAGGATCTTGTAAAAAAAAACATATATACTCGTATTAACCATTACAAATAATTGAAAAGCATTAAAATTAAAGTGATAATAACAATGAATAATAGTAATAAAAAGCATGTCAAAGAATATCATAAAAATCAAGATCAAAAAGTAATTATTGATGTTATCAACCTATATAAATTTATCATTTAAAAATTCATTTACAGAATAGTAAGACTTTTCGATCAATAGTACAAAAAGTTTCTTTTTAAATAATACTATATTTAGGTCTTTAATGCAATTCGGAATTTTATTAAAAATCTTTGGTGCCATACAAAAAATACTTTTATGCATCAATGCCGTTTTCGTTTTTTGCGAATTTAATTTATGTCTATGTTGACTTCTAATTGAGCTGGCATGATGCGTTTCGGACGCCTTTACGAATAAGTATGAATTTGTCTTTACAAAGATTGCTACTTCGTATATATAAAGAGAGGGAAAAGTAAGTATCCGCAGACTAATAAAATGGGGAATCAGTAGAAGAATGGAGGAACATCGAGGGCTGCCGATAGTCGAAGACGTTTCTCTCTGTTATCGTCTACAAAAAAGTAAAAGGTATATTCTTAACCTAAGCAGAGTCAACCTAGGTATGTTGTTAGGTACTCCTACTGACAAAGACAATACAACTGGCCACTGTAGGCTGAATAGACATCTGTCAATAATGAAGGTACAGGAGGATCCCTCGTGCACGCACTGCGGTGAGGAGGAAACAAGTAAGCACTACTTAAGTGAATGCTTTATATATCCTAACCTAAAATGGGAGATACTTGGTGATGACCACATCAAGGAGGAGGATCTCAAGTATCTTAAATACTCAGATATACTAAGATTTGCTAAAGAAGCGGAAGATTTGAGGAGGTAACGCTCCTAGGACAACAGGATACCAAAGCTACAAGCAATGGGAATTGGATGGAATAGCTTCAAATAGAGAGCTGACCATCCGCCTGTGCCCAGCAGGCGTCCCACGTCAACATCATCCTCATAAAGTTAAGCCGCACATGGAACCTAAACTATGTTTTTTTAGGGACAAGCCTTGTTAAGCAGTGTTTGTTCGAGTGTTTAAATGTTAAGTCAGCACTTGGAATACTTCTAACATAACCTCAATTATATTGAAGTTCTTAAATTCATTAAACTTTTGGGACAAAAATTTAAATTTTAATGACTGTAGCTTTCCTTTTGAAATGAGGCTGAGTTTCATTTAATATTACTTGAGGTTTAAATTTGAACGAAAATACAATTACATTTCAACACCGTCTGGTTAAAACCAAAATGAGCGTGGATCCGTCGGTATCATCAAAAATGAAATATATGCAAGGCCTGAAAGCAAACAACCATTATAGTGAGGTTATAAATATTGAAAATGTTTCGAAACCACTTTCCTTATAAAAATAAACATTAATGGGATGAACGAAAAAAACTTGTCAAGTGCGAGTGGAACTCACGCGTGAAGGGTTCTGTAGCATATTATTTTAAATGTATTTTGACCTATATTATATTGCTAGCACCGTAAACATTGCTTTTTATATTAATTAATGAATAATTATTTTTAATGAGTTTTTTATTTTAGTATGCTCTACCAAGGCATATAATGAATTGTGTTAAAACTGGAGGGTTTGCCTTGCTCCGCTCTGCTTCGCTCGGCTGTCCAAATTTATTTACATCTAAACCTAACACCGTTTGTTGTTGCACCTATTTGTGACATTTTGTTGAAGGACTTTCGATTTCATGTCATGAGATATGTTTAACTTTACGATATACCCACGGCATATACATAAATGGCACAAACTCAAAATACACTTCGGCCCTACGTAGGTTAATAATACCATCTTCAAGGGACAAATTGAAGACGCTAAGTAATAATAAAAACAAACGATAATCATCAAAAACCATATTTGATGTCGAAACATCTACAAGTAAGTACCCAAGTTTCATCAAGTGCAAAAATTTTGATACATTTTTATTAAATTTTAATATACTATAATTGTTTCATTGTTCACCGAAAGCTTACGGAGAGTACGTGCAATTAAATAACCTATTATTTCTTAAAAAAACGTAATATTCCTTATACATTTTAATTATTCCCTTGCTAAGCAAGCAAAAACAAACACTTTCCATCTACATCAATCTATAGCCGACTAGCGAGCTAATGGAGACCTGAACAGATTTGCATGATGAGGTCCTGAGAAGGTCCTGTACACGATTCGGTTTTAACGATGATGACTCCCTAACGCATGACCTCACCCACACACTCAAATTTCAACTTTATATCGAAGAGCTGAAAATACAATTTTACAGGGAAGTGAAACAGTCACTTGGATACCTAATTTGTATTCTTCATGCCCTCAACGCTGCCAAGCTTGAAAGACAAAATAATGTATTCCGCGTAGAGCGTGTAACGAAGATTAAAAAATAAGTTTTTTCCCGTCCTCCTTGATCGAAAGCTTTTGAGGGAAACTGTGTAACATTATCTGAAGGCTTCTGAGGAAAGGTCAACAGTAAAACAAAAGATTTTCCGTGACGATAATCGTGATTTACAGGAGTGAATCGTTTTTATCCGTCTCTTTTATTTTCAGTGTCATTATCCTATTTTTCCTGTTCGAATGTTTGCGCTACTATGTTTGTTTTTTGTAGCTTTTTATTCAAAATTGAGAGAATGGAACCTTTATTGTTTTATTTAACTGTCCGTCCATCTGTTTCTAACATAAACATTTCTCTTAAAAAAATATTATTTATCTACCACGTATACAAAATAAAAACCAGCCAAGCGCGGTATGGGCCTCGCTCAATTTGGGTTCCATACATGTCAATTAACCAATTAACTTTTTGTTTATTTTTTTTGGACAGAGCTTACAAACTAATTCTGTTTGGCTCCTTTTCATGTACGGGACCAACGCTAAAATCTTTGCGGGCCGATAGATAGCAGAGTGAAATTAAGGGCTCTGTTTTGCCCTTTAGGTACAGAACTCTAAAAAAACATAAGTAGGTAGAAGCTGTTACCGATGAATTGGCTGAATATACCCCCATAAACACCCTCCTTTCACTGACGATTTTAAACGTAATAGAGGGTGGGTCTTATACACGCTTTTTAGACTCGCGGTGTTTTCCTTCAGCGTCACCAAAAGATAATAAAATTCAATGAATATTTCTGAAACAAAGCTATGTCAGCTTCTGTGACCAAACAATTGTTCAAAACTTTTTGACATCGTTTCCCGAAACCGGACGTAGTGAAACGCGTACAGGAAAATGATAACTGCACAACATTGTGAACTGTGTCCACTTGCCGTGAACAGTATGTGTGCCTACACTCACTGTACGTACAGTGTGACAAAATTGCCGAGCGAAAACTTTCGTAGGTAGGTGCTACAACAAGAGTCAGATGGTTAATTGGTTCGAATAACATTTTGACTTTTATCAGGCTGACTTAAACTTGGTATTATGTTGGAAATGAAAAGTATATTTTGAAGTACGAGGAATATACGAGGTTGATGTATACAGTTACCTATATCAAACTTATTACTGACTTAGATAAATCCGTGAAGTTCGATGGCTTGTTGCAAAATACTATACCAAAATTCTATGTCTATAATAAGCGATTGTGTCAATCGAATCAACTGAAAAAGGTTTACGTCAAAGGTATTGTACACGTAGACCCACACCACAGTATAATATTATTTATAAAGTGCCCACGGTACTCAATAATAAATAAAAATGATAATAGTAGTTTATGCTACAAGGGCGCAAAGGAATAAATTACGAGGACGATTTAAAATACGAGCGTAGCGAGTGTTTTAAACGTAACCGAGTAATTTATTGCTTCTACGCCCGTGTATCATACTACGTTTTTCAATGCATAGTGTGAGGAAATGAAAACAAATATAATCTTGTGAACTTTAAATTATAATTGGCTCAAAAGGACCGTATCCAGAGCCGTTAAACAGTGGAAAAAAAAGTATAAACGTCTATGGTACACAGGAAAGGCTGCAGGTTAGCCAACCATTGTAAGCAAATTAAAAAAAAATATAATAATAAAGCCCTAGGGCAAAATAATCGACTTTTTGTTTGGTTTTGATGCATAAAAAGTGGGCCTTTACGAGCACATGCATTGAAAACTACTATTATACAGTGCCGACGGTAGTCAATAATAAATAAGAATAATAAATATTTCTAAGTAAGATTAGCCTCTCTGTATATGTTTGTGTGTATGCGTATGCGTATATTACTCTTAGGCCGATTGAGAAGCCTTTCAAGAGGGACAATGTTAGACGGCAGCAACATTTTCGGCAACGGCTTTTCTTTCTAATTTATAGCGTCGACACTAACTAATGAATTAATACTGAATTAAATTCAAATCAAATCTGAATTTATTTATTGAAAACTAAATTATTACAAAGCCATTATAAACTTACAATTAAAAATTTACGTTATAAACTATCAAATAAAAATAATTACATGCATTAAAATAATTCACATAACAAAATCTTAAACAGTATAATCGACAGTATTTGGCTTAATTGAGCCCTGAGGTCTACGTTACTAAAAACTGTGTTGTAGACTCCAGTCTCCCCCAGCTAGTTTCATGTTAGTAAAAACTGTGTTGTAGACTCCAGTCTCCCCCAGCTAGTTTCATGTTAGTAAAAACTGTGTTGTAGACTCCAGTCTCCCCCAGCTAGTTACATGTTAGTAAAAACTGTGTTGTAGACTCCAGTCTCCCCCAGCTAGTTACATGTTAGTAAAAACTGTGTTGTAGACTCCAGTCTCCCCCAGCTAGTTTCATGTTAGTAAAAACTGTGTTGTAGACTCCAGTCTCCCCCAGCTAGTTACATGTTAGTAAAAACTGTGTTGTAGACTCCAGTCTCCCCCAGCTAGTTACATGTTAGTAAAAACTGTGTTGTAGACTCCAGTCTCCCCCAGCTAGTTTCATGTTAGTAAAAACTGTGTTGTAGACTCTAGTCTCCCCCAGCTAGTTACATGTTAGTAAAAACTGTGTTGTAAACTCCAGTCTCCCCCAGCTAGTTTCATGTTAGTAAAAACTGTGTTGTAGACTCCAGTCTCCCCCAGCTAGTTACATGTTAGTAAAAACTGTGTTGTAGACTCCAGTCTCCCCCAGCTAGTTTCATGTTAGTAAAAACTGTGTTGTAGACTCCAGTCTCCCCCAGCTAGTTACATGTTAGTAAAAACTGTGTTGTAGACTCCAGTCTCCCCCAGCTAGTTACATGTTAGTAAAAACTGTGTTGTAGACTCCAGTCTCCCCCAGCTAGTTACATGTATTTAATTAACAATGCTCATATTACGGTTTAATTTTTAAAAGTTAAGTATATAAATATAAAAAGAGTTTATAAACGACACAATGGAAGCTACTCTTATGGAAGTTTTATATATATATTATAATTATTAGTTTTCTGACTATTTATAAACATGCCTTCAATTTTAATTTGTGTAGGGTCTTAGCTTGTTTTAATATGTACAGGGTTTTAGCTTGTTTTAATTTGTATGGGGTCCTAGTTTCTTTTAGCTTGTTTTAATTTGTCCTAATTAGTCTTTGTCATTGTCTTAGCTTGTTTTACACCAAATAAAATATGTTTATGAGTTATATCGTGAACAATCACTTCCCAAGCCTAGGAAAATATATATATATATCGGCACAACATGAATCCCCGAGGGGGTGTCAGAGGTGTTCCTGAACCCTATCGCCGTTCTTTGGGTACAAAAACATGCTTTTGAGGGCATCACGATGTTTCACTTTACCGTTCAGTATCAGGTGCTACAAATACTATGCACATAAGTTCCGAAAAACTCATTGGTACATTCCTGACCAGGATCGAACCTGGGTCTCAAGAATGAGAGGCCAGCGTTCTACCACCTGAGCTACCGCCGCTTATTTTTAAGCTTTCCAATTTTTCTGTAATAACTCAAGTTCCCAAAAAAATTATCTAGGGTCTAGAGTTTCAAGGTGACCAAAAATATAATTTTGTTCGTTCAAAGCATTACGTTTCAATAACTGCATACATTCGACTTTATTCCCCCGTATTAAAGATAAAAATAGCACCCCAAAAGGGCAAATTGTGATAGAAAAAGTTGTAATTGAAATCTAAGCCCTAGATTATAACTTGTCAGACTGAGGACTTGGTGGTATTATTTTTAACGTAAAAGTTGTTGTAACATTGAATATCTGGTGGTCGTACGTAACTGTGTTTTAATGCGAGTATGGCAAGGAAAACAGCATTAGAGTTGAGTAAATAAAATATTGATTTGTTAGACACGTCTAAAAAATATTGACAAAATATCGATTTGTTAAACACGTCATACAGCATCGACAAAACATCAATTTGTTAGACACGTCATGCAATATCGACAATATATCGATTTGTTAGACACGTCATTCAATATCGACAGAATATTTAAAATCTGCTTACAAAGCAGCCATAAAAACTTCTTGGCCATTTAACCATAAAATAGCTACTATCACAGTTTGAATATCTCTTGAATTAGTAATAATTTCGCCAAGTGCGAGTAGGACTCGCGCACAAAGGGTTCCGTATCACCTCACTTTTCAGTTATAGAACCCTAATAACATGGTAGATAACAGCAATGTCTGACATCGCAACACCAAGGTGACACAAAACAAGCCGCTTAAATGGTAGCGCCTGACAAACAATTCGGCTCGCGCTGTGTATAGAGCCCTATTTTTTTATTATACAAGGTGACTTTTTGATCATCGTCCAAATTCATACTGGAGCCTTGGTAAGTGATCAGCATCATGAATCGATATCAATTTTTGTAAAATTCTTATAATTAAATTTCGACTTCCCATAGTAATTTACTCCCAGTCCTGAGTGAATCACTATGAGGAGTGGAAATTTAATTTTATGAATTTTACAAAAATTGTAATTGTTTCATGATGCTGATCACTAACCAAGGCTCCAGTATGAATTTGGACGATGATCAAAAAGTCACCTTGTATAATAATATTGTTTTACTTTAGAGTGTCTACAAAAATCTGACCGAATTTGAAACATGAGAGCTGAAACAAAAATAACGTTGAAAATATGCTACTTTCTTGAGGAATTTTGTATGAGTTTAATTAATTATGAATTTTTATTATTTGCTATGTTACACGCTACAGTATCTCGTATTATATAAAAATTTCAACAAGCTATTTATAACCTGTGGTGGTATGGTAGACAGACAGATGGACAGACAGACAGCGGTGGCTTAGTAATAGGGTCCCGTTTGGTATTCAGATACGGAACCCTAAATATAAGAAATTTAAGAAAAGTCTTTATACACAATTCTATTGCAAAATAGTGGCAACATGAAAATCGAAAATGATAACCGAAACGAGTATAACCTGTGTCAATTGACCTTGAGATTCAAAATATCTACCCGCTTTGGCTGAACTGTCAGCATAGATAGACCAAACATTCACCTGAGATGTTTACGTCACAGTATGGGATTTGACCGATAGACAATATACACATTGACTCTTAGAACATTGACTGTTGTTTTCAATGCTACTTGTATTTCTATGTACGAATATAAAAGGAAATAGTGTTTAAGTAAAAGGTGGTTACTTCCGGTCACCATTTATATTACCAGGTCTTTTAATTCGTGTTATAACTTTTCGTTGCCACCAGCAACAATGAAGTATGACATTGCTCATAAATAATTAAGAAACTTGGTAGGCATTTAAACGGCATACTCACATTCTCTCGTTATTTGTAGCATTTGAGAGGAACGCCTCTGTGGTCCAGCGGATCGACTCTTCATTTGAGAGGAACGCCTCTGTGGTCCATTGAATCGACTCTTCATTTGAGAGGAACGCCTCTGTGGTCAATCGAATCGACTCTTCATTTGAGAGGAACGCCTCTGTAGTCCAGCGGATCGACTCTTCATTTGAGAGGAACGCCTCTGTGGTCCATCGAATCGACTCTTCATTTGAGAGGAACGCCTCTGTGGTCCATTGAATCGACTCTTCATTTGAGAGGAACGCCTCTGTGGTTCATCGAATTGACTCTTCATTTGAGAGGAACGCCTCTGTGGTCCATTGAATTGACTCTTCATTTGAGAGGAACGCCTCTGTGGTCCATCGAATCGACTCTTCATTTGAGAGGAACGCCTCTGTGGTCCATCGAATCGACTCTTCATTTGAGAGGAACGCCTCTGTGGTCCAGTGGATCGACTCTTCATTTGAGAGGAACGCCTCTGTGGTCCAGCGGATCGACTCTTCATTTGAGAGGAACGCCTCCGTGGTTCAGCGGATCGACTCTTAATTTGAGAGGCACGCCTCTGTGGTCCAGTGGATCGACTCTTCATTTGAGAGGAACGCCTCTGTGGTCCAGCGGATCGACTCTTCATTTGAGAGGACGCTTCTGTGGTCCATCGGATCGACTCTTCATTTGAGAGGAACGCCTCCGTGGTTCAGCGGATCGACTCTTAATTTGAGAGGCACGCCTCTGTGGTCCAGTGGATCGACTCTTCATTTGAGAGGAACGCCTCTGTGGTCCAGCGGATCGACTCTTCATTTGAGAGGAACGCCTCTGTGGTCCATCGAATCGACTCTTCATTTGAGAGGAACGCCTCTGCGGTCCATCGAATCGACTCTTCATTTGAGAGGAACGCCTCTGTAGTCCAGCGGATCGACTCTTCATTTGAGAGGAACGTCTCTGTGGTCCAGCGGATCGACTCTTTATTTGAGAGGAACGCCTCTGTGGTCCAGCGGATCGACTCTTCATTTGAGAGGAACGCCTCTGTGGTCCAGCGGATCGACTCTTCATTTGAGAGGAACGCCTCTGTGGTCCAGCGGATCGACTCTTCATTTGAGAGGAACGCCTCTGTGGTCCAGCGGATCGACTCTTCATTTACTATCGGGGATGGTTCCGCTGATCAACTTTTCTGTCTTGTTACCATAGCAATAATGGGGAAAAACAAGTGTGCACAGTTTTCTTGACGCCTAACCCGCGGTGCACTACATATTAGGTGGTACCTAAATATCTTTGGAACGATGCATTTTAAAGAGTGCGTTTTTTGGGAAAGTTGCTAGATATCATCAGCTGACTACAACGTAATATGTCATACATAACTAATGCTAATGACACTCAAGTAAAAATGTAATTTCTCAAAGTTTATTATTTTATTATGAAAATGGGGTCTATTAATGAATGACACACAATAATCGCCCTTAAAATATTATCTAAACTATCTAAATATTATCGTTAAAATAATCAGTTATTATATTAGGACCTTATTATATAATACAGGTCTTAGTAAGAAGGTTCCGATCTCCAATTATTGGCAAAATCATAAGCTGGGACGTTATTAAGGAGGGACGAACCCTTTCCTAATGAAATTCTAAGATTTTCTGCGTGGGCTAAGTGCCCTACATCTTAAAAGACCCTTTTTCAAATATTATTTTGCTTTTCTTCGATTTTACTACCTCTAGCATTCTTTAACATTATCTTCACTTGCTCATAATTCACCCTGCTGACTGGCGGAAGAGGGGGAAAGTGACTGATATAGTCACCAATACAGCTTAAACACTTTTTAGCTGGAACATTCGTCAATATCACTAGTCTTAAAATTAGAACTTTTAAGAAAGAAGAGCGAGAATTTGCTCGGCTGAAGCCGACATAATATTGAATTTTTATAATTTTCTCTACACTTCCTGACTATTTTGTGTGAAGGATTCATTTCAAACGCATATTCCGTCTCCGAGCGAAATTACTTTACAGGATGGAATTAGAATATTGTTTTGAAGTACTGAACATATGTAATACCATTATGATGATAAACATTTTCTTGTTATAATTTTAGTATACTGCTTTTCTTGGCGTAGACATATTAAATTTATTTACAACAAACAAACATATCGTTACAACATCATTCCCCAAGGAGGTGTCAGATGTATTCCCAAGTGTGAGCTGTGAAATTCAAGTCACAGCACACACTTCGTACACCTGCTTTTCACCGACGATTATTACGTCCCATACGTGATCGCCGTACTTCGGGCACAAATGTGTGCACCACGCGAATTGACTTACCATCTCTGGGTGAGCAGGTGAGCGTTCTACCACTCGATCACAAATTTATTTTGATATAAAAATAGCTTTCACCAACCTCAACGCGCATGTTAGTGAGTCTATATTTACACTGTCTACGACCGAATCCAAATTCCCAAATAGTGAGAAGCTTCACAAGCAAGTATGATTGAAATACTGAGTGAAGCATTTACATCATATCCAATACCTCGATTGAATGAAATTGGGATTTCTTCGTTCAGTCTGCGTACGAGGTAACCGAAAAATAAATAAACAAGAATTTCCATAGCCAATGCACGATAGAAGCAATCAAGATAGCAAGCAGGGGTCCCTGGGACCCGCAACAGTTTATGACGTAACAACTTAAGGGAGGGTTAGATTTATAGCGCGGACTGACCCAACGTGAAAGTGGAGGGTTTTGTCCGGGTTTTTTAAGGGTTAGTGGTTACCCACAAAAACTAAGTTAGAAAATTTATCGTCAGGACGAGAAATATTGGCATACGATTTTATGTTGATGTCACCTTGTCTGATAACTTGAGAGGTTTCGTATTAAACAGCTGGTGTGTACTTTATGTTGATGTCACCTTGTCTGATAACTTGAGAGGTTTCGTATTAAACATGTAGTGTGTACTTTATGTTGATGTCACCTTGTCTGATAACTTGACAGGTTTCGTGTTAAACAGGTGGTGTGTACATTATGTTGATGTCACCTTGTCTGATAACTTGAGAGGTTTCGTATTAAACATGTAGTGTGTACTTTATGTTGATGTCACCTTGTCTGATAACTTGACAGGTTTCGTGTTAAACAGGTGGTGTGTACATTATGTTGATGTCACCTTGTCTGATAACTTGAGAGGTTTCGTATTAAACAGGTGGTGTGTACTTTATGATCATGTCACCTTGTCTGATAACTTGAGAGGTTTCGTATTAAACATGTAGTGTGTACTTTATGTTGATGTCACCTTGTCTGATAACTTGACAGGTTTCGTGTTAAACAGGTGGTGTGTACATTATGTTGATGTCACCTTGTCTGATAACTTGAGAGGTTTCGTATTAAACATGTAGTGTGTACTTTATGTTGATGTCACCTTGTCTGATAACTTGACAGGTTTCGTGTTAAACAGGTGGTGTGTACATTATGTTGATGTCACCTTGTCTGATAACTTGAGAGGTTTCGTATTAAATATGTAGTGTGTACTTTATGTTGATGTCACCTTGTCTGATAACTTGACAGGTTTCGTGTTAAACAGGTGGTGTGTACATTATGTTGATGTCACCTTGTCTGATAACTTGAGAGGTTTCGTATTAAACAGGTGGTGTGTACTTTATGATCATGTCACCTTGTCTGATAACTTGAGAGGTTTCGTATTAAACATGTAGTGTGTACTTTATGTTGATGTCACCTTGTCTGATAACTTGACAGGTTTCATGTTAAACAGGTGGTGTGTACATTATGTTCATGTCATCTTGTCGTATAACTTGTTTTGAATGATTTTATGTTGATGTCACTTTGTCTGATAACTTGAGAGTTTTGAATGTTTTTTGTATTACACAGGTGGTGTGTACTTTATGAGCAGTGAGATACAATATTTGTCTGTCTTGATTTATAGTTTAATAAAATATAAGATTTTATTGCAGAATTTATTAAAAAATCTTTCACCTTCACATTTAAAACACCAGGTAGTTATCGAATTTTGTATTATTAGACAACCAGGCTTTAATTAATTGTTATTACTGATGAGTGGGACATTAGTTATGGTAATTCAGCCAATTTTCTCAAAAATTACAAAAATCTGAAGCATACCCTAAATTAGTCTTTATATTTAAACCGCACATAGAGCCAACAAATATCAATGGCTCGATATATCTATTCCTGTATTCGAAAGGAGTTGGCATTTGCTTCGATGATTTAATCAAGCATATGATTCAGTTTCAAGAGCCTCCCTTTGAACATCAGACGACGGAAATAGGGCAGAGATTTTGATTGAAATTTCACAAGCACTTGTACAAAAAGATGCGTTCTCTATCACTGGGCCTTTGGTTTCAACATAAGGTAAGTCAATAACACGTGTACGTCCAATCAATGATATGTGAGTGACCTAGAATCGGCAAAAAAGGATAACTAATACTTAATTCCTAAAAGTTAGCAAAGAGGTACTTACGGAATAGGATTAGCGACCTAGTGAGGCAATGCCGCCAGCCTTTTGGGTACTGGCCGGTAGCGAACTGGCCAGCATTAAATATTTTATTTGACTTATTTTTTATTATCGAGGTCTGCATAATTTTCTTTTTCAATTATTTTTTTTGGAAATAGTTGAGGTGTTACTACAATACTGTGTTTAACTTAAGACAATGTTTATTCTTTCAAGTTGTAAAAGAGTGGCAGCAATATATTTAAACAATTTCTAAAGTTAAACACTGTTTTGTAGTAACGACGTTGGTATTTTAATGTTATGAATAAACTTAATTTTAATGTTGAATTTATTAAGTTTAGATTGAAGTTGTTATTTCAGTTTTAGATTGCTAAAGTTAAAAAAAATATGATCAACTAATATGTGCGATATACCAAAGGTATCAAAAATTAATCGTTACAATATACTATAAAAGTTGACAAAAATATGTCATCGCCGTTCATTATCTGCCTGAGTATATCATATTTCTGTAAAAACTAGAGAGGTCGCCTCGCTCCACTCCGCTTCGCTCGGCTCCCCAAATTTATTAACATGTAAACCTAACATCTCCTCGCTCGGCTCGTGGTCGGTGCGACCTATTTGCGCACCTATTTTTGACTTTTGGTGAAAGTATTTCGATTTTATACTTTAAGATCTGCCCACACCAGATACCCAAAGCTAAATAAAATTGAAAAAGTCATACTTTTACATATAATATCAATACTATGATAAGTATTTCAAAAAAGTCCTCAAGATGAGAAAGTCTCCTCAGTGATAGCATAATGCGTTAAAATGAAAAAGAACGACAAGTGAACAATTAAAGCGTTGCAATACCCCGCGAAAATGACCTGTGTTCTAAAGTGGAATTGCGTGATATTGTCTCCCCATGGGTTATGTATGGCCTTAAGAACAGACATCATGACGCAACCAACTCAGTTGTGGGCGTAGTCAAATGTCATGCTGTTTCATTTAGCTATAAGATGCACAAAACTGACAACTTGTTTCAGGAGAAACCAGATTTTGGCAAGACTGTGGCCGTTTCAAAACATTACTTTTGGTTATTATTAAACTAAATAACATTTTCGATGTTTAATTCGTATTAATTTTTTGATTTTATCTTAAACAATAATAGCATATTCGGCTACACTTTTGACAAAAAACCGTTGAATTTACGTATTTTAGGGGTTTGTTGTTAAGATAACACTCAAATTTCATCATTTTTAGATCGACTGAAACATAGACCTAGATAATGTTAATAGACTCATCCTAAAATATCATAATAACATTCCATAGACACCCCAAAATGTAAAAATGTGGTGACAGCGTTTGTATGGAGGTTTGCGTGTGATGGATGACGCCTCTTAAAAGCTATAAATTTGGTGTCACTTTCAAAAAAAATTGTAATTCCTACCAGAATAAAATTTGAGTCTGCTCAATTAAATAAAACGTTGCCTATGAATAAAACATGCTATTAAAAAAAGTTTATTGCAATTTTAGACATTTAATAAATGAGCAGATTTTAATAAAAAAGTGTTAATGTAGGTAAATAACAATTTTTTATTTACTATCTTTTGCCCACAGCTTTGGTCACGTGGAAGTGTCTTTAAATCAATTATTATTTTATTTGCGCGTTAGATAAATGTAGATCGTTGGTCAAATCTTTGAGTAGTATCGACGGTTTTCCGCTTGACAGTTATTTTTTAACCCTTTCATATGGATATAGTCACTACCATGATAAGAAAGAAAACTCCAAAAAGATATAAATCCGTTGCGTGGTTCCCGAGTCAAAACGGAACAGACAGAAATACTACATATAAAAAAAAATTGTTTTGACCTCGGTAGAAAACTAACAACCTATTTCATTAAAATTTCGCAAAAATATTCAAAGTACGTACAGACACGAGTTTGTTACTATTTTATAGTTAGATTTTTAAAAGCAATAATTTCGCTTTGCAGTGCAATAATTTGTATGTACAACCCGGTTATGATAACTTGATACCGTATAAGTCTTGCCATACAGAGAGGTAATGTGGCAAGTATTTTGGGCACTCTCCCGCAGGGCAGTGATCTAGAGGCAATTTTCTTTTTATAATTATTTCTTTAGGATTATTTTTGTATTAAATATTATCTTTTATTAAGGAATATTTATGTACTTGTTAATAAAATATCTATTACTTGATACCCCATTTCCTTATTCTACCTGCGATCGTTCATACTATAGGATGTATTTACCTCTGTATCGCCAGATCTCAAGTTATGTACCTACTATAACCGGTTAGTAACTAGTAAAATGCTTCTTCAGAACCTCGCATCTCTTGAAACGATACCAATTTTGCTATTTCGACGTTTCTTTGAGAGCTAACTGTTCTGAGAATCCCCTTCTTCTTGAACCACCGTCTCTCTTTGACATAAAACTGCACCAAATTAGATCTACACCTTTGTCATTATAAAATAGCCTCTAAGGTATAAGATATAAGACTTTTTGTTAGAAGGAACATCTGGTTTGGGGAGGGTTAGTTAAATTTTCAAACATTTCAAAGCTAGCGTCGCTTTAGTTAAAGTTGTTTTAGTTGACCAAGTTCACCTTCAACTTAAAAAGGAAACGGAATTTTTGTAGTAGTTTTATTCGGCTAAGGACATTAGGAAAATTTGGTAGTATTTTTATAGCATATTAGTTTTTTATCTATAGCTTTTTGTGATTTATAAGAACATGTTAGCAAGATTGTAACAGTTAGTTAATGCATGTTTATAGCCTATCTATCTATATAAAGTATCTATAGGTAGATAGTAAAAACGTTGTATCTGCACTTTGATTATTTTTGCGAAATTTTAAATGAAAAGGGTTATTACTTGAATACTGTACTGATGCTAAAAGTACATATATTAATATGTTTGTCTGTATGTATCTATATTTGTATGTTCCGTTTTAACTCGAGAACTACTCAATGGATTTGGATGCAGTTTTCTTCATTATCATCATAGTAAACTCTGATCAACATATAAAGGGTCTTGATAAAATATCAGCCAAACCAAAAACGGGGCAAGAATTTAATAAACGCGGCCCAATCTGCGGCCAAAAGGCAAGTGTATAAATAAATAAATTCAATTATTCAGGAATACCTACACAAACCGGAATTCAAACACTAGTATGTGAATGTATGCAATAAAATTTCCCACTCGGATTTCCCGAATTTCTACCCAAGAAATATTTGTACCGGCTCACTACTCACGACCATAATTGTCAAAACCATAAACTCTCAGACGATTAAACTACCACTACGCATAATTTCGCTCTCCGGCGGGCCGCGCTAACCGTCGGTCTAACCGTTAACTAATTCTAAACATAACCGTCAGCGGCAGAAACACTGCGCCATAAGCACATAAAAGAAGTTGACGGTAAAGCTGACTCGGCGGCCATTGTGAGTGTAATTTCTTTCATCGCCGTCTCTGTCAGGCCGCCGTTAATTAAACCTTAGGTTAAACTCTGGTTAACGGAAATTGTGCTGCAGATTATTTTTAATTTTAAAAATTTGTCTAATTTCCAAGATGAAATATAATTCAATCTTTTAAAAATGTAAACGGAATTTGTGATATAGTATCAGCTGGTATTTTCAAAAAATTATATATATTTTATATTCCTATACACAGTTATAACATGACATGTATCCCCTAGGGGTGTCAAAGGTGATTCCGAATATGGACTGTAAAATGCAAGTCACATCCACACTTCTACACCCACGTTTCACCGACTATTATTACGTCCCAAGATGGATGGTGCTGGTTTCACAGCTTAATGTGCCTTCTGGAGCACGCAGACCGAGCACCCACTGGATTTGAATCCGCCACTCACGGTTCAGTAGTCGAGTATGCGAACCACTGGACAACAGAGGCAGGCAAACATTCTAACAACTATATTATCGCCATTTTTGGGGTTCCCTTGGTTAAAAGTTGCCTTAGTAGACCCTTAGTAATTAGTAGATTATTGGACAAGTTGTAAAATTATTATGCGCAGACCTCGGGAAAATAACCCGACAACACCTCCACACTACGAACGAGTGCGTACGGCAAACACAAACATTTTTACAGCAAAAAATATATTGCTGTTTTTTTAAAACCTCTTGTGTTTTACGGATTAGGTTTTTGTTTCAAACAGAAAATTTATTATTTTAAAAATAACATTTTACAAAAATAAACGAAGCAAAACACAGCGCCTCATATAATTCAGCCAGACTATAAAACTGCATGCAATATAAACACAACGGTGTCGAGACGGGAGCGAACCGGCAGAGTGGAAAAGTGTCAAATGGGAATGCACCGGCGCGTAGTGACTGAAACCCTCGGCTTGCGCTCCTACTTTATGCAGTTCCGTTAGCACAAGAGAACCCATTTTGCCTACCCCTAATAGTATATGGAATAGAAACTTACAAGTGTGTAGTTTTAAACACAAATTATTGTAACTTTAAATTTTTTAATACATTTGTAGAATGAAAGTATAGTAATTTGTATTTCTACATTCATCAAATAGGTTTTTTTATGTGTGTTATGCTTACGTTTGTAACAAATGGTACTTTGCCTTAACCGCACTAAATTAGCTTTGATTAATATAAAACATTTAGAATAGGCACTGCAATTTGTATGAGTAACAGCAAATATATATTTATTCATGCAATACAGATACAACAATACAACAATATATACGCTTATTACACATGATTGTGACGCGACGTGATGGTGACGGGAGCGGGACATTTAGTGATCGCGAGGGTGTCGCACGCGCCGGTGCACCCCGCGGAGCCTGATCTAGGTCACTCTTGTCAGGCAGGTAGTCGCCAACGACCTTGAGTCGACCTCTGTCGTTACAAATATCTACAAAAACTACTCGTATATTAAAATACGGTTCATATTAGCGCGCACAGCATAACAACGTCGCTGGGTCTCCGGACAGCGCAAAATAGGAGAAAATAATACTTTTTACATGGACGCGATCACGGATTTAGAACAGAGGCGATGGACGGAAAAAAAATTCCATAAATATTTTTTCTAAGCAGTACTTTCTTTTTACTTTAGTGCAAGAACCATACAAATACCATTAGTGGTTTCAAAGAAATATCCAGTTTTACTTCATTTAATTTCAGTCTAAAAACAGCTTGACTTTGAACAATATTTTCATGGTGTTTTTGTACGTGAGAATAGTTTCCTTAACTGAAGTTGTTTATCGTAGCTAATAAAAATATATTTATGTATTTTTTTTTAAAAAATTTCAACATACCTTTTAGGAGAAAAAACATTATTAGTAGAGTAGGTAGTTATCGAAATGTCGCTGGCAAGAGGCGCCGAAACGTCGAGTTCTTCTGACATAAATCAAAGTAAGTACTGTGGGTCTACCGCGTAATTCTCATTTTCATCAACATCAACTTGAGATTGAAATTTGACGTGCGTGCGACGACGCCCGCCTAACATGCCATCTCTTTTGCACGCGTTGAATTTCGCGTGCATTTGCTTGAAGTTGATACAAATGAGAATTACGCGGTAGAGCCCCGGGTCAAGAGAAAAAACGTGGTACCATTGAAACTCCATTTATTCATATTTCACAAATATGATACACTTTAAACGAAACACCGCGATCTAGAAACGAACAGCGCCATCTAGTGTACAAACATGGAACTTCTGACATATACTTCATATTTTTTAACAAACAGTAAGTCTTAGCTGTAACATCAATTACAGATAAATTAATAAATTATACAACACAACATTTTTCTTACACTCATTAGGATATAGTATGTATGATAGCATACATCATAGCATTTCGACTTTTGTCAACAACTCTTCTAACTAAAATAAGTGAGCACATCCAATATGTTTATCTTCTACATTCGTTATAGTACGGAATCCTCCACACGTAAAAACAAGTCACGCTTGATTGTTTTTCGCTATTCCTTTACTTGTTTTCTACCAGCACTTCCTGCTTTTAGTCCTGTGACGTACACACATCACTCCAGCCTTGGATTGTTTCCTTGCGTTGAGGACTCCCTTTCAGTACAAATTAAAGTAGAGATAATACATAGCTTATTACGTTTACTTCAAACAACAAATATACAAAACACACAAACAACAAATATACACAACACACATACACACACATACTTAACACATTATTTCATGGCTATTACTCTTACTTTGATAATTTTGTCAAAAATAAAGTACCTAACTGTTTCTTCTTGTATTAACTTTATTGTAGAATTTGTAAGAAATATTGTGATTTGCAACTTTTTAACTAAAGTATTTTTTTAGACTATAAATATTTCGTGTAAAACATGTATATTAAATAAAAAAGTCACAAAAATTGTTACGAGTATTAAGTGTCACGAGGGTCAAAATATATCGAATATTATTTATTTTACTTGTTTTAATACCAATTAATAACCAAAAGATATATTAAATAAATCAAAATATAATATGATAAAAGAGTAGAACCCAGTGTATCTGTACATTGAAGAAAAGTAATAGAAATAGAAAGAGGGTGACTAAAGAAGAGTAATAGAAGCGATTTTATAATTCATTTCCATCTGTCTGTTTGTTTGTTTGTTCGCGCACATCTCTGATTCTACCGAACGGATTTTCATGTGATTTTCACAGGTGAATAGAACTTAATTTTGGTTAGAATATAGACTTTGTTTCATTAAAATCGGGAGTTGGAAAAAAATCATAATTTAAAAATTTTCGGAATTTACCTTTCTATTGTTAGAAGTTAGAAGTTACATAGCACATCATTATTCCTAGCGATAAAGGACTATATACACCACGAGAAGAAAACTTTGGTTAGAATTATGAAGCTTATAAAACTTTATTACATAAAAAAACAACCTGTGGCGCTGTTCATTATTATAACGCGCATAAACATTTAATTCTTTTATCAATTTATTTAATTATTTCTTCATCTATTTTGGTGAATAAAAAAGGTTTAATGCGGAATTCGTTGCAGCAATTGTACAACAGATGGTGATACCATAGTCAAAAAACGGGCTATGTACTATATTAACTGACAATTGTAAAACTAAGTATATTAAGGTTAAACGTCAATCGCTTAGCACAAAGTGCTTTTTAAACATTTTTGTTATGTGGTAGTTAACAATAATAATTCAGTATTAGTGAGGGCTTTAAAGCACGAGTTCGAAATTTTATGCACATTAGTATTGATCTGGTCCAAACAAAGTTAAAACAGGAATTTAGGTTGGGTTTAAGAAGATCATGACTAATTGCGTACACAATTTCAAACTCTTGCTTTATAAACCTCACTAATACTGAACTATTGGCGTCAAATGGCACAGATCAAAATACTTTTCTAATTTAATTTTTTAAACAAGAAAAAAAAAGTTATGTTATGCACTTTGCGCTAAACTACTGACGTTTAAAAACTGTAAAAGAAAACATATGTGTCTGTCTGAACATTAATGATATTCCAAAAAAATACCGGTGTAGGATACTGATACAAAAAAAACGGAATTTTTGTCGGTATGTCAACGTCACGTCACGCAAAAACTACTAAACTGGTTTTGATGCGGTTGTTAGCACAGTACGATCTTCTGCAGTGAGACATGGATTACAAAAAAAGAAGAAAGGGAGATCACTGTTCAATAACTTATTATCCAACTTAAAAACTGGGATACCTTTTATTGCTGGATTCCCAAGAGACTAAACTGTGGCCGCATTATCTTCTCCCATGCACGCGGACGAATTTACAGGCAACAGCTAGTAAATGAATAAATTTTACATCTGTGGGTACAACAAAACATTTAATTATTTACTTTTTTGTTAAAGTTATGAGCCCTTGATAGTTCTTTAAATTCTCATAAATTTAAGAAAACTATTTTCTTAAAATGCTTTCCATGATCCTCACAGATGTTAAAGAGCAGTAACATCTTAAATGTCATGCGCTGTTCAAGGCCACGTCACTGGAATTAGTTCCCAAAAATAGCATAATAAAGTTATTTATTTGCGATTATACCATCCGTCATTCCATCAGCCTAGTTCATCCACTGCTGGATAAAGGCTTTTCCAAGATTACGCCACTCTTGGCGGTCCTCCTGGAAGAAATGCCCATACACTCACACACAATAGGCAGGCCGTGAGCGCGGTGCTGAAACCCTTGCAACTTGGACAAATGAACCAGCCTCGCAACCATACATTTAGATCTATGCTCGCAACAGTGACACCGTTGCCCGTTAATATTTAGATCTATGCTCGTAACAGTGACACCGTTCCCCGTTAATATTTAGATCTATGCTCGCAACAGTGACCCCGCTGCCCGTTAATATTTAGATCTATGCTCGCAACAGTGACACCGTTGCCCGTTAATATTTAGATCTATGCTCGCAACAGTGACACCGTTGCCCGTTAATATTTAGATCTATGCTCGCAACAGTGACACCGCTGCCCGTTAACATTTAGATCTATGCTCGCAACAGTGACGCCGCTGCCCGTTAATATTTAGATCTATGCTCGCAACAGTGACACCGCTGCCCGTTAACATTTAGATCTATGCTCGCAACAGTGACCCCGCTGCCCGTTAATATTTAGATCTATGCTCGCAACAGTGACACCGCTGCCCGTTAACATTTAGATCTATGCTCACAACAGTGACGCCGCTGCCCGTTAATATTTAGATCTATGCTCGCAACAGTGACACCGCTGCCCGTTAACATTTAGATCTATGCTCGCAACAGTGACACCGCTGCCCGTTAATATTTAGGTGTATGCTCGCAACAGTTACGCCGCTGCCCGTTAATATTTAGATGTATGCTCGCAACAGTGACACCGCTGCCCAATAATATTTAGATCTATGCTCGCAACAGTGACGCCGCTGCCCGTCAATATTTAGATCTATGCTCGCAACAGTGACACCGCTGCCCGTTAATATTTAGAACTATGCTCACAATAGTGACGCCGCTGCCCGTTAAAATTTAGATCTATGCTCGCAATAGTGACGCCGCTGCCCGTTAATATTTAGATCTATGCTCGCAACAGTGACGATTATTTATTATTTAGATTAATATGAAAGTATTATTAAATTAAGATGTATGGGTGAGAATAATTTTTTTATCAGCACTCTTATCGTAAAATCCTGATTATGATTATGAATTATAAATATATTAAAATTATGATACACTGTGGCCCGACCAAGTAGATTCCAACAAATATTTTTTGCGGCCGTACATGGCATAGCTGTAAAAAAGGGAATGGTTCTAACAGTAGTTAAATTGTCTCACATGCGCGATCACAGACTACAGTCAGTGCGACAATGCTATTTTGGCGCGTGGATAACATTGACAGGGAGTATGGTAGCGGGGCTAGTTACGATTTTGGACACAACCAATCCACGCGCCAAAAGAGCCTTGTACACAAGTCCGTGGGCGTGGTGGAAAAAATGGTACCAAATCGTGGGCAAGGCTTTACTTTTCTACGATTATCTCCTTGAAACGTTGACGGCTGTACCGTGAAATAAGTTTACGCGAATTTGAGTTCACACATCAGGCCAAATTCACTGAGTTGTAAAAACAATTCTTTTTCTTGGTCAGTTGAACCGGATTCCGGTCAAATAGACTTGTAAATGTCACTACAAGTAAAAATATTATTTTCTCTTTAATCCTTCGTCACTGCGATGTGACGTTGATGAGACCTTTTTGTAACTTTGATGTTCTGATCACTTGAATTGGATTGGTTGTTCGGACCTTTGTGGAAATGTCACTACGAAATTACATCTTTAGATATTTTGGCGAAAAGGTTGTTGTGGAGTAAGGAAAAAGAGGTACAGTTCATCTTATAGCGGCATCTTCATTTATTGAACGAGTGAGTGAAGCGAACGAAGTTCTCAGAGTCTACTTGAACAATCCGGCGTTTGTACGTATGAATATTTGTCCAACGATAATTCGAGTATCGTTGGTCAGATCGTCATGAAATTTGGTAGGCAAGTAAATGAAACAAAAATAACTTTCAAGCTCGAACATGAGCCAAATCGTTCAAGATAAAATCGCAAGTTCACAGTTCAGGGCGAACTAGTTACAAGTTTATTGAAATATTGAAAATTTATTGCAATAAACTGTTAGTTCGCCCCGAACTGTGAACTCGTGGACCCCCAACCCCATATATTTCGGCAACTCCTTGACCGATTTGGCGCGTGTTAAAATTTTACATTAATGGTACTTTATTATATTTAAATAAAATATTATTATTATATATTCTTTTATCTATGTACACGTATTCTATTATACCCAGAGGAAGACTGGAAGAAATCTCTTTATTGAGATAAGTTTGCTCAACTTGTTTATAATATGTTTTTAAATAATTATTTTGTGTGTACAATAAGAATAAGAATAAGAATTTGTAACTACTGTAAGTTGAATAAATAATTAAAGTTCATCTTTTAAAAGATGAACACTTGCATCCAATTAATCCCGCGATACGCGACATGTTTCAATTTCTGTCTGAAATCTTTATGAAGGAAGCGAGTGTCTGTTCTCAGGTGGACGCAGAGTTTGCACTGACTTGCAGCTCAGCGCGGGTGGCGATGATTAATTGATACTCGTAAATCTTTATCAAGGAAACGAGTGTCTGTTCTCAGGTGGACGCAGAGTTTGCACTGACTTGCAGCTCAGCGCGGGTGGCGATGATTAATTGATAAAACTTTATCAAGGAAGCGAGTGTCTGTTCTCAGGTGGACGCAGAGTTTGCACTGACTTGCAGCTCAGCGCGGGTGGCGATGATTAATTGATAAATCTTTATCAAGGAAGCGAGTGTCTGTTCTCAGGTGGACGCAGAGTTTGCACTGACTTGCAGCTCAGCGCGGGTGGCGGCGCGCTAGTTTGCACTGACTTGCAGCTCAGCGCGGGTGGCGGCGCGCTAGTTTGCACTGACTTGCAGCTCAGCGCGGGTGGCGGCGCGCTAGTTTGCACTGACTTGCAGCTCAGCGCGGGTGGCGGCGCGGGTGGCGGCGCGTTAGTTTGCACTGACTTGCAGCTCAGCGCGGGTGGCGGCGCGCTAGTTTGCACTGACTTGCCGCTCAGCGCGGGTGGCGGCGCGTTAGTTTGCACTGACTTGCAGCTCAGCGCGGGTGGCGGCGCGCTAGTTTGCACTGACTTGCCGCTCAGCGCGGGTGGCGGCGCGGGTGGCGGCGCGTTAGTTTGCACTGACTTGCAGCTCAGCGCGGGTGGCGGCGCGCTAGTTTGCACTGACTTGCCGCTCAGCGCGGGTGGCGGCGCGGGTGGCGGCGCGTTAGTTTGCACTGACTTGCAGCTCAGCGCGGGTGGCGGCGCGCTAGTTTGCACTGACTTGCCGCTCAGCGCGGGTGGCGGCGCGGGTGGCGGCGCGGGTGGCGGCGCGGGTGGCGGCGCGTTAGTTTGCACTGACTTGCAGCTCAGCGCGGGTGGCGGCGCGGGTGGCGGCGCGTTAGTTTGCACTGACTTGCAGCTCAGCGCGGGTGGCGGCGCGGGTGGCGGCGCGCTAGTTTGCACTGACTTGCAGCTCAGCGCGGGTGGCGGCGCGGGTGGCGGCGTGCTAGTTTGCACTGACTTGCAGCTCAGCGCGGGTGGCGGCGCGGGTGGCGGCGCGCTAGTTTGTACTGACTTGCAGTTCAGCGCGGGTGCGGGGCGCTAGTTTGCACTGACTTGCAGCTCAGCGCGGGTGGCGGCGCGGGTGGCGGCGCGTTAGTTTGCACTGACTTGCAGCTCAGTGCGGGTGGCGGCGCGCTAGTTTGCACTGACTTGCAGCTCAGCGCGGGTGGCGGCGCGTTAGTTTGCACTGACTTGCAGCTCAGCGCGGGTGGCGGCGCGTTAGTTTGCACTGACTTGCAGCTCAGCGCGGGTGGTGGCGCGCTAGCTCGAGTCTATTTTAATTGCTGATTTTTAACGTTCCAACGTGATGGGGGTGAACCTTATGTTAAGTAAGTAAAGTAAACTTCATACCAGAAAAACACAGATTTAAATTCAAATTTAAATTATTACGAGTATTTCAACGAAAATCAAAACAAGTGTAAAGTTATTCACACCAACTTCTCAGCATCCTCATTAAACTTTTATTACAACTTTAGCAGAAAATAAAAATAAAAGAACACTTCCTTTTTTCACAAAAGCAACAAATGCAGACTCCATCTTGCTTGGATTGGGAAGTATAACAAAGTTAAAAATTGTTGGAAACAAACTTACGCTTGTTTCTTTCTACTTGTCGTCGCTGCAGTTCGATGGACAAACAAACAAACAAACAAACTCGTCTTTATGAACCTTATAATTGCACTAGTACAAACATTTGTTGCAAGGAAGTTAATGATGGTGATTCTTTTGCATCTTAATTAAAAAGAAACATATATTTAGTTTTAAGAATACGTTGTGAAATGGCAAAATTAAGATGCTTCCGTAGAGCTGATACGTAGAGCTGGTATACGTAGAACTGAGATGTACAGCATGTACGTAGAGCTGATACGTAGAGCTCAGACGTAGAGCTGTTTGTAGAGCTGATAAGTTTAGCTGATACGTACAGCTGATACGTAGAGCTGGTATACGTAGAACTGAGATGTAGAGCATGTACGTAGAGCTGATATGTAGAGCTCAGACGTAGAGCTGTTTGTAGAGCTGATAAGTTTAGCTGATACGTACAGCTGATACGTAGAGCTGGTATACGTAGAACTGAGATGTAGAGCATGTACGTAGAGCTGATACGTAGAGCTGTTTGTAGAGCTGATAAGTTTAGCTGATACGTACAGCTGATACGTAGAGCTGGTATACGTAGAACTGAGATGTAGAGCATGTACGTAGAGCTGATATGTAGAGCTAAGACGTAGAGCTGTTTGTAGAGCTGATAAGTTTAGCTGATACGTACAGCTGATACGTAGATGCACATTATTGTTCAGTCTGGATGTTTCGCAATGCTTGTTAAATTTTGGGTCCATATTTGTGCCCTAAGTTCGCCGATAAGGCTCACCAAGTCACCACTGGAACGTAATAATCTTCGGTGAAATGTGGGTAAATGAGTGGAGACTGTGACTTGCAGTTCGTAGTCCACATTCAGAAAAAAAAACCTCTAACACCCTTTCAGGGATTCATGTCGTGTCGGTTAGTATATGTCTGCCATTTTCTACCTGCATTAAAGTAAAAATAAAAAGAACATTTTTCTTTCTTGGTTATTAATGATACCAATTTAAATGGGTATCATAATTAAAGCGTGAAGTAGTCAGGTTGTGCAACTTGCAAAGAAGAAAGTTGTACACACCGAGCGTTCCTTTGAGCACAATCTACAGCTTACCTTACATTACACGACGACAGTTAACTTTGTGATAAGTCTTTAATTCTTAGAAACTAGCTTTTTCTTTCATTTAAATAATCCTTTGTACTTTTAAATGTTGCTTTCATTTGGCATATTGGAATATTGTAACGGCTTTTGTATTTAAGGTTCTGTAATTCGGGCTTGGATTGGTCCGCGCTTTCTTCAGCTACTATGGAACTAAATTTGTCTTTGGGTCTAGCAGCCTAAAGATGAGTCGACAAGAGACCACAAAAAGCTGGTCTGATATGAAACTACATACAATGTCTGATATGAAACTATGCATCGAAAACCAAAATAAAACCAAAGCTGCATCGGTTTTTTTCTGAAACAGTCATTGATGCCTGCTCGACTAGTAGGATTTGATCCTTGGTTCCAAGATTGATCGTCTAGGGTCTAGCCAACTGAGCTTGAGCATCCAGAGTCAAGCCGACTGAGCTTGAGCGTCTAGCGTTTAGCAAACCATAGGTTCCGTGTTGCCACCGCCGAAATTCTATCGAAAAATCTTTACTTCTTTATAAACTTCCGTAATAAAAGGACCATGGGCACTGTTGTATGGACTGAAAATTTTTCTAAATGGTTGAAGCCCATGTTATATGAAAGCTCTTGTGGTGTGTTTTATTTCATTCTATGGCAGCCAAGTTCAAATCCAGCCCAATAATGGTGTCTGGGTTAGTTTAAAACAATATTTACATAAACTATCCAAACCATCTCACACTCTCGTTGACCATTTTCTAGTTGGATTTAAATTTAGCTCTCAAAGAATGAAATGAAATAAACTCTGAGGAGCTCTCATATGACGTGGGTTTCATCACTGTAAAAGGCTTATTTCAAAATGACTCAAGGTCCTTTTCGTACCGTTTTGGCATGACCGGTTTGGCAAAAAACAACATCAAAATATTCAAACTGATATATACTCGTACCTTTAATTGTTTTATATGTCACCAAACAATGTATGTTTTGTCATGAAGTTATATCAGTACAATGAGGGAGCAGCACGCTACAAACATTTGTTTTGAAAAGGAAAAGTTTTCTTTTGTAATATAAAGTACGAATAACTCAAATAAAAACCTCGTTCAAAGTTTATAATGATCTTCCTCATTATGTAACAATAATTGTAAAGTTTTATTATGTTTTAAACAAAATAAAAAAATTAAAGTGGTAGGTAAAGCTCGACAGGGGTGCACCAAAATAACTAATGCTAACCAAATTGGTGACATACGGAGAACTTTTTTAAAATTCTTTTTTAAAATTGACCAACTACGCCGGAAATGCATCCACTTTTCGAGCTGTATAACTGCTCAATGACATGCTCGCTCAATTACCAGACGTTGATTGCCAACAAACTATATACGTTTTGGCAGTATGTATTATATTTTTCAAGTCATTCTATATTGTTCATTCTGTATATATATATATATATATTTATATATTTGACTTATCATGCTTTAGTGCAAGCCTGTAATGTTACTTGTTGCATGAAATAAATAAATAAATAAGGTAAAAATAAAACAATCACAAAAGAGAATTTAAATATTTGAGGTGTTATTAAAATCCCTTGCTTGTAAATTTTGGTAAAGTTGTCTAGGTGAAGCATCTGAGTTGTATTTGGTAAAGTTGTCTAGGTGAAGAACAGTTTCGGCACGTTGCTGTTGGACATGCTAACAGTTTCGGCACGTTGCTGTTGGACATGGTAACAGTTTCGGCACGTTGCTGTTGGACATGCTAACAGTTTCGGCACGTTGCTGTTGGACATGCTAACAGTTTCGGCACGTTGCTGTTGGACATGCTAACAGTTTCGGCACGTTGCTGTTGGACATGCTAACAGTTTCGGCACGTTGCTGTTGGACATGCTAACAGTTTCAGCACGTTGCTGTTGGACATGCTAATAGTTTCGGCACGTTGCTGTTGGACATGCTAACAGTTTCGGCACGTTGCTGTTGGACATGCTAACAGTTTCGGCACGTTGCTGTTGTACATGCTAACAGCTACCGTATAAACATTAGCATTATGTACAAACAATATAACGACGACATCAATGGATACGAACGAAGTAAATAACATCCGAAATCAGTCACTCCTCACAAAAAGAGGCACAATAGTGGCCCCATCACGTGGCCACATAAAGGACGTGAGGTTAACCCTTTAACTGTAACATAAAAGATTATGTCGTCCGTAAAATTTCCGCCTCCGACTGAGGCCGAGGTTTTTTACGGGCAAGAGATTAACGGATCATAAATATTTATAGACGCGTTTCGTCTCGACTTATCAACGTCAAATACATTTTTACTTGAGGCCATGTTTTTACGGTCCCGCCTGGTGACGGAACCTTTCAGTTTATTTTTGTTAGCTTTTTCAATGTGGCCTCCAAAACTTTGTACTTACTTAACTTAAATAATCCGCAAAAATATATTTTATAATTTAATTGTGATTATCAAAGTGAAAATAAAAAATATATTATATATGTCGTCATATGAATGTGACAACTGTTTTATCGTGAAAAACCGAGTTATGTCATAAACATAACGTGGTCACACAATTTTTTTTTTGAGCTAGGTGGCCTGTCAAAATCATAATATTACGAAAATTGCGTCATATAAAATGTAAAGTGGGATAACTGCTCAAAGAAATAACAAAATACATCTGTTATGTGCTAAGCGAGCAGATGCGTTAACTTGTTTGCATCTAAAGAAGCTGTACTATTATAGCGAAACTAGACTAATTTGACCACCCATCATGAGTAGCAGAACTTGATAAAGATGACGATAACGTTTCGGAGGTCTTACAATACCACGAACTTTATTGCAATCAAACGTTATTTACATGGATATGTCGTCGACATGTCGTTGAATTCGGCGTATCATAATCTGCCTAGGCATATTATAATTCTGTTAAAACTAGGTAAATTTTTCACTTCGCTCGTCGTCGCACCTATTTTTGAATTTTTTTCGGAAGACTTTCATAATAAAATTATTCTTATCTCGCTTTTTCGTGAAACAGCTGTTATTTGTAAAAAATCGGTGTATGATCGGAATGATCGCGTAATGGGTCGGCCTTTACGCAATAATTCGGTTTTTCACGAAAAAGCGATGGCGACATATCTTAGAGTATAATTGTAAGCGACACGTACTGTGTATGAAAATGAGTTTGCGGAAGCCAGAAACTGGCGATAGTACTCGTCCATACAAATAACTTTTACTATGGAGAC
The DNA here is from genome assembly GCA_934047225.1 of Ypsolopha sequella. Lineage (NCBI taxonomy): Eukaryota > Metazoa > Arthropoda > Insecta > Lepidoptera > Ypsolophidae > Ypsolopha > Ypsolopha sequella. The sequence continues at coordinate 30,748,390 of OW203987.1, read as the reverse complement.
AACCCTAAGAAAAAAAATCTGCTGCTCCACAGAAAAGTTACATAGCTACCGACCAAAATGTATGGAACAACAGATTTTTTTGTTAACGTTATCAGCATCTTGTATTCAGGGTGTTGAGATGAAGTTGCGGAAGCCTTAAACTTGTTTTCTTATTTTTTTTGCAATTCGAGGTGTGGCTCCGTAGAAAAAGTTGTTTGTATGGACAAGTAGTATTACCAATTTCCGGCTTCCATGTATATTACTTTAATTGCTTATAATAAGTAATTTAATTGGTGAAGTCTTTGTTGACAGTATAATGTAGGATTTTTCTACACATCACTTTTGTGTAATAAATATCAAATCCATTGACGGAACCTGTGAAACGTTTACAAAGTACACTTGAAATATTTCTTTTCGAGGAATATATTTTCCAAGACGGCCGCTGTGTTTTACAGTGCTTCGTTATTGAAAAGTTAAATATTAACCTAAGAAAAAATAGATTAAAGTTTTTGATGTTAATACATATATTTAATTCTTTAAGATGTTAATTTTATTATTTTATTTCCCAGAAATTACACAATAGACTGCGATTAAATTTTCTAACTGATTATTTAAATTTCTCAAGTAAACAATAGTACATTGTTCACCGAGGGAAGAAAGGGAATCGCACTTTCTCCCGAGTGATACATAGTGCTTTATACTACACCTACGAGGAAAATAAAAGACAAATTATGTTTAAAAACACTTGTACGTATCCACATATAATATAGGTACCTCCTTTTGTATCCGTGTCAGATAAAGTAACTCTCAGCTTTCAGTAGACAGAAGCTAGCTAGTAATTTTACAAATTTAAAATTCAGATAAAACAAAAAAAGCGTTTTGCGCGTGATTTTAACGTTTTGATTTCTTTTGATAACATCAGTAGGTAACAATTGACATACTAGAGTCTGGTTATTAACTTCTTAGTAGGTAACCTAATTTAATCATAATATGTCAAAAGACAAAACGAGTTTGAAAATGATACTGGCCACTTGCTTATGCTATATATAAATAAAACAGCACGTAAACAATATATTTGCATATACTTTTTCTGCCCGCTCAAGCACGTTAACAATGGATTTTCATACACTTTTTCCGCCCGCATATTATTATGACAGTAATGACGTATTTTATGCATCGTTTTCAAAAAAGTAAGAAGGTACTTTCCGAGCAGGTGTAGTATAAAAAATATTTCAGCCCAAACAACACGTAAAACGACTACATAATAAGAAAACTTCATCACTCTGCTGCTCCGTTAATAAACTAAATTCAAACCATTACCTGAAACGAAGCAGAAAATAACTTTTTCAATGTAACACAGAAAGCTTTCGAGCCCATCGCTTTAATTAGTGAAATATAATAAAGAAGAAGACAAGCCCTATCTTTCGTGAGTCGATCGTGGCGTCTCGTTAGACATTATTTGTAAGTTGTCCCTTGTTTTTGGAGATTATAGTGCTTATTTCAAAGTATCAAGGGGTGAGTAGATGGTGGTGTCTATTCTCCGAGATATCGCATGAACGCCCGTTTGAGACGTTGATGTCGAGATACTTGAGATAGTGTCACGATTTCAGAACGGACGGGGCCTTGCTGTATAAAGGAGGAACAGCGATAACTTCCATAAAAGCAAAATCCATATTATACAAACACTTTGTCTCATTCTTTTTCTTCTTCATTTGCCTTTGCAACGAATGTTTTTTTATCTACTGCAATAAGGTAATTACAACATCAAAAGTGGTTATATAATTACCTACATTGTTTGACCGATGTTATTAAATCACATTTTAAATTTACACGATCACTATAAACATTATTAGGAGTACGGGATTCACCATTTTTGGTTTTTATATTCCCGCGTCCGGTCATCCCGCGATATAACTCTGCCGAAAATTCAGGAAAATATTAAAACCAAACACGGTGAGTCCCGTTCTCCTAATAATGTTATCATATCACATTATAACACCACATTTCTGGGCTGTGATTGGCCAAATTTACACCACTAGAGAACAATCACAAGTGATAACGTTCTGTCCATTTCTTAAACCACGCCCTCTTTATTCTTCTTGCTTCTGTTTGATCTCAGGCATCTACATACTAATGCCATAGACTCAGGTATCATGACGAGTATCATGACGAGTATCATTACAATGTCACGACGAGTGTTCTTTTGCTCATATTTCGTGAAATTTGTTTTTGATGCTCGTAGATAAAGTAATGTGTGCAAGTGGACATGTCATAATTAAACATTGGAACACTCGTGCAAGTCTATTAAGAACGAACGAACACTCGTGTCCTAATGTCTCGCATTATGTCATAGTTGCAGAAAATACTATTTTTTATTTATGTACGAACGTTAGAATGACAGCAGTCTTCTTTTTATTGCGTATTGCTATCTAACCATTAAAATAGTTTACAAACAGGAAGTTTGAACTGCAGGTGTCTATAGGCCTTCAACTTCATGCTGAGGACGCCTGAGGGGTGCAGACGAAGGCAGGAACGTGGCGGTGTCACAGAAGGTGTCAAAGGGTAGCGGGCAGTGTGTGCGGGGAGGACGCGGGCACGTCGTGTCGTTCGTACATATTTCATTGAACGTAAGAAAGATCTCTCGTTTTTAGAATATGTGCAAGATGTTAATTTGACAAAATTAGTGGCCGAAATAACAGGTATCTCAAAAAATACTGTAACGAGAACTATTAATATGAAAAATAAACAAGAAAGCGGCGCATCCACTTTAAATCTCCAAGAAAACAATTATTTCTGAAAAAAAGGAATATAAATTGACACATTAAATATAAAAATACAGACACGACGATCTTACTACTTAAATTATTAGTATAGATTTAGTCTCAGTATAAAAAAATAACCAAACATATATATATAATAACATATATCTCAACGAAATCCTCACATGTGTAGCGTGCGTTATAGCGACGCGCTCGCACCTTATCGCTGCCTTCATCTACGCCACGCAGGCGTCCTCAGCACGAACTTGGAGGACGTATTTGAGACCAAAGTGTGGCAAAGAATAAATTGTTAGACTACAATAATCATTGGTGAAACGTGAGTGCACGATTTTTTTAAACAATTGGCGTATTTGGAAGTCATTGCATTAAAGCGATAATAAACTGCGTTATTTTTGAGTTTGGCCCTCAAACAACCATCGGTTGCGTGCTGTTTAAGCGTCGCTTCATTTTGGAACAAGGAAACTATTCCTTCTTTAAAATTGTGGTCGCTTTGTCTGCTGATACGAGATAGATCCATCAAAGACAAGATTAACATGCCAACCATTGTAATTTGGCGTTTAAGGGGAAGAGCTTAAAGTTCCTTATCGAGAAATCAAGACTTTTGCTATCTTCTAGCTTGACCACACAATCAAAATTGCTTCTATCATTTTGCATAAAGGAAAATACATTAAACTTACAGCATGTCATAGTTACTTTGCTGCTGGGGAATGCATAGTAATGTATTTGTAGCGCCTATATTTTTCAACTTCATGTCAAGTGAAAACCTCTACAGCGTTCTTTCCTTTGTCCCGCCCGCGCCACCGCATTGGAGCAAGGAGTGTATACTTACTATAAAATAAGAGTCAATAGAAACCTAGGATGAGAGGCACTCACTTGCAAACTGGGAGAATGATAGCAGGCGAAGTGTTGATCAGTCTTTATAGGGATTTGCGGAAAAATCTACGCAAGTATGATGATGTCATGCTGGATCACGAAGAGTCGCTTGGCAGCATAGTTTCGTCATGAGGATGGTGATAAGCTACAGCTGAAGCCTACCACTAGTGTGTAGTGAAATTATTTGTCAGTTGGTTGTGTCTTAGTCTTATTGCCCATTGTAGCGTTATTTTTTTAAAAATAATTTTATGTTTTTAGCCACTACATATTCACGAACGTAATTTCGACCTAAATTTGGACTGCCACCAGGCAAGCCTGGTGACAGCCAAAAAAAGAGGTAAATCTGGATAAATAAACCGTATAATTTATCTTTAAATACACAAAAAAATAACAAAACCGAAGTAAGAAAAATATAGTACAAAACACAATAATATCTAAAGAGTATCGGTTCAAAGGAACTTATTAGATCAAAAAGGAAATTATGCTTAATTCCACTTATTTAGGATTTTGATTTCCTTTTAGCTTGAACGACGCATTTGTTCATAAAATAATGGATTTTAAAATTTGGTGGCGAAACTAGTTTTTAGGATCCCAGAAACTAAGGTTGCACGGAAGTTTTGATAACTCTTAATCCGAAAGAAAAAGTAATATTAAGGTGTTACGAGCAATCGTTATCTAGCTTTACACTAAGGAATAAAAATAATTGATGCTGAATATTAGGCTACAGATACTAAAAACCTGGTAAGGGTCTCTTCGTGACTTTGGGTGTTTCCGGTGTTCCCGGGAGCAGTCGATGAAGCTTGGCGATTTCTATTTTAATATTGGAAGCTTTAGCTCACCAGGGACGTGGTCCTTACATCAGGCCTCAATAGGTACAACCGTACGAGATGGCGGATGGAATTCAAGTAGAAATGAATAATCAAACTGGGGAGAACCAGAACCCTTAGAAAATACCTGAAGGGTCGCTGTAAAGAAATAAATCAACAGCGTCAAGACATGCTTATGAAATGAGGGAAAGGAAATTAACGTATTGGAAACGGGACAAAAAGGATTTTCAGAGAATGAAACCAAAATTACACAAAACTTACCAGGAAACGCAGAAAAACTGGCTTTCAAAATGCTCAGAGCAAATGTGCTCTGTTTCAAGCTTTTAAATTCCAAATTTTGTTATTTTTGTAAAAGATTTATCCTTCCTCTGTCACGATCTTCTTTGATATGAGAAAAATAACAAAAAAAATCTGACAAGATCATTCTAAATATTCGAATTCGAAAATTCAGAAAAGCAGCCAACGATAAAGAAAGACTAAAAATATATAAAAAAGGTTGAATACTTGTAGCGAATGCTACACCATGCAGGGTGCACCAGGCGTATTTAAAGTATTAGTAATCACCACTGATATCACACATAATCACACACAACCACTTGTATCTCATTACGCTAGTAGGGATAGCTCCTTTCATGCGCCACTAAAACCAATTATAGTAGTTTATGCTACAAAGGCGAAAAGGAATAAATTACGAGGACGATTTAAAACACGAGCGTAACAAGTGTTTTAAACGTAACCGAGTAATTTATTGCTCTTACGCCCGTGTATCATACTACGTTTTTCAATGCATAGTGTTAAGAAATAAAACAAATATAACCAAAAAAAACAATTTAATTATTAAAGTTGAAAGTTACATCGTTACAATTTTGCAAGTAAATGATTGGCTCAAAAAGACCATCCAGAGCCGTTAAACAGTGGAAAAAAAAGTATAACAGTGATGGTACACAGGAAAGGCTGCAGGTTAGCCAACCATTGCAAACAAATTAAAAAAAAAAAAAATTATAATAATAATAATAATCTTTATTCAAAACGTACATCAAGCTTTACAAAAATACATAATTAGTTTCTATCTTAAGGTAAATACAAGTATTGGTCAACGTTAGAAACCAAGCTAAGCTAATCGAGGATTAACTTGTGGTTTGGCTTCCAGCGCCTTCCATCGGACTAAATGCTATTTATGTATGGGCAATTCGACAAAAAACAGACTAATAATTTTTATGGCTATTTAACAATTTAAGAAAGTCAAACCTAATCTATGTAGCATGCAAAAAATTATGATCCTATCAAATAAAAATATTACTGTTAAACTATTCGTTAAGAAAACAAATTACAAATACACAGCGAAAAACATAAATTAATATTAGAGAAAAGAACTTATTTTAGTAGTTATACAAGGATAAAATACATAGGTTGAACTTATCATGGAGAGTGTATTTGGAGTGATGTGTGGAGAAGTATATATTAATATCTATGTATATGTATCTAATATGTAAAGGTAATATAACAAATGAAAAACAAAAAAATAAATAAATATTGTATGAAGATGAGCGCTGAAAACGGTAATACCTATCATTTATCAATTGATAAAAGATTTTCGGTCATTTCATAGTCATGCTCCAAGAGAAAACTACGCACTGCCGTTTTAAAACTACGCATTATCTTGGGGTATATATTGAGTTTTTTATTCAGCTTATTATATAAATAGTCAGCTAGGAAGATATGTTGTCTTTGCAAGAAGGCAGTGCGGGCGTGTATAGTAGTGCAAACGTTATCATGTCTTCTTGTGGAAGAGTAGAAATTCTGGTCAAAAGGCAGAGTCATGTGGTGGATTGATACCAAACAGAAAATAAACAGCTGCCGTACTGTGAGAAGATTACAGGTTGAGTAAAGATCTCTGGTAGTGTAACGATAAGGCTTGCACGTCATTACCTTCAGGACAGATCTTTGCGCGCGTTCCAGGCGAATCATATATGACTTACAAGTGCCACCCCATGCTGTTATACAATAGCCTAAAATTGATCTACACAAGGCATGATAAACAAGTGTAAGTACTCTACGGTTAGCTACATGTCTTAGTTGTTTAAAAATCCAAATAAGTTTTCTTATGCGTCCAACTAATAAGTCAATGTGAGGTTTCCAGCTCAATTGATCGTCTACTATGACTCCAAGATATTTTATTGACTTGGTCCTTTCAATGGGTATGCAGAAGCATTTGGTTTTATCTTCACAATTGTGCACTTTCAGAGTAAATTTGTTGGAAATATCTTTGTTAGAAAGAATAGAAAAAGCCAAATACTTTGTTTTTTTCAAATTTAATGTTAATAAGTTCGACGTAAGCCAGTCTGAAACTACACTAAGACCCTGTTCCGCGAGAGAAAACGTCTCCGACCAACTCCTTCCATGAAATATAATAGCGGTGTCGTCTGCAAAGCAATAGGTTTTAGCATTCTGTAGACTAATCTCACAAAGGTTATTAATATAGATCAGGAAAAGAGTCGGACCAAGGATGCTTCCCTGGGGAATACCATAGGTAACAGGTGCTTCGGAACTTATGTAAGAGTCAATTTGTACTTTTTGGGTTCTATTACTGAGATAGTTTTCAAATATTCTGAGTTGAGTGTCTCTAATTCCTAATCTTTCCAGCTTTTCAACCAGTATAGGTATGGAAACAGTGTCAAAGGCTTTTTTTAAGTCTAAAAATATGCCTAGACATTTCTGCTTCTTATCAAGTTGAGTAGAGACGTGATCTGCCAGCTGTGTAACACATTTTTCGGTAGATCTGTCAGCTCGGAAACCAAACTGTGTGTTAGCAAGAAGATTATTTTTTTCTAAATAGTTTATAAGCCGAGAGTTTAATATTCTTTCTAATATTTTTGATAGAGCTGGCAAAATCGAAATAGGTCTGTAGTTACTTATTATTGCCTTGTCACCATCCTTATAAATGGGTCGAATTAGGGAAACTTTAAAAACATCAGGAAATATGCCACTCTCTAGGCATAAATTGCATATTCTTGTTAACGCGGGAACTATTAGGTTTTTAGCCATTTTGAGAAATTTGGAAGAAATTTTGTCACACCCGTTAGCGCAATCGCTTTTGAGATTTAAAACTAAGGATTCTATTTCCGCTTCATGTGTAGGCAAAAGAACCATAGATTTAGAAACGGTAGGAGGAAGTGTTATATTTATGTTTGCACTACTATTATTGTTGGTAGTAATAACCTGAGCCAGCGTCTCTCCAACAGAAGCAAAGTAATCATTAGCAGAATTCACAGAATTTTGTGGGTTTGATTTAGCTTTTAACAACTCTATCGGCTCTGAACTTACCCTTTTTGTAGCGGTTATATTTTTTATAACTTTCCATGTACTTTTACTGTCTTTTGAGGCACGTTCTAGTTCAGATCGCTCATGGACAATTTTAAGCCTTTTTAGCAATTTTGTACAGAAGTTTCTGTACCTAAGGTAAGTTAGTTTCAAGATGTCGTTATTGGGTGTCTTTTTTAAGTTATAGTGCATCTTGTCTCGGTTTCTGATACATTTTAAGAGACCCTGGGTAATCCAGGGCTTAATCGTTCGCTTTTTGCTTGGAATAACGATATTTTGCGTATTTTTAGTTATTGCCTCAGATATTATTTTTACAAACTTCTCAGCAGCAGTATTAGGGTCGGTATCTGTCATAATTGGCGAAAAGTCTGAGCACTCCAGTGAAGCTAGAGCACCTTGAAAATCAGTTTTCAGAAAAGTTTGCTTGGCCTTATTGATAAACTGTTTGCTTAGGGCAAGAAAAACCGCATTGTGATCCGTAATGGGACTGTTCAGGACAGCAACAGAAGCAGTGGCAAATGTGTTCGAGGACAGGAGAACATGATCAAGGCAGTTGTCAAAACGAGTTGGTAATGTATGGGCAGGAAGGAAACCGATTTCACCTATAAAATCCAGATAACTGCAGCTGTGTCTGTCTTTATCTCTAGATTTTGGCTCTATGTTAATATTAATATCTCCACAGATTGCTTTTGTCTTAAATGAACTAAGAGTTGGTACTACAGATTGTATGGATTTAAAAAAAGCGTTAATCTCTGTCATTTTCTTATATGAAGGAGATCTGTATATTCCTATAATTGCCAATTCATCTTTTATTTTAACGATTAGACAGTTCCCCCCTTCAAATGTAGGTTCCTCAATTTCACATATGATACCGTGTTTTATATAAATTACCACACCATCATTTTGAATGTGATTATGTTTTGTAGAGAAAACTGAAAAACCATTAAGTAAAGGTGGCGGTTTGTGTACACGTAATTGACATTCAGTCAGTATTAATATGTCGCATTCAAATTGCAGTCTAGATAAAAATACCTCAAATTTACAAAAGTTCGCGTAGATGCTTCTCACATTTTGAGTGATAATTCGGAAATTGGTAGTAGACCTTTCAAAAATATTATGGCAATCTTCTGGGTCACATATTACCGAAGAAGCTACTGAGATAGAGTCTATTTCATTATTAATTAAGTTTTGACTAGTCATCTAGAATGAATAAAAGATAAGGAAAACGGCTCATAATAAATCCCTATATAAATAATAAATAATAAAGCCCTATGGCAAAATAATCGACTTTCTGTTCGGTTTTGATGCATAAAAAGTAGGCCTTTACGAGCACTTGCATTGAAAAAACATATAAACGTGTCTACGTGGTAAAACTATTCCTGTGCTTTGAAAACGTAAAACGGTAGAGGTAGATCCCCGAAATGTATACGATTTCAAAGTAAGTCATTTTAACGAAGATACAAAAAAATGTATATTAATAAAAGATACTAGTCGATTACCATTGTCTTGCAATAAAATATGTGAGATAATAATCTTGACTAGAACATTACCCGTTTGTTGATAACAAAACATAATTATATGCTAAGCAATTATAATGAGAATACATTTCAAAAATTTAAGCAGACCAATGCATATATATATATGTATTTTTGAAGAGCTTATTCAGTCAATGGTATAGAAAAACTTTTACTATGGAGTCAACCATGAAATCTCAAAAAAAAAATCTGCCCTTCCATACATTTCGGCCGAGTGGCATTGCATTTTCCTATAAGTAATATTTTTTTTCGATATACAGGATTTGTTCCATAGTAAAAGTTGTTCTAAACTATTGACTGAATAAGCTCTTCAAATATGGTTACATCTTTTTGTTACACGTTGTATACAGGTTGCTTGGTAATTCGACCTATTCCTTGAAAGGGGTTTTGAAATTGAATGGTCTCCGAGTTACGAAGGTTTTTAAATTTTCATGTGCTTTTATTTTTCAAACTTTCAGACTAATAAACAAAAATAAATAATTTAAAAATAACTATTCCTCTCTCAGCACTTATTTATTATATTTCTGATCAATGATAGATGAGTGATCATTTATAAAAAAAATATGTGCCCTGAATTCCCATAATCTCAGAATTAAAAGGTCTTAAGTGAAAATAAAACCTTTTTTATTTTGTAATTTTTTAAATATCGACGTGTTTTACTTGAAAAAAATTATCATTATAATTATTCATATCATTATATCATTATTTGTTGGAAATTATCCCTAGTATAACCCCTTTAAAGGAATAGGTCGAATTACCAAGCAACCTGTATACAACGTGTAACAAAAAGATGTAACCATATTTGAAGAGCTTATTCAGTCAATAGTTTAGAACAACTTTTACTATGGAACAAATCCTGTATATCGAAAAAAAATATTACTTATAGGAAAATGCAATGCCACTCGGCCGAAATGTATGGAAGGGCAGATTTTTTTTTGAGATTTCATGGTTGACTCCATAGCACCCTGTATATAGTTAGAAAAAGTACACAAAAAAGTTTTATTTCAAAATTCTTATTGGATAAAATTGCGTATATTTGATTAAAAATAAAATTAAAAAAGGGGTTCAGCGTTAGGAACATTCAAAACCCATGCGGACCCCGATTCTAACAAATGCCTACACGATCCCTAAATACTTTCGATTGGGTAACTGTTTATCTGTAAATACAAGAAATTGGCTACTCTTCCTGAATCGGCCTTTAGAGAGAAGCGTTGTTGTCTGACTGAGGAGCTAGAAATGTTTACCGATAAAAACATTTACAAAGATATTTTTATTTAAATCGATAATGAAAAAAATTGTTAATCTTACTCGATACATTCAAGCTGAGATAAATAGTTTTGCTCGGAAATTAAACTAAAGAGCTAACGGCTGTTTTGTTAAACTAAACGGATTTTAGTCGCCGAAAATTTTCGTCTATAACAAACAACTCTTATAGTGGAACCAACCATGAAATGACGAAATAAGTCAATTGTTTCACATATTTTGGTAAAGTAAGTAAAGTTATTTATATAACTTTTTCATTACACTTATTGGAAAAATGACAATTGTCTTTAGAGGTTAGCCAAAGTTAGACCAAAGTCAATTTTGTTTCCATGGGAGTTTGCACCTTTCTCTTCTTATTGGTCCGCGTTCGTGCTTCTGATAGATTAGCGTCATTTAACCAAAGAGATCGAACGCATAATTTATGAAGAAGTTACTGGCTGGTTAGGCTTTGGCGGCAATGTGTTCTGAAAAAAAAAAGATATGTAATATACCTAATAACTCATAAATAACAGTCACAAGATGAAATTAATTTTCACTAACCTTAGGTGACGCCTAAATCGGATGCCTAAATATTTAGTAACTCTTATTTCTATTACCTTAAGAACTCTTGAATATTTAGGCATCCGAATTAGGCGTCACTTAAGGTTAATGAAAACGGGTATAAGAAACGAAGTGTTGTTTTATCGAACTATTGAAGACTGACATGGACGAAGCTTCACGGATGTGTAGCGGCAAACCGTGATCAGTATCACGGATCAATAACACTTTATGCAAATTTTGCAAAATGAACAATTGACTCGGGACTGGAGTTGTGTTTGTAGGGAACACGAAACAAAATAATATACTAATTTCATAAAAAAAAGTTCATCGAACCTTAATACTGAGCACTTATCAAGTCTTCAATATGAATTTTGCTGCATTAATAAAAGTCACTTGTATATTATATACAGGGTCGTTGCGGTCTGAAAGAACATTTAGTGATTGCATTAGAAAAAGGAATGCTTCGGTTGTTTGTTCATATAAAGAGGATTAATGAATGAAGAGTGACGAAAGAAATGGTATGGTGCGCAAGTGGAAGGTAAAGTACGACCGGGCCGCCATAGAAGGACGTTCGGATAGACGAGGAAGACAAGTATGTCTATCTACAGTTTGCGGCTTTTCAGCTACAAATATCCACCCGGTATTTAAATTGAAAAGGACCTAAATGACCTGATTGTCTGTAGATAAGCACTTAGGTTGGGTAAGAAAAGTGTCAACAAACTCCCTGAGAGGTCTTTCAGTTAACGCTTCAACTACAAGGAATGTTTGTAAATGTTCAACATTTGAATACCGAATCCTATGAACCGATTTACCTGGGAACACCAAAAACAAGTACTTCTGTAGGTAAATCCCTTACCATTCTAACAAATATTTCAGACCCACGAAATGTCCGGGAAGACGTGCCATCCGTTACATTTGTCATAAAATACGCTTACAGAGGTCCCGGCAAAGGTTTTGAAATACTAATAAAAATAATATATTGTTATGGGACGTTATAAATTCGATTATCACGGAGATTGGACACCATTTTAGCACTTTCCTTGCGAGAGACAGCTGAATTAGATATCAAATTCAAATACGTAGTTTGTTTTGCAAAGTAGGTATATATAATACACTTTGTACACGTGTGTTTTATCAAGCGTGGGTCTAGATTTAAGTGAATTTCTGAGAACGTTCAAAAGGGTTAAATATATGTTTCATTTAAATTTCAGGTTTTAGGATAATTTTGTGATATTTACCTAGGTCTAGACTTTTGAAATTTATGCAAAAACATAATTATGCATAAAACTGTAATTTTTTTCAAAAATAATAATGCCAAACTAAACAGTTTTGTGAAAAGGCTACGAAGTAAAACTGTAGTTAGTTGAAAATTTATAGAAGTTGTAATTAATGATAACCGGCAACTCACAAGATTTTTATAGTGCTATAAAAAACACCGGTATAAGTGTTTTGTTTATAGAGCTTTGATTGAAAGTATGAAAGAAAGAAAGAAAGAAAGAAAGAAAATAAATTTATTGGCGCGTTTACAAAAGAATAAAAAGAACTTATAGCTAACACAGTAGAAAATAGTATGATATAAATACATTTTTATATTTAATCGCTTCGTGATAAGAAAACATAAATTTTAGTTTTAATTGTTCATGACGTTATTCTAAATTTATAATTTGATATTCAGTTTTGAGTCAACATTCTACAAAAAATGTAAAATTTCAGATTTGTAACTTATTCCATTTATGAGCTGGAGACCCGTAACATATCGACGGACAGACAAACAGAGGGGCAGACAGCGGAGTGACATTAATAGGGCTTCATTTCACCCTTTGGGTACAGATCCCTAAAAATAACTATATTAAGTGGTTCTTTAGTATTTAGCAAGCATATTGACAGAAATACTTCGCATTTTAGAATACACTTAACGGAGAAAGAAAAAAGAGTTACCGAACATTATCTTAAAAACATCTCCCTGGTTCCAACACACCCTATTCGCAGTTCCACCGAAGTACCCTAAAGGATATTGTAATGACGTTTTGAATGAAATTCTCGTTTATTTTCACAGCCAGCGTGGATTCCTCTCACGCCTCGAGAGATATTCTCAACAGTTGCAGTTGGGGCGTGGGAAACTTTACTCGTAATATAAAACAGTCTTAATTGAGCCACCCGAGTAGAACGTAACTAGCTGAGCAACCCCAGTAGAACGTAACTAGCTGAGCAACCCCAGTAGAACGTAACTAGCTGAGCAACCCCAGTAGAACGTAACTAGCTGAGCAACCCCAGTAGAACGTAACTAGCTGAGCAACCCCAGTAGAACGTAACTAGCTGAGCAACCCCAGTAGAACGTAACTAGCTGAGCAACCCCAGTAGAACGTAACTAGCTGAGCAACCCCAGTAGAACGTAACTAGCTGAGCAACCCCAGTAGAACGTAACTAGCTGAGCAACCCCAGTAGAACGTAACTAGCTGAGCAACCCCAGTAGAACGTAACTAGCTGAGCAACCCCAGTAGAACGTAACTAGCTGAGCAACCCCAGTAGAACGTAACTAGCTGAGCAACCCCAGTAGAACGTAACTAGCTGAGCAACCCCAGTAGAACGTAACTAGCTGAGCAACCCCAGTAGAACGTAACTAGCTGAGCAACCCCAGTAGAACGTAACTAGCTGAGCAACCCCAGTAGAACGTAACTAGCTGAGCAACCCCAGTAGAACGTAACTAGCTGAGCAACCCCAGTAGAACGTAACTAGCTGAGCAACCCCAGTAGAACGTAACTAGCTGAGCAACCCCAGTAGAACGTAACTATTTGAGCAACCCCAGTAGAACGTAACTAGCTGAGCAACCCCAGTAGAACGTAACTAGCTGAGCAACCCCAGTAGAACGTAACTAGCTGAGCAACCCCAGTAGAACGTAACTATTTGAGCAACCCCAGTAGAACGTACCTAGCTGAGCAACCCCAGTAGAACGTAACTAGCTGAGCAACCCCAGTAGAACGTACCTAGCTGAGCAACCCCAGTAGAACGTAACTATTTGAGCAACCCCAGTAGAACGTAACTATTTGAGCAACCCCAGTAGAACGTAACTAGCTGAGCAACCCCAGTAGAACGTAACTAGGAGCAACCCCATTAGAACGTAACTAGGAGCAACTTACGGAGTCGAATGCTTACATTCCGAGGGAAAGAAAATCCATTTTTACTCGTTGCGAACGATACTTTTTTCACTACCTGACTTATGTATTTAAATATTTTCATTTCTTTTTTCATTTTAATTTTTTCATTTTAATTTTTAATTTTTTCATTTTCCTTTAATTTTTCCCTTCAAATTTAATGTATTTTATGACTTTGCAAAGCGGGGCGCGGGTTTTACCTTTTTGTTTTCAGGCTTTGGCCGGCCGCTTTTATTTGTGGCCAGTATCATTTTGCTAAAAAGGAATGTCAGATGCGATATAATCGATTCTGTCGTGAATCGGAACGCAAGAAATTTCGATTGTAAAGACAAACTAAGGACGTCAAAAAGAACCTAAGTTGGCATGAAATGAAGACAAACGTCAAAAAGAACCTAATTTTGCAATAATCGTGATTGTTTCATTTATTGATTGAAAAATAGCATATTCCAATATTCTACTACTTAATCTCATACTAAATGTATGGGAATGTTTAATGTCAAAATTTTGGATAATTCTCGTTTGATTTTCAAAACGTTATTGATGTCATTTTACTGATTAGGTGACATACTTTCGATATCAGTTTAATTTTTTTTTGATATCTTTAATAATTACGGAATAATCGCCTGGTCACACTTAACGATTACACCCTGTATATAAATGATAGGCATAACAAAGTCAAACATGAATAGTTTTTTATTTTTTGTTAATTTTAACAAGGAAAAAATCGAAGTGTTTCCTATAATATAGGCAACGATTCTTTTACTGCGCCCGAACGCCTGAAGCGATTTTGATGATTATTTCACGAAATTGTAGAAGATTTATAGATTTTATAAAATGTAAGCTTAAACATTTTTTTTTCCGTCCCGTCTATGTGAAAGATATTATTTTCTCCTATTTTGCCATCCAGTAACAGCCACTTTACAATGCGCGCTGATATGAACGTTATTTCAATGTCGTTTCCGTCGATATTTGTAATTACACACATCGTGTTGCTAATCTGGGGTATGTATGTGTCATAAACAATAATGAAATATCATAACATAAGAAGAGTTCATTTCTTCTTGATGCAAATTTGAGGTGCTCTATCTCAGGTCATTCATGCCCTTAACGTGAACAAAACAGATTTGCTGGCAATTAGTTGATCAACATTTAATTTTCTGACA
The DNA here is from genome assembly GCA_934047225.1 of Ypsolopha sequella. NCBI lineage: Eukaryota > Metazoa > Arthropoda > Insecta > Lepidoptera > Ypsolophidae > Ypsolopha > Ypsolopha sequella. The sequence goes on along the minus strand of OW203987.1, from coordinate 30,732,957 downwards.
ATTAGTTGACCAACATTTAATTTTCTGACGATTAGTTGATCAAAATTTAATTTTCTGACAATTAGTTGACCAAAATTTAATTTTCTGACAATTATTTGACCAACATTTAATTTTCTAACAATTAGTTGACCAACATTTAATTTTCTGACAATTAATTGATCAACATTTAATTTTCTGACAATTAGTTGACCAACATTTAATTTTCTGACAATTAGTTGATCGACATTTGATTTTCTGATAACTAGTTGACCAACATTTAATAGGCATGAAATTGCTACCAAATAAAACTAGAACAAACAAAGTTTGCTACGTCAATATTTAATAATAGCACAAAACGATAATGTCACTAATTAAATCATCAATGTCTTTAAAAGGCTTCACATAGACTGATATTACAAATATAAGAGTCACAGAAAAGAAATTTTAAATATTTTAAGCGGTCTTTTAATTAGAGAAGCTTTCACGTTGAACCTTTTTAGTGACCGCAATTACGCGAAGACTTCAAACACTCGTAAGGAATAAAAACGAATTTAAAATGAACAATCTATAAAACACTCAGGTAAAAGGTGAAAGGTATTACATTAATTAGAATTACATTAAAGAGAGACCGCAATTTTTTTTTATTTGAGATGAAAACTAAGGCCTTTGGCACATCTCGTTTTAGAAATGTAGTCTGAGAAACTAAATTTTGTTTGGTTTAATTAAACCAGCAGTTTATAAGGTTTCTTCAAAAATCAGGAGTCAGTATAGGGAATACCAGTTTTTCTGGCTGTCTTTTCTTAGAAAATGGCTGTGCCTTTTATGCCATGTTCTCTGTACGTCAGCAATGATATATTAAAAATAATAAAAGATGAGATTTTAAACTAAAACGGTCACTATAAACACTATTAGGAGTACGGGTCTCTGTACCGTGTTCAGTTTTTATATTTTTCCGAATTTGTTTAAGAGTTACATCTGCCATGGTCGCGAGTTGAAGAAATATTTAAGAGTTATATCTGCCATTGTCACGGGATGAAGAAACATTTAAGAGTTACATCTGCCATGGTCGCAGGATGAAGAAACATTTAAGAGTTACATCTGCCATTGTCACGGGATGAAGAAACATTTAAGAGTTTCATCTGCCATGGTCGCGAGTTGAAGAAATATTTAAGAGTTATATCTGCCATTGTCACGGGATGAAGAAACATTTAAGAGTTACATCTGCCATGGTCGCAGGATGAAGAAACATTTAAGAGTTTCATCTGCCATGGTCGCGAGTTGAAGAAATATTTAAGAGTTATATCTGCCATTGTCACGGGATGAAGAAACATTTAAGAGTTACATCTGCCATGGTCGCAGGATGAAGAAACATTTAAGAGTTACATCTGCCATTGTCACGGGATGAAGAAACATTTAAGAGTTACATCTGCCATGGTCGCGAGTTGAAGAAATATTTAAGAGTTACATCTGCCATGGTCGCAGGATGAAGAAACATTTAAGAGTTACATCTGCCATTGTCACGGGATGAAGGAACATTTAAGAGTTACATTTGCCATGGTCGCATTATGAAGAAACATTTAAGAGTTACATCTGCCATGGTCGCAGGATGAAGAAACATTTAAGAGTTACATCTGTAATTTTCGCGGGATGAAGAAACATTTAAGAGTTACATTTGCCATGGTCGCATTATGAAGAAACATTTAAGAGTTACATCTGCCATGGTCGCAGGATGAAGAAACATTTAAGAGTTACATCTGTAATTTTCGCGGGATGAAGAAACATTTAAGAGTTACATTTGCCATGGTCGCATTATGAAGAAACATTTAAGAGTTACATCTGCCATGGTCGCAGGATGAAGAAACATTTAAGAGTTACATCTGTAATTTTCGCGGGATGAAGAAACATTTAAGAGTTACATTTGCCATGGTCGCATTATGAAGAAACATTTAAGAGTTACATCTGCCATGTTCGCAGGATGAAGAAACATTTAAGAGTTACATCTGCCATTGTCACGGGATGAAGAAACATTTAAGAGTTACATTTGCCATGGTCGCAGGATGAAGAAACATTTAAGAGTTACATATGCCATGGTCGCAGGATGAAGAAACATTTAAGAGTTACATCTGCCATGGTCGCAGGATGAAGAAACATTTAAGAGTTACATCTGCCATGGTCGCAGGATGAAGAAACATTTAAGAGTTACATCTGCCGTGGTCGCAGGATGAAGAAATATTTAAGAGTTACATCTGCCATGGTCGCAGGATGAAGAAATATTTAAGAGTTACATCTGCCATGGTCGCAGGATGAAGAAACATTTAAGAGTTACATCTGCCGTGGTCGCAGGATGAAGAAATATTTAAGACGCCTAAAAACAACTACAAACTAAATACAACAATATCCAATAATAGCTTTCAAATAATAAGATTTTGTATAGTCATGAATTTTGTATTTATTAAGAATTAACAGCTTAATTCACAACTGTGGGAAATCCAATTATTTTGAAGCCAAACCACTATGATATCAAAGTTTCATTGATACATAAAAAAACTAATATAATCAATATTTTGGGCATTATAGTTATTTCTGATAATTTTGTTCTAAGGATTCGATCCTTAAGGGTCCGTATGATGCCAAATGCACTACTTCAAATACTTATTGCGTAACTCAGTGAATCGGTTTAGTAAAAATAGTATAAATAGTAGACTATACTTTTGATGGGCATGTCTTTGCAAAAACGCAACAGCCTTAAGTTTACTTGATAGAAAAATATACGAAATTTCCTCTAAATTTGATGTTTTGCAGGTGTTAAAGGGTCTCCCTTAAATCGTACAACCTTGAAATTTGTATTAAAAATAAGTACACAAATGACCCCGTAGGTGAGTTTTAGAATATTTAATAATTGTATCTAGAAAACGAGTTATTGAATAAGAACTTGATTTTTCGTGAGCGCGTGTTTCTTAGTGATCGTAACAGCCACGGCTGAGAGCGGGCAATTTTAAACTAAAAGGAAAAGTCATAGAGTTCAATTTTTACTGATGCAGAATGAGGCGCTCAATCTGACTTTGAATTATTGATTCTCCAAAACGATTGCTTTACTTCCGGCACGATCGTAGGTCGGATCGAATTCTGGCACGATCTTAGGTCTGATCCAATTCTGGCACGATCGTAGGTCGGATCCAATTCTGGCACGTTGGTAGGTCGGATCCAATTCTGGCACGATCGTAGGTCGGATCTAATTCTGTCACGATGGTAGGTCGGATCCAATTCTGGCACGATCGTAGGTCGAATCTAATTCTGTCACGATGGTAGGTCGGATCCAATTCTGGAACGATCGTAGGTCGAATCTAATTCTGTCACGATGGTAGGTCGGATCCAATTCTGGAACGATCGTAGGTCGAATCTAATTCTGTCACGATGGTAGGTCGGATCCATTTCTGGCACGATCGTAGGTTGGATACAATTCTGGCAAGATCATAGGTAAGATCCAATTCTGGCACGATCGTAGGTCGGATCCGATTCTGGCACGATCGTAGGTCGGAACCAATTCTGGCACCATAACGTCATACAAATAAAACATATTCGAAAATAATGTGAGGAACTCGTACGTCATATACAACGTCACTTGACTTTTTATGGAGGCGAGATTCTAGCAACAATTTTTAATTGAATTTCAGGGGAAGGTTGTTGAAAGTTGCGCTTATTTATTCGGTCTTTAGCGACGAGCGAGCATAAATTATTAATTTGCAGAAAGTTTTCCGGAAAGCTTGGAAATTTTAATGAAAGCGAGCTGGTTTCAGCACAATTATTTCATTTTGAATCTTGGTAACATAAGCAAAGAGCGACAACGTAGCTTTGACGAGGATTTTGAATAGGAAATTCAGTCCTTTATGCACATTCCATAGAATGCAGCTTCAATGTTATTTGTGTCAAAGATTTTTTAGTCCTAGATTTTTGGATAATATTGTTATGATTATTATGGAGTTTTTCCTGGCTTGACAAGGAAACATCCTCTTTTCTTACTAAACAGAAAATTTCTTTCTCTATTTATAAACTTACAATTCTGTTACCAAGGAATTAAATCACTCTAGTTTTTAGGGTTCCGTAGTACCTAAAAGGTACAAAAAGGAACCTTATGGTGAGACTCCGTTGTCCGTCCGTCCGTCCGTCCGTATGTTACAGCCTCATAACTTTAGCACCGTAAAAGATACATACATGAAATTTGGCACAAGAATAAAATTAATTTACCCACATTTCACGGTGTAAAAAAATAGGAAAAATTTAAATTGTTCAAAATATTTCCAAAACAAAAGTGATAAAAATAAAAAATATTATCCTAACAACACAATATGGGTATCAAATTGTAGATATTAAAAAGCTTATTGTAAAATTATATATATTTATTGACACTGGTTTCGAGAAATCTTTAAAAAACCACAAAAAATGTGTATGTCCCCCCCCCCCCCCCCCCTTATCTCAGAAACTGGTAGACGGGCAAGGTTTTAATTACTTTTCTTCTGATTCTTCTCAAAACTAGAAAAATAGATGCTTTGTTCAAGTCTCTTATAGGGTTTTTTATTTGGTGGAATAAAGAAACTCACAAATGTACATACATGAACCCTAAAAATATTTGTCTGTTTTCATCTTTAGGGAAAAAAAATTCTAAAACGCTAAAAACAAAATGTTTGTTTAAAACTGAAAGGTTTCGTACAAATTTTTATGGTATTAAGTTAAAAACTTACGAAATTTCCATACAAAATTTCATCTCCTATTTTTTCCAGTTAGGGAATAATTTTACAAAAACGCTGACACAAATTATTGTTTTATCAAAAGGCTTAGTATCCATTTTTATGGTAACAAAATTTTCCTTACAAACTTTCATCCTCTTTTTCACTCTATAGGAGATGCTTTTCCAAAAACCTTGAAACACTTTATTCTTTATTTTTAATCAGAAGGCTTAATACTATATCATGGTTTTAACTTTAAAATTAACGAAATTTCTATACAAACTTTCACTCGTTATTTTACGCCTCTAGGGGATGATTTTATAAAACGCTGAAACGCATTTTCTTAAATTCTGTCCAAAAGGCGTTATACCAATTTTCATGGTTTTAACTACAAAACTTGCGAATTTCCCATACAGACTTTCATCCCCTATTTTGCCCCTTTTTACTTGAATTTCTAGCCGTTTGAGCTGTGCGATATTTGTTGTATTTTTATATATGAGATGTCTCGCATGGCCTGAATTCAATGTGAGTCAATAAAATGCATCATACAATAAAAAGTACAAGATTATTGTGCAGTGCCAAGGATATATATAATAATCTTTTTTTGTCAAATTAGATAGATAGATAAAAACTTTATTCAATAATAAATTTTATAAGTTCGACAATTTTTCAACCGATTCACAACCTAAAACTTGTGGCGTATTCTCCAGAGCCAGCACTTTTGGACACCATTATAAAATGTATACTGAGTGATACTCTACTAGTGATACACTGGGCTACGAAGTGGGATAAGCACGTCCCTAGGTGTATCATATATATCACTGGTGCTAAGAGTGTTAAGACTAATGTTTAAATACTTTTCTCCCCTGATATTTAAATTAAGTTTATCTAAAATTCTATACTGGTACTTTGCATTAATTTAATAACATACGTAGAAACCAAACTTGATTGATTTTATTTCATATTTAATAATAAGTGATAAATATAAGGCTATATTCATATTGATGTGATGAATCAGTAATTGATCAAAAATTTGAATTACATTTTTCTGTCATGTTTTTGTTCAGTTCAACTCTAAATCTAGGTATTAGTATGGGAATACAAATTAAGCTTTTAGTATTTCGTAAAGCGAGTTATTGAAATTTTTTACTAAAAACATACCTAGTCCCCATTTGACTATCAGATTAAAGTTTTACTTATTTTCATAAAAACCAAGGTAGACCTCATCAGAACACATGTACGACGTTTCATAAAGATCTCCCTCCCTTTTTTGACAGCCCTAATTATTTTTGTATGGCAGCTGAGCGAAATGAGGCACCTGAACAAACCTAGCTATTAAAAATGTAGAGCTGTCATCATGACAGCCTCGCTAAGTTGTCTCGTTTGTATGTCCCGACTTTACTGTCTTAAGAGGAACTAATTTTCCTACAAAGTGTGCTCATAATTAAGATAGGGTGTGCTTTGTATTTTAGCTCTAGACAGGCTGGATTTATAAATGTATATAACTTTTAGTACAAATATTACGTCAGCGTGACATTGTAATATCTGATAGTTTATAATTTCATTTGATAATGTAAGTATATAATAGTAGATTATGCACTAAGGGAATAAAGCAGTGTCTTACGTCACGGGCGGCATATTGAACCATGAGCGTAACGAGGGACTCTAGAGTTAACTCCTGAGCATAGCGATAAAAAGCTCGACATTTTTTATCAACATTAATAATTCAATAAAATTTACTGAAAATCACAGCACCAAACACCGTCTTTTGTTTCACATTCTTTGTAAACGCTTTTTTTCTTTTTGTTGAATTCTGCTTATGGTGGCCAGTTCGATTTTCGAACAAACCTCTTTACAATCCCATATGGGCATTTGTTTTCCACGAGTTTCCACACGAATTTGACGTTCCAAATTTAAATCACTTTAATCCCTAGGGATTTTCATAAAACTTTATATCCCTTGAGATATAATGCGTTACTTTACGTTGAGGTTGCATGATATGTAATTGGACATTGTCGAGCAGGTGGTGTGAAAAGTTAATACTTGCGATTGTCGGCTCTTGGTGAAACATCATCATGGATGAATAAAACACTTGTGCTGTTTCACAAATTTCACTATTGCCCAACTAGTTTCCCTTTATGGGCATTCTCAAGGGATTAGATGGTTAAGTTACTTACTAGCTTTTGTCCGCGGCTTCACCCGCGCTGATTTCGTTTGCATTTTACCGGGATAAAAAGTAGCCTATGTCAATATTCGGCTCAAATTATCTATCTCTATGCAAACAATCACCTCGATCCGTTGCTCCGTTGCTGCGTGAAGAAAGGACAAACTAATAAACCAATAAACACACTTTCGCATTTATAATAGGTTAATGGACACCACACAAACATTATAATAGGGTAATGGACACCTCACAAACATTATAATAGGGTAATGGACACCACACAAACATTAAAATAGGGTAATGGACATCACACAAACATTATAATAGGGTAATAGACATCACACAAACATAACAATAGGGTAATGGACACCACACAAACATTATAATAGGGTAATGGACACCACATAAACATTATAATAGAGTAAGAACATCACACAAATATTATAATAGGGTAATGGACATCACACAAACATTATAATAGAGTAAGAACATCACACAAATATTATAATAGGGTAATGGACACCACACAAACATTATAATAGGGTAATGGACACCACATAAACATTATAATAGAGTAAGAACATCACACAAATATTATAATAGGGTAATGGACATCACACAAACATTATAATAGAGTAAGAACATCACACAAATATTATAATAGGGTAATGGACATCACACAAACATTATAATAGGGTAATGGACACCACACAAACATTATAATAGAGTAAGAACATCACACAAATATTATAATAGGGTAATGGACATCACACAAACATTATAATAGGGTAATGGACATCACACAAACATTATAATAGGGTAATAGACATCACACAAACATTACAATAGGGTAATGGACACCACACAAGCATTAAAATAGGGTAATGGACACCACACAAACATTATAATAGAGTAAGAACATCACACAAATATTATAATAGGGCAATGGACATCACACAAACATTATAATAGAGTAAGAACATCACACAAATATTATAATAGGGTAATGGACATCACACAAACATTATAATAGAGTAAGAACATCACACAAATATTATAATAGGGTAATGGACATCACACAAACATTATAATAGGGTAATGGACACCACACAAACATTATAATAGAGTAAGAACATCACACAAATATTATAATAGGGTAATGGACATCACACAAACATTATAATAGAATAAGAACATCACACAAATATTATAATAGGGTAATGGACATCACACAAACATTATAATAGGGTAATGCACACTACACAAACATTATAATAGAGTAAGAACATCACACAAATATTATAATAGGGTAATGGACATCAAACAAACATTAAAATAGGGTAATGGACATCACACAAACATTATAATAGGGTAATAGACATCACACAAACATTACAATAGGGTAATGGACACCACACAAACATTAAAATAGGGTAATGGACCCCACACAGACATTATAATAGGGTAATGGACACCACACAAACATAATAATAGAGTAAGAACATCACACAAATATTATAATAGGGTAATGGACACCACACAAACATTATAATAGAGTAAGAACATCACACAAATATTATAATAGGGTAATGGACATCACACAAACATTATAATAGAATAAGAACATCACACAAATATTATAATAGGGTAATGGACATCACACAAACATTATAATAGGGTAATGCACACCACACAAACATTATAATAGAGTAAGAACATCACACAAATATTATAATAGGGTAATGGACATCACACAAACATTATAATAGGGTAATGGACATCACACAAACATTATAATAGGGTAATAGACATCACACAAACATTACAATAGGGTAATGGACACCACACAAACATTAAAATAGGGTAATGGACACCACACAAACATAATAATAGGGTAATGGACACCACACAAACATAATAATAGAGTAAGAACATCACACAAATATTATAATAGGGTAATGGACATCACACAAACATTATAATAGAGTGAGAACATCACACAAATATTAAAATAGGGTAATGGACATCACCCAAACATTATAATAGGGTAATGGACACCACACAAACATTATAATAGGGTAATGGACACCACACAAACATTATAATAGAGTAAGAACATCACACAAATATTATAAAAGGGTAATGGACATCACACAAACTTTATAATAGGGTAATGGACATCACACAAACATTATAATAGGGTAATGGACATCACACAAACATTATAATAGGGTAATAGACATCACGCAAACATTACAATGGGGTAATGGACACCACACAAACATTAAAATAGGGTAATGGACACCACACAAACATTATAATAGGGTAATGGACACCACACAAACATTATAATAGAGTAAGAACATCACACAAATATTATAATAGGGTAATGGACATCACACAAACATTATAATAGAGTGAGAACATCACACAAATATTATAATAGGGTAATGGACATCACACAAACATTATAATAGGGTAATGGACATCACACAAACATTAAAATAGAGTAAGAACATCACACAAATATTATAATAGGGTAATGGACATCACACAAACATTATAATACAGTAAGAACATCACACAAATATTATAATAGGGTAATGGACATCACACAAACATTATAATAGGGTAATGCACACCACACAAACATTATAATAGAGTAAGAACATCACACAAATATTAAAATAGGGTAATGGACATCACACAAACATTATAATAGGGTAATGGACATCACACAAACATTATAATAGGGTAATAGACATCACACAAACATTACAATAGGGTAATGGACACCACACAAACATTAAAATAGGGTAATGGACACCACACAAACATTATAATAGGGTAATGGACACCACGAAAACATTATAATAGAGTAAGAACATCACACAAATATTATAATAGGGTAATGGACATCACACAAACATTATAATAGAGTGAGAACATCACACAAATATTATAATAGGGTAATGGACATCACACAAACATTAAAATAGGGTAATGGACACCACACAAACATTATAATAGAGTAAGAACATCACACAAATATTATAATAGGGTAATGGACACCACACAAACATTATAATAGGGTAATGGACACCACACAAACATTATAATAGAGTAAGAACATCACACAAATATTATAATAGGGTAATGGACATCACACAAACATTATAATAGGGTAATAGACATCACACAAACATTACAATAGGGTAATGGACACAACACAAACATTAAAATAGGGTAATGGACACCACACAAACATTATAATAGAGTAAGAACATCACACAAATATTATAATAGGGCAATGGACATCACACAAACATTATAATAGAGTAAGAACATCACACAAATATTATAATAGGGTAATGGACATCACACAAACATTATAATAGAGTAAGAACATCACACAAATATTATAATAGGGTAATGGACATCACACAAACATTATAATAGGGTAATGGACACCACACAAACATTATAATAGAGTAAGAACATCACACAAATATTATAATAGGGTAATGGACATCACACAAACATTATAATAGAATAAGAACATCACACAAATATTATAATAGGGTAATGGACATCACACAAACATTATAATAGGGTAATGCACACCACACAAACATTATAATAGAGTAAGAACATCACACAAATATTATAATAGGGTAATGGACATCACACAAACATTATAATAGGGTAATGGACATCACACAAACATTATAATAGGGTAATAGACATCACACAAACATTACAATAGGGTAATGGACACCACACAAACATTAAAATAGGGTAATGGACACCACACAAACATTATAATAGGGTAATGGACACCACACAAACATTATAATTGAGTAAGAACATCACACAAATATTATAATAGGGTAATGGACATCACACAAACATTATAATAGAGTGAGAACATCACACAAATATTATAATAGGGTAATGGACATCACACAAACATTATAATAGGGTAATGGACACCACAAAAACATTATAATAGGGTAATGGACACCACACAAACATTATAATAGAGTAAGAACATCACACAAATATTATAATAGGGTAATGGACATCCCACAAACTTTATAATAGGGTAATGGACATCACACAAACATTATAATAGGGTAATGGACATCACACAAACATTATAATAGGGTAATAGACATCACACAAACATTACAATGGGGTAATGGACACCACACAAACATTAAAATAGGGTAATGGACACCACACAAACATTATAATAGAGTAAGAACATCACACAAATATTATAATAGGGTAATGGACATCACACAAACATTATAATAGAGTGAGAACATCACACAAATATTATAATAGGGTAATGGACATCACACAAACATTATAATAGGGTAATGGACATCACACAAACATTAAAATAGAGTAAGAACATCACACAAATATTATAATAGGGTAATGGACATCACACAAACATTATAATACAGTAAGAACATCACACAAATATTATAATAGGCTAATGGACATCACACAAACATTATAATAGGGTAATGCACACCACACAAACATTATAATAGAGTAAGAACATCACACAAATATTATAATAGGGTAATGGACATCACACAAACATTATAATAGGGTAATGGACATCACACAAACATTATAATAGGGTAATAGACATCACACAAACATTACAATAGGGTAATGGACACCATACAAACATTAAAATAGGGTAATGGACACCACACAAACATTATAATAGGGTAATGGACACCACGAAAACATTATAGTAGAGTAAGAACATCACACAAATATTATAATAGGGTAATGGACATCACACAAACATTATAATAGAGTGAGAACATCACACAAATATTATAATAGGGTAATGGACATCACACAAACAACATTATAATAGGGTAATGGACACCACACAAACATTATAATAGAGTAAGAACATCACACAAATATTATAATAGGGTAATGGACACCACACAAACATTATAATAGGGTAATGGACACCACACAAACATTATAATAGAGTAAGAACATCACACAAATATTATAATAGGGTAATGGACATCACACAAACTTTATAATAGGGTAATGGACATAACATAAACATTACAATAGGGTAATGGACATAACACAGACATTAAAATAGGGTAAGGATATCACCAAACATTATAATAGAGTAATGGACATAACATAAACATTAAAATAGGGTAAGGACATCACAAAACATTATAATAGGGTAATGGACATCATATAAACATTATAATAGGGTAATGGACATCACACAAACATTATAATAGGGTAATGGACATCACACAAACATTATAATAGGGTAATGGACACCACACAAACATTATAATAGAGTAAGAACATCACACAAATATTATAATAGGGTAATGGACATCACACAAACATTATAATAGGGTAATGGACACCACACAAACATTATAATAGAGTAAGAACATCACACAAATATTATAATAGGGTAATGGACATCACACAAACATTATAATAGGGTAATGGACACCACACAAACATTATAATAGAGTAAGAACATCACACAAATATTATAATAGGGTAATTGTCATCACACAAACATTATAATAGGGTAATGGACACCACACAAACATTATAATAGAGTAAGAACATCACACAAATATTATAATAGGGTAATGGACACCACACAAACATTATAATAGGGTAATGGACACCACACAAACATTATAATAGAGTAAAAACATCACACAAATATTATAATAGGGTAATGGACATCACACAAACTTTATAATAGGGTAATGGACATAACATAAACATAACAATAGGGTAATGGACATAACACAGACATTAAAATAGGGTAAGGATATCACCAAACATTATAATAGAGTAATGGACATAACATAAACATTAAAATAGGGTAATGGACATCACACAAACATTATAATAGGGTAATGGACATCACACAAACATTATAATAGGGTAATGGACATCACACAAACATTATAATAGGGTAATGGACATCACACAAATATTATAATAGGGTAATGGACATCACACAAACATTATAATAGGTTAATGGACATCACACAAACATTTTAATAGGGTAATGGACATCACACTAACATTATAATAGGGTAATGGACATCACACAAACATTGTGCCAAACAAACATTGTGTTGTAGTTTATAAACTTCCGTTAAAAATCCTATCAAGAAATTATAATCTCACTACCTGATTTTAAAAATCTTGCGGTGATATATAAAATTATATTACGTTTATAAGCGATAAATACGAATGTAAGAAGAATATGGACACAAAAACAAAAGCCTCAATATTTTTTCCAAAACATCCTTAAATATGTTTCATTTACTGGGATGGACTAAGTATATAATGATTAGAAGTATTTAAATATTTTAAGTTTAGAAAAAGTATAGATTATGGTTTATTTTTCAATCTGATTGTAACAGAACTATTGGCTTATGGTTTTCAAAACAAAAAGGTACTTATAATTTTTCCTTTTTTGTGTAGAACTTATAGTTAGGTTCTATTTACATCAAATACGATTTTTCATTTATCTACTTGTTTAAAATAACAAAATTTATCTTCTTCAGTTTGTTTATTCTTCAAATATCTCCGAATAAATGTGTTTCATTTTTAAACTTATTACTGTGTGTTTGGGAACCTAAAAATATCAAGTAGCCGATTTAAATTTAACATATTGAGTTCCCATAACTCTAGGACGATTGTTCAAAGCCGAGAAAAGTCAGTAAAATGTCACTTATGCCTTTTATGATATTCGTAAATATATATTTTTTCATTTTTCTTAAAAACGCAAACCAAGCCACGAGTCAATTATTGGGCCCCGTGAGCGTTCAGTATGTGCATTACAAGCTAGTATATTAACTAGTTACAAAAAACTCGGTGCACAGATATGGTGGAAAAATTTGTCGTTCCAGATACGAACCTCGGTAGCGCAGTCGGTAGCGCGCCTGTCATGTAAGCAGGAGGTTCAAATCCTGGCCCGAGGAATTTTTCAAAAATATTTGTGCTTTTAAATTTGTTTCTGATTGAATTCAAGTTTATAATGCACTATTATAGTAATTCAAAACTCCTCATTTAATTTAATAATGATAAATAACAATAATAACAGTTTTGAATATTTTCGAGATATATTTCGGCCCACTTTGGGGCCGGCGTCAGTCGAATGAGTCAAAGTGGGCCGAAATATGTCTCGAAAATACTGAAATATGTTATTTATGTTGTTTATCATTATTAAATTAAATGAAAAGCTTATTGTTAGCAATTATAAATCATTATTTCAACTATAAAAACTTCAATGGATCTACCATCTATCAGCCCGTATTCGTCCACTGCTGGACATAGGCCTCCCCCATATTACGCTACTCTTGGCGGTCCTCAGTCATCCTTATTTAGCCGCCACCTGCAACATTCTTCAGATCGTCGGTCCAGCGGGCACGAGGGCGGCCTACGCTGCACTTTGCTGTATGTGGTCTCCATTCAAAAACCTCCATTCAAAAATCTCCTTCCAGTGATGGCGTACGGCGCTGAGACGTGGTCTCTTACCAAAGACTTGATCCGCCGATTTAAGGTTGGTCAACGAGCTGTGGGGCGGGCTATGCTTGACATATCTCTGATGGATAAAATCCGAAACGAAGATATCCGTCAGAGATCGAAGGTGACCGACATAGGCTGCCGAATCAGTAAGTTGAAGTGGCAGTGGACTGGCCATATTTGTTGCCGACGTGATAACCGTTGGGGCCGTAAGGCATTGGAATTGATACCAAGATTGACACTAAAAAAAATCAAATTCTACGGAATCATAGGCAAAATAGTTCCACTTGCAAATTATCGTTTTTTTTTAATTTAACTTTAGTTTTGATACCATTTTGCTACAAATCAAGTTCTAGGCATGAACGTAAAACTTCTTTTAGAGCAGATATTCAAGGAGGTGAAAAATTAAAGAATCGTTGCAAAAAACAAATCCCACAGAGAGCCGCAGTTTTGAATAATTCAGTTGATTCGATTAAAACGGTTCGTATTAATTCTGAGCGCTGACCGAATATCAAGTAAGCGAGAGATGACTCACGGAGGTAGGAACTGTGTTATCCATACACTTAGATTAGAACATAACTATGTCTATGGTATTTATTATCTATCTGCGATCACAACAGGAATGGGGCGTTAACAAGAAATTTAATATAGTATGCTTCTTGAGCGTAAACGTCAATTTTACGCATGTAGTATTTTATGAAATGACAGGTACAGAAGGCAAATGTGCAAAGGATGGGTAAAGGTAGGATGTGAAAAAAAAACTTAAATGTTTTTGTGGAGAAAATTCGAAAAAAAATTAAGAAAATTTAAGCAACGGCAGTATGTCTAGTGTTTATTTATTGATTTATTTATTACTTATTTTGGAAAACTAACGACTATTTTAATAACAATAGTAAAAAACTTAAATTAACTCTAGCTAGTCATTTGAAGCTTCCGCAGATAGATGATAGATGTGTGATTGCGATTCTGCGACTCGTACCAAAGAAAAAGCTAGTCCAGTCAAAATGCAGTTTCCCTGATTTTAACCCGACTACGGCGAAGCAAAAATGAGGGTTATGATGAATGTATGAATGTTCATCTATTTCCCCATAAATTCTAAACTAAATATCATAATTTAACATATAAGGTATCCTTGGAGGGATCTTGATTGTCCGCTGGTTAAAAAGTACATGACGTTATGTTAAATTGAATAAAGCGCCCTATAGAAGGCATAAAGCTATGAACTAAAAAATAAATATGTCTTAATTATGCCGTATTGGGTATTAAATGAAACGGCTTAATTTGCACATTTCAAAAATATATATTGTTAGCTGTTCCTTGCGGCTTTGCTTGCCTGAACCCGATAATTGGTAATAATTTCTATAAAATCAAAATTCACTCCAATCCTTCCCAAAATATATATATAATTAATACGTATGTATATGTAAAGCGGCTCTGCATATACTTTATCACGAAATTATATCCCTAAAATAGTTTAAATAAAAAATGAGTTCAAAAACTAAAAACCAACTACTGTAATATCACGCTCTAAAAAGTATGAAACAAGAAAATATTCTCATCTGAAATTGTTATGTAAAAATGAATCAATATTTATCGTCTATTAAATAAACAACTTACACGTGAAATGTTTTTCGTTTGTATATAACAATTTTAGATGAGAATATTTTCTTGTTTCATACTTTTTAGAGCGTGATATTACAGTAGTCGGGTTTTAGTTTTTAAACTCATTTTTATTGCTTTTTCGTTGGAGTTTTGGACTTTACGTTTTTTTAACTGAAAATCTTTGTATTACAATGCTGGGCATTGGCTTTCCTTACCAAGTACACAAACCCCGAATTTGCGCTACCAATATTTAGACAAAATTTTAAAATATTATACTATCTCCGTATAAATCCCAAGTCGTTAGGAGTTACTCTCGTTTAACTAATTACCTATAATGAGAGGAATCGTTTAGCAAGATATTGTCGAATCTAAAAAGGTTCATTAAAACAAAACATTTTAATTGTTAATTAACTTCAACTCGTTTTGTGGGTAGCTAATATTTCACCCGGCTTATGGTAATTATATCTATATTGTTACTTATTTCAGTCAATATATTAGGGTAGGTAATTTTATCATAAATGTGAACGTTGACTGTGAACGTGTATATCGCTCTGCAGAATTTTATAGTGTGATATAGACTGGCAATCAGACTAACACAACATTTTATTTTTATTCTGGAAACTGAAAACCCAGGAGGTTATAGCTAGAGCTTGATAACGTTATCAAAAATACTAGTCTTAATTGTTTTATAGTATTTTTATTTGATTTGTTTAATAAATATTGACAATATATAATTATTATGTTAATAACACAACTAATATCATTAGCGATATATTATGACGTATCAGCTTCATGCGTATTACGTCATTCAATGTAAATAAGGTTAGGTATTTATAAAGCTGTTTATAACCCTACATCAAAGTCTGGTTATGTAGCTACGAATAAGGAAGAAATTTTATATAAAATGTGTCTATTGTCGGTTTCTACTGAGGACGTGTAATTGAAGTGCGAGATGTAGGTCCCTCAGCTAAATGGTTAATTTAGAGATATTGAAGTGCGAGATGTAGGTCCTCCAGCTAAACGGTTAACTTAGAGATATTGAAGTGCGAGATGTAGGTTCCTTAGCTAAATGGTTAATTTAAAGATATTGAAGTGCGAGATGTAGGTTCTCTAGCTAAACAGTAAACTTAGAGATATTGAAGTGCGAGATGTGGGTTCGTTAGCTAAATGGTTAATTTAAAGATATTGAAGTGCGAGATGTAGGTCCTCCAGCTGAACGGTTAAGTTAGAGATATTGAAATGCGAGATGTGGGTTCCTTAGCTAAATGGTTAATTTAAAGATATTGAAGTGCGAGATGTAGGTCCTCTAGCTAAACAGTAAACTTAGAGATATTGAAGTGCGAGATGTAGGTCCTCCAGCTAAACGGTTAACTTAGAGATATTGAAGTGCGAGATGTGGGTTCCTTAGCTAAATGGTTAATTTAAAGATATTGAAGTGCGAGATGTAGGTCCTCTAGCTAAACAGTAAACTTAGAGATATTGAAGTGCGAGATGTGGGTTCGTTAGCTAAATGGTTAATTTAAAGATATTGAAGTGTGAGATGTAGGTCCTCCAGCTAAACGGTTAACTTAGAGATATTGAAGTGCGAGATGTGGGTTCCTTAGCTAAATGGTTAATTTAAAGATATTGAAGTGCGAGATGTAGGTCCTCCAGCTAAACGGTTAACTTAGAGATATTGAAGTGCGAGATGTGGGTTCCTTAGCTAAATGGTTAATTTAAAGATATTGAAGTGCGAGATGTAGGTCCTCCAGCTAAACGGTTAACTTAGAGATATTGAAGTGCGAGATGTGGGTTCCTTAGCTAAATGGTTAATTTAAAGATATTGAAGTGCGAGATTTAGGTCCTCTAGCTAAACAGTAAACTTAGAGATATTGAAGTGCGAGATGTGGGTTCGTTAGCTAAATGGTTAATTTAAAGATATTGAAGTGCGAGATGTAGGTCCTCCAGCTAAACGGTTAACTTAGAGATATTGAAGTGCGAGATGTGGGTTCCTTAGCTAAATGGTTAATTTAAAGATATTGAAGTGCGAGATGTAGGTCCTCTAGCTAAACGGTTAACTTAGAGATATTATTCTGTCTGTTATCCGACTGAGCTGTTTTGGAGTACGGCTCAGATAAAGAGCAAATTATACCTTCTAAAATATCCAGAGATTTGAGACCACTTCTTTCTTTATCCCTAAAAGTTAGTCGACCGCGCTTTAATTTCTAATGCTACCGGTACATGGCTGCTTTAGAATGGCTTTTATCTTTATATGCCATTTGAATTTGAAGTCCATAATACGATTTACCTGGTTTTAGCTGACATTTAAAATCGTAAACAATCATTCATCCTCCATTTTTAAATGAGACACGATAGTTAAATATTTAGCTCGTATAAAATGTGAAGGGAACTTTTTGAGATTAGAACGTTTGTGTTTTACTTGTAAATAATCGTGTTTACAAAATAAATGATAACTGGCCAGTGTCTCAAAGATAAAAACTTTTTTTTTTAAACATTGCCGGTATTTAAAGTTTTTGTGTTTATGTCGTTGAAATAAGATGGAGGAAACATGGATACATCTGAACATGACCAATTAGAGTAACAAAGCAAATCTTCTAGTATCTTTGGTTTTTGGAATAGTTTTGTATGTTGTAGCCGGTTCACATAAATGTGTCAGGGAACGCGCATGACTTATGGATACATATTATACTCGTATAACTTATATAATTATACTCACAACTCATTTTGAAAAGACAGAGACTACAGATTTAAATCTGGAACGATCCTGACGCACTTTTTTAACATATATCAATCTAGCCACACAAGTATAGAAGACTATACTCGTAAAACTGTTGAGCACCATAACATGAAGTACATCAAAACGATAAGGTAAATAATTTGAGATAAATGCAAACTTTTTTATTGTACTTAGATATGTCTGCCTTGTCCTACCTGTTTAACCTGATACGAAAAGTCTTTGAGACGAACTGTATTACCTCGTCTTGGTTATGAGTTAAAGAGCATGAAACGTGATATCGTTGCCTGATTGTTAAACGGAGGCGGTATACCCACGAGACGGTATCTCTGCTGATTTCTTCTTGCTTGTATTTTCTCCAGATTTATTGATGTATTTTCCTCACGTAGTGTCTTATCCACTCACAGATTTCACGAGAACTGCCTGATATTTGGAACACGAAATGTTCTGAGACGTGTCAGCTACAGATTTCTAAAATATTACTTTTTACTGCAAAGACGGAGGGTCAGACGTTTTTATGAAGATTTGAATTCTCTGCGGTTTCGTTGTTAAATGTAATGTAATAATTTGGCCAAGTGCTAGTGGACTCGTGCATAAAGGGTTCCGTACCACCACACAATACATAAAGGGTTCCGTACCACCACACAATACAAATTCCAAATATGATGCTCTACGTACACCCCTGGTTGGACTATCTAAGTACACTCCTGGTTGGACTATCTAAGTACACCCATGGTTTGCACTATCTAAGTACACCCCTGGTTGGACTATCTAAGTACACCCCTGGTTGGACTATCTAAGTACACCCATGGTTTGCACTATCTAAGTACACCCCTGGTTGGACTATCTAAGTACACTCCTGGTTTGCACTATCTAAGTACACCCCTGGTTGGACTATCTAAGTACACCCATTGTTTGCACTATCTAAGTACACCCCTGGTTGGACTATCTAAGTACACTCCTGGTTGGACTATCTAAGTACACTCCTGGTTGGACTATCTAAGTACACCCATGGTTTGCACTATCTAAGTACGCCCATGGTTTGCACTATCTAAGTACACCCCTGGTTGGACTATCTAAGTACACTCCTGGTTTGCACTATCTAAGTACACCCCTGGTTGGACTATCTAAGTACACTCCTGGTTGGACTATCTAAGTACACCCCTGGTTTGCACTATCTAAGTACACCCCTGGTTGGACTATCTAAGTACACCCATGGTTTGCACTATCTAAGTACACCCCTGGTTGGACTATCTAAGTACACTCCTGGTTGGACTATCTAAGTACACCCATGGTTTGCACTATCTAAGTACGCCCATGGTTTGCACTATCTAAGTACACCCCTGGTTGGACTATCTAAGTACACCCATGGTTTGCACTATCTAAGTACACCCCTGGTTGGACTATCTAAGTACACTCCTGGTTGGACTATCTAAGTACACCCCTGGTTTGCACTATCTAAGTACACCCCTGGTTGGACTATCTAAGTACACCCATGGTTTGCACTATCTAAGTACACCCCTGGTTGGACTATCTAAGTACACTCCTGGTTGGACTATCTAAGTACACCCATGGTTTGCACTATCTAAGTACACCCATGGTTTGCACTATCTAAGTACACCCCTGGTTGGACTATCTAAGTACACTCCTGGTTTGCACTATCTAAGTACACCCCTGGTTGGACTATCTAAGTACACTCCTGGTTGGACTATCTAAGTACACCCATGGTTTGCACTATCTAAGTACACCCCTGGTTGGACTATCTAAGTACACTCCTGGTTTGCACTATCTAAGTACACCCCTGGTTGGACTATCTAAGTACACTCCTGGTTGGACTATCTAAGTACACCCCTGGTTTGCACTATCTAAGTACACCCCTGGTTGGACTATCTAAGTACACTCCTGGTTGGACTATCTAAGTACACCCATGGTTTGCACTATCTAAGTACACCCCTGGTTGGACTATCTAAATACACACCTGGTTGGACTATCTAAGTACACTCCTGGTTGGACTATCTAAGTACACCCCTGGTTTGCACTATCTAAGTACACCCCTGGTTGGACTATCTAAGTACACTCCTGGTTGGACTATCTAAGTACACCCATGGTTTGCACTATCTAAGTACACCCCTGGTTGGACTATCTAAGTACACCCATGGTTTGTACTATCTAAGTACACCCTTGGTTGGACTATCTAAGTACACTCCTGGTTTGCACTATCTAAGTACACCCCTGGTTGGACTATCTAAGTACACCCCTGGTTTGAACTCAACAACGACCTTGATGCAGCAAATAATCTTATGTCGGCTCTCGATGTGTCGCCACCAAAAATGGATCGATGAGGAGATGGATTTTACCCATTCCAGTTAGAAAAGCTGGACATTCCTCCGAAACTCGGAGGTGTCGCTGCACCCGACTGTATAGACTGTCCTGTACACCCACATTATATAGCTAAGCGCTTGCAAGAGCTTACTAGTTGCGCGAAGTACTACAAGAGGTTTGCTAAATCCATTCAAGCTAAATACTCTCAGCAGTAAAATTACCTCAAATACGACTTAGGTCTCCCTTTTCTATTCGAGAAGTAGAAACTGCCATGCGCTCTCTTAAAAGCGGTAAAACAGCTGCGCCCTGAGTACCTAACACATCTAGGAAAGCTAGAAAGGCGCTGGTCGATTACGTTCTTTAACGAAATACTGGAAGCCAGAGACCTCCTAACATATTCAAGAAGTCTAAAGTCGTTGTAATTCTCAAGCCACTGTTTACACGAATGAACGCCACGCACGCCTGTGCTCTCGAAGAGTCCTGATGATGATGAGTCATAATTTAATCAAAGGCTTGAGTTGTGCCTCCTTGCACAGTTTAACCTCAACTTGTGCCTCCTTGCACAGTTAAACCTCGACCTGTGCCTCCTTGCACAGTTAGATCCTGAGTCTCATCCGTAA
This sequence comes from Ypsolopha sequella, assembly GCA_934047225.1. Classification (NCBI taxonomy): domain Eukaryota; kingdom Metazoa; phylum Arthropoda; class Insecta; order Lepidoptera; family Ypsolophidae; genus Ypsolopha; species Ypsolopha sequella. The sequence goes on along the minus strand of OW203987.1, from coordinate 30,711,240 downwards.
CAAAACTTAAATAATACACGTTATTAATTTATTTTGTTTACAGATTATTTTTTAGATTTTTCTCTTTCAAAATCAAATATATTTTCTAGCAAGCACAATCAATGTGGGTTATTATAACATTTAAAACATAAAAATAATCATAGATATCGTCTCGATATGAATTCCCGAGGGGTGTCTATTTGTCTAAGGGTAAACTGGGTAATGCAAGTCCCAGTCCACACTCATGCTTTTCACCAACGAATGTTTTCTTCACGAAGCGTGGTTGGTGGCGAGCCCTATCGTCGGGCTTCTGGCAAAAATGGAGCAACAGCTTTTAACGTGGCTTCCGAAACACGCATACCGAATACAAATTAATGTTGCACCGCGGTGATTGAACCCACGACCTCAATAGCAAACGAGCGCTCTACCACTCGGCCTCAGAGGCGGTCTTCCAATTCGGGGATTGAATATTGATCACATGAAGAAAGAAATAGGTATTGACTGAATTATTATTTTATTGGAAGTTTTGTTTTGATGAATTGACAAACAAAAAAATAACAATAATATAGCCACCGAAAACAAACAAAATGAAGCAACTGCAATGATTCAATTACGCAACAAAAGCCGAGCTCGTGTTTAATAAATAGTTATTTCAATACATACGAGCGAGAGTTGCGCTGCGAGAGGTAATTATCTCAACAAATAGTTACAAAAGCAACGCTAATTGTTGTTTTCTACCATTCTACCAGCGCTCTATAATTAATACCAGCTATTGCTGATTTTTACTGGTATTCGATTTTACATGTAGCTCAGTAGAGAGTTCATTAAGGAAACTGCACGCTCGTTAATTTATCCATAATTCTATTTATAACATTTTAATTAAGAATTATTACTTACTAAAGATTTGCTGGAGAAGATATAATTCAGACGTGTATTATTATTTGTGTTATCTGTCATATTTCCAACTCCATAGGAGTCGAAATATATGATTATTTATTCGGGCATGTACCAATGAGTTTATCGGAATTTATGTGCATAGTATTTGTTCTTTCTTACTTTGTTCTACTTTTACTCTTATTTGTTGTACCACTTGCATAACGGTGAAGGAAAACATCATAAGAAAACCTGCATGCCCCATAAAACGTGTATTTGTGCCCGAAAAACGGCGATAGGGTTCACCACTTTTCACGTTGGGACGTAATAATCATCGGTGAAACGCGGGTGTACCGAGTGTGCACTATGACTTGCATTTCACCTCTGACAATAGAATCACCTCTGACATCTCCTCGGGGATTCACGTCGTGACCATTATATTTATTTTTTTATATTTTATTTTATGTATAATAATATAATCGATGAATAATTAAAAGCCATGTAAAAAATGCTCGACAAAGTTGCATTTTTCAACATAGTCTTGTGCCCTCTTATTTCCAAGGCAAAAAAACCAAAAAATATGAACAAAATCATGGTAATAGGTGTAAAGGGTAATATTAAGTTGTAGTAGATAATAGGTGATTACGAATCAGAGTTCCGTACTCAGCAGGAGCTGTGATTGTTTACCAGGCGCTACCATTTTAGCGACTTGTTTTTGTCGCCTTAATGTTGCTATGGCTTCTATACCGTTGTTAATTAACATAATATTTTAGGGTTCCGTACCCGTATTATGTGGTGGTATAACATTTTGTGCGTCCGACTCGCACTTACCCTAATTTTTATTTATTTGCCCGGTTCCGTTTTGGAAATTTTGACTTTCAAAAAGACCTTCGTTGACAAACAACCTAAATGAAAAAAAGTATAATAAATAACGATATTGATCATTGATATCAATCAATCAATAAACACTTTATTGCACAGAAAATTAAAATAAAACCACAGAGTACAGGATAACACAAAAGGCAAGGGTGGACTTATTCGTTACAGAAATTTCTTCCAGTTAACCAATGGTATAGAAAGGACAGAAAATTTTACAAAAATTTGCGTATTTGTATTTAATATTTAAATATAATAGACTACGTACACATATAAATACATGAATACATACATACAAACAAACAAAGTAGCATAGCCAGTCGAGTCAATCACAGAGATGAAAGGTAACAATGTTTCAAGTTGAACCTAAAAGAGGACACAGAAGGAAGATTTCTGAGGAAGTTCATTCCAAAGCCGAACAGCATTGACCGTAAATGATTTGGAGAAACGATCAATGTTGTGCGCAGGCATCGCCAGATTGATATGATGACAAAACCGAAGCTCTCTGTTGCTGAGATCAGTGCGTAGCACATTTTTTTTTTATAATTAGGTTAGACAGGATTATGGAGATTATTATATAAAAAGGAAAGAATGAAAAAAAATAATAATAAATAAATAAATATAAAAAAAATAAAAATAAAAAGTTCCTGCGAAAACGATTAGGAAGCTTCTTTAGCCTGCATCGAATCTCAGAGACGTGGTCATACTTGAGCTGTCCGAAAATGAATCGAATACACAAGTTCTGAAGACGTTCCAAGTTATCGAGCAGCTCTTCAGTGGGATTTAGATAAACGAATGACATCGGCATAATCCAGAAGAGAAAAAAGAAGAGATTTTGCCAAGGTTTTTTCGTTTCCAGTGGCAGGACATTCTGTAGGCACTTAACCCTTAAATGCATCCTGTTGCCAAATGGCAACATATATATTTTTTTTAATTTGTGTAACTGTTTTTTTCTTACGTATATTTTTCTTCCTGCAAGACTATTGTATGAAAAATAATTACGGAATTAAATAAAAATATATAAAATTTTGTTTTATTTGCTTTTTTTTAATGTATACAAACATAATTTTGCAGTTGTAAAAAAATGGTCCCAATCTAAAAAGAAGAGGTTGCGAAAAAAAATCATGAAAATTTCATGCTTTTGTTTTATTAAATAGGGTTTTTGTAACCTAGTGTCAAATAACTGTACTAACTGATAAAAAACAGAAATAAAAAAATAAAAAAATAAACAATTTTTATACTAATTTGAAAAAAAAATGTCTTTTTGATTTTATACCATTTTACCCCTTTAATTACGAAAAAAAATATATTTTTTTATTTTTCCCATAATTCTGGACCACTTCTCTATCATATATCCCACTTTCATTTAAAAAGAAAAAATCATGCATTTAAGGGTTAAGTGATATGAGCCAAAAACTTTACGGCTTACTTCATTAACATGTGGAGACCACGAAAGAGTTTGGTTCAACCACAAATCCAAATTCCTGACAGTCGTGCATTGAGGCACTATCACCCCATCAAAAACCACCAGACATCAGACATGTCCAAACAAGTAACATGACGTAGTAATTACTACCAATGATTATAGCTTGCGACTTCATAGCTTCATACTAGTATTGTACAATAATGATATAATTGATTCATTTGCGTCAAATTGTAAATATTGCTACAAATTCAGTTCATATTTACCAAGTCTACACATAGGCTTGGGATTCGCATTTCAGGTTTTATCAATGAACAGACGGAGACCGAGATAGTCTTGCAGGAAGTGACGTCACTGTAGATTCTCTCATGTAAGATGCAAGAGTTACATACGTAAGGTTACAAAGTTACGACATTGGGCCCGCTTAGCTCTGCTCTACGAGGCACGAGGTAGCTTTATATTTCACCTTTACATTTTAAAGTGGACCATTTTGTCATGAAAACTTTTGATCAAAGCCAAAGTTTGGAGTGTTATTTTGGTTTAACAATTTCTAAATGTACATGTTGCTACTCGTTTTGCAGAATAACTGAGTATCATTCTGATTTGATTAAATTTTGTTTGCTTTAACTAGTGTACAACTTTAATAAATAAAATTTCTGCGCAATATGTAGTTACAAGTGTTTCAGTAACTAATTTACATTTCAAATTGAAAAAGATGAACCAATTTTTTAAAATAAAACATGTTTTTATTTTATCTGCCTCAAATCACAAGCAGCGATCGTGCTTCACGTACCTATATTGTTCTTCAATTATTATCAAAAAAACCGGCCAAATGCGAGTTGGACACGCGCACGAAGGGTTCCGTACCATTATCTATAAAAACGGCAAAAAAAACATGTCTGTTGAGCCTCGTTAAATATTTTTTTTTTCTGTTTTTTGGTATTTGTTGTTATAGCGGCAACAGAAATAGACCTAAATATCACGGTTCATGAGATACAGCCTGGTGACAAATTGACACATGGACAGACGGACAGACGGACAGACAAACGGACAGACAGACGGACAGCGGAGTCTTAGTAATAGGGTCCCGTTGGTTACCCTTTGGGTACGGAACCCTAAAAAGTGATAACTCGACGGGTTAATCAAATTATTACTTATATTTGTCTGCGAGTTCGTAAAAAGATCATAAAACCTTTGCGAAAAATAGGTCTACGGAACTGTGGAACCGTTTACACCGATTATGGTTACGTACTCGTATATACACTAGGTATTACGAAAGTGATAAATAGGTAAAAAAAGAAAAAACAAATCTAAACAAACATGAAAGGTACCTACGTATTGAAAGCACGTTAATAATTTTAAATTAAATCAAATCAAAGCATTTATTTCTGCAACTTAAGAAAACAGATAGTGTAACAAAGTGCGCTATGTTCCGCCGAAAAGACATACAAATATTTAAAAACAAAAAAATAGGAGCAAAAGTAAAGATACACAAAAAATAGAAAACTACACTAAACAACACATTTTACAACAATAAAGTCAAAATGTCATTAAATTTGGTAGGAAAAACAAAAATAACAAAAAAACAAACAACAAACTCAGTCATCTTTCTTCTCAAATAACATCGCTAGCTGAGTACATGTGAGGTCGGTATTGTCCTTGGTTAGGAACAATTTAACATCAAAGTCTCCGTAGACACCTTCCGGGGGCAAGTCATCGTAGTTGAATACGAAGTCTTTGACGTCATAAGTACCCTGGAAAATTATCTTTGATCATCACTCTGGAGAAAACTGCAACCATTATGATGTAATATAAATGAACTATAAAAATAAAGGTTTCCACTACAAGCTTTTACAGAAAACCAGCGCAGAATAAACCAGACCAGAGCTGGTAGGTTAGGTAAGAAGGCTAGGTATGGCGCGACCACTACACATAGCCTATGTGGTTATTTTTTCATGACAACCTAAAAACGTTATATTAATTTAGTAGTGGAACAAATTATTTTTGAAAGGAACAATATTTATTCATAGTTTTATTATTGTTTTTGTTGCTTTACGCCTTTTTATTGTTAGTTCCATTAATTTTAAAATGAGTTTAAATGTCTCCCTTATGAAATGAACAGATATTTATTATAATACCTGTATAAAATATCCAGAGTGAAAAACTTACTTATCTATCAACACCTGGATCTAAGAACATCAAATTAGGACCGTAGGTCTCTTGTATGACGGAGACATCTGCTAAGCAATAATTTATTGAAATTCCTATTGAATCGAGAGAAACGGCATCCACTCAGGCAACAACGAGAGATGCGCGCTGGTATGAAAAAAAAAATACCCTCACTGACCGGGTCATCAATGTCAATACCAAACAGCTGGAGCTAGGAACAAAAAATTTGGGCTGTAGGTTTCTTGCATGATGTAGACATTGGAAAATTCAGGATGTAGCTACCTTAGGTATGGGACAGTCCGGTGGGTCAACGCCTCCAGCCTTCAATAGGCCTCCGAAGTTGCTGCCCCAAGTCTTCTTTACGAAGCAGCAGAAGCAATCGTCTGTCAGTGTGGTGTAAGACTTGCACCCACCGTCCATCCACTTGCAGAAATCAATGCGGATCTGGTAAACACAATGTTTGATATGCAACGTACCTACTTAGGACAATCTTTGTGGTCTAGTGTATAGAACGTCTCGACTGGAAGTCATGGGTTCAAATTCCGTAGGGCACTTTGTGTTCGGTCTGGCTCTTTAAAAGGCGCGCCATATTTGGGTCCGAAGTACAGCGATAAGGCTTACCAGACATTACGCTGGGATGTAATAATCGTCTAAAAAATTGGTGTGTGACTGTGAGTCACACATTTCACATTCACACTTATATCTTGCAAAGTTTTAAATTGTGTGCCTTTTGTAAATAAGATACATTTTCAGCTAAAGTTATTCAGCTAACAGCCGGAAAGACTTACACCAAAACTCTCGTCAACGTCTTCCTTCAAGTCAAAGTGAGCTATGAATCCTTCAGAATCCCTGGTCATCTTCTTGCGTCGCAGCGAGATCTGGTAAGGGTACCGCTCATCATTCTCACACATCTTCGCGTTAGTCACAGACCACACGCCTTCACCCTGGAAAGAGAAATAAATTGGGGCAGATATCAAACATCGGCTAAAAATATTTTGTAGTATGATTTTATTTTTATTTTAAAAGGAAACCTGGACACATTTAATGTTTTAATATACATATATACATAGTCACGAAATCCATCCCCTAAGAGGTGTCATAGGTGTTTCCTAGTATATACTGTGAAATGCAAGTACACGGTACACCAACGATACATGAACATACACGTGCTAGCGGCATGGGTGGTAAGCCCAATCGCCCTACTTCAGACACAAGCATTGACTCACGATAAAACGCGGCCCGTACACAAATGTGCCCTTACGGGATTTGAACCCGCGAACTCCAGGTTGTGGTCAAGAAGTTCGACCCACTAGACCACAGCGGCAGTCAAAGGTACTACTTACCACGTACCTTAAAACCTACTTACCACCATTTGCTCCTGTGCATTACTTAACACGATGAACAAGCTCAAAACGGTACAAAATGTCGCCCAATTTACCGTTCTATGTGTCATTTTGCACATGTTAACTGAAAAGTTGTTGAGCGGTGGCCAATATATATCTAAAGGTGAACAAAACATTATTTTGAAACGTTATTATTCCTTTCGTGTTTACCCACAATTATCATGAAATCTGTGCTATTTGCCATATTTTTATTATTGTTAATGCTTACACACCTGGTTTTGTTTTGTCCTCCGGGGAGAGATATCATGTCAACTTAATTCCGTATCGATTACAAAATGATAACAAAGCGAATAGATATCATCACGCGATGAAATTCTCGCTGGGTGAAAAATTTTACAATTGCGATTGGCGGAACAAACTAGTATCCAGTAATCCTTAAAATGTGCTTATCACCGAGGATTTAATGTCCCAATTACAGAAAAAGCTTATACCAAAACATGGAACACAATTATTTATTGTGTGCCTGATGCGAGATTTAAACCCGTGAGCTCCATTGTAGTACAAATATTATGCAAATAAATTCCAAAAGTCTTATTGGTGCATTCACGACTGGCAGGATTTGAAACTGGATTTCAAAATTGAGAGGTCTCCGTTCTACTGACTAAGCTACCACCCCTTAAAAGCTCCAGTTAATAGATTTAAATTCAATCACTAGACCCCACAGGTTAATTTTAGTATCTCATCAGTTCAAGGTCGCACATCAAAGTGTTAAAAGCAGAAGTTCCTTATTTCGGACCCCTTCGATATTGGATTAATCTTCAAACCGTCTAATAGAACACTTGGAATAATTTCCTGAACTCAGTACAAGGTACGATGACGTAACTTCTAAAACGATTTCACCTTGACATTATCATAGTTACACAAAGGTCCCAAGGACTGCTCCGTAAGGGTTTTGTAGCTTTTGCAGCCTGATTTGTTTACCTTATTCTGCAAATTGGAAATTCTGCAAATGCGAAGTTATTTGCAGCTATTCCCATAGCTTCATTTCTAAAAGATTTTTTATATAATTTAGATTATACGCCATTTAAGGACATAGTTTTCATTATTTTTAACCGACTTCAAAAAGGAGGTGGTTCTCAATTCGACTGTATGCTTTTTTTTTTTTTGGCGTTGTTACTCCATAACTCCGTCATTTCCCAACCGATTTGAACAATTCTTTTTTTGTTTGAAAGAGTATACTTTCAGGTAGGTCCCATTTTAGGTTTGGTCATGATCTGATGAAAGTCTTCAGAGATAGGCAGTGGAACTCTTCAGAAAATGACAGCATATCTCTCGAAATTAAGGCAATCGCTATGTACTTGGGTGCTGATTACAAGGTATTACTTGAAAATCGACATTTTTCCACCTAACCTTTGATCCTGGCTTCATCAACATATTCACCATAGAACTCTTCAACGGATCAGAGCACATAACTCGAGATTGCGGCAATCACTGCGTTAGGGTGCTGATTCAAGGGTATTACTTGGAGATTATCAGAATACCCACCTGACCTTCGATCCTGGCTTCATCACCAAAGAACTCCTCAACGGATGACAGCATATAACTTTAGATTGCGGCGACCAGTTTGTGTTAGGGTGCTCATTGCAGGGCATTGCTGAAAATTGCCAGTGTACCCACCTGAATTTCAATCTTGGCTTCATCACCGTAGAACTCTTCAACGGATGACAGCACATAACTCGAGATTGCGGTACTCATGTAGTGTTATTATTACTTAAAAATCGACATTCTTCCACCTGACCTTTGATCCTGGCTTCATCAACATATTCACCATAGAACTCTTCAACGGATCAGAGCACATAACTCGAGATTGCGGCAATCACTGCGTTAGGGTGCTGATTCAAGGGTATTACTTGGAGATTATCAGAATACCCACCTGACCTTCGATCCTGGCTTCATCACCATAAAACTCCTCAACGGATGACAGCACATAACTTTAGATTGCGGCAACCAGTTTGTGTTACGGTGCTCATTGCAGGGCATTGCTGAAAATTGCCAGTGTACCCACCTGAATTTCGATCTTGGCTTCATCACCGTAGAACTCTTCAACGGATGACAGCACATAACTCGAGATTGCGGTAATCATGTTGTGTTAAGGTGCTGATAGCAGGAAGCTACTCAAACATGGCTACTTATACTCACTTGAACTTCGTTTCATATTAACACCACGTTTGCAAGAACTACCTATACCTCACAATTTAACCCAGCAACACTAAAAAATGTGAAATAAAATAAACTTTTAACAAAAAAATAGCAACCGACTTCAATAGTAACAGCAGTCATTCACTAAAAAGTTAATAATAATTCTATAAAAACCGAAGGTACCGAAGCAACACTTTTGCCGACTTCTTTCTTCCTGAAACATTATGTTATTTAGAAGTCGGCGTATTTCCTACGATATAGCAACATAGAAACCAATATAAGAACGCCGACTTCTAGATAACATAACGTTTCAGGAAGAAAGAAGTCGGCAAAAGTGTTGCTTCGGTACCATCGGTCTTTATAGAATTATTATTAACTTTTTAGTGAATGACTGCTGTTACTATTAAAAGTCGGTTGCTATTTTTTTGTTAAAAGTTTATTTTGGTATATAAATTGACTATTAGGTTTAATGATTTTTAAAGAATTGTCGGATATGACGTCACTTGAGAATTTTAGACACTATACCGATTGTGATTTGTGATTGCTTATAAAAAACCGGCCAAGTGCTAGTCGGACTCGCGCACGAAGGGTTCCGTATCATTATCTATAAAAACGGCAAAAAAACATGTCTGTTGTATGGGAGCCCTCTTAAATATTTATTTTATTCTGTTTTTTAATATTTGTTATAGCGGCAACAGAAATACATCATCTGTGAAAATTTCAACTGTCTAACTATCACGGTTTTTGAGACAGCCTGGTGACAGACGGACCGACCCTTACCCTTTTTGTACGGAACCCTAAAAAGTGGTCTCTGTCCGTCTGTCTAGTCGTCTGTCATCCATCTGTTGAATCTCTGCATGTGAACTATTTTATGAACTAAAGTAGCAAGATGTAAATGCCGTAATGTGTGTTATAGCGAAACTGGTTGTGTGAATAATAGTAGTTTATGCTACAAGGGCGCAAAGGAATAAATTACGAGGACGATTTAAAACACGAGCGTAGCGAGTGTTTTAAACGTAACCGAGTAATTTATTGCTTTTACGCCCGTGTATCATACTACGTTTTTCAATGCATAGTGTGAGGAAATGAAAACAAATATAATCTTGTGAACTTTAAATTATAATTGGCTCAAAAAGACTGTATCCAGAGCCGTTAAACAGTGTAAAAAAAAAATAACATCTATGATACACAGGAAAGTCTGCAAGTTAGCCAACCATTGTAAATAAAAAAAAAATAATAATAATAAAGCCCTACGCAAAATAATCGACTTTTTGTTCGGTTTTGATGCATAAAAAGTGGGCCTTTACGAGCACATGCATTAAAATAGTAGTTTATGCTACAAGGGCGCAAAGGAATAAATTACGAGGAAGATTTAAAACACGAGCGTAGCGAGTGTTTTAAACGTAACCGAGCAATTTATTGCTCTTACGCCCGTGTATCATACTACGTTTTTCAATGCATAGTGTGAGGAAATGAAAACAAATATAATCTTGTGAAATTTAAATTATGATTGGCTCTACAGGATTGTATCCAGAGCTGTTAAACAGTGGAAAAAAAAGTATAACATCTATGGTACACAGGAAAGGCTGCAGGTTAGCCAACCTATGCAAACAAAATTAAAAAAATTATAATAATAAAGCCCTAGGGCAAAATAATCGACTTTCTGTTCGGTTTTGATGCATAAAAAGTGGGCCTTTACGAGCACATGCATTGAAAAATAAATTAAACACTGGACAAGTAGAAGTGAATTTATATCACAATATACATGAGTTCCAACATGTGCCGACACTCACAAGCATCGACTACTTCTTGAGATAAGAAGTATTGAATTTATCAGGAAAATACGATATTTTGGTGTACTCTTAAGAGTACGAGCACGTTTAAATAAGAAGGAGTAAGCTCAGCACGAGTATTTATTCAAAGAATATGATATGAGAACGTCGCGGATTACTTCTTGTAGACTCCCGGCAGACGCCTGGATTACGCGGCTTCATTTCGATGGCTTCCTTCAGGTAATATCTATACACGTATTTTCTGCAGAGGTTTAAAATAAAGTGTGAGATTCGTTGTAAGCTAAGCTTTAAAAAGAGCTACCTGGGTGGGGTTTGTATTTGCTTGGATTATATTGTAGTATCTGTAGTAAATCATATCGTTAGGGAAATCTTATGTGTATTCAGCGCTTTGGAATAAAAATAGATAAGATCTTGCTAATTTTCTTTCCCTGGCAAGTGTAAGTCTTAGCAAGACAAAATAATCGAAGTGACGGAAATAGGCTCATGAACAGTAGTAAATATTTAAAGGTAATAAAATGATCATCTGTATCGTATACAATTACATCGTGAACCAAGTGATTAATAGTGTGATTAATATTAACAGAATACTCAACATTTACATTGAGTGTGAAATATCTGTAACATCATTGTTGAAACAACTTGCCTATGGTGAAACTGAAAATTTACTGAAATACTATATCTGATTTTATAATATAGAAGAAATTCAAGAAAAATACATACTTATAAATAAAAAGTACTAATACTTATATACATTTATTTAAACTTAACCGAAACATTTTTTAAATTTCCCCTTTTTAATCATAAGTTAGCTTTACTTTATTTTTAAAAGTGTTTATTAACTTAATTCATATAGGTAACTACTAATATTAATCTTTTTGAACAAGCTATTGTTAAACATAAGGAAGAAACATAAAGAAGATGGTTTTCTTATAAACTTGAATTGATAAGGCCTACATACTGTATACCTACAACTTGTATTTTAAATAAACTATTTTGTATTTGTATAATAACATAATGCTCCGGCAGTATGAAAATTGCCCAAAACGAGAAGACAATGTGATAATTACGTTTGAAATTATTACATTGACCGGGCAATAATGTACATTGACCGGGACCTATCGGAAAGAGAAATAATAAATGCTTTTTATATCACTTCAGCACAGAAGAGAGCCGGTAGGTTAGGTTACTTACGTGGTTATTTTTATACTATTGAAATCCTTCAACGCTGAACAAAGCCAGTAAACTAGTTTGTCATCCTTCTTTCTCTTAAAAGTACCTATTTTTTCAAATTTCCCAACAATTATATAGCAAAATTCATATAACCGGAAAACGTGATTAATTTAAATTCAGTTATACGTAAATAGATATATTGATCACATTGCCCGATTTGACTTAGCAATTTTCACATTGCCCGGGCATATTAAATAATGCCTTGATTAATTATTTGGTAAACAACATTCAATATACCTTTATTTTAGTTCATGAATGTGTGTTGTTTTTCTAAATATAAGTAAGCCCAAAATTATATTTGTTATATTTTCCCGTTATAAATTTAATAAAGTAGTTTAATTATTTAATAAAAATTGCCGTGTAATAAAATAAGTGTATGATGTACCTAATTATTCTCATATAAATTTCATCAAGACTAAGGTGAGTTGACATCATACTCATTTTACTAACGGATTTAATACATTTTTTTATCTGTGCAAGGAGGCACAGGTCGAGCTTTCAATGAGATCATCTTGATCTTGACTCTTCGGTAGTACAGGCACGCGCGGCGTTTCAGTCGAGTTCAAAGTACAATTATAACATTTATAAATAGTTTTCAAGGTAATACAGTATTTCATCTCAATACCAAATGCTTAAAATATGGGTCCATTGGACTCATACTAGTGATTTAGGTTATAATTAAGTAGGTAGTTAATTGAACCAGCATAACAGAAACTATACAAGATAACATTATACAAATTCAACGCGTGCAAAAGACATGTCATGTAAAGCTATAAAAACCTCATTGGTAAAAATTCCACCATGACTGTATGGAACAAGTTCCCTTTGTCTTCCCATTTTAGTAATTGTATTTTTATAGCAGAACAAATTATATTTTAAAAGCATTGTTTTGTTAATAAAACTGTGCTTTTTTTTCTGTATTAGAGAAATTCGTAAAAAAAAATTTATATGCACTATTTTTGAGTTCATAATCAGGATATTACGATATGAGTGTAAATAAAATTATTTAAAGTACTGTTAATTTTCAGCTGGGTAGTTTTATATTTAGATATTCTCTTCATTTGATCTAGGCATGGTATATATTTTATTCGGGCATGGATCTAAAAAGAAGTGCAAAAACCTGCCAAGTTCAAATTTGAGTGCCAGTGGAGTACCAGCCCAGCTGGGTGTGAACTCTTCTTGCGTCTCTATTGACGGCTTCATCTTCTCTGATCTTCTGTTAGCTGTACGAAAACTGAAGGCTCGTTTCTCATCAGATCCCGATGGAGTGGCGTCGTACGTCGTCAAGGATTGTGTAGTAGTACTGGAAGAACCACTTCTCTACATATACAATATATCTTTTAAACTTTCAGTATATCCGCGTATGTGAAATACCACTAGAGCTACGCCTGTACCCAAGGATGGTTCCAAATCAAAAGTTGAAAATTACATGCCTGTAGCCGTTCTCTCAGTATTCGGGAATAGTACATTAATTATCTAACTGCCGTTAGACTAACTGTCTATTTGACCGTGTCGACAACTCTTCTTATTCTGAGGTCGACAATGACGTGCTTCTGCAAAAATTCGCTGCAATAGGTTTCACATATTCACTTTTGAAATTGTTTGCGAATTATTTTGCCGTCAGTCAGGGAAATACTTTGGGTCAAACTCAATTTCTTATCCTGATAAATGACATCTCGAAAGTTGTGAAGACAGCTCGGTGCTTGATGTTCACCGACGATCTAAAACTTTACTTGAGTATAGGTGATCTAGGTGATTTCAAGGCACTACAGGAGGATATCAACAGTGTTGTAGGTTGGAGTGAGCGCAATCACTTAGAGTTTAAAGTCATGACGTTCACCACGCTCTACGCCACTAATTACAGGGATTATAACATAGTCGGTAATCTACTGGCATACGTGTCACAAATACGAGTCTTGGGACTAACGTCCGTCAACGAACTGACTTTAAATAAGCACATTCATCTTAGGTACCTGTAAAGAAGCCTTCAAGGGTTTGTTTTTTTTAATAAGACAAACAGCTAGGTTTCTAGATACGGAAATCATAATGACGCTATACAATTCCTATTTTAGAAAGTAAGTAGAGTTCAGCGCAATCTTCAGGGCTCCACATAAGGATAAATACAAGCTCATGCTGGAAAAAGTCCAATGTAAATTTGCTAGGTATGTGTATAAAAAATACGGGTATTATCCTTACCTATTCCCACTTATGTTCGTGGCGGGAATGGTAGGGGTAGACACCCTACGCTGGCGCTACTAGTGCACTACTATCTGCTATTACACAACCGAGTGGACGACCCCGCAACGCTTGCAGGCCGTGCGCTGGAGCGGTCTTTGCAACGGGTATGGTACCCACACGGTGCGGTCGTTACGCTCCCACTTTCCATGCATGTTTGACTTGTGAAACGTGTATTATATATACCTACTTTGCAAAATAAACTTTTTGAATTTTGAATTTTGTTGAAACTTCTGATTATATAAAATAAGTAGAAAACAATTTGAACACTTTCCTAACCTGCGAGTTAGTACAAAACTGAAAGTTCTTTTTAAGGTTATTTTATAAATAAAGAAATAAATAAATAAAGATTATAAGAGTTTATGGCGCATTTCACTCCCTAAAGCAACTCCGGAACTTTCTGCCCTTTTAAAACCAAAATCATGCTTGCTCAGACGCTTCTTCTTTCCATCATTGACTGTGGTGATGTCTGTCTCATTGATGCTAACGAGACTTCAGAACTAAGCAATCTGATTTATCTTTGGTCTTCGTAAATATGATCACGTCTCTCATTTTCCTAAGAAATTAAAATGGTTACCAATCCGTCTTCGCCGCAATGTTCACATTTTGTCCTCTCTCTTTAATATGATTAAGAATCCACTTTCTCTGGCTTACCTTCGTGAATGTTTTGAGTTTTTGATCTCCAGGGATAGATCCTTACGTTCCAGGATTTTTTCCCTCCTTAAAACCCCTATACACAACACCTGTGGTTATGAAAACTCATTCAGTGTCCAATCAGTCCAACTATGGAATGCTCTTCTACATAGTATTTGCAACTGTCTTACTTTTTTTAATTTTTTCAGAAATAGGTTAAAGAACACTACCTCTCACAATCTGAATAGGTAAATATTATAAATTTATGTTTATGTAATTTTTTATACACAATGTATATATAATATTTTAAAGATTGTATTTGTAGTAAGTATTGATATATTTATTTCGTAATTAGCCTTATCGGTACTTGTATAATTATGTACACAGTATGATGGTTTTGTTGTCATAAATCTCTGTTTAGAGGTAAGCTCGCCAATGTGCATCTTTTTTCACTGTAATTTTGTTTATATTTCCGTGTGTGTGCAATAAAGAATAAATAATTATTATAATATTATACAGATGTATGTACGAGTATCCCAATAAAGGTACATTTTCAGTTTTGTGTTGTATTGTCTTGGGTTTTTTTCTATACTATTACGTGTCGTTTTATTTTTTTGGTAGGAATTTATTCTGTAAATTGTACAAACAGTAAAAATAAAAATCAAACTTTGATAGAAATTATAAATTTATTTATTCTTAACAATAGATATATTATAGTTATTCGTAGAAACTTTAATCAAATACCAGATAAAGTTATATAAACGATTTTAACGCCCGAAGCGGCACGATTGCACGGTTCTGCATGCATGTGAATTTTTCCTCTATGATGTGAATAGACAACTTTTCCAATATTTGACTCGAGCCATGCATGCGGAAAAAGTTTATGCGAATTTCATTTTCAGAAGTGTTAGAAGTTTTATCAAACTCTAAACGAAAAAGCTCGAATGCTACTTCAAGCTAAATTTCTAAATTTCTAAGTTTTAGCATTTTTATGTAGCGACCAATGTAGCGACCAATGTAGCGACCACTGTAGTGACCAATGTAGCGACCAATGTAGCGGCCACTGTAGCGACCAATGTAGCGACCAATGGAGCGACCAATGTAGCGACCAATGTAGCGACCAATATAGCGGCCACTGTAGCGACCAATGGAGCAACTAATGTAGCGACAATGTAGCGACCAATGTAGCGGCCACTGTAGTGACCAATGTAGCGACCAATGTAGCGACCAATATAGCGGCCACTGTAGCGACCAATATAGCGGCCACTGTAGCGACCAATGTAGCGACCAATGTAGCGACCAATATAGCGGCCACTGTAGCGACCAATGGAGCAACTAATGTAGCGACAATGTAGCGACCAATGTAGCGGCCACTGTAGTGACCAATGTAGCGACCAATGTAGCGACCAATATAGCGGCCACTGTAGCGACCAATATAGCGGCCTCTGTAGCGACCAATGGAGCGACCAATGTAGCGACCAACGTAGCGACCAATATAGCGGCCACTGTAGCGACCAATGGAGCAACCAATGTAGCGACAATGTAGCGACCAATGTAGCGGCCAATGTAGCGACCAATGTGGCGACCAATGAAGCGACCAATGTAGCGACCAATGTAGCAACCAATGTAGCGACCAATGTACCGACCACTGTAGTGACCAATGTAGCGACCAATATAGCGGCCACTGTAGCGACCAATGTAGCGATCAAAATAGCGGCCACTGTAGTGACCAATGTAGCGACTAATGTAGCGACCAAAATAGCGACCAATGTAGCGACCAATATAGCGGCCACTGTAGCGACCAGAGTAGCGACCAATGGAGCGACCAATGTTGCGACCAATATAGCGGCCACTGTAGTGACCAATGTAGCGACCAATGTAGCGACCAATATAGCGGCCACTGTAGCGACCAATATAGCGGCCACTGTAGCGACCAATGTAGCGACCAATGGAGCGACCAATGTAGCGACCAATGTAGCGACCAATATAGCGGCCACTGTAGCGACCAATGGAGCAACCAATGTAGCGACCAATGTAGCGGCCACTGTAGCGACCAATGTAGTGACCAATATAGCGGCCACTGTAGCGACCAATGGAGCAACCAATGTAGCGACCAATGTAGCGGCCACTGTAGCGACCAATGTAGCGACCAATGAAGCGACCAATGTAGCGACCAATGTAGCAACCAATGTAGCGACCAATGTACCAACCAATTTAGCGATCAATGTAGCGACCAATATAGCGGCCACTGTAGCGACCAATGTAGCGATCAATATAGCGGCCACTGTAGTGACCAATGTAGCGACCAATGTAGCGACCAATATAGCGGCCACTGTAGCGAAAAATTTAGCGACCAATGTAGCGACCAATGTTGCGACCAATGTAGCTACTAATGCAAACTAGCGGTAAAAGTTAATGAAAGTGAGAAAAATCGACCCTTGTGATATGAATCGTCGGTCCATCCGTCGTCGGTCTGTATGTCGGTCTGTATGTTATTCTGTTTAACTTATCACAGCCACTTATCTTAATACTTCTTATCTCATTAACTTGAAATTCGGAGTGCATTAAACAGAGTTATAATAATTTTACATTGTTAGCAATATAATTATTTTAAGATAATAAAAGATTATTAAGAGATCTTTTTCTAAAAAATATTTTTATTCCCCCAGCAAGTGGGGTATTAATTGAAAGGGTATAACTTGACACTTGATAAACTATAAATAAACCATAAAAATACATAAACTATACATATCCATCTGAAAAAGTTATCGAAATGTATGACATTTTTCTTTAAAATGGCATTTGAATAAAATTTAAATCAGCACGTATTTAAACGTATTGTAGGTTCTTTACGGCGCGTGAATCCAACTCGCATTTGACCGTCATATATTCAGTTACAAAAAAAATATCCTGAGAGACTATCACATTATCGAATGGGTGAAAAAGAATCCATTAAAATCAATTAACTTTCTCTTTGGTCTAGTGGTTCGAATGTCCCGAATACTATACGGCCACGGGTTCAAATCCCGTCGGGGCACATTTTGTGATCGGTATCGGTCGCGCTTGTCCATATTCTTATCCATACAGAGCTCACACGCATCACCCAGACGTAATAATCGTTGGTGAAATGTGAGATTAAGGATGTTACGGTGAATTTGAAAATCCATAATCTGAAATACCTCTGAAACCTTCTCGGGGATTCATGTCGTGACCATGTATTACTACGTCAAATCAATTTACGATGTTTAGAGCACCCAAGCGACGTTGAACATGCTTGCAATTTGTTGTACAAATAAGATCAGGATGCGTGTCCACAGTTTGAGAGACATGGCTACTTACATCTTTAAAGAAGCTTTTATCCCTTGCTTTTAATCGATAAAGAGTACTTTAGTAATATGTTTAAGGTGACTTTGAATTGACTTACCTCGGAACAGACAAACAATGGTGTGGTGCTTACGAACGCCTCTGGCCTCTGGCTTGAAGAGAGTTTTAGTCTTTAGTGGAACGTCACCTTAAAACTCCGTCAAATAGAGATCCCACCAAAAACATTTCATGTCAAGTAGATTGCTGAGACTCACTAGCCAATAACGCATTCATTGTTAAAAAATTATCACATGTTACGTAGATGCCAAGTCCCTAACTCTACAAGGCCTAACTGTAGAAGCCCTAAGCCTACAAACACGTCATCTTTGTCAAAAAGTATACGACTTGGCCGTTTTCTGGAATTATTAAGAAATTGGTATTTAATGTTTTTCCATGAAACGGCCAAGTCATATTTTTTGACCGGTTACATATTCAAGGTTTAAATAAATAGTGAAGCCATATGGGTTTTATATGCGATGGAATTTATTACTTTTGTTAAGCAAATATAACAAACAATTCAAAGAAATGATTACTTATAGCAACGAGGAAAAACATTTTTGGAAATAAAATATGTAGTTACATCTGGGAATATATTTCTCAGTGTGTGAAATTGTGAAGCAAAAGAATATTTCATAAAACAACAGCCTTGAAAATAAAAGTGGGTAATATCCCAGGAGGGTAACGAGAACGGTTATTTCAGTATTTCATCGAGTTCCCTCATAAAACTCAGAAGGAAAATAACGTTTGTGTTATTTGAGCATAAAACTTGGTCAACTACTTAAATATTTTCTGGAACTCATCTAGCAACACGGTAGTGTGCCTGGCTAAGTTGAAAAAAACGAACAGACACTCCCTGTGTGTGGCTATTTACACGTACCATTTCAGGCTTTTTTCAAAATATTGTAAATTTTACACCTACTTACTTAATTCGATTATAATTCTAAATATCAAAGCATTAAAGTCTCTTTTTTTTTAAAAAATGATTGACTTATTTATTCATTCAAATATGAATAACATTTTCTTTTACAGATAAATTAATAGGTGTGTTTTATTCTTGTTGTCTTGCTTTGCACCCACCTTATTGTCAATTCTTAAGGGAGAAAGCATTTAAATAAAGCGTTTGTGTTTTGGTTGGAAAGACAAGTTTAATTCAAAATATCATCGAATGTTTATAGAAATTGATAGGAATCAAAAAAAATGCACGATACCAGTGAATAAAGCAGTCAGTTTGGTTTGGTTAACTTTGGGAATATTAAGTTTTTGTTACAATGATAGAGAAGTCTTCGGGTCACCGAAACTTTCCGATGCTAAAACCGCGTCTGTGAGTCTTGTGGTTAAATTTCAACCTACTAATCCGAACATTCCGAACGGCACAGTTCACCCAAATCGATCGAATAGCTTTTTTCCTAGTTTGGTGTTATTTGTTACTTGACTTACGTGTACCCTGTATGTAGTGTAGTGCGTTTAACACGAAACATATTATTTGTTTTCAGATGGCGCTTTTATCTCAGGGTTGAAAAATTTTGTTCGAATTATTTAAGTTTAATAACTTATTTAGATCAGTGGCGTGCACAGAACTTTTTTCCGGAAAAGCAATCAGAAGGTCAAGTACGACAATAAAAAAAATATGAAAAAATTTAAATAACACTTTGAAAAAAAAAAGTTTGTATGAAAATTTTCACTCTAGGGTAGGCAGTGCCTACCCTGGCGTCATACAAACTTTTTTTTTTCAAAGTGTTATTTAAATTTTTTCATATTTTTTTTATTGTCGTACTTGACCTTCTGATTGCTTTTCCGGAAAAAAGTTCTGTGCACGCCACTGATTTAGATAGTACGCAACACAGAGCGCAAGTTCTGCTCGCATTTGACTAGTTTTTATTTTAGTTCCTGTTATAGCCAGTTTTCACAAAGATTTTTCGAACAACTGTACAAATACTTACATTATTAATGAAGCGAAACATTGATAATGAAATATACTTTTTCTTTTTAAGATGTTATAGAAGAAATAAAATGAGAGTGGACCTAAGTAGAGAGAACTTAAGTCCATGTTTATATTTTCTTAGACGTTATCTCTGCACTTACAGATTTTGAGAACTTTGCTTACTAATTATTATTAGGAATTAGGAACTTGGTAACTACTTGAATACTGTCCTAATTGTTTTCTAAACTGAACATGCTTAGTAATAAAGTTCAAATTTCAGTGGCAAAGTCGCGGAGACACGTAAATTCTACGCGAAAGTCTTACATTAAAATTCAACATCCAAGTTTAGGAAACGTCGAAGTTTATCCCAGTTTCAGATTTTGGACGTAATAAAGTTTATCTATACATAAACTTGCTTAAATTGTAACAAAGTTGGGACATATTGATATATTAAAAAACCGGTCAAGTGTAAGTAGGACTTGTGCCGTGAAGGCTCCTTATCATTTAAATAAGGTAATATAATTAAGTTATCATTACCTACCAAATTAATCTGTAGTATCTGCCTACCTCTCTGGGAGACAGGCGTGAGTATATGTATGTA
Organism: Ypsolopha sequella; assembly: GCA_934047225.1. NCBI lineage: Eukaryota > Metazoa > Arthropoda > Insecta > Lepidoptera > Ypsolophidae > Ypsolopha > Ypsolopha sequella. The sequence goes on along the minus strand of OW203987.1, from coordinate 30,690,602 downwards.
TTTATGTAAAGTGAATTGAGCCGTATCCCTTAATTTGACGAAACCATTCCGGGTACTAATGTACTACTGTATTCAGTATATTCTCGTACCGTACTAGACCGAATGTACTACTGTATTCAGTATATTCTCGTACCGTACTAGACCGAATGTACTACTGTATTCAGTATATTCTCGTACCGTACTAGACCGAATGTACTACTGTATTCAGTATATTCTCGTACCGTACTAGACCGAATGTACTACTGTATTCAGTATATTCTCGTACCGTACTAGACCGAATGTACTACTGTATTCAGTATATTCTCGTACCGTACTAGACCGAATGTACTACTGTATTCAGTATATTCTCGTACCGTACTAGACCGAATGTACTACTGTATTCAGTATATTCTCGTACCGTACTAGACCGAATGTACTACTGTATTCAGTATATTCTCGTACCGTACTAGACCGAATGTACTACTGTATTCAGTATATTCTCGTACCGTACTAGACCGAATGTACTACTGTATTCAGTATATTCTCGTACCGTACTAGACCGAATGTACTACTGTATTCAGTATATTCAGTATATTCTCGTACCGTACTAGACCGAATGCCAAGCGAGTGTTTGACTGACTTTGATAGTATGTAATACCTAGATAGTAATTATACTATTATACTATATTATATTATATTATAATTAGTAATTATACTATCTAGGTATTATAGATAATATATTAAAGAACATAGTAGATGCTGGTGCCTTCAGAAAGAAGATTCAAATTTTGCCAATCATTTAATAGCTGAAAACCATAACTTTGATGCAAACATTAACTTCAAACCACTTCATATTTGCGATAAAGGTAAAAAAATGAATCCGCTCGAAGCTATTATTAAGAAAAATAATTCAACAGTGGGATCGGTTTAAGTCAAGTTGTTCGTTTAATAGATTTTTAACGTTTTGATGATTTATTTTATTTATTTGTATTGCTCGAAGCAATACAAATAAATAAAATAAATCATCAAAACGTTAAAAATCTATTAAACGAACAACTTGACTTAAACCGATCCCACTGTTGAATTATTTTTCTTAATAATAAATTATTTGACATTTCTTTTATTACATTATTTCTTGTTTACTAGATAAATTACCTTGACATTCTTTTAGTACATTAATTTGACATTCACATACACAATATATTTACATTTATAGACTAGACTTTTTAATTAATGCTATTTGAATTTATTTATGTAATGTAAAATTTCCCCACTTTAAGGGAAAATGATCTGATTAGAACACCAAGTAACAAACTACCCATCGAACTCTTGTTGACTGGTATAACTGTATTTAATTACCCTCATATTTGTTTGGGTTTTCTTGTCATTCTTAGACAATGCTTATTATAAATTATTATGTTATTCCCTTGAGAATGCCGATAAGGGGAAACTAGTTGGGGTTAATTTTGCTGTAAATTAAATTGTGAAACAGTACAAGTGTTTGTTTTCATCCATCCTAGATACGAGTAGTACCTTTAAAACTCTGTTGTAAATGTTTTTTTTTTATGTGTATTATAGTATCTGAATAATAGTATTATCAAGCTGGAGTTAGTTAACGAAACTAAGTTTTCAGGCATTACGATAGACTCTCGTCTTCAGTGGGGTCCCCACATAGAAGCCCTATGTGGTAGACTTAGTTCAGCCGCATACGCTGTTAGACGCATAAGGCAAATTACTGACGTAGATATTGCTAGATTAGTCTATTTTAGTTACTTTCACAGCATTATGTCATACGGTATGCTGGGTAGAGCAGCGGATATAGACGCAGTCTTTGTTTTGTAAAAGAAAACAATTCGGGCAATTTATAATATGAAGCACCGGGATTCGTTAAGAGAAAAATTCATATAATATTAACTGTTCCTTATGAATTTATTTACCAACTTCTTAGATATGTCAGAAAGAATATTGAGTCTTTCTCGAGGATTTTCGAGCAACACAATAACGAAACCAGATATAAACATAAACTGGCTTTTCCAAAAATCAGACTTGCCAAACTGAGTACCTCTTTCGTGGGACATGGCATAAGATTTTATAATCCTTACTTTGTCAGACAATAAGTTTAAACTGTATATTAAGCGGGGCCTACTGAAAAAGGCATATTATAAAATAAATAAATATTTGGATAGTGGTGAAGCATGGTGTTAGAGTGATAGTGATATTTGTCATGATAGTAGCTTATAATTTAAGTAATTAGTATAATTTCCTAACCTAAGATTCCTGGAGTTAACATTATTTAATTACAGACTGTAAAAGGAAAAAGACTATATGAGACAGGTAGACAAAGATATATATATTTTTCTTTATTTCATTACCCTTAATTCCTGCTGTCTTGTATTTTCTTATCCCTTAGCCAAAGTAGTTAAGTAATTTGTATAGTATAAAGTTTAGTATGTAACTGATATGTAAGAAAAATGAAACCGGCCAAGTGCGTGTCAGGCCACGCGCAGTGTAGGGTTCCGTAGTTGTCCTACACAATATGCGGACTTCTTCTCCAAGTACATTTTACAAGTTTGTCGACTAATACAGATCGCGCCAAACTTCTAGTACGCTTGGAAGTTGCTCTTCCCAAGAACGGCCCATACATTTTGTTCCTGCTGATGCGAATCGCCCCGTGTTTTGAGGGGACTAAAAGTTTGGCGCGATCTGTACTCGTTAACTTGTAAAGCCTACTTAGCTGTGATAGTTTTCCTTTTAATTTCGTTATGTATACTACTGCCGTGATTTTTTTCACGTCTCCAAATACAACCGTTTCGCTGACAGGGGGGGGGGACACTTGAGCCTAACAAAAATTAACAATTTTAAGCTTAATATTTCGCAAACGGAACCCTGGATCAAAAACTGGCCTTCTCATAATCCCAATATTTTTAAATTACCTATCCAACGACACCCCACACTAGGGGATAGGTACCCTAAAAAAATATTTTTCAAAGTTTTACTGTATCACTTTATCGGCGTGATAAATATGTATACCCATGCCAAATTACAGCTTTCTAGTTCTAATAAACTCTAAGCTAAGCCGCGGACAGACAGACAGACAGACGGACATGGCGAAACTATAAGGGTTCCTTGTTGTTGACTACGGAACCCTGAAAAGGAAATATTCTAAAAAAAAAGACATGATCTTGCTAAGTTTCTTGCCCTTCTTCTTAGCAAGACTAATCGAATGGGCGGAGTTAGGCATATATTTGTTATATGTATTGCATATATTCATAATATTATTTTTTCCTTATTCCTGTTATTTTATCTTGTATTTGTATTGTCTTGTATTTTCTTATCCCTTGGTTAAAGTAGATATAAGTAATTCAATGTATAGTTTAAGTTTATGTTAAAAAAAAGACATGATCTTGCCAAGTTTCTTGCCCGTTCTTCTTAGCAAGACTAATCGAATGGGCGGAGGTAGGCATGTATTTATATATGTAACCTATTACTATGTAGTATATAGGATGGGATTTGGTCGGCCGCCTGGATTCGTGCTGGGGGCTCGGTTGGTGATCATTGAACCTTGTTCCTGGTCACTGGCCGGGTCTCCGGTATGGGTTCGGGCGGTTAATTGGATTTCACCTTCTATAATAATATTTTACCTATAATTTTAATCGTATATATATTGCTACATAAATTAAATAAACATTTAATCTAAGTAGTTCATGTACATTTATTATTTTATTACATATATTTTTATAAGATTAAAATTTGACTTGTGAAATGTGTATTAAATATACCTACTTTGCAAAATAAACTTTTTGAATTTTGAATTTTATTATTATATTTAGTATTTTTTTATTAAATTTAAGTAAACCTGACCTTTATTATTTCTTTGTGTATTTCCCCATATTATTACTGTTGCCTATATACGATGATTATTTTATTATATTACATTCAAACCGACCTACAATAAGTGTATCTGATATACCTTTATTACATTAATAAATATATTCTATTTCATTTCATTTCGCATGAAATTGAATACAGTTTTAAATTTTATATAGCTTAGAAACGCCTCCAATTCATGGCTAAAGTTATGATGGTTTATTTATTTTAAGCTCAAATCGATGGTCAGCGCGGACAAAATCTCGGGCAAAAGCTAGTCATATTATGTTTCTGTGCGGTTGAGTTATGGAGCCAAGTTGTAGTTATGTAGTCAAGTTCCCGGCAGAGTTCGCAGCAAATGGATCGTAACCGCACTGAAACTTGGCAAATGGCTTCGCATATTTGCTTTACAAATACAGGTTTGAGTTTGGTTTAAGCAGACACGAGGACTTGTATGTGCCGTGTTGCAAGAGGAAAGAGGTTTTATGAGTTTGGAGTTTCAAAAGTTATATTTGCGAAAGTTTCTAGCAGATGTTTATTTACTCACAATTTTACAAAAATAAATATGCATCTCTACCGCTCATGAGCTACCTATACTATTATATCTGTGTTTAAGATATAATAAAATGATAAATATATATTATTATCGTCACGACATGAATCCCCGAGGGGGTCTCAGAGGTGTTACCGAATGTGCACGGTGAAATGCAAGTCACAGTTCGCATTCTATACACCCGCGTTTCACCGACGATAATTACGTCCCAACGTGATAGGTAGTGGTTCTTCGGGCACAAATACACGCTTTTTAGAGCATGCAGATTTCTTCACGATGTTTTCTTTCACGTTCTGCAACTGGTTAGTATTAGGTAATACAAATGAGATATATGAATCATACCTGAGTTTACCTGATGATCATACATAAATAGAACATTTTAAGCTTGATGAAATTAATTTCCAAGACAAATAATATTTTCTTTGTGCGTAAAGGAAAATTTATATTTTATTCAATTTATTTATTCCCAGGAACTTGTACATCCTTGTACTGCTAAGAAGAAGGGCAAGAAACTTAACAAGGTCATTGTCTTTTTTGTTCATAATATTGGTTACAAACAACATATTTATGCATTCTATTCAGTAATTTTAATGTGAATTGCGTGCATACAGACAACAAACTGGAAGACAAAAGCAATTAAAACTTTTATATAAAAAAATAATTAAATAATCAAAGGTCCCCAAGAAATCTTCGTTAATAAAACATTGACCATTCAAAAAGCTACTTACAATTTTATAGATTTATATAATATAACATACATTATTTTATTTTTGGTCAATTATTGGTCAATTGGACAATTTGGACGTAAAATAAACATCGCTCAAGGGGCTTAGTATCACCAAATGGGTACTTTCTAAAGCCTACTCCTCGTTTATGGCCAAACCTAAAATATTGAAACAATGTATTATGAATTATCAACTCTAAGAAGACATAATAACATTTTTCTATTCCATACCACCAAAACTTTTATATGAAAAAAAATTCAACCGAATGGTGTTTTTTGGCTTGAATTCCTTACTGCTCCTAAGCGGTTTGGTCGATTTAATTCATTTATGCTTTGATAAATAAATAAACTTAATAGCTATAAAAATAACATAATTATTACTCTCACTGCGTCCTTGACAAGGCGAAATTGAGCGTCGTAACAGCCACTATGCATTGCGCGCTGATATGAACGTTATTTAGTTGTCATTTTCGTCGATATTCGTACCGACAAACATCGAGCTGCTAATTTGGCGATGGTAATCGCCTTATGAGCAGTTTCGCAGCTGGATTGTGAAAAACCCGCCTTTTCCCAATAAATCGAAACAGAACACTAAAAATCAATATTCAATGAAATGTTTTAATCAAAATTTTTGTAATTCTAATTTACAGATACCAATAGATACTTTGCGATGGCAGCATACACAATACATAAGTAATAGGATTTCGTTGAATTCAGTGAATTTTGATTTTAAGTGTTCTGTTTCGATTAATTAAAAAAAGGTGGTTTTTTCCCAATCTAGCTGCGATACCGCTCCACAAAGTTTCATCAGTAAGTAGTCCAATCATACTTGAAAATAACCCGCTAGAAGAAGTCAATAAATTTAGATATTTAGAAAGTATATGTAATCAAACACCAATGACTCCAGATGTAGCCCAGATGTCGTTTCTAGGATAGTGTTTCGGATAAAATGTATGTTTTTGAACGTATCCGATAGTGGTCTATGATTTTTTGTCTATGGACACTTGGAGCTGTCAAAAAAGCCTCGGAAAGGCCAACATGGAAAAAGATCGAGGTCGATTTTAATATTTAATATATTAATGGTTTAATACGTGGAAAATTGATGTGGACATCTTAAAAAACATTATTGAGTCAGGGTCTGACAATATTTTGGCGTGAAGGCCACTGTTAGTTTAATTCCTGTGTGTGTGTGACATAACCTACATCCATGCGGTTTCCAACAAGTGAGGAACTTTGTCAGGTTACCATTTCTTCTGGGTTTAGATGCATCCAGGTGTAGGTGGGTTGTGTTTAGGTTCTTCGTGGAGGTGAACAACGTGTCACAACACCGGCACACCTTGGACTCCGCCTACGGAAGGAATTCGTGCGGAGGACATCATCCAAGTACCATTTTCTGGTAGGAAATTTTGTACTTACTTTTTGTAGCATATCAGCGGATTGAATTTGCATGGACGTAGTTCTGGAACAGCTTATGGGCCCCTGTTCCGGCTGCTAATATCGCCTTTTAACATACAGATAGCAATTGCCGAAAGAGCCTTTGAAAGATTTCTTTTTTATAATTATTTGATTTCAAGAATATCCGGAAACACCTGATAAAAGTCCACATCTGGAGCATTGCATTGTATGGTCTTGGACCAAAATAAAATAAATGGACGGGCCATAGCGTACAGATTTTTGAAGTCTGTAAAGTGAGCGCCGGCTCTCACTTCATCTCTGTCTCTGTTTGTTAGAAGAGTGACACGTACGCTTATTATTACATGCCATCCAAATAACTGACGAAAAAATACCTTCGTGTGCATTTACAAAGTGCAAAAAGCAAAATGAACATAAAAATAAAAATTAGGTATTGAAGTATATATCCAATTGCTTAGACTCGTTATGAGTGAGCAAATTGTAAAGACAAGGCCCGTCCATTAATTTTATTTTGGTCGAAGTGTATGGTAGTAAAACGTAGAGACAATGAGATGTAGGAGCAACGAACTTAGTTCGTTGGGTAGGAGGCGTTTATAATGTGGTTCTGGAGGAGGATGGAGAGAATTAGCTGGACAGAGACTAATGAGGAATTGCTGGGAATTTTATTTTAGGTGGTTGTTTTAATTAAAGCTCTTATTGCCGACTTTTTTTTTTAGTTCATTTAAAACTGGTAGGTTAACAGTGAAAATATAATTAATCAATATGTAATGGTTTGCTCGCAACATTTTCTACTAACCTAAATAGTAAAAGGAGATGGTTATAATTCGGAAAATACAGAAGTTTTGTATGAAATCTTTAATAATTTTTTCAATGCAAGTGCTCGTAAAGGCCCACTTTTTAAGCATCAAAACCGAATAGAAAGTCGATTATTTTGCCCTAGCGCTTTGTTATTATTTTTTTTTAATTTAGTTACAATGGTTGGCTAACCTGCAACCTTTCCTGTGTACCATAAATTTTATACTTTTTTTTCCACTGTTTAACGGCTCTGGATACAGTCCTTTTAAGCCAATCATAATTTAAAGTTCACAAGATTATATTTGTTTTATTTCCTCACACTATGCATTGAAAAACGTAGTATGATACACGGGCGTACGAGCAATAAATTACTCGGTTAAATCGTCCTCGCAATTTATTCCTTTTCGCCCTTGTAGCATATATAATATAAATATATAATATTGTTTATTTACAACAGGATAAACTTATAGCTATACATAAATAAATACACATTTTTATTTTTAAGGAAAAACTATACAATAATACCTTGGCACCTGAGCTAAACCAAAAGATCTGTATTCCAGGTGCCAGTCCCTAATCACCTCGGTAAAAAATAAAAAATAAAGTTAAACCACAATATACAAAATTATGCACTTGAATATAAATGTGAAAGTGAGAGGGTGTGTGAGAGTGTGTATGTGTAGAGAGAGGGTGGATGTGTGAGTTTGCGTGAAAAATGGAGTGTTTAGATTGAGATTCCCTAGCCCTACGACTTGGGTCTTGGGTTCAGTTGTTTAAGACTACTAGGGAGTGTGTGCTAGAGTGAATAAGGATTTTTAGTGTGGAACGGTGGGGGTAAGAGAGAAAATTACTTAGGGATTTCTAGAGCCAGTTCAGTGTCGGCATAGTTTTTGAGCAACAGCCATTGTGTCACAGCTGCTTTACAAAAATACTTATTTAAGGAAAATAAATTTAGTTCACGATTAACATTTTTGTAAAGATAGCTGCCCAAGAAACAAAAATGTTTACTAATGAATTGGGTTCGGAAAGCCTCTGTACAGGTCGTAGTATGCATTCATCTTTTTAGATATATATCAGGATCAAAAACGAGTGATCGGTGCTGTTTCATTATGGTGAAAAGTATGAAAAGCTGACGGACTGTAAGAACTTGCCATGATTTGTACAAAAGTTCAGTGGAAAACCTAAAAGGGCGAAAAGTTGCAACCTTTAGTAATGCTCTTTGAGCATATTCTAATTTAATTAAGTGAGTCTTAGCAGAACCACCCCAGGAAGTAATGCAGTAGATTATAAGCGACTGGGCAAGTGCTAGATAGACCATTTTAATTAACTCAAAATTGGCGACATGGCGTCGGTTTTTGAAGACATATATTAGTTTACGTATTCTGGAGGCTAGTTGATCTATGTGATATTCGAAAGAAAGATGATCGTCTATCACTACGCCCAAATATTTAATTGAAATTGTAGATTCCAAAACATGACAATCACAATTGATATTTGGAAACGGACATAAATGAGCAGTTAAGTTGTAGGTTTTAGGTGGGGGCAGGGTGTTAGATCTTAAACAAAATGTAATATACTTAGTTTTAGTTGAATTTAAAGTAAGCATGTTTTGAGTTAACCATTGAGTCACCGTATTTAGTCCTTCTTGAGCATCACGAAAGACCGTATTCCATGTATTGCCAGAAAAAAGTAGGACGGTATCGTTTGCGTAAGTAATGATTTTAGAGTTTTGAATGTTAAGGTCTAAAAGTTGGTTTATATAAATTAAGAATAAGGTGGGTCCTAAAATACTTCCTTGCGGAACTCCATAAGTAATTCGCTGCTCGTTGCTTTTTACCAAACCTATTTTAACAGATTGAGATCTGTTAGAAAGGTAGCTCCTGAACAGTTCGAGTTGAGATCCACTGATACCCATCTGTTCCAATTTGTGTACAAGTATTGGAATGGACACTGTATCGAAAGCCTTGGCAAGATCCAGGAAAATTGCCAAGGTCCTTCTACCAAAGTTCAAACTTCTTGCAACAAAATCAGTTAGTTCGTGAACAGCATCCGCAGTCGATATATTTGACCTAAAACCGAACTGATTTTTAGAAAGGAGGTTATATCGTTCGAGATAACTCACAAGTTGCTGATTAATAATACGTTCTAAGATCTTAGACCTAGCAGGGAGAATAGATATGGGCCTATAGTTATTGACTTGGTCTTTGTTACCACCTTTGTGTATCGGAAGGATGACTGACTTTTTAAATGCTTTCGGGAAAACACCCTTTAGTATACACTGGTTTAATATGTATGTGAGCGGGGGAACGATACTATTTTTCACAATTTTGAGAATTTTATTAGATATATTATCCCATCCCGTAGTGCAGTAACTTTTTAATCCTATTATAATGCGCTCCACTTCAGCTTCATCAGTATTACTCATTACATCAGATAATTTATTCTGATCAGTGGGTATAATGGTATGAGGTGGTCTATTTAATTCGATTTTTTCAGCTAAAGTCTTTCCAATGTTAGCAAAGAAATTGTTTGCATTATTAACCGCCTGATTTGGGGTCAAATCGGTTAGAAGTAATTTCCTTGCATAATTTTTAGAATTATTCATACCCGCAACATCTTTGATCACTTCCCATAATTTTTTACTGTTTTTACCAGCTTTTTCTATTTCACTTTTTTCATATTGTCTTTTTACTCTTTTTAATAATGAATTACAGAAATTTCTGTAGCGTTGATACGTTGTTTTAAGTATTATATTTTCCGGTGAATTTTTTAGTTTTTTATGCATGCGGTCTCTGTTCCTCATACATTTTAAGAGGCCGGGGGTAATCCAGGGTTTGATTATTTTTTGTCTTCTCGAGATTGTTTTTGTTTCAGTATTATTTTGTAGGGCTGTTTGCAATAGGGACACTAGTAGATCAGTAGCTACGTTCGGATCATTACAGTCGTAAATAGGTTGGAAATTTATGTTACTAACTTCTTCTTGAAGACCCTCATAATTAGTCTTAGTAACCGTGTTCGTTATAACATCGTTACTACACTTTAGGTAAAGACAAAAGGATACAGCCTGATGGTCTGTAAGAGAAGATTCGGTAATTAAGGTAAGAGACTTATTTTTGGTTCTCAACATCACATGGTCTAAGCAACTACTGAGTCTTGTCGGGATGGTATGTGACGGCAACATGCCATAGTACGCTAAAAGAGTAAGGTATTCTAATGAACGGGGCTCCCTATGTTCAGGGACGATATCAATGTTGATGTCACCCATCACCATAAGATTTTTGTACACTGATAATTGATTTAAAACTTTGTTCAAAGAATTTACAAACTTGTCAACTTTTTTATGCGAAGGCGAACGGTAAATACCGACTTTTGCCGTATCTGAGCCAATTTTGAGAAGGAGACAATCTGCTTCCTCAAAGGGTGGTTCTTCGATAGTTACCATTAAACCATCTCTAACGTAAATTACAACGCCATCGTTTTGGAGTTTGAAGTTTTTGTTGGAGTAATGAGTATACCCGACTAAAGGAGGAATGAGAGGTGTACATGATAGCCAACATTCCGTTAAAATTATGATGTCATAATCAATACTGAGACGGGTCAGTAGTACTTCAAAACCTGCTATGTTAGCAGTTATACTACGGATATTTTGCGATATAATTTTAAGACACTGGTTCGGGTTATAGATTAAAGATCGACAGGTTTCCGGTTCACATGTTATGACCCTAGATATTTCAAGTTGATCTAGGCTATTTGATATATAATCATTAATCATTTTCGATTTAAAGTTGACATTACGCGGTATGAGGGGAAAACTATGCATTCGAAATAAATGTGTAGTAACGATACAATAAACGAGTGGCGGGTAAGTGGATAATTATTAGAAATCTGTTTACACACGGGGAACGAAGTCCAAATTCCATAATATTAAAGAGTAAGAATTCAAATATTTCAAGTATTCATTTCATTTCAGAAATATGTTTGTTAAAAATCATTGAATACCAAATAGGGAAGATGCTGATAGGAAATTTGATTTGACATGACAGTTTTTTGAAAAATATCATAAAAGGTAGGTCGAGGGAGAAATGGGAACAGAAAGACCAAGACGCATCCACTTTATTCGAGTGAAGAAGAAAGATGATGTAATGTCATATCAAAAGGTCAAATCATTAGCAGAAGAAAAAGAAGAATGGCGGTTACTACATGGCGGTTAAGTTATAGATACATATAATACGTACCGAAATTTATCCTCTTGATATGAATCCCCGAACGATTGTCATTGTGTTTTCAAGAATGGATGTCGAAATGTAAGTCACAGTCTACATTCGTTCTACTACGATATTTCGACAATTATTACGTTCAAGCAAGTTGCGTGGTGTCGGGGTAATTCGGGCACAAATATGGAGCCTCAGCCCTAGTGCCTTGAAGTACGCAGACTGAACACAAATATTCCCCTACAGGATCTAAACCCCCAATCTCCAGATTGGCAGTCGAGTACCCCAACCACTAAACCACGGGGTGGTTTGTAATGCCTCTGCTATATGAGTAACATAATTCAGAGGAAGGATCTTCCACAATTATAAGCGCTTCGCATAAATCTAGCGCGCGCTGCGAGTTCATGCATTAACTACACGTGGTCTGATTTACGGGGGCGCCTTCTTCACGCTTTGTGCGTCGCGGGGTGGGCAGAGCGACTTGTTTATACAGTCGGCAGCTACAATAACGGGACTTATTTTTTCAGGATATGACCCGGAAACAATCCTGAAAAATATTGATATTGTAATGGCTGTTTTTATTGGCTGCTTCTTATTTTTGTTGAATAAGTAACCGAGAAGAATATTCTTGAGCTAAACAATATCATGTTAGAGCAGAGCAGTAGTTAGCTGAGACTTCGTTCACTTAGGCAAATCTCAGAATTGTAGTATTAACTAAATGTGGGTTAACTTAGTTTGTTTCCTTTTCCCTCGATATAATTTTTCGGAGTTTTTGTCGTTATTAATTAATTCACTTTTTATGTTCTCGTACATCTGATAATTTAGAATGAATCGTATCTATCCCAGATTCACGATACTGCGTCGCGGGGTGGGCAGAGTGAATACACTCGTTGGCTATAATAATGAAGCCTGAGTACTTTCAGGATAACAGCTGTAAAAATAAAGAATAAATACATTATTTTTTGATTGATTGCTATATTGGAGCGTTTAGTTTACAAAAATATGATTTTATATAAAATAAAAGACACATGACATAAAAACATATATAAAATAGTAAAAGTTGTTCTATACCATTGACTGAATACGCTCTTCAAATATGGATACACCTTTCTGTTACACGTTGTATATATGTATATATGTATAAATAAATATCATAAAGTGGATGCGACGGAAAGCGTTCCCAAACGCGAATCTTATGATTGTTTTTCTTAAAATTGAATAAAAATTATTATATAAATGTGACTAATGGCATTTGGCAAACAAAATTTAACGTTATTTTATGTTCTATGTTTTAAATTATCCTTCCCAACAACCATTAAAACGTTTTAAAATTATTGTGCACGATCATTTACAAGGTATAATGCATGAAATAACAAAATTTTGCCAAAAAATCCTAATTCACATTAAACTATGGTCACCTAAGACCATTAATCACATTAATATAATACTTTTTATCCAAAGGTAAGAAAAACAATCATAACTTTTGCGTACGGGAACGCGTTCTAATAAAAATATTAAAGTAGTCAACGTACATGATGTATGGTGGTGCTGCACGCGGCGCCATGTTGTTTACGTACATGATGTATGGTGGTGCTGCACGCGGCGCCATGTTGTTTACGTACATGATGTATGGTGGTGCTGCACGCGGCGCCATGTTGTTTACGTACATGATGTATGGTGGTGCTGCACGCGGCGCCATGTTGTTTACGTACATGATGTATGGTGGTGCTGCACGCGGCGCCATGTTGTTTACGTACATGATGTATGGTGGTGCTGCACGCGGCGCCATGTTGTTTACGTACATGATGTATGGTGGTGCTGCACGCGGCGCCATGTTGTTTACGTACATGATGTATGGTGGTGCTGCACGCGGCGCCATGTTGTTTACGTACATGATGTATGGTGGTGCTGCACGCGGCGCCATGTTGTTTACGTACATGATGTATGGTGGTGCTGCACGCAGCGCCATGTTGTTTACGTCTTCAGATCCAGCACGAGGTTGCTAAAGTGTCAACGAGGGACCTGGCGAATATATTCGTGGGTTGACGTAGGAGAAGATGAAAACTTTATGTTTCATTAGTGGTGAGCTGTTGAATTTGGGTTTTCTTAAATATATGGTTACGATACGGCATGCTACGAGAGACTTTTAGAAGTGTTACCGATTGTTGACTTAACTTCTTAGTCGCGAAAAAGCAGTTTTTTGTGAAAAAACGACTAATGGTGTAAAGTCAATGGCGTGCTTAAACGACATTATCCCGCTTATTCGCAAAAAACTGCTTTTTCTTGAAAAAGCTAGACTAAAACAATTACATAAGTCCTACAAAAAAGATCAAACATAAGTGCGACAAGAAGCGAAGCGGAGCGTTATCGATTTACGTGTAAATAACTTAATGAAGATCTGATACGATGATCCTCAAAAGTAGACGGATATCACTTAAATAAACTGATTTTATACAATTATAAAAAAAAACGGCCAAGTGCGAGTCAGACTCGCGTACCTAAGGTTCCGTATTTTGGATGATAAATTTAATTTTGTCATTATTTCGTGAATTTCTCAACCGCTTTATTTTTCCCGTAATCTTTACGTAAACATATATAACCATGATTTTTTTTTTATATTTTTCGGTTCCTCCTTATTTGTATAATACTAATATGTATCATGACGAGTATCATTACAGTATCATGACGAGTGTTCTTTTTCTCATTTTTCATGAAATAGTTTTTGATGGTTGTAGATAAAGCATTGTGTGCAACTTGATATAATTAGATATTGGGACACTCGTACAAGTCTATTATGAAACTTACTTAAGGTATTGTATATTGAGATAAGCTGAGGCTGGCATGTAAGGTAAGGTACAAGACAATAATGATCAATCAGATAAGTTGATCAATAATTATTTTAGTGTTCCTGGTATTGTATATTGAGATTAGCTGAGGCTGGCATGTAAGGTACAAGACAATAATGATCAATCAGATAAGTTTATCAATAATTATTGTAGTGTTCCTGGTAATGTATATTGAGATAAGCTGAGGCTGACATGTAAGGTACAAGACAATAATGATCAATCAGATAAGTTGATCAATAATTATTTTAGTGTTCCTGGTATTGTATATTGAGATAAGCTGAGGCTGACATGTAAGGTACAAGACAATAATGATCAATCAGATAAGTTGATCAATAATTATTTTAGTGTTCCTGGTATTGTATATTGAGATTAGCTGAGGCTGGCATGTAAGGTACAAGACAATAATGATCAATCAGATAAGTTGATCAATAATTATTTTAGTGTTCCTGGTATTGTATATTGAGATTAGCTGAGGCTGACATGTAAGGTACAAGACAATAATGATCAATCAGATAAGTTGATCAATAATTATTTTAGTGTTCCTGGTATTGTATATTGAGATTAGCTGAGGCTGGCATGTAAGGTACAAAGCCGTGAAGGCTTCAAAGGATTTATCGGTCACGTACGAGTACTACTATTGAATTTGTATCCTGTTCATATGTAAATTCGATGACGATACTCGGGGTATCGAAATTTCGTAAATGGATTAGTTGGCCTGTTTGCGTCGCATATCGATCAGGTAATCTTTACTGGAACTTTGTATTGTACTTTGTCCTATATAACTATATAAGTTTCATCACAAATTCAAAACCAAGACTTTGAACTGCATTCGGTGACCATAAATAAATCTTAAAACGTAAACCTTTTAAGGAATTAAATCAACCTACCGTTAAAAATACCCTTCGTAATCTTTAAAATTATCCAGTAGTCACATCCACCACTTTTTAAAATTGATAAGAAATAATAGTATCTTTGGTAGCTATAATATTTAGGCGGAGTTAAAGAAAACAGAATTATCCCAAGATCTCTCAACAGGTCAATTTTACTTACCTGGATTCTTAGTTAAACGCGTATTTAAAGAAACATTTACATAAAATTAAAATAGGAACACTAAATTTTAAAAATTCCATAAAAAAGACTTTAAAGAAAAAGTCGAGTAAAATAAATTCTCCGTGATCTGACATAATAAAGTATGAATTTGTGGATGTATTGATAATTTGAAATATTCCTCTAAAAAAATGCAGACTCAAGCACCGCCCGCCCTCCCGCATAAAACATGCACAAGCAAAGCAAGCAGTACGAGCACAAAATAAGGCATTATTAAATTACAAGCAAAAAAAACTTATCGACACGTGTTTCACCTCTAAACGAGGCATCCTCGGGATGTGTTGTCTACCCTACCGCTAGACAGCAAATGACCTAATAAATTATGATTAAGGCGATATGCGAAAAAAATTCGGGTGTTTCTTTTCTATGTATTTCATGAAATACACAGAAAATTTTATTAAATTTCTGGTATATGCATTTTGACTATATAATCTAGGGTTTTGAAATTGGAAAACATGTTTGGATAAATTTTCCTCGATAGAAATAATTGTTGAAATGAGGTCTTCAAATACACTTTTTCTCCTCGTTTGACGAATAGGAAACATATACAGAACTCAAACATATTTTATTAGGTGTGTTTCAGCAATATCTAGAGATTTGATATTTGAAATTTTGCTAGCTATTTTAGTTTTTTTTTTTAAATATAAAACCAACTTTTTTCTTTTTTGCCTTGAATCCGCCCCTCTCGCACTGCGCGATTTTTCGCTTGAAGTGACAGTGACAAAAATTAAATTTGCATAGCCTCTTAAATGTGGGTATAACACTCAGGTTGACAAATATAAAACTTAAGTCGAAGAGCTCTACCAAAGGTAAAATATTTTAACAAATGCTCCTGTTTAGTTAAACAACTACCCATTGAACGGTAGCTATTACAGGAATAAGCTGAGAGCGGAAATATGAAGACAAAAATTACCCTGGTCGATCGATTTGTCACATGGTAGTTATTGCGTTAAAAATAATAGTATGAAAGTCAAAACTTTAAGTGGACTTGAAACAAACAGTCCGTGGAACTATTACTGCTAAGCACGTACTTGTTTGTATGTACAGTTGTCAGCAATTCAAGACAAATTTTTGTGCACAATTTCAGTAGCTACGACGCCGCAATAAGAGCTACTAATATAGTTAGGCTGTCATCTTGACGTCCATATTATGAACTACAAGGATTAGGAGCTATTAGCACTAATGGTAGAAACAACTTATTTGCGCAAATGCTACGGGATAATTTTTTGTGTGCAGTGAAATTATATTTGGGACTAGCTTCTGCCTGCGGTTTCGCCCGGTTGGCCTACAGGAAGCAAATGACATATATTTTTTTCAGAACCAAACATTATAAGCGCTCTCACTCTCTTAATTTAATATACAAACTGACAATATCCCAAACAAAGCTAGCGAGGCTGGAAAACTCGCATGTTCGGACTATGAACTCGCCCAGCTCGGCCCTCGACTTCGCGGGCGCGTTCTCTGTCCTCGTATGCTCGTTTTTCGGCCTCTCTAGATACTCTCGGCTTCCGCGACGATGCGAAGAACTTTATAAACTAATTTCGCATAATTACTCACTGAATCAGATGTTTGTGTAAAGTATCATAGTAGGTATGTATGTGCCTTGCCTGCGACCCCACCTGCGTTTATTCAACTCTGCCCCGTTTTCGGCTTTGGCGTTATTTTATCAATACTCCTTGTGGCCTATATGTTGAACAGGTGATAGGTAATAAAAACACCGTATTCAAATCCGTTGCGTGGTATGGGAGATGTGCGTGAAAAAAATGACTGACAGACACAAAAGAATTCTAAAAGTCGCTGATTTGTGTTCTATTACTCTTATTTAGTCACCCCTTTCTATTTTTATTACTTTTCTTCAATGTACAGACACACCGGGTTCTACTATTTTATTATATGTATTGATATTGATTGCAAGGTAACTAAATAAAAAACAATATGTCCATAGCTAAACTTAAGTCAATTCATGTTATCTAACATGTATTTTTGTAGATTTCAGTGAAGTTTTAATGAAAACGATGTAACACTTCCTAATTTGAAATACCTAATATAAAAGTTAAGAGAAAAACTGGTCGATTGCGAGTTGAAATCATGCCTCAAAGGTTCCGTTGATTGTTTTAAAAATTATATTTCTAATGTATTTTTTAAATAGCGTCACCAACATTCAAATTTTGAAAGATTAAAAAATGTTCGTTTGCTGTTTGTACCTATATGTCACGGGTAATGTAACAAAAATCGGTAAAACTAGGTTTATTTAGGCTCATATGCTAAAGTGCTAAAATCTTTTGGATTTTTTTTTTTAATCAAACCTGGGTCTATCCGACGCCGGTTGGGTATTATTGGATTAATATGGAAATAAAAAAAAGAAGAATGTGTCAAAAATAGGTGCGTTGACGAGCCAAATAAATTTGGTAGTCCAGCGAATGAATACTACCCAACCAGTTTTGGATAAACCTAGGTGTATCTGGTTGAACTTCGAATTTTCAGCTCAACACCCTAGTAAACCTATTTATACCCATTTTTCTAGAATGACCTGTCCGTAACATGCACTTACAGGGTGTTAACATAAAATTGTGGAAGTTGGAAACTGACGATAGTACTCGTCCAAACGAACAACTTATACTATGGAGCCAACCCTCAAATCGCGGACAAATAAATAGCTGTTCCATAGAAAAGTTACATCGCGACTTTTGAGGTTGGGTTTATATGATAATATATTGTTATTACGAAATTGATGTTTATGTAAGTATTGCATATTATTATAAAAGTTCACTTCCTATTTGTAGAACACAAATACAAACAGAAATAAAATGTCAGCTTTCGGATGATTTTGTTGCAATAATTAGGTTACGTATAGCCATAAAAAAAACATATGTTTTTGGTTGAACTTTAAGGTATTCATTTTCCACAAACCACGTTAATCGATTTATATTTCTACTGTCAGTTAATTTTTTTGTAACCCTCTATTTTATACTTCTTATCGATTTTGTTTCAGGTATCGCTTTCACGATTTTGTTGGTTTCTTTTAAATAAAATTAGTGTGAATGATATCTATTCATTTTCCAAATACCGCGTTATTCGGGTCAAGAAAAGCACCCCCTTTTTCCAAAAATACGTAAATCCACTGATGCAGTCGGCAGCAGCAAGATATTGTCAGTCTACGCCTAGCGTTGGCGCCCGTAAGACGTGGAACCTGTGCCTTTTTTTGCAAGCTATAAATATCTCCCAAAACTTCTTCAAAAGACATTGAAATTAATTTTATAAAGTAATATTTCGAGGAGCATCATATTCCTGCCGTTAAAAACTCAACAAAATATGCGTATGAGTGATTTAGCTACATCGTGCCATAGTCATAACAACAAAACTGAAGGAATTTGGAATTAATTCATACTTTTATGCGGGAAAATAAAATATGTTACTCTAAAAGAATAATTTTTTGATCGTTATTGAAACCCAAATTAATTTACTTATACTTACTGAGATCTGTATCAAAGGTCAATGACCTTTTCGTGAAATTACCCTCTAGTATTGGCTCACCATTTCAGGTCCAATAAGTGAAGTTTTTTGCAAATTATATAGGTACATTTACTTGGGATTAATCGCCAAGTATTTAAAATATAGAAATTTATTTTGAAATATTTACAGTGCATGGCAAAATTATTAGATCGTAGATAATTCTGTAGGTACATGTTCAGGTCCCGTTACGCAAAATGAAATAAATGAAACTCTTTTAGGATTAATTTGTTATCCCTATGTTTGTCTGTCTGTCCGTTTGTCTAGACAATTTTTTCTGGGTAAAATTAATAAATACCAATATTAACGGCCCTCTATAGATCTGTAAAAACATACTTTTGACGTTTTTATGGCCTTTAATTTCACGTTTTTCATACAAATTTTCTCACTATGAAAATATAGGGATGAACACTTGATATAATATTTTGCATTTAAAAGTCAACACAGAAAGGCATTGTTAAACAAATAATGTAAAAAATATGAAAACCATGTTGTTCTATTATAAAGGGATTAATTATATACTGTTCAATGTGGCGATAGCTTTGTTTATTTTTTTCCTTGAATTAGTTTTTACTAAGATTACAAATAGTTTAATACAAGGTTTTCCTTAGAGGTCCCTTTACTCCTGGATTTTTCTTAAAATTCATACAATAGGTATAAACCGAATGTGAAGTCTACAGCTTATTTTCTTCATTTTTTTTTCATTAGTATATTCTAGTGACATCTAACTACGTCTCTATACAGCCCAAAAAGCAAAATTTTATTAAACATTATCATAATAGCTGTCAGGATATCGTCAATATTGCCTCGTTTTTACGCAAAGTTCAACAAGTTTGTATATTTTTATCTATACTGGAAATACAGGCGTCGTTCATGGTAAGATGACTAAGTTTACACACTTTGCTATGTATAAACAGTTACCGTTTCATGGAAAACTGTTTTTACCTGAAACCATTTCACAAATTCAATTAACTTATTTTGAATATCTTGCCATCTTGCACTTCTTGATGAGAAATACAATTTAAATTAGTAAAAATACAACTTTTAGTTAAGAAAACTTATAGTTAAGAGTCTACTGTATGCCTAAACATATTTTTAATGATATTACAATAGTAATAAAATAATTGGCTTGTCCGTAGTCGTGATATCAGCCGTAAATTCCTTAAAAAATCTGATATCACGCTTATGGAAAACCCAATTATTTTGAAGATACCATAATATCATTAAAATATGTTTATGTATATAGCAAACTTTTAACAATAAATTGTCTTAGCTAAAAGTTGTACTTTACCGTTATAATTATTTCTTAATATTTTGTTACAAATTAGGAGAAATAACCCTTAAGGAAAACCTTGTATGAAAATATTTGTTATCTTAGTAAAAAATAATAATAAACAAAGCTATCGCCACATTTAACAAACAGTAGATTATTAATCCCTTTAGAATAGAACGATATGGTTTTTATATTATTTACATTATTTATTCTACAGTTTTTTTCTGTGCTTTCTTTCAAATGCAAAATATTATGTCAAGTGTTGATCTCTATATTTTTATAAGGAAAAAATTTGTATGAAAAAGTTAAATAAAAGGCCATAAAAACGTTATAATATGAATGAATGAATGAATGAATGAATGAATGAATAAACACTTTATTGCACAGAAAAATTAAAATAAAACACAGAATACAGAAAAATAAAAGGCAAGGGCGGACTTATTCCTTAAAGAAATTTCTTCCAGTCAACCGATGGTGTGGAGAAAAGAAAAAATAATTTACAAGTATATTTGTGCAAAAAGAAAAATAATCTTCTTCAAGCCTAATATTTTAATATAATACACTACATACTAATACATACACAAATACATAAATACATACATACAAATAAAGTAGCATAGTCAGTCTAGTCAGAGAGATGAAAGGTAATAATTTTTCAGGTTACATCTAAAAGAGGACACAGAAGGAAGATTTCTGAGGGTTTGCGGAAGTTCATTCCAAAGCCGCACTGCATTGACCGTAAATGATTTAGAAAAACGATCAGTGGTGTGCGCAGGCATCGCCAGATCGATATGATGACAAAACCGAAGCGCTCTGTTGCTGCGATCAGTGCGTAGGAAAAATCTTTTTTTTAAATAATTAGGGTAAACAGGATTATGGAGAACATTATATAACAGGGAAAGAATGTGTACGTTCCTGCGAAGACGAATAGGAAGCCACTTAAGCCTGCATCGAAACTCCGAGACGTGGTCATACTTGCGCAGTCCGAAAACGAATCGAATGCACAAGTTCTGAAGACGTTCCAGCTTATCGAGCAGCTCTTCAGTGGGATCTAGATAAGCGACATCGGCATAATCCAGAAGGGGAAGAAGAAGAGATTGTGCTAAGGTAATTTTCGTTTTCAGTGGCAAGAAATTCTGTAGGCGCTTAAGCGAGTGATATGAGCCGAAAACTTTACGGCTTACTTCATTAACATGTGGAGACCACGAAAGAGTTTGGTCCATCCACAAACCCAAATTCCTAACGGTCGTGCAATAAGGCACTATCACTCCATCAAAAACCACGTCAGCCACGTCAGACATGTCCAAGCGGGAGACGTAGTAATTACTACCGATGATTATAGCTTGCGACTTCTTTGGGTTGACATGCAGACCAAAACGCCTTGTCCATTCCCTGATGGCGACAAGATCAGTGTTAACAGTATGTACTGCCCTGTTAATGTCGTCCAGCGGTGCAGCCGTATATAACTGCAAGTCGTCAGCATATAAATGAAAGGAGGAGGATAAGGATGCAGTAATAGAATTGATAAAGATAGAGAAAAGAAGAGGAGAAAGAACACCACCTTGTGGAACGCCGGCAGTCAGATTACACCAATCAGATTTGGAGCTATCGATTTTGACTAGCTGCTGTCTGCCGCGAAGATAGGAATTGAACCATGATACTACCTCCGGAGAAACACTAAGAGACCTCAGCATGCCAACAAGTATGTCAAAGTCGACAGTGTTGAAAGCGTTGCTGAAGTCTAGGAGCGTTAGGACGGTGAGATTCTTCTGCTCAATGTTTAGCCTTATGTCATCTGTCACATTTACAAGAGCTGTTGTAGTGCTGTGACCTGGACGAAACCCAGACTGATAGGGATTAAGGAGATGGTTATAGAATAGGAAATCAGCAAGTTGCTCGTGAACAAAATGCTCAAGGATTTTGGAAAGAATGGGAAGAATAGATATGGGGCGAAAATCTGAGAAAGAAGCAGGATTGGACTTTTTTGGAAGAGGGATAATGTGAGCTTTCTTCCAGGGACTAGGGAAATCTCCTGACAACAGGGAACAGTTAATGATATCTGCTATATTAGGACAAACCGCATCAGAAATTGGGATAAACATATCTTTACTAAGACCATCATCACCTACTGCCTTAGTTGTTATAGAGCGAAGAATCTTCCAAACATCTACAGAGGTAATCTCATGGAACTGGAAAGGTAGGTAATCAGAGGAAGGAATGGTATTGTGTAGAGTATTCAAGGTATCAGATTTTGAAATGCTAGATAAAAAGGAAGATGGACTACTAAAATGGTTATTGATAGCATTTAAGTCAATATTGGAAAGAGGACCAGGCTTTGGCTTGCCAACACCAAGAGATTTTAGGAACTTCCAAAGATTGTGCGGTGGACAGTTCTCGATGGACTCAAATATATGCTGACGTCTAGCATGCCTGCAGGCGTTATTGCAGCGGTTACGTAGCAACTTGAACCGTTTGACATTCAGATCTGAAGGATCTTGCCTAAACCGAACTTGAGCTTTATCTCTTTGTGCCATTAGCGCTTTAATCTCCGGTGTAAGCCACGGGGCTGGGAGATGTTTTACTCTGGTTTGCTTTAAAGGGGCATGCTTATCATATATAGTTAAAATGATTCTATTAAAATACTCGACCTTGTCGTTTACTGACGAGTTTTCAGTAACACAAGACCAATCAATCATATTCACATCAACTCGTAGTGCCTCCAGATCCATACCACTGAAATTACGAAGAAGAAGAACTTTTTGCTTGAATTTAGGAGGACAAATATTATAAGAGAGGAATATCAGATCGTGATGAGAAAAACCATCATCATTGAATTGGCCATGGAAAATAACATGAGCCGGAGACGAGGTAATTATTAAGTCAAGGAGTGAGGGGGGAGCACCAGGTTGAAAATGAGTTGGACCAGAAGGTAAAATATTTAAATTTAGGGACTTCATCATTGACTGTAGTACATTTGCCCTATGGTCATTTTTAATGAGGCAAGTATTGAAGTCTCCCATTAGGATGATTTGCTCATACTGAGACCTAAACGATTCCAGGGTTGTTTCGAGTGAACAAAAATAATTGACATGACAAGATGGACTATAAAAAACACATAAGAGAAGCTTTGTATGGCGAAGTAATAATTCTAGAAACAAATGTTCGGTAAGGCTTCCGGGATCAGACTCAGAGACAACCTTGCATTCTAGATCAGCACGTAAATAAACTGCGACACCACCACCAGTAGTATGAGTCCTGTCCCGTCTAATAAGTCGGTAGCCAGATATAGGATATAACGTCGAAGGAAGCGTTGGCCGAAGATGGGATTCTGATATACAGATTGCATGGATATGCTTGGTAGTGAAAGATGCCAATAAATCCGGATAATGTGCGTTAACACTTTGTGCGTTTATATGCACTACATTGAAATTTTTTGGGACAGTACAAAAGGTGGCATGAAGCCTGTTACCAAGATCAGGGATATCAGAAGACTCACTATCAGAACTCAGAAGACCCTCAGAAGAAGAAGAAGAAAGAGAAAAGAAAATACTGTCAGTGCTACTGTTTAAAATATCAGACATAAATAAAATAAATACCAAAATATACACAACAAAACTAAAACTAAGTATACAAAAGTTAAAACACTAAAAAACTACTCGACCTCTTATTCTTTGTGGACTGCAGAAGAGAAAAATAAAAGCTTTATCCCATAAGAATCTTTACAATGCGTGTATAATGTTACAGATTGGATAAAGTTGCAAACCATTACTAATCCACGAATAAAGATTTACGTTTTACAGATGTATGATTTTACAGATGTAGATGTATGTTTTACAGGGCGTAAATATTGGCATTTATTGATTTTACCCAGAAAAATTGCCTAGACAAACGGACAAACAGACAAACATAGGGACAACAAATTAATCCTAAAAGAGTTTTGTTTTTTCATTTTGCGTAAAGGGACCTGAACATTTCAAACTATGATACAAATAAATTTCTATATTTTAAACACTTGGCGATTTATCCCAAGGGTAAACAGGTGTCCCAAAAGTCAACGCTTTCCCTTGGAAGGCTGGTAGGCCAGCTCATGCCTGACAAGAATATCAAATTATGACCTCAGCAAAAAGTAGATAGCCTTCGAGTTGATGGTACTTTTATAAATTCGAATAGATTTTTGAGAGTCAAAGCTAACCAGTTCTAAATTCTAAGGATAACATTTTTGTTGCGCAAATCTGAATAGTCATGCTATTGATAAAGTCAAAAATAAACCTTGAAATGCTGTAACATCAGGAAGAAAAAATAAAAACTCAATTTATGAGCATTTTTTTGTAATTAGGTCAGTTCGACACCACACCCTGAAAAAAAATGTTCTATGTTAGTTTTGCAAATTGTTTTATATAACGGCTCATCAAATATTGTTTTTCAAATGATCTAGCAATTTCTGTGTATTACTTTTGAAAAAAAAGTTATTGCTATTTTACTACCAAAGGAGCTGCGTATTTTTTTAAATAATTAGAATTTAGAATGAAAGAGTGGCGGGCAGTAAAACTATTTGACGTGCATTAGAAATGCCATTTAACACGCGTTAGAGTAAGATAAATAGTTGTTGGGGAAACCACCAACTAAATCCTTTGGCTCCGTCGTGGTTGTGGAAACCGCCAACCCAATCCACTTCCGGCTCCGTAGGGGGTCGACACTGTCGATGGCAGCGTCGTAGTTTCCCGCAGTCGATTGTAATATCCGGAGGACTGTCCAAATGCAACTTGTAGGGCAGTAAAATAAAAGTCCAAAATTGTCTCTGCGCAAAGACTCCGACAGGCCAAGTGGGGGACACCTTTTGCTAGGTTATTGCTGAAACCGAAAAGTTACTATATTCGTATCGAAATCGAGATAATTTTGATTTTGCGCGGCGCGAGGCCCTGTTCCGCGGTATTACCGCTCAGACGCGCTGTTAATTTTTGACAAAATTTGCAACTTAGTGTCCACCGTTTGACCCGTCCCACCGTGTCTGTTTATTTAATAAAACACCTTAAATGTACCTTAAAGTAATACAAAGTTGGTTATTATTGATAATTCTTATCAGCTCCTTATAGGATTACATAAGTTTAAACAATATTCTAATTAGATTAGGAAATACAAGGCATTTA
The DNA here is from genome assembly GCA_934047225.1 of Ypsolopha sequella. Classification (NCBI taxonomy): domain Eukaryota; kingdom Metazoa; phylum Arthropoda; class Insecta; order Lepidoptera; family Ypsolophidae; genus Ypsolopha; species Ypsolopha sequella. The sequence goes on along the minus strand of OW203987.1, from coordinate 30,665,177 downwards.
CTGTGAAAGTTTGACTGAATCTAATGAGTTTGTATACAATGTGTATTGAAATCTAGTTATTTACAATTAATTAATTTATGAAAGGTTCTAATTGTGCTAATAACACGTGAAAACATTACTAAAAGTTATTTCAATACATTTTAACAAGGTTTTGAGGTCAAAACGGTAACCATTCCAAGTTATATTTATTTATGTATTTATGATATCGTCTCGCTGAAGGCGAGTTATGTGCGAATGCAATACATAGTTAATCGATAGTGTATAATCTCGGCTCGTGTAATTATAGGTTTAATGTTACATTTCAAAGATATTTAATTAAACTAATGATATGGAAATACATAGAAAATACGAGCAAGCAAGATTATAACTTTTAAAAATACCGACTTTCTTCGACAATATCGGTAAACATTTGTTACGTATATGTACATGGGTATGTATTCTTACAATCCTACATATAACTTAAACAGAACTACTTATGTACATACCTGTGTATGTGTTACAATGAGGAATGTTACTGCGTTGTAGCTAGCAACGAGAAAATCATACAATGCGAGTTTTCGCCTGAAAATGTTGACCTTCTACGACAATATCAACACATAGTTATATTGCTTAATAGGTAGGTGAGGTTATATTCTCTCCATCTAGGCAATAGTTAAAACAACAGCCCTTTACAGCTATACTGTTGCGCTATGAAAAATAGTGCGGGTTACGCTGTGTGCGCCCCTTTAAGCATGAAAAGTATTTCATGATAAAATTACATTATTATCTTTAGTTTACGATAATTAGTGGTCGTGAAGCGATGTACAGAGTAATTGCGCTATACATAAGCCGAGAAATGGCAAAAAACATACAAAATGTTTGACTAGAACAAATCCGGGAAAATTCAGGAAGAAAAGAGACAACATGATGAGACAACATGATGCGACACGCGCGCCTCTAGCGGTGGAATTCAGAACTATATAATTTTTAATATGGGGTCGCGCGGCATTACCGGATAGGCGCGTTTTTGAAGATTTTCGCGTTTTTCGTAAAATATTTCAGATTTTTCATGAAAATAAGTATGCAAAAAGTATATAATTATGTTTAGGAACATCAAGAATTTTTATCCTGTGTGTTAATTTACTCAAATAACTGAAACAGTTAGCTAACGTGGGTTATCGTAAGTATGGATTTTATATGAATAGTTAGTAGTTCATTTTTCCAGGATTTGTTCTTATTTTTCTTAGGTTTATTACATTCAACGGGATAAGCCCTTATGTCGTAACTTTAATACATTAGTCATAGTCGAGATGCGACTCAAAGCAAAAACAAACAAGACTATTATAGTCTGCTATGTACTAAGTAGTAACTACGATTGCAGTGCGCGGGGAGCTGTATTTGGTCTTTCTTTGACCTGCTCTCTTCTTGGCTTCAAGCCATGTTCGAGCGAGAAGGTGTTCTCGAAATACGCTATCATTCAGCAGTATTTTCAACAGTCTCCCCCCCGTGCGAAGATAGTGAGCACCAAGTCTTGAATGGAAATACTGATGTGGCTTGTAGTTTCTAGGGAATTTGTGTAATCGGTTCAAGGCCTCCGACTTTCCGGCAATGTGCCGTTGCGAGCCACCGTATATTTTAAACTAGTGATGGAGCTTTACTGTGTAACTGCCGGTGTTTCAGGAACTAGGTTCGTAGATGTAAGGATAACCAGTCGTGACGTTGGTCGTCGTAGCACACCGTTCTTTGTTCGTATCTCTACCACTCTGATGTTGCCGTCTGGTCCGGGGTGAACTTTGATTATTTCACCGCGCGGCCATGTGCCTCGTGGGAGTGAAGCATCCACGATCAACACAATGTCTCCGGGGCTTGGATTGATGAAAGCTCTCCCGTGCAAGTATCTTGGTTGCAATGTGGGTAGGTACTCTTTAGTCCATCTGGTCCAAAAATGGTCGGCCAGACGTTGTACTGCACGCCATGATGTTCGGCTGTCTAGGCTCGTATCGTCGAAATCTCCAAGGAGTGGGGCACCGTTTGAACATCCAATTAAAAAGTGATTTGGTGTCAATGATTCTGTGTCTTCAGGATCTAGGCTTACGTCTGTTAATGGTCTTGAATTCACTATATGTTCAGCTTCTAGCAACAATGTATGTAAGGCCTCTTCTTTAGGGTATCTCTCGTTCAATGTGGCTGCTAATGCGACTTTTATGGATCTTACAAGTCGTTCCCAGGCTCCGCCGGCGCTAGGGTTCCCAGGGGGGATGAACTTCCAGGTTATTCCCTTTTCAGCTGCCTTATCAATCATATATTTTTCATTCATTTTGTCTAACTCTTCTTTTAATTGTTTATTAGCGAGACAAAAGTTGCTTGCGTTATCGCTTATGCATACAGTGGGTGCTCCTCTACGAGCAGCGAGTCTTCGTAGCGCCAGGATCATTGAATCGGCGGACAGGGAACATGCTAATTCTATGTGTACTGCTCTAGTAGAAAGACAGGTGAACAGTGCGCCCCAGCGTTTCTCATGACGTCTTCCAATTGTAACAGTCATTGGGCCAAAATAGTCAACTGCTAGGCATGTGAATGGTCTTTTGTGACGATATAATCTTTCTGGAGGCAAATCGCCAAAAGGTGCCGTCAATGGTAAACTTTTGTTCAGCTTGCACCGATAGCAGTTTCTGATAATGTTCTTTACTGTTGTCCTCAGAGAAGTAATGTAGTATTTCTGACGAAGTTCGTTCATTATTGTCTGATGGTTTCCGTGATTGAAATCTTTGTGATATTGTTCTATTAGCAGTCGGGTTAATCTATGTTTACCGTCTAGTACGATCGGTTCTTTATAAGTCTCTGGTAGATATTGAGCAGAGCTTATTCTCGTAGACAAGTATATAAAATCGTCGTGATATTGAAGCGTTAATCGTTGGAGCTTAGAGTTTTTGTCGAGTGGTTGATTTCGTTTTAATTTGGAAATCTCGTTTTTGAAACTGTCGTACTGTATGATCTTTAGTAGAGTATTTAGAGCTTGGTTCAAATATTTATTTGATAACGGAATATAATTTTTATTCCCCAGTTGAGAGGGAATATTTTTGCGCGGGTTTTTTGATAGGTTTTTCAATTTTTTATCGCGTTTTTTATTTGAACGCCATGTCGCGTCCTTGTTTTTATTCGAAATTTTCTTTATGCTGTTAACTATATTTAAAGTTTCTTTACTTTTTAATTTTGATTTAAATATGTCGACGGCTTGATACACTCGAGCGTAGACTCTGGTAATTCTTGTGAAGTTCGAGAAGCGTTCAGGTTTTGGTAACGTCTCAAATGGCTGGACTCTTGTAGATGCAGGTGAGTGAGATAGCAAGATGTTGTTACTATCGAGCGAGAGCGAGAGTGTTGTTTCATTGTCGGTGAGCGTGGTCGTAGCGATGACGCCTTGCCGCTGCCTTTCTTCGCCTGTGGTCGGCGGTGATTTTTCACTCGTATCTCTGGGCCAACGTTCAGGGTTCTCATGTAAGAATGCTGGTCCAATAAACCATCTGTGGTTTGCATCAAATGTAGCAGGAGCGCCTCTGGTAGTATCGTCGGCTACATTTTGCGACGTAGGAACCCATCTCCACTGTTTGGGTTTTGTGTAATCTTCAATCTCCGCAAGTCTGTGTGCTACGAATGGCTTAAACGTGCGAGAATCGGCTTTAATCCATGCGAGCACGGTGCGTGAATCTGTCCAGAATGTTTTGCTGGTTACTCGCAGGTTCGATTCCTTCTCAATGGAATGTGTTAATCTGCATCCTAACAATGCGGCTTGCAACTCTAACCGAGGAATTGAGACTCGTTTGAGAGGTACTACTCTAGCTTTCCCGGCTATTAATTTTATCTCAACGTTTCCATTTGGTTTAATAGCTCGCCAGTAAACTGCGGTTCCGTAGCTTTTCTCTGAACTGTCACAGAAGGTGTGTAGCTCGCCTTCTACGTTCGAACTTGATATACATCTTGGAATATTTAAATCTTGTAGTTTATTTAACTCACGAAGCCATTGTCGCCATTCTTTATCTTCGTTATCGCATAATGGATCGTCCCATGCTACGCCTGACCTCCATACATTTTGTAGCATTATTTTCCCTTGTATAAGTATGGGCGACGCTAATCCCAACGGGTTGAAAACCGTCATTACCGCGCTCGTAGCCTCTCGTTTCGTAGGCTTTCGTAGACCTGTTATGGCTTCGTTCGGCGTAGACCTTAAGCTTAAGGTGAAATTTAGCGTGTCGCTTTCTAGATTCCATCTTAAACCCAGAGTTTTCTCTTCGTGGTGTTGACTTCCTATTATCACTTGGTTATTTTCATTTAAATTGTCGGAAAATCTTCGTACTACGGAAGGGTAGTTACTCGCCCAACCTCGTAGGTGAAAGTTACCGGCTTTATTTATCTCGTAGACTTGTTGAGAAATCTCTTTCGCTTTTTCTTCGGAATAGAAACTTTGTAAGTAGTCATCTACGTAGAAATTATGTTCTATTGCTCTGACCGCCTCCGGGTATTTCTCTTTGAAATCTTGCGCATTCTTATTTTTTACATAAATCGCAGTAGTCGGTGACGATGTAGCGCCGAAAATGAGCGATTTCATACGATATTCTTCCGGTTTTTGGTCGTATTGATTGCGCCAAAAGAATCTGAGACTGTCTCTGTCTTCTTCGCGTATTTTCACGCGTAAAAACATTTCCTTAATGTCGGCCATCACGGCTATGGGCCCTTCACGAAATCTTATCAATACTCCGAATAACGATTGTAACAAGTCAGGTCCTGATAAGAGAGCGTCGTTTAGACATTTCGTAGCGACGCGGTTCGCGGCGTCGAATACTTGACGCGTTTTTCCTTTTTGGGGATGCGTAACGGCAAAATGAGGTAAATACCACGCTCTCGGTGATGTGGGTTCCGTGGTTATCTTTTCGGCGTAATCGTTATCCAGTAGGTTCTGAATCAATTTACGATATTCCTTTTCTAGGTGTTCGTTTTTTCTTAATTTTCTTTCGAGATTATAGAGCCTACTCAGTGCCGTTTCTCTGCTCGCCGGCATTGTCTCGTGATCTGTCTGCCACAGTAAACCGCTTTCGAAACTACCGTCGGGTAGACGTTTCGTAGTTTTGTCCAAAATCGCGAGAGCTCGTTGTTCTGGGTCGTTTCTTGGTTTTTTGGGCATTACGCCTAACGACTCTATGCTGAAATGGTTTTTTACTGCCTGCTCGAGTTCGTCGTCTTTCGATTTTGCTACATAGAGATGGTTTACTGACCTCGTGACTTGTTCGGGTTGGCGTTTTGTGTTACAGCCATGTAGTACCCAACCTAATTTGGTTCTTGAGGCGACTGGTTTAGACGGTGATCCTATTCTAATTTCTCGAGTATAGATCAGTCTAATATTATCTTGACCTATTAATAATTTTGGTTTTTGGAGGTCATAGGTCAGGTTTATTTTTATGTCATCGAGATGTGGACAGTCGCTTATGTCCTTTTCTGTGACGTCTTGTCTGGGCAATTTCATGTCTGTCAGCGTGTATACGTCACACGTGTTTATATCTCGCGTGTAAAGTCCGCGTATTTTAATTTTGAGCGCTTGTGACTTAGTCTCTTTTAAACGGTGACCTCCTATGCCATCGAGCAGGAGTTTTTCCGTGGGGCCTGTGGCACCTATCTCCTTGGCTACTTTGCTATCTAGCAGGGAAATTGAAGCGCCCTCGTCTAGTAGAGCTAATACTTGCGCCGAACCTTCAGGTCCGATCACCTCTACGGGTGTTATTTTCAAATAAGCCTTTGTGTTACTCACGGTGTTGACTGACATCGTCTGTCCCTCTCGCACAGGAGCTTTCGAAGCCGACTTTTCCTTATCGTTCTCCTTTTCTCGCTTCCTATGTAGGAGCTTATGATGTCTACCTCTACATCCATCTAGGCCACATAATCTCTTCCGACAGCCGTACCCGCGATGTTTGATGCTCAAGCATAAGAAGCATGCTTGCATTTTCTTCACTGCATCCCATCGTTCGTCTATTTTCATTTCATAGAACTTTCTACACTTGCTTAACGTATGTTTCTCCTTGCATAGCGGGCATTCCACTATGACTTGCTTCTGGGCGACCGCTACTACGTCGTTTAATCCTTCGACATCGTCACTCGATTCCTCCTCAGAATACTCCCGTTCGCTCTCCGATTCATCCGACTGCGAATCATCCTGGCGGTGTACTTGCACTGTCTTCTTTGACATTCGTCCACGGTACTCTTCCTTCCGTGACTGTATTCGTACAACGTCGGTTTCATACGTTTCGTATGTATCAGAAAGCTCGCTCAGAAACTGGTTAAGTGCTAGCAATATTGGGCTGTCGCTGTGTGCAGCTCTGTATTCATACCACTTGAATTTGATGATGAGGCTCAACTTGTTTATTACCTTCTCAGATACGTCGGTTGAATGTAGATAAGCTAGTTCATTCATTTGTTGAATAGTCATGACGGTGTTCGCTACCGTGCCCGCAAATGAAGCTAAATTGCGTGCATCGTCCGCTAGAGGCGCCATTCTTTCGAGGTTTGCTATCTCGCTCTTAATTAGGCGTCTCGGTCGTCCATAACGTTTTTCCAAAGAATTCATGATAAGGATTGGATCCGTACTTGTATACAAGATTGATCTAATAGCCTCTCTCGCTTTACCTTGCACAGCTTTTCTTATTCTCGCGACGTTTTGTGTCTCTGTGAAGAAACGTTCTGAATCACGATACGTTGATTTGAATGCTATCCATTCGCTCGGCTCTCCGCTGAAGTTTAATAATTCCGAGATATATTTCGGAGCTAAACTATGGGTCGGTAGTTGTTGTTGTTGTTGTGCTTGTTGAGAATGTATTGGTGAAGCACTAGCTACCGCTTCGCGAATGGCTTGTACAAAAGTTGTAGTAAATAATTGCAGGTCGGTGCTTGGTTGCGAAGCCGGGACGGGCAGATTTACACAATTTCTATCTCCCTCTCGCTCCTTCGCTGCTTGTGACGTCATTGAAACCCTTCGTTCCTTAGTTGGTTCCTCAACCATTGGCTCGGGCCGCTCCCCAACTGACTCGTTCACCCATCGCTCGATTTGTGCTTGCGTTTCAATTCGCGCGGCGTCAATCTCGCAGTCGCTAAGTGACGTGTCGGAGTCTAAACGCGCTAACTCGTACTCTGAACGTGCTAGTGCCGCCTCTGCCTTTGCTAATTTAATCTGTGCTTCCAACTCACGCCGCCGTTTACTAGAAGACGCTTTTGATGCCGTAGATTTTTTATGTCGAGGTTTTGTTACAGTTACGACAGGATTCAAATGAACTTGCTCAAGGTTCTCCCTCTGTTGCGAAGCTCGTTGATTATCACCCGATCTGCTATCTGTTACTGCTTTCTCTTGAGAACTCTCTTTTGAAACATTCTCTGAGGATGACGACGTGAAACCGGTCGGTTCTATAGTTGTTTCTGTACTAGTTGTCGTCGTTGAATTTGTTCTTGGTTCAGTTTCTCTTGTCTTATCGGCTATTTTCTGTGCCGTGGGTGCCCCACTCGTTGCAGAACTGTTGTTATTCGCAGCTTCTACTACGGTTGCATTATGATTTCCATCTTCCGGTTCATGGATACTTGCTTTAGGGCTGCCACCACTAGTTCCTTTTCCCTTTACAGATCTTGTTAAACGTCCCATCTTCTTGTCTGTGTGGAAAAATATAATTATGTACACCTACTTAGTCCTCCCTATCGGTCCCTAACGGTCCCTAATTTAGAGTCTGGGAGAGAAAGCTAAGCTGTATACTTACTTATAGGCCCTACACCTAACGGTCCCTCAACTCGACCACTCTCGGTCCTAACTGACCACGTCCGGTCCTAACAGTCCCTACGGGTCCCTACAGGTCCCTATCAGCCTCAGTCAACGGTTGTAGGCTTGGACTTGGTAACCGTTGGAAGGAGGAATGGATGGTCGTGCAGGTAAGGATATGAGAGATCGCTTAGGTAAATAGAGCAATACAATTGGGCTGGACGCAACCATGAGGTGGGAAACCCTCACTTCGACACGCTACGAGAATGGTAGCCTTGTCCTCTGACCCAACTGTATCGTACCTCCACGACAGACAACTTCCGTTCGCCAACCCTGCTCTGAGAAGAGCGAGACTTGACTAACGTGTGGGCTCGCCTGAAAGACCACACCGCATGTACATGCGTTAACACCCCGATACACGTTTGGCACCGTTAGGTGTGGATCGGTGATGCCGAGTATTAACTCGTAGAAACAAGAAAGTGACTCTGACAAGAGCTCTTCTCGGGCCCCCGCCCTGGAATCTCGTACGCTTCTCCTTGACTGCTTGGCTTGGCTGCTTGGCTTAACTGCTTGCCTTGACTGCTTGCCTTGACTGCTTGACTTGACTGCTTGGCTTAACTGCTTGGCTTAGTCCAATCCGGCGCTCGAAGGACCATGTAACTGTTGGGGAAACCACCAACTAAATCCTTTGGCTCCGTCGTGGTTGTGGAAACCGCCAACCCAATCCACTTCCGGCTCCGTAGGGGGTCGACACTGTCGATGGCAGCGTCGTAGTTTCCCGCAGTCGATTGTAATATCCGGAGGACTGTCCAAATGCAACTTGTAGGGCAGTAAAATAAAAGTCCAAAATTGTCTCTGCGCAAAGACTCCGACAGGCCAAGTGGGGGACACCTTTTGCTAGGTTATTGCTGAAACCGAAAAGTTACTATATTCGTATCGAAATCGAGATAATTTTGATTTTGCGCGGCGCGAGGCCCTGTTCCGCGGTATTACCGCTCAGACGCGCTGTTAATTTTTGACAAAATTTGCAACTTAGTGTCCACCGTTTGACCCGTCCCACCGTGTCTGTTTATTTAATAAAACACCTTAAATGTACCTTAAAGTAATACAAAGTTGGTTATTATTGATAATTCTTATCAGCTCCTTATAGGATTACATAAGTTTAAACAATATTCTAATTAGATTAGGAAATACAAGGCATTTACTGTGAAAGTTTGACTGAATCTAATGAGTTTGTATACAATGTGTATTGAAATCTAGTTATTTACAATTAATTAATTTATGAAAGGTTCTAATTGTGCTAATAACACGTGAAAACATTACTAAAAGTTATTTCAATACATTTTAACAAGGTTTTGAGGTCAAAACGGTAACCATTCCAAGTTATATTTATTTATGTATTTATGATATCGTCTCGCTGAAGGCGAGTTATGTGCGAATGCAATACATAGTTAATCGATAGTGTATAATCTCGGCTCGTGTAATTATAGGTTTAATGTTACATTTCAAAGATATTTAATTAAACTAATGATATGGAAATACATAGAAAATACGAGCAAGCAAGATTATAACTTTTAAAAATACTGACTTTCTTCGACAATATCGGTAAACATTTGTTACGTATATGTACATGGGTATGTATTCTTACAATCCTACATATAACTTAAACAGAACTACTTATGTACATACCTGTGTATGTGTTACAATGAGGAATGTTACTGCGTTGTAGCTAGCAACGAGAAAATCATACAATGCGAGTTTTCGCCTGAAAATGTTGACCTTCTACGACAATATCAACACATAGTTATATTGCTTAATAGGTAGGTGAGGTTATATTCTCTCCATCTAGGCAATAGTTAAAACAACAGCCCTTTACAGCTATACTGTTGCGCTATGAAAAATAGTGCGGGTTACGCTGTGTGCGCCCCTTTAAGCATGAAAAGTATTTCATGATAAAATTACATTATTATCTTTAGTTTACGATAATTAGTGGTCGTGAAGCGATGTACAGAGTAATTGCGCTATACATAAGCCGAGAAATGGCAAAAAACATACAAAATGTTTGACTAGAACAAATCCGGGAAAATTCAGGAAGAAAAGAGACAACATGATGAGACAACATGATGCGACACGCGCGCCTCTAGCGGTGGAATTCAGAACTATATAATTTTTAATATGGGGTCGCGCGGCATTACCGGATAGGCGCGTTTTTGAAGATTTTCGCGTTTTTCGTAAAATATTTCAGATTTTTCATGAAAATAAGTATGCAAAAAGTATATAATTATGTTTAGGAACATCAAGAATTTTTATCCTGTGTGTTAATTTACTCAAATAACTGAAACAGTTAGCTAACGTGGGTTATCGTAAGTATGGATTTTATATGAATAGTTAGTAGTTCATTTTTCCAGGATTTGTTCTTATTTTTCTTAGGTTTATTACATTCAACGGGATAAGCCCTTATGTCGTAACTTTAATACATTAGTCATAGTCGAGATGCGACTCAAAGCAAAAACAAACAAGACTATTATAGTCTGCTATGTACTAAGTAGTAACTACGATTGCAGTGCGCGGGGAGCTGTATTTGGTCTTTCTTTGACCTGCTCTCTTCTTGGCTTCAAGCCATGTTCGAGCGAGAAGGTGTTCTCGAAATACGCTATCATTCAGCAGTATTTTCAACAATAGTGACGCTATTTAAAATGAGTTGGAGTGAGATAGTTACGCAGTTAAACGTAGTTAAATGAGAGAGGCATAATTGAGATAGGCTGCAGTGAGATAGATAGTGACGTGGTGCAGTTAAATGAGAGAGATAGCGACATAATTGAGATAGGCTACAGTGAGATAGATAGTGACGTGGTGCATTCCTTGTGAGAGTATTTGTTAGTTTCCACTTTTTGTACTAACAACTTTAGTAACAATTTTTTGTAAAGAAATAATTGGTCCAATTTATTTTCCCGCAAGTGTAAAACTCAACGGGCGAAAAATATTTAAAGCATGGGTAATGGTGACAATTAACCGTCACGATATTATTATGTATCTCTAAAGGAGTGTCTGAAATATTCCGAGTGTCAACTGACAAATCAAACACTCATAAAACCACTTTTAGCCGACCATAATAAATTTACATCCCGACGTGATAGCAAGTAAGATCAATGCCGTATAACGATGATCGAAATACACTAATAAATCAGATAAAATAAAATACTTATTACTTTTGAACCTACCTCGTCCACTCTATTCACATAATTTTGCTATGGAAGGCGCGAGCTTTGAAACCGGGACGAATTTATTTATTTGCGTGCCATGGTAACGTATAGAAAGCTGGACAAATATTTGCGTGGCATGGTAACGGCGCGCGGCGTGGTGCGCAGCAACGCACATGCGAATGAGTCAATTTGCTCACCCCGTCTCGTCTGGGTGTTTGATACTTCATGAACGTCCAACATTCAATAATGGTTTATGTGCCTTAGTAATTCAAACAAATTAGCAGAAGAAGTGGACAAGTTAACACATCCGTGCAAGTTTCAATTGTTTGCTTACAACCAGCAAACCAAGTCGGTGCGGTTTGCAACGGCCGACTTTGCTTGCACTTCCGCAAACTGCACCGTGTCAAACACAAGCAAATTTCACCCGTCTACCAAAGCTTTTAGGTACAAAATAAGTTGATAAAGAAGGTAGTAGATATAGTATGACAAGAGGCCGCACAAACAAGACAAGTTACCGGGAGAGGTTGCAATGTAAATTACTTTGTTTGATGAGGCTAGAAACATCGTGCCAATTTGTAGGTGTTATATCAAGGGAATACAGTCGAGAATAGTGGTTGAGTTTGAAATTGTAACTGGGAACGGGCAGCTCATTAGAGTAACTTGTCGTTAGTGGTTACCTCGTCTGGGTTCTAGGAGTTATGAAATTACTCTTAAATTAATGACTCATTTATTACTCTTACTAGATGTAAAACCCGGCTTCGCTCGGGAGGGAATTCAACATTATTCAAATAATCATCAATGTTTTGTAAATAAAGATCGATGATTTGTTACTAACAAATAACAAAACATAAATTACAAAAAGGGTTACAAATGTTTATAGACAATAGCGACATTTATTGGCTATAGAAAAATCTATATTGGTGTTTTGCAGGTAGTTTCGATTAACAAACATTATTAAAGTCAAACAAAGTGAAAAACACAGTTTTGGTGGTTATTTATTGGAAATAAACCGAGGTTGGCATCGTAAATTGTACAAACTGATAATAAGAGTTTAGTGAATATAAGTGCTCTACTCGAAACGAAACTGTTCTGTGCTCAACATTTTGAGATTTTACTCAACCCTTGAACCAAATCACTGATTAATTATGAGGATGGTCCGGTGTGTTATCCTATTTAACGAAGTTTTAAGATATCTAATTTAGTACCAAAATTTGTATGTTGTACATTCCTACCCGAGTGGGCTAAGTCAAAACGAGTGTTTAATTTTCCTTAAAGCCTTATCCACTGCCCAACGCACTCAATCCTCGACCACATCAAAGTGAAGTAGTTCAAACAAAAGTATGATCCTCTTAACATACAGGCCTTTCAGGCTCTTTACGAAATTAAATCACGTTTTTCCAGCCCAAAGGTTCAAGGGAGCGCTGAAACAATAGGGCTCGCAATCAATGGATCTTCAGCCCTATCTTAACCCTTTTGTTCTTAAGGATTTTTAAACCGCGCTTAATAAATATCCAGTCTAATTTAAGGCTGTGGAGTGAGTGAAATAATCTACAAAAGGAAATATTTTACAAGCTAAACATGTCTAAAACAAAAAGGAGGCGGCACCTACATTATTAACATATCTTATAACGAAATAAACCACTAAATTAAATGAAAAAAATTGTCTAGGTCATCGCTGCCACGGGGCAGGGTACCTAAAACGCTGGCGGCATTACCAAGCTGAATAGCGAGGCTTATTCTTTGTCTGAAGTGAGCCCCAGCCCTTGGTTCACGCGAAGTCTCAACCAGGTGCGACGCTATGTCCTTAGAGAGCCGTCGCGCGTCTGGCCCCCACGGCCCGAACCTCTCTACGCCAAACGGCACAAACATGCAACCCTCTCCTAGAGTCGCGTATTTGCGCCGCTTGTTGCCCTCTGCCGCTGCCGCCACCGCGACAGCTAAGACAGCGGTCGATCGCACGTGAGACGCGGCGAGGGTGTCGACGCACGTCGCGTCCCACACGAGCGAGCGACCGTTCTGCCAGGGGATGAGCGTCATCCCGTCAGGCTTCTTGCCATCGTCACGTATAATACCGTTTGGTTCTAGGATGGCTGGCACATTGACGGTGGCAATTAAGGGCCCTCCGAATGACGTCATTCAGGCTGGCGTGGCAAGACTAGCGACCGGCACTTCGTTGACTTGACAGACCGTGATGGCCTAGCTGGTCGACGCTTGTGTCACATTGGCAGCGATGCCTTTCGTTGGTTTTAACACCGAGTCGCAGACAGATGGAGAGGCTAAAAGTGGTCCTGTCTAAGAGTGTGCCAGTTTTTGCAGAGGGAAGTGCATGCAACCAGTAACCAGCCTCTCACTCACCGGTTGCGAGAAGACGAGCGCGGCCTGTGATGCTAGAAGCCGTGTCCACAAGGTGCTTGTGGACCTGCTCACAGAGGGGCTCGTCCCATGATTTTTGGTATTCCAACGCGATGGGCACGTTCTCGCCTGGACAGGCAAGCGTCCAAGCGTTTCTGGCCTCCGCCAGTACTTAAATTACTTCCTTACATGTAAGTAATCCTTCTGTAACAGCTAAACATTTTAATGAGAATAAAATTTACGCTTTAACATTAATGTATTAATATTAAAACTTAATATATGATTTGTTATTAAGGAGGGCCATCCCGCTTAGCTACCATATAAATGTTTTGGGTGATTGTCACGTTCTGATGACTTTGATCTGAATGAAACTTTGCACACATCTTTATATATGTTTTCCTTCGCCCTCACACCGCACTCCGACCCATCTCTCATCAAGAGGTGCAAGATGGCGAGATATTAAAAAAGCGTTAAATTTGTGAAATACTTTCAGATAAAAACTGTTTTTGCATGAAAAGTGTATAAACTTAGTCTTATTTATAGTAGATGCTAGTGATTGTTGGCACTTGGTGTAATTTATAAAACATTGTTTAAAAAACACTTGTACTTATCCACATAATATTACTTATAACTATATTATGCCCGACCGGTTTCGCTGTAAAGCAATTTCTAGGGCTTTTTACACATCCTAACTAACAAAGAAATAATTTACACTACAACCATGTCGAAAATGACGTGCAAATGAAAATGAAAGTAGAAAATGCTTTACAGCGAAACCGGTCGGGCATAATAAAGTTTCAAGTAATATGTGGATAAGTACAAGTGTTTTTTAAACAATGTTAGTCTTATTTACTTGAACGACGTTTGTATTTCTCTCTTTTTTATTTCAAGTATAGATAAAAATTATAACTTGCTTAACTTTGCGTAAAATCTAGGCTATGTTCACGATTATCTAGCTATTATGATGGTGTTTCATACATTTTTTATTTTTGAATAGATATGTAGATAGATGTCGCTGGATAAACTTATGAAAAAATATTAAGCTGTAGACTTCACATTCAGTTTTTAACTTTTGTATGAACCATGAGAAAAATCCAGGCGTAAAAGGGCCTCTTAATAGGTTTCACCCAAGACTGTCAGTTTGCTTAAACAGCGCCCCACATATCACTTCTAACTGCAGATATTGGAAAAGTTGCCCGTCCTGATGCAGCCCAGCGGCGAGGGCGGGCGGCGCGGCGGCGGCTCGGGAATTTCACGCCTCATTTCAGCCGCCGGCTGTTAATTAATCTGTGAAATTGATCTCCAAGAGCTCAGCGAGGAGCTATGAGAAGGCAGGAAAATTATAAGTTGTATGTTAAAATAATAAAGGGTTAATATAACTTTACTCTTGCTTTTTACTCTTCAACACTTTGAGTATTAAACCAAAATTTGGAAAATTGCTCTAAGCTTCCACATGAAGCATTTCATTATCGATATTCATCAATATTTAATTAGCCATCGCCCAACCATATTGACAAACAACTCAAGAAGGGCAACACAAAACTGTTTCATTTCATTTTCTTTAATTAATTTTTCCGATGTGAAAACTTCTTTTATTGTCAAACAAGAAACCGAAATAACATATAAATAATAAAACTACTCTTTACAAAACTAACTTAAAATGAAATAAAATATAAAAAGAAAAACAAATACTAGAGGGACACATTTAAACTTACTTTAAAATTAATAGAAATAACAATAAAAAGTGAATGACACTACAACAAAGTAATAAACCTATGAATAAATATTACCACTTAAAAAACCCTATATAAATAAACGTTTGCACTATAAAGTAATGTTAACGACTACAGAATATTTGAAACGCTTTAAAAATAATGCTCTCCACAACAAAATTTATATTTCGCACTATAATCAAAACAACAAAAACTATTTTTTTTTTATTTAACTTGTTTTACGGCTTTGGACACTAGTACATTCAGGAAAAACGATATCTCTGACGAGTGTCTTTAGACAGGAATATAAAGCAGCAGAAAACTGATAGAAAGAGACCGCACATGAAAACGAGTAAGAGGGAATGATATAAAGTTTTATTGTGATGGTATGATGATGATAATAATATAAGGTTTTTTTGTGTATATCATGAATTCTGTTAAAACTAGGGACGTCGCCTCGCTCCGCTCCTAGGTTTATCTTACATGTAAACTTAACACGAAGCATCGCTCGTCGTCGCACCTTATTTTTGATTTTTGGTGAAAGATTTTCGTAAATTTCCTAATGCCGATAAATAAAAGAGTAGGTCCCCACATGCAATTTAAACAATATAACAAAACAATGAACTGTAGTTACCCTTTGTAAAAAATTTATCAAAACGCCAAATTTAGTCACAACATGATCACCGCCACAAAAAGGTTTTTTTTTTGTTGTGTTGCCATATTCGTAAAAATTGTTTTGCTACTGAATATTAAAGTGTGGAAATTGAAAAAAATATTAAATGTACTAGTAAGAATTGATTTTAATTGGTATCCCTAATATTTGCTTCTAAAGTAAAAAGTGCCATTCATTGGGGGGGTGCTGGAATTAGTATAGCTTCCCCTACCTATTTAAAAATAATAAGTTATGAGTTAAATAATGCACTGTAATACTAATAGGTGCTTGATTATTTTACAAAATTATTTTTAAGAAAACGAAATTAATAGAAGTGTTCATATTATACTGCAAACTATTATTTTGAAAGAAGACAAATATTAAAGCTGGTAGTATTAATATTATATTTAACTATTATTAATAAAGTTCATTTACATATGTTTATAGTATTTATCCCTTTATTAGATTCAAAGCTTAAACAGTACATTTTGTACAAGTTACAAATAATTTTTCAATGCAAGTGCTCGTAAAGGCCCACTTTTTATGCATCAAAACCGACCAGAAAGTCGATTATTTTGCCCTAGGGCTTTATTATTATTTTTTTTTTGAGAATTTGGCTAACCTGCAACCTTTACTGTGTACCATAAATGTTATATTTTTTTCCACTCTTTAACAGCTCTGGATACAGTCCTTTTGAGCCAATCATTAACTTGCAAAATTAACTGCAATGCAAATGTAACTTTCAACTTTAATTGTTTTCTTTGATTATATTTGTTTTATTTCCTCACACTATGCATTGAAAAACTTAGTATGACACACGGGCGTAAGAGCAATAAATTACTCGGTTACGTTTAAAACACTCGCTACGCTCGTGTTTTAAATCGTCCTCGATTTATTCCTTTTCGCCCTTGTAGCATAAACTACTATTTTATTATGGTAATAAAGAAGCAAATACATTTATAACATACAAGTATTTATGATTAAATTATTTTATGCAAGCTAAGTCGTACAAGTGGGAGATCTAATATCATAACTTCTAAACTATACATTTTCGCTGAATTAAAATATTTTTATATGGCTAGTCATAATCAGTAGTTACATACAACGAAGGTACTATGTATATATACGTATTGTATAACTCTGTACATCTATATAACGAGTACTGTAATCCTGTTGTTTATGTTTTGTCTAGATTTATTACACCTTTTGTCATGCAAATGCAGCGCGGTTTCCAAACCAATGTACACCTCTCATTAAAAGTTACCGGTTCAAATTAAGCTCGTTTCATTTGATCAAAATAAAATTTTATTCCCATTTGATCATAAATCTTGAATGTTTTTAGGGTTCGGAATAAAAAAGACTAACCCCAATTTTTAAGTGATACTCAGTTAATTAATGTGGGGCTGTAAACCTGAGCTTTGCGTCAAAAGGCATGAAATGTTGTATTATTTATTAATACGTATTATTAATTTAACCCAATCATGCAATTTTGCATCTTAAATTTTATTTTTAGTTGTTTTTCTTTTCTTTTTGTTATTTTAGGAGATGATACATAATTATTAAAAAGGTACGCTCACAAGGCTAGTAAAAGATTTTATATTCATCTTCTATTAAATCAACCTACAGAAGAAGAATGAAAAAAAAAATATATATTTTGTCCATTTTCTAGGCGGTGTTGTTTGTTAAAAATATATATAATATAAAATATATCGTCACGACATGAATCCCCAAGGGGTGTCACATGTGTTCCGAGTGTGAACTGTGAAATGCAAGTCACACTCCACACTTGGTACACCCGCGTTTCACCGACGATTAATACGTCTCAATTATCAATATATTTAATATAATAGTTCTTCGGGCACAAATACACGCTTTTTAGGCCATACAGGTTCCCTCACGATATTTTGCTTCACCGCACCGTTCAGCAGGTGGTTAGTTAGCAAATACATAAATTCCAAAAAACTCAAAGGTCAACTCAAATCGAACCTAGATCTCAAGATTGAGAGGCCAGCGGTCTACTCCTGAGCTACCGTTGTTTATTCTTCAGTGAAAAATTTGTCAAAGAGTTTTGTGATCAGATGAGAAAACCTTTGATTAGTTACATGTTTGCTAAAATAAACACAATAACTAAAACAAGTGTTGTTAAGCTTGAATAGTTTGTTCGTGCACCAACGATATTCGTGCGCAGTGAAATTATATTCAGGAAAAACTTTATTCTCATTAAACTTAACTGGGCGTTCTTATCCAGTTGGTCCACCAAGATCTACCGAGATTTACTAGACACTAGACACTTTCACCGCTGATCCACCGAGATCTACCGAGATCTAGTAGGCACTAGACACTTTCATAGTTGATCCACCGAGATCTAGCTAAGATATAAGTAATTTGTATAGTATAAGTTTTAGTATGTAACAGAATAGAATGAATAGAAATAATTTATTTCCTAAGAAGAGGGTACAATAAAAGTGATAAATATAATAAGCTTAAAATTATCCTAGATAGAGTTTTACGCCTGTAGTCAAGAATAACATCCCCGTTTCCTTGGAGGACAAAATGGAGTAAAAACATAACGTACTTTAGAGACAGGTAATCGGCCTAGCAACTTTCAGTAGTTAAAGGGAGAAGAAAAAAAAATTTTGAGTATACAATATGTGTGTGTGTGTGTGTGTGCCTGTCAAACATTTGATGAAAAGCATGAAACACCAAGTGTTTACTAAATTTTACAATTAGCATTTACAAGGTGAAACAAGAAGATTCTCTGTTTCCTCATAACTTAGAGACTTTAGCCAGGGTATTAGATTTAAAAAACATATCTGGTCTGTACGGCGTTTTGTTATATGTTTGTAAGGTGTTATTTGGTGTTGGTGACGAAGAGTTTAGAGTGTGAACAGTCAAATATTGAGTATTTGGACGAGATTATATAATTCAATTGTCGGGAATTTATAGAAACCAATAGAAACTTTGCGATGGAATCATACACAATACATAGGTAATAAGCTGTTTGTTTTAGGCGTTGACAGATCAGTTAGGATTTCGCATGATCATGTGATGTGTTTACGCCATAAATCACTTTTTTTGTCGTAGAAGTGACTTTTTCGCTAAAAAACAGTTTTCGCCATTACTATACAGCGACATAAATATAGTATGTAGATGACACCAAAAACATCGTCATGTCATTTCATATATTTCTATATCAAAGAACACCAACATTACTGTCAACACATCTCATTATGCGAAAGCGAAATCGAATCACTCGCAGCTACTTCCCATATCGCGATGAATTATTTAATATCGTCAATAGAGCATGGAGTCGTCTATCTACACATGCATACACGTCTACATACACATACATACACGTCTACATACACATAAATGTCTTATGGCAGTTTCCGCTGCTGATTGCTTTGTTCTATTTGTGTGTTTTGTTGACGATTCTTGAGAATATGACTTGGGAAGTCGTATATCTATGTTTATTAAGATTTCTTTGATGAAGGGGGTTTGGATTCGTCATTTATGTTTTAGGGTTTTCTATTATTTAGGGAAAGCACAACTTTGCTTTGGTTGTGTCAATAAAAAGGAAACATACGTACAGTTTTGAAAGTTTGTTTGAGATTTTGAAAACAGACTAAAAACATTTACAATAAAAAATATATATGTGTATAACATATATAAGAAATTAATATACAGATGAAGTTGCAAGTTATGTAGAAGATAAATACAAACTTTATAAATATTTCACCATTTAAATATTACCAGAAATTTGCAGGAAATGGTGTGAAAATTTGGAGCTTTAAAATGACTACAACGATGTTTGAAATAGCATATATTTTCAAGAAGGGGCATTTAATTTTAAAAGACGAATGAATACTTCTAAATAAAGAAAAAGAGGGCACCTTAGAATTTAAAATTTTGGTCGATTTATCGTTCGGTCATTTAAGTATCTATATCGAACTGTCAGACATTGACGTATGTTCAAACGATGTACCAGGCCTACTGTTTTAAATGAAGGTAGAAATATTTTGATCGACAGTAGCCAATATACATAGAAGGTGCGCTGTGAGTGGCAGCCATAATAAGGTTTTCATGAAAGATGAGGATGATAAAAGAAAATTATTTTAAAATGGAAAATGAGGATGATACAGATTAAAAGGAGAGGTATATTAGAAGAGGTAAATTCGATACAGCATTACATAAAAAGTGCCGACTTTTATAGAAAATCATATACATGAAAGAGACAAATTGGCTGAAACGTAAAATTTTTCATAATATGGTTGCATTTTTCAAAAAAAAAATTCAATGTTCGAGTTTGTTTTTGCTATATTGAGTAGTAAAACACGTGAGAATATAAATTTGCTATTTCACCGTAAATTTCTCGCACATCTGCTACAAACTTCCCATGTTCTAATTTAAGTACAAGTTGGGATATGATAGAACATCCTCATGTGAAGTTTGCTCACGAAGGTGAACTTTGATATCTTAGTTACGTGAGTTGTGAGTGAAACCGCGCGCGGCTCTTAGTAAACTGATTCTGAAACTCTCCAGGAATTGACTATCTGATAAGTTTACATATAAACAATATGTTTACTTAATTATGCAGTTCCGTTATGGGCTTTTTCTGCTTGTTTGATAACATTAATTTAACAATTTATTTATAAATACGTTTATATATTATCTATAAATATACTTCATCATTTTTTCATAGAATTCACTAAAGCACATTAAGTTAAGTACTTTCATGAAAATATTAAATAGGTAATCTAAGTAATACTTGATTAGTTTCATGAGAAATCCTTTGACAGCGTTAATGGCGACTTAAATGTGCTATTAACTTTGTGAACGATAATTTGAAAGACTCAGACCTAATGAAATTTGGTCTGAGTTGAAAGTATAAGGTCTTGAGCTACCACATAAATTCAATATTTTGCACTCTAAGTACGATTACACAACCGTCGCAGCTTCAATCGGGACATATTATTTTTATAAAATAAATAAACATTCTGGTGTATGTTGTACTGTCAAGCATACAATGGTCATCATTCTGGTGTATGTTGTACTGTCAAGCATACAGTGGTCATCATTCTGGTGTATGTTGTACTGTCAAGCATACAGTGGTCATCATTCTGGTGTATGTTGTACTGTCAAGCATACAATGGTCATCATTCTGGTGTATGTTGTACTGTCAAGCATACAGTGGTCATCATTCTGGTGTATGTTGTACTGTCAAGCATACAATGGTTATCATTCTGGTGTATGTTGTACTGTCAAGCATACAGTGGTCATCATTCTGGTGTATGTTGTACTGTCAAGCATACAGTGGTCATCATTCTGGTGTATGTTGTACTGTCAAGCATACAGTGGTCATCATTCTGGTGTATGTTGTACTGTCAAGCATACAATGGTCATCATTCTGGTGTATGTTGTACTGTCAAGCATACAGTGGTCATCATTCTGGTGTATGTTGTACTGTCAAGCATACAATGGTTATCATTCTGGTGTATGTTGTACTGTCAAGCATACAGTGGTCATCATTCTGGTGTATGTTGTACTGTCAAGCATACAGTGGTCATCATTCTGGTGTATGTTGTACTGTCAAGCATACAATGGTCATCATTCTGGTGTATGTTGTACTGTCAAGCATACAGTGGTCATCATTCTGGTGTATGTTGTACTGTCAAGCATACAATGGTTATCATTCTGGTGTATGTTGTACTGTCAAGCATACAATGGTCATCATTCTGGTGTATGTTGTACTTTCAAGCATACAATGGTCATCATTCTGGTGTATGTTATACTGTCAAGCATACAGTGGTCATCATTGTGGTGTATGTTGTACTGTCAAGCATACAGTGGTCATCATTCTGGTGTATGTTGTACTGTCAAGCATACAGTGGTCATCATTCTGGTGTATGTTGTACTGTCAAGCATACAATGGTCATCATTCTGGTGTATGTTGTACTTTGAAGCATACAATGGTCATCATTCTGGTGTATGTTGTACTGTCAAGCATACAATGGTCATCATTCTGGTGTATGTTGTACTGTCAAGCATACAGTGGTCATCATTCTGGTGTATGTTGTACTGTCAAGCATACAATGGTCATCATTCTGGTGTATGTTGTACTGTCAAGCATACAATGGTCATCATTCTGGTGTATGTTGTACTGTCAAGCATACAGTGGTCATCATTCTGGTGTATGTTGTACTGTCAAGCATACAGTGGTCATCATTCTGGTGTATGTTGTACTGTCAAGCATACAATGGTCATCATTCTGGTGTATGTTGTACTGTCAAGCATACAATGGTCATCATTCTGGTGTATGTTGTACTGTCAAGCATACAGTGGTCATCATTCTGGTGTATGTTGTACTGTCAAGCATACAGTGGTCATCATTCTGGTGTATGTTGTACTGTCAAGCATACAGTGGTCATCATTCTGGTGTATGTTGTACTGTCAAGCATACAATGGTTATCATTCTGGTGTATGTTGTACTGTCAAGCATACAGTGGTCATCATTCTGGTGTATGTTGTACTGTCAAGCATACAGTGGTCATCATTCTGGTGTATGTTGTACTGTCAAGCATACAGTGGTCATCATTCTGGTGTATGTTGTACTGTCAAGCATACAATGGTCATCATTCTGGTGTATGTTGTACTGTCAAGCATACAATGGTCATCATTCTGGTGTATGTTGTACTGTCAAGCATACAATGGTTATCATTCTGGTGTATGTTGTACTGTCAAGCATACAATGGTCATCATTCTGGTGTATGTTGTACTGTCAAGCATACAGTGGTCATCATTCTGGTGTATGTTGTACTGTCAAGCATACAGTGGTCATCATTCTGGTGTATGTTGTACTGTCAAGCATACAATGGTCATCATTCTGGTGTATGTTGTACTGTCAAGCATACAATGGTCATCATTGTGGTGTATGTTGTACTGTCAAGCATACAATGGTCATCATTCTGGTGTATGTTGTACTGTCAAGCATACAGTGGTCATCATTCTGGTGTATGTTGTACTGTCAAGCATACAGTGGTCATCATTCTGGTGTATGTTGTACTATCAAGCATACAATGGTTATCATTCTGGTGTATGTTGTACTGTCAAGCATACAATGGTCATCATTCTGGTGTATGTTGTACTGTCAAGCATACAATGGTCATCATTCTGGTGTATGTTGTACTGTCAAGCATACAATGGTCATCATTCTGGTGTATGTTGTACTGTCAAGCATACAATGGTTATCATTCTGGTGTATGTTGTACTGTCAAGCATACAATGGTCATCATTCTGGTGTATGTTGTACTGTCAAGCATACAATGGTCATCATTGTGGTGTATGTTGTACTGTCAAGCATACAGTGGTCATCATTCTGGTGTATGTTGTACTGTCAAGCATACAATGGTCATCATTGTGGTGTATGTTGTACTGTCAAGCATACAGTGGTCATCATTCTGGTGTATGTTGCACTGTCAAGCATACAGTGGTCATCATTCTGGTGTATGTTGTACTGTCAAGCATACAGTGGTCATCATTGTGGTGTATGTTGTACTGTCAAGCATACAGTGGTCATCATTGTGGTGTATGTTGTACTGTCAAGCATACAGTGGTCATCATTCTGGTGTATGTTGTACTGTCAAGCATACAATGGTCATCATTCTGGTGTAGGTTGTACTGTCAAGCATACAATGGTCATCATTCTGGTGTATGTTGTACTGTCAAGCATACAGTGGTCATCATTCTGGTGTATGTTGTACTGTCAAGCATACAGTGGTCATCATTCTGGTGTATGTTGTACTGTCAAGCATACAATGGTCATCATTCTGGTGTATGTTGTACTGTCAATCATACAATGGTCATCATTCTGGTGTATGTTGTACTGTCAAGCATACAATGGTCATCATTCTGGTGTATGTTGTACTGTCAAGCATACAATGGTCATCATTCTGGTTTATGTTGTACTGTCAAGCATACAGTGGTCATCATTCTGGTGTATGTTGTACTGCCAAGCATACAATGGTCATCATTCTGGTGTATGTTGTACTGTCAAGCATACAATGGTCAGCATTCTGGTGTATGTTGTACTGTCAAGCATACAATGGTCATCATTCTGGTGTATGTTGTACTGTCAAGCATACAATGGTCAGCATTCTGGTGTATGTTGTACTGTCAAGCATACAATGGTCATCATTCTGGTGTATGTGGTACAGTCAAGCATACAATGGTCATCATTCTGATGTATGTTGTATGTTCACAAAACTGCTTTCTAAATATAACAGTAATAATAACAGATTCTTTATTGCACATAAAACTTGAACATAAGGCGAACTTAATGCTAGTTAGCATTATCTTCCAGTTATTATTATATACCATCATACTTATATACATATATATATATATATATATATATATATATATATATATATATATATATATATGTTATAATAATATATACTATATGTTATTGTGTTATATGATACACAATTAAGACAAGACTCTAAATTCATATAAACCAAGAAACACAAATCTCATTCTCCAATCTCAAGCATTCAAATATTTTGCGTTTGAACAAAGTGCTGATGAACTCTATTTTTAAAAACAGTAATTTTAATTGAAGGAGATTCTCGAATGCTAACTGGTAAACTATTCCACGGACGTATTGCAGATATTGTGAAGGAATATGTCAGTTTTATGTGTCGGAGTGCGCAAGAGTAAGCGGCTCTCAGGTCGCTGAGGTTGAGCAAGATAATTGCGGAAAACGAACCGCTCTTTTAGATAGGGGGAGGGGGGGGGAGAAGGGGTCATTGAGAATATTCCAAAGATATTCCAGCGTTAAGATTTGAGCGATACGACGATTTCGGATTCACTGTATGGCTTAGGCCAGTTAAGATCAGAACGTTATTGTGACACATGGTCATACTTACGGAGGCCAAAGATGTACCGTATAAATTAGTTAAAAAGGCGGTCTACATTATTTAACAATCCTTCGGTGAGGTCAGGGTAACAAACATCGGCGTAGTCTAAAATAGAGTGTACAGGACCATTTGTTGAAACTAAGTCCAGTCCATTCTTTGGTGTCATAGATCTATATTTAAGTTCATATGATCTTTTTCGATAAAATCAGTTTTTATTTAAACATAATAGTCGAACTTTTTATTTATTTATTTTGTTTAAGTGCAACAAAATACAACAAATTTAGACATAGGGATAAGTGGACAGGTATCTTTAAATGAAACCAAATACTCAACTGATACTCTTTTTCCCACACTAATTTGGAACACCTGCAAAACATTTTGTATGAACATACATTTCTTTCTGAGAAAGTTGTTCAGTATGATTGGTAGAATATGTGAATTCATTTAAAACACCTTTCCGCGTACAACGTTTTTATAAGAGAGAGAAATGTTCTTAGATTCCTATCGGGCGTTTATAGCTAAACAATGTAGTTCCAGCTCAAGTTTTGTTTACCATTCTGTACGTCAAGTGGACGGACAGAGTTTCCTTGGCTGCCAAGTGTTAGCAACTAATAAGGGAAGTTCGCGGTCAGACAAAGGTAGAGCTGACCTTGGCGAGTGTAGGGAAAGTTCAGGCGTAGCTCTGACAAACAAGGGCGAGTAGATTTATGGGAATTAGTTACTAACTTGGTAGGTTGTGCAAAAGGTGTGTGTGTTGTTTAGCCTTTGGTAATATATCAAAAACTAGCATAGGGTTACTAACATGTACATGTAACATGGGGTAACATGTACAAACATATAACTATTACCAATAAGTGCCGCCTTTGTACATAATATCTGTTCTGTATTTAAAAATATGTTGGTCATTATGTATGTAAATGTTCAAAGGTGTAATACATACATAAAACAAACTAGAAAGAATCTGGAGTGGAAGGGTTTTTTATTTGATTTCTGTTTATGAATTCTATTAAATAAAGATGACCACGATGTTAGTAAAGACTTATGTTAAACATCATGTTTGAAATTATTTATTTACTAGCTGATGCCCGTGACTTCGTTCGCGTGGAAGAAGATAAGGCGGCCACAGTGAGATTCCCGCAGTAGAAAATATCCAGGTTTTAGTTAGACAATAAGTTATTGAACAATGATCTTCCTTCCTTCTTTTTTTGTAATTAATGCCTCACTACTGAGGATTGAACAGTGGTAACCATACCAAAACTCGTTTAGTAGTTTTTGCGTGATGCATGAAATACCGACAAAAATACCGAAAAAAATTTTTTTTTTGTATCAGTAACCTACACCGCAATTTTTTTTTTGGAATATCGTCAATGTTTAGACAGATAGATACAGCTATTTTATAGTTTTAATTTTTTTTTTAAATACTGAACTTTTCAAGTTTCAGTTATTATAGTGGTAAAAAAAATATTTATTAATTATAACTATTGCCCGCGACATCGTCCGCGTGGAATTTAGTGTTATCTAGCACCACTTGGAATTTTGAATATTGTAATCTGACAGTAGGGACAGTCGTAGTAGTTTTCTTATGTTCACAAATGATAATCTTCCCACCTCTATTTCAAGCTTTGCTATGAAAATAGGTTACTGCGTAACTTTTGGGCGAATAAGCTTCTCGTTTAAATTTTAATATATTTAAGTCACATTAAAGAATTTCTTTATACACAACATTTACCGTTTTTTCAACAAACAATAATAAAATTAGGGTTCCGTACACACAGGGTGTAGAGTTGTTTGTCAGGCGCTACCAATGTAGCCGCTTGTTTTTTATCGTCTTAATTTTGCTATATCAATCTATATGGTTCTAACTTAATGTTTTTAGGGTTCAGTACTCATCTTGTGTGGTGGTACGCAACCATTTGTGCGCGAGTCCGACTCGCTCTTAGCCAAATTATTGCTTATCTTGCCATTTCCAACTGTTAAAGGAAAATGATAAACATGGCAATATTTTAACGGTACCGCTTAGCATCTTTATAGGCTTTGGAATTGCGAGCTGACCTCTCAAGAGATTGCAGTTTTTATTCAGCTTGCTTGACAATGACTGAAAGCTACGTGAGTATTAGATTTGGTTTGTAGGAGCTCACGAGTATTTGACGTTGGTTTTTTGTTATAAAAACAATTTATTTCAGAGTGCAAGTCGTAAGTAAAAAAAAAAGTATTTATTATGACAAAGTCAGTGTACAAATATCTTAGACTAAAAGTTTTCTAACAATATACTAGCAGAGATACACTGGTTTGCAAATTGTCTAATATATATATATATACAAGGTGAATTTGTGAACATCGTCCAAATTCATACTTGAGCCTTGGTAAGTGATCAGCATCATGAACCAATAACGATTTTTGTAAAATTCATAAAATTAAATTTCGACTCCCCATAGTGATTCACTCAGAACTGGGAGTGAATTACTATGGGAAGTCGAAATTTCATTATACGAATTTCACAGAAATTGTTATCGATTCATGACGCTGAATACTTATAATATATCCAGTATAAATTTGGACGATGATGGAAAAGTCACCTTGTATATAAACTCGTGTTGTAAAGACACTTTCTCTCTTTTTATACATACGCATACAAACATGTAATGTGAAATTTAATCAATCGCCTAAAGTCATACTGGAGAATCGATTAGTGATCAGGAACAAGGTTTAAAGACACATCAGCAGAAATTCGTTAAAAAAAATGTTTGCTCCAGTAATCGCTCGAAAAGAGCAAAAAAAAATTTTTCCAAGTCTCTGCAGTATTGCCATTAAACCTTGTTCCTGATTACTAACCGATTCTCCAGTATGACATCAGGCAGTTGAGTAAATTTTACCTTATACTGGATGTTAGGATGAAGTTTCGGAAGCCGGAAACTGGCGAAATTACTCGTCCATACGAGCAAATTTTACTATGGAGCCAATCCTCGAATAGCGAAAAAAAAATCATTCGTTCCATAGACAAGTTACATATCTACCCGACCAAAATGTATGAAACAACAGATATTTTTTCTCGATTTCTCAAATTTTTTCAGGGAAATTTGTTCGTATGGACGAGTTTTATCGCCAGGTTTCGGCTTCCACAACTTCATTTCAACAACCTGTATATCCACGCCGGTCTTCGTTGGGGGTAGGCACAGACCACACTTTAGCACTTAGCCTGCTACAATCTTGCTGCAGCTCTTTTGCTATGGGTTATGTTACGATCAAGCTACTCTATGCCAGGTGCATACTTAATAATAATAATAATAAATTTTAAATTTCACAATTAAACACAAATAAGTTACATAAAAAAACACAAAGTTAAAGGCTAAAAAGACATCACAAGAACAAGTGTTGCTCTGACACCTAAGCTAAGACAAAACTTGCATACTTAATAAACTTGGCTTTTCTTATTAATCTTGTCACAACGGGATTCTAACTCCGCGACCTCCTAATTAGTGTTCGAGACACTCAAATCACAAGACCAATAAGGTAGCTTCACTAGCGACCAGCCCCCGTTCTGCAAGTAGTCATATTAATAAATCTATTATTATTAGTAGATAATAAAAAAACTCGTTAAGAGGTTGTGTCTGTGAATTGAATATGTTTTTTTTTATGAAATAAGTTATTTGACTTGTACTGAGGGCAAAACTACAATTAAACTCACACTCTTGTTTTAATAACCTTTGTGACAGTTTCATAAACTTCTATTCCAACCTTTACTATCATATCTATAAAACATTAAAATGATTATATTTAAAGATAGAGATTAGAGCACATATGCACAAATGCATGCTATGTACCTCTATATAATACGTACTTAGTTAACTAAATATCAGACGGATGTGTTCATTTATAACTCGTAAGTAGGAAATTGAATAATTGAGTTACTAGCTCACTTTACTTTGCTGTGCCCACAGGGTCCATAATTGATACTATACTGAATGTTACTTAAGGCGCTTTTATCCCAGAAGAGTGACTCTCTGTCTTTTTCTTTACGTGTAAGGTGTAAAGAAAATAACCACACTTTTTTCGTTGTTTTTATCGGTTTTTAAATTGTTAAAAAATAAGGGATATGTTTATTAAAACCCACTTACGTGGTCGACCTAGAAAATTTAAAGAGCAATATTACCAGATATGTTTCGTTAATAAAAGAGTGGAATTATGGAAATGGCATGATTTGAAAAGTCTTATTACATGCTGTGTTCGTGAATTATTTCTATCAAGCAAAGTTTATATGATCGTGTAGCACATGCGTGGAAGACCTAGATAAAGGTTCGAACTATATTGCGTATTTTTTTTTTTAAGTTTTAGATATATTTGAAAGTTCTATTTGACTTTGAAATTACTGATTTTGGGATAAGAGCGCCTTAAGACCTTTCCAACACCATGGTGCAAATGAACTTGATTAAATTTAATTTGAGATTATTTGTTTGCTATCGAGTACATCATGCAGTAACAATACAACATGCCTTAGGTCATTCATCCGACAGTTACGTAAAAGCCGTAGTAAACTCCAGTTAATCCAGAAACAGCCTGTAAGTGTTCTCATTATGTCGGCGTCTCCAGTGGTTAAACTAGACTTAAACTGTAACTCCGTTTGTACTGGCGAGTGTCCTCAGGGCAAATATGAGTACAGTTGCACTTAATCCTACTCAGTTACTGTGTTTGACTATGCTTGGCTCCAGGTTTCTATTATAATTATCCCTGAAATAGAAGCTTGATTCAGAACATATCGTTACGCCATTTATTCCTGAAGGAGTGTCAGAGGTATTTCGTAGTGTGGTTTGTTATTGAAACAGCGCACTCTTATTTGTAACCGCCTTTTCACGAACAGATTTTACGTACCAACGTAACAGCAGGTGAGCCTGCTGATTCACTGATTTCGATGCGGCTATAAATCTATGAAGTAGTTAAAGGTCCGACACATTACACTATGGCTTACAGGAACTGAGTGTGACCGTTCAGTCTGAATATGTTTTTACTAGGTACTAATGTCGGTTTAAATGTCAAATGAGTGGATATTAAATAAACATAATATATTATTGTACTTAAAATATAACAGCATTAAAAAATTCCTAGAAAATTCCCCATTTCTCGGGTAATTTTACCGCATGACATCACTGATACATTTTCGACTTACCTACTTAATTCTATTTTCTGTCAACATTATCATTGTCTACGTTGCTTAGAGCTAGTGCCTGGAGTCAGTGAAATATTTTAATTAACATCTTCCCTTGAAAATGGAGTAAAATCCGAAACCGGTTGGGAGTTAACATGTAAATAAAGTGAAACTATAAGTACAAGTGTTTTTAATTCAAGATGGGTCTCAAGTTTCACCAAGGGCCGACAATCGCAAGTATACATTTTTTAGATTTATTTCATATGTATGTACATTTTTTGTGCCGTTCTCAGATCTCAGTGGAACTAATGTGCTCGCTTCAGGTGAAGGTTGGCGTGTTCGGTCATAAGAACAGTTGGCTTCGTGCCATCATGAGCTCCAAGTTTCTCCCGTATTTTACTTTTTATTTTATTTGTCTTATGTTTTGTTAAATTGGAACAAATAATAGGTAAAATATTATGCGAGTGTTTTGCTCTTGCTCAGGAGTAAACCTTTACATTTTTGAGATACAAAAATATCTGGGTGAGGGCTTGAATAATTTTGTAAAAAATATATAGTTTGGCTACATTTATGTGCATATTTTTCGAGAAATGCTTAAAAAACCACAAACAAATGTATTTTCCCCTTTATCTCCAAAACTGTTGGACCAAAAAATATGAAAAAATAATCATGGCAATATGTGCTTATGTAACAATTACAGAAAAAATAATAGCGGTTGACTAATTTATGAAAACAAAATGACAAAATTAAATTTTCTGTTCCCAAAACTGTCGAATTACGGAACCCTAGGCACGCGAGTCTGACTCGCACTTGATCGGTTTTTTAAATATAGCACGACAGAAAGAGTAAGAAAATCCTGTTTCAACATACACTTCTGTGAAGATAAAAACTTTATTACGTTCAAAATCCAAAGTCGGGGAAAACTTCGACGTATTCGAAACTTGGACGTTGAATTTTAATGTGGGACTTTTGCGAAGAATTTACGTGTCTCTTGCTCGTTCACGGAATTTTGAACTTTGTTAACAAGTATAAAAACTTCAATTTACTAGCTGCAGAGTAAGCAAGTAGTGCCTGAGACAGCCCTGAATTTAGTTCTTCATTACGAAAAAGTTAGTTTCGTTAGAATCTATGCGTTTCCGCGCGTTTATAGTGAGGTGCATGATAGATGATGAGGATACATGATGTATACTCTAAGCCTAAAACTATCACTCTTTGACGTCAGGTGTAAGGCTGCTGATCAGACTCGAGGCCAAAAAAAATATAATATGTAGCTGAGACTAATATACATATCGTCACTACCTGAATCCCCGAGGGGGTGTCAGAGGTGTCCCAAAGGTGATGGGTGCTAGTGAGCTCTATCGTTGTACTTTGGACACAAATGCACTAGCAGCTTAATGTGCCGAAGAATTAATGTGCTCCACGGGGATTGAACCCACGATCTCTGGGTAAGCAGGCAAACACTTTACCACTCGGCCACAGAAGCGGTATGAAAATAAAACAGAATCAGAATCAGAATCAGAAGTCTTTATTTGTATAAACATAGGTAAATGGTTGTTTTGAGATAAAATATGGTCCCATATGCTTTGCCATATTCGGCACACAAAAAATTCAACTTAATACTAAACAAAACATAAACTATTGAATTCTATTAATTAATATTATACAATTATAATTAGGTAATAATTAGGTAATAATAGAAAATAATTAGGTAAGTACATGTTAAAATCTTAAAGCTAAAAAAAAAAAAATATTAATTAAATGACCTGACGTTTACAAATTTGTATCTGTTAAAAACTCCTTTACCGTATAATATGTTTTTTTTACAAGAAAGTCTTTTAATTTGGTTTTAAATGTTGCAATATTTTGAATTTCTGTCAAAGAGTTCGGAAGTTTATTATAGACGGTAGACGCCATACCGAGGATACTTTCAGTGAAGTGTGTCGTGTTACGCGGGAATGTTTTGATTTTATTAACGCGCCTTGTACTGTTAAAATGAGTAAATAAGTCATGATTTGTCTTTACAAATATGGAGACTTCGAAAATATAAATACACGGGAGAGTAAGTAATTTATGCTTCTTAAAAAACGGCTTGGATGTATCAGAGGGTCTAAGACAAAACATTGCTCTGATACATTTTTTCTGGGCTTTGAACGGACGAAGTTTATCAGTTGCATTTCCCCAGAAGATGACGCCGAATCGCAAGGTTGACACGACATGACCGTGATATGCTGTGATGACAGCGTCTATATTTACAACTTTACGGAGTTGGTAAAGTGCATATGAAAAGCTATTTAGTTTTTTACATACGATATCGATTTGTGCTTTCCAATTCAAGTTCTCGTCAATATGTATTCCCAAAAATTTTGTTACGTTCGTTTCACCAATTGTATTATTAGTATAATTGATATTCATTATTAAATTGCATAATTTTTGTTTTATTTAGATTTATAACAAGATTATTTATATTAAGCCAGTTTATAATATTAGCTAAGGCATTATTTATATCTGACTCGTAAGTGTTTAAATTATTTCCAATGAAAATGGCAGTGCTGTCATCGGCGAATAACGTTATGGGATGATCTATTGCTTTAGGTAGATCATTAATATAGATCAGAAATAGGAGTGGCCCCAATACGCTCCCTTGTGGTACACCATATCGTATTTTAGCAGTCTCCGATGTGTAGGTTACCTCAATTTTAGTGCGATGACAGATTTTACTAATATGAGTTTGCTGTTCTCTATCGCTTAAGTACGATTTTATCAAGTTCAGAACATTTCCACGGATTCCGTATTTCACTAACTTATTTATTAAAATGTCATGATCTACAAAATCAAACGCTTTGGTCATGTCCATATAAAGCGCTGATATTGGAACCTTTTTGTCCATATTTATCGTGATTAGGCGAAGGAATTCATAGATCACCATATTTATCGTTTTATTGATCCTAAAACCTTTTTGCTCTTTAGCCAATATATTATGTTTTTCTAGGTAATTGTTTAAATTATTATATACGACTTTTTCAAATATTTTGGAAAAAATTGAGATAAGAGCAATAAGTCGGTAAAAATCCATATTTTCCTTGTCTTCTTTTTTAAAAAGAGGTTTTATAATTGATGTTTTCAATCGATCTGGATATGTGCCATATTCAATACATAAATTGACAATGTGACTTATTATAGGAGAAATAATAAGGGCCACTTGTTTTATTACGTTTGTACATATATTGTCAAAACCTGTGCTATTGGTGTTCTTAAGTTTCATAATTATGTTATATATATCTTTAGGATTAGTGGGGGGCATAAACATTGAATTAGAGATATTAAATGTCATCGTGTTGATACTTTTATTATTATTGCATGTCAATCTATTAGCATTATTTGATGTCACGATATTAGTAAAATGTTCATTAAAGGTTTGAGCAATTATTTTTGGATCCGTAATTGTACTTCCATTGTGTTTAATTTGATTTATATTTTCCTTCGGTATATTTAGTTTATTATTATTTATAATCTTCCATGTATCTCTAGCTTTATTCGTTGAATTTTGAATGCAATAATTATTTTGGGCCTTTTGAGTAAGTTTAGTTATAATTCTCAGCTGTTTAGCGTATGATTTGAATTTTATTTTGTTTTCTGGATTAGGTGATAGCCTATATTTCCAGAGCAACTCTCTCTGACGCTTACAACATTTTATTATGCCTTTTGATATCCACCTTGGTTTTCTATGTGTATTAATTTTTACTTTTATGAGTGGAAAACAAAGATCATAGAAAAGCTTAAAATTATCATGAAATTTATTAAAAGCTACGTTGGGGTCGTTACTAGCGAAGACCTCATTAAAGTTTAAATTAGCTAGACAGTCTTTAAATTTC
Organism: Ypsolopha sequella; assembly: GCA_934047225.1. NCBI lineage: Eukaryota > Metazoa > Arthropoda > Insecta > Lepidoptera > Ypsolophidae > Ypsolopha > Ypsolopha sequella. Next base: position 30,631,563 of record OW203987.1, on the reverse strand, counting down.
TCAATATTTTCAGAAGAATAGTCGTGCTTCATAACGAACCAATGGTTGATTGTAACACTTTTTTTGACTGGACATTTGAGAATTTGTGCAGTGTGATCAGACAAGCCAAATTCAATTACCTCGCCCTTTGATCCTCGAACATTGTGAATAAAATTATTAATTGAACGGACAATAATCATAAAAGTTAGTGTCAGTAAATATTAATTAGAACTATTCCATGAAAATAAGCTTTCGTTTATATTATTAAAACATACTAAATTATTATTACATACGGCTTGAACGGCCAGTGCCCGTCTGGCAACGACGGTAAACGCCGCGTCGTCGTCCTAAGAACGACACTCGCCTTGATAATGCCGAAATTGTATCGGTGAAAACTTTGGCATACAATCACACGTGAGTGTTCAGGCCGTATGTAATAATAATAATAATTAAGCTTTCGTTACTGAGATCTCAAAATTTTCAAACGTTTAGTTCTACTATTAGTATTTACTATCATTTAGTTCTTGATATCTTCTCTAGTATATTAATTTATTATTGTATTGCAAAAAGGAAACCGAGCATTTTCTTAGTTTTGCATGAAGTACGACTTATCTGCAAAATAACGATATTTTTCTGCATACTACATAAAAAAGTTCCTAGCCAATGCTTGATAGTTTTTGCTCTCATATTTATATGTATAAATTCACAAAAAAAAAAAAAACAACAAAAGCCTATTAGAACTTTAAACAGATTTTATCAATCATGGAATACGAACATCTAAATACGTACATCTGTTTAACAAATTAGTTTACAATGCCAGTGTTTAGTGAATACAATAAATAAAGATGATAAAATAAAGAGTAAATTTTTTAATAGGTAAAAATTTTCATTCCGATTTCTTTCATTGATATAATTCTATTATCTTAGATTATCTTGAAATTAGCTAAATTTGAGTCCGAGTGTTCGAGCTACATGTCAGTTTAAAATTAAATCATAATCTCAGATCCTGTCTTCAAAGTGACATGGAGTTTGAATAGTTACTTTGAAAAATATGATCAAACTACGTCAGTATTATGCGAAAAAACCCTCAGTGCGAGAGGGCCGTCCCTTCGTGGTAAAATAGCAAAAAGTCGGTTTTTTATTAATATAAAATGTACTAGAGTTGCTATCAAAATTTCGTTTAACCAGGTCCTAGATAATGTTAAAACCCATCTAATAAAATATAATCGCAATCCATATGTCATTCCAAATTGTTAAACCAGGAGACATGGTATGGAAAACGATCTCATTTCAATAACTTTTTTTATCGAGCTGAATTTCTCCAATCATTTTTCTGTTTAACAGATCCCTAGAAAAATAATGTACTATTTTAACAAAATAATACCTTCTTTACTGAAGTAGATAATATATGCAAGTTCTAAAAGTGTATTTTTTTTTCTATAGCGCCTTAAAGGAATCAAAGGAAAATTCACTGTCCCACATAAGAGAAAAAATGAACCTGGGGCAATTTCTTCAATAGCTTTTATGAATGCTCGTTTGCACGTCATTTTGAACCCAATGGAAGCTCTTATTCCACTGACAATTAATAACATAGGAAGATTGAAATACTAATTTGTAGTTCAACTTGAACTTGTTTAAGTTAGATATCAATCGCAACGTTCAGCTATTACAATAATAATATTTTTGTTTGTATGATTTTATTATTGAACTTCAGTAACCATCCCGTCGGTCTCTGGGGACATTACACACTTTTGCTATACGAAATAAAGATAACATTTTGCTTCACAATTTCACACACTGAGAAAATGTATTTCCGGATGTAAATGTATATTTTATCACGACGTTTTGCCGTCATCATGGTGAATAACATTTTCCTTATCTTTAGAACGATGTTTTAAAGTACAAGTGTGAGTAATACAAGTAATTGTTTTAATTTATCTAAATAATTGTATTAGTGTTAAGCACACTATAAAAATCCCGAGTTTTGTACAACGAACTTTGCCAATTCCTCAACAAGAATACTGATTACACCACAAAAAAATATAACGTGACAGGCGGCCTGGCAAGCTGGCGATTTCATACTGACATTGTATGTATGTTCCTGGGTACAGACAGCAAAATAGATAATTAACCAGCCCCAGCGCTCTTTGATTCTAAAACCCACAGGTGTTATTGATCATATATACTCGTTACATAAGTTTAACAAACAGGGCACATGTGTATGTGTTGACCAAGTATTTCACATCTCATCTATAGCTCATCTGTCGGTCTTAGGATCAAATTGTTTGCGCTGGGCCTGGTTACTTATTTCCATTGCTGTCTCTACTTGCCCATATACTAGTATTATATACATATCAGTGACTCGCCCCTGCACTCGCGCGATGTCGCATACAACAACGGAACTAGAGATGATGAATATAACCATTTACCAACCATTAAATTTAACCAATATTGAAAATTAACCATGATATTCAATAAACAAAATTAACATTATCGAATAAAAATATCATATTAACTTCTCCGGCAAATATTTACATTTTATATTTTAACACATATTTCGATTGGTTATTGGTTGATTATTCGGTTAGTTTTGTTGTGTTACTTGAAAAACAAAGACGTGTCGTCGCAATGTTGTTATTTTCCATTATATGTGAAGATTGCGAAGTTGTTTTGAAAAATAGCCTACTTGGAACCATTTAGATACGTGTGTGTGAGTGAAAAAATTATAGAGTATTTGTTTATTGTTTGAAAATATTCGTAAATATTTTTTTATTCAATGGCCACATTCAATAAAAATATTAACAAATATTTTTAACCAATAAAATTATCGATTTTTGTTTTTATCAATTAAACAATAAACAATTTCATCCATTATCGACATCTCCCAACGAAACCATTATATAATTACTTTATTGACCGTCTGTCTGTTGACAGGTTGAGGTATCAACTTGAAATGAATATTCAAGAACATACTCATATTTAAAACCTCATAATAATGTACGAAATAAAGTATACACCTATAGTTCAACGCATAAAAATGATACTGCATTTCAAACATTGACATAGATACTGCCTTTCAAACATTAACATAGATACTGCCTTTCAAACATTGACATAGATACTGCCTTTCAAACATTGACATAGATACTGTCTTTCAAACATTAACATAGATACTGCCTTTCAAACATTGACATAGATACTGCCTTTCAAACATTAACATAGATACTGCCTTTCAAACATTGACATAGATACTGCCTTTCAAACATTAGCATAGATACTGCCTTTCAAACATTGACATAGATACTGCCTTTCAAACATTAACATAGATACTGCCTTTCAAACATTGACATAGATACTACCTTTCAAACATTAACATAGATACTGCCTTTCAAACATTGACATAGATACTGCCTTTCAAACATTGACATAGATACTGCCTTTCAAACATTGACATAGATACTGCCTTTCAAACATTAACATAGATACTGCCTTTCAAACATTGACATAGATACTACCTTTCAAACATTGACATAGATACTGCCTTTCAAACATTGACATAGATACTTCCTTTCAAACATTAACATAGATACTGCCTTTCAAACATTGACATAGATACTACCTTTCAAACATTAACATAGATACTGCCTTTCAAACATTGACATAGATACTGCCTTTCAAACATTGACATAGATACTGCCTTTCAAAGAACATTTTCATGCTAAATATCCAACTCACTGACTGACCAACAACACGTATATATTTTATAATATAATGAAATTACCGGTGAATTACCTTTAACTACCTTTAAATTTGGTTGAAATGAAGGTCTTTTTTCCAAAAAATCATTTATTTCCAATTCTTTTAAAAATATAATACACAAACTTAATTTTGTAGTTTTTTTTGATAAACTTAGCATATTGTACGTAATGCTAAGTTTGTATCTTTTATGAGTATAAAGTTCGGGTTTTAAGAGCCGTTTAGAATCCGGATTGCGAAAAACTCGTCTTTTTCTAAATAATCGAAAAAGAACATTTAAATTCAAAATTTGTTCAATAGTTATTAAAAAATCCTTATTCAAAATTATCTATGTATTGTGTGTGCTGCCCATCGCAAATTTTCCATTGGTTTCTGTAAATAAGATTCTAGCTTTACCCACAACGAAGATACAGGGGGGTTGAAAGTGCCGTGAGTTGCTTCGAGAAAAGGATGGTACGGCCGTTCCGTGTTTTTTGCAAGACTCGGCGGGGGCACTGCCGTGCCCCCAGATTTGAAATTTTAATATTCTAATTTACAGAAACCAATGGAAATTTTGCAATGACCGTTTATATATGGCATAGCAATACATAGAATTACATAATACATAGCATAGGTAATAAGGTTTTGTAGAATAACTACTCAGCAAATTTTGATTTTAAATGTTCTGTTTCAATTAATGAGAAGAAGGCGGGTTTTTCACAATCCGGCTGTGAGAAGTAAAATGGTACCTTAACATAATATACCATAGCTTGTATTTTTTGTTGAGTTATTCAAATCTACTTACTCATTTGAGATAACGGAACGGAATCCTGAGGGCAACAACTTTTGTTTTTTTTTTTTTCATTTTGTTTTATTATCTATCTATAATTGAAATATTCTTATTTACTTTACCTCCCTTAAAAATAACAGTCCTACGAATAAGCTTAAGATTAATTTGAATATTTACCTAAACCTTGTAAAGGTCAACAAGTAATCTAAATGTTATCAAACCAAATAACTAGATTGCTAAAAGATTGCTAAACCACCCTTAGATTGGATTCAGTCTGAAAAACATCAAATATCTTAATATTTCATGAACAATGTTATTTTTTTAATACAAAAGAGAAATTACTGGTATATTCGTTTTATATTTGTATAATCATGTTATTTTTGTATAATTTTATTTAAACTATCGACAAGCAATTTGTAATTTTTATTTTGGTCTTGGAATATCATATTCGAATTGAACTTTAATGCGGTTTCCCATATTGATCTATAAAACATTTTGAAATATTGTGACCATCTAACTTTTAAGATTTTTTAGATTTCACCCCAGTCTATACACTTTAAAACTTCAAGGAGATATAAATTAACATTATATAATTTAAGGAGATCATTGTAGTTGTCGTTATGTCTTCATACTCCTGAAAATAAAGTTCATTATTTTAATTCGTACCGACGATCAGCGAGCAGTGGTCGCTGCCTGCGATTAATATAAATAAATCTGTTAAATAATCAATATATAAAAATTAAAAACAAACGTAGAAATTTATTATGCACTCTAATTTAATTTTTTGTAATTAAAATATTTGCGGTAAAACTCACATATTGTTTTTGCTACGGCGTAGCAAGTGCTACTGTCCCGTAGCTTTCCCGCTTCGTAGACCCGCTACATTGTAGTTGAAGAATAGTTAGAAGAATTAGGCAAACTCTTTTGCTACATCTATGGTGACTCAGCATACATACATACATGTAGGTAGATAATTCTCACAAAGCACAAATGCAGTCGTCTAAAACTGTAGTCATGCATCCTGATCTAATTTGAGTAGCAAATTGCGTCCGTCCGGGCTCCACTTCGCTCGGACGCGTTGTACATAGCAAATTGATTTTACATACGAGTAAAATTTGTACACTTCTCTAAAGTTTTGCTTGCTTGATGCAATTCGCGTTAGGTTGGGTGGGTGTGGATATCCGAGTAGTTGCAAGTTTAAATTTTTCGGAACGTAATTGACAAGGGAGACTTAAAACAGACCAACGTAACCGAAGTTGATAACTCAAAACTGAACATTCGACTGAAACCTTTAACGTGGGAAAAAGTAAATACCTATACTTATACTTAATAAATAAATAATAAAATTACATGAGAATTAACAAGTACTTATGAAAAAATATAAGTACTGATACTCTTACTCCGTCCCACATCCATGTCACGGCCGCCGAGGCTGGCGCAGTCACGGCCGCAGCCACCAGGGCTGGCGGCGCAGTCACGGCCGCAGCCACCAGGGCTGGCGGCGCAGTCACGACCGCAGCCACCAGGGCTGGCGGCGCAGTCACGACCGCCAGGGGTAGTCACGGCTGCCAGGGCTGACGCAGCCATGGCAGCGGCTGAAGGATCCAATAGGCGCAGATATGCAGAGCTCAGTTCTGAGTTGTCGTTTCCGGGGACCCAAGAGCTGGCGCATACTTTGGGCAATGTCTAAGTTTAGCTTTTTGAAGAGGGAATGCTGTCTAACATTTCTGAATTGGAATGATTATACTCAAATGTTTCCATAGAGAAACTACCCTAAATAGGTGCAATGACACTTGGTTTGTTTAAAATAAATTCCGATACGTGTCAATGCGGTTTCACGCGCTTTAATTGGCTTAACTACGCAGTGATAGAGATGAAAAATTCCCGCTAAGTGGGAGTGAGATGCATGTAGTAAAGTCAAAAACACAGATTTATTGGTGAAATCAGACGGTATGGCATTTCCTCCTCGGGGCTAGTTGTTCGATGTATATATCTGTTTTATGTTTTATTTCTATATGGGTCTTGGTCACTTGAAATAAATGAATTTTAATTTAATTTTAATTTAATATTTCAGACTTAAACTCTAATGTCCTTATAAAAATATCTAATCCGTTACGAAAAGTGTTAACCACAGCCAAATAATGTTAGTGGGAGATGAAATGTTGTAACTATACATTACATGTAGGTAGTCTTATGTATTATAAGTTTCACCTGAGGCAATTTTAGGAAAACTTTTACCTAAATGTTAACAGAATACCTAAACAGGGTTTTGTAAGTTATTTAACAAATAATTTTCATAAGAACCAACGCTGTGGCCAGTAAAATAAACAACAAAAAATACTGAAATATTTATCCGGAAATAAATAAATAAATATGTGACGAATACGCGAAAAAAATTATACAAAAATTAAAGGTTGATACTAAGTCCATAAAATGCGGTTACTGAATAACATACATCGAGTACGGGAAATAGGAAATTGTTGGGCCAGGATTTATATGTATATTATCGAAATTGAGGCCAACCATAATTGTTATTTATATGTATACTAGCGATCCGCCCCGGCTTTGCACGGGCATGTATTACGGGTCGGTATAATGTCAGATGCACAATTTCAAATGAGCATAAAACATTGTGTAACTTAGTCAATCGGTTTAATAAAAATAATATAGATAATAGACTATAGGGCTGATATTCGTGCAGAAGCAAAAACGCAAAAGCTTTAAGTTCGCTCGATAGAAAAAAATTACGAAGTTACCTCTATATTTCATGTTTTTCGAGTGTTAAAGGACCTTTCTTAAAACAGTTTGCCTTGAAATTTGTATTAAAAATAAGAAAACAAATGACCCCGTATAATTGCACGGGGATTTTGAATAATTCTGTTTCGTTTTCATTTAATTTAACATCTAAAAATTGGCGCTTACGTCGATTTATTCTGAGACAAGGCGGCGACAAGATATCTCGGTCGCACGCGCTTTTTGTTCCATGCTTTGTTTCGTCACTCACCCGTCGGTCAGACCGGTCAGTTGTGATCGCTCCGTTGAGACGGGAGGGCTACGTTTTTGCGCTCTCGACGTCCCGGTTTCGTAATTTAAATAAATCTCGTAATTTGAAACATGGGAAATAAATGCAACCAATGTAAAAAATGGAATAAAAATGTTTTACGAGTGAAAATAAAGTAGTGGATGACGTATCGTCGTATCGACGTATTGCCGTATCGTCGTATCAACGTATCGTCGTATCGACGTATCTTCGTATCGTCGTATCGACGTATCGAAGTATCCTCGTATCGACGTATCGTCGTATCGACGGATTGCCGTATCGTCTATCCCCGTATCGACGTATCGTCGTATCGACGTATCGGCGTATCGACGTATCGGCGTATCAACGTATCGGCGTATCGACGTATCGTTGTATCGACGTATCGTCGTATCGACGTATCGACGTATCGTCGTATTGACGTATCGTTGTATCGACGTATCGTTGTATCGTCGTATCGACGTATCGGCGTATCCTCATATCGACGTATCGTCGTATCCTCGTATCGACGTATCGTCGTATCGACGTATCATCGTTTCCTCGTATCGACGTATCGTCGTATCGACGTATCGGCGTATCGACGTATCCTCGTATCGACGTATCGTCGTATCGACGTATCGTCGTATCCCCGTATCGACGTATCGACGTATCGGCGTATCGACGTATCAGCGTATCGACGTATCGTTGTATCGACGTATCGTCGTATCGACGTATCGACGTATCGACGTATCGTTGTATCGACGTATCGTCGTATCGACGTATCGACGTATCGTCGTATTGACGTATCGTTGTATCGACGTATCGTTGTATCGTCGTATCGACGTATCGGCGTATCCTCATATCGACGTATCGTCGTATCCTCGTATCGACGTATCGTCGTATCGACGTATCATCGTTTCCTCGTATCGACGTATCGTCGTATCGACGTATCGGCGTATCGACGTATCCTCGTATCGACGTATCGTCGTATCGACGTATCGTCGTATCCCCGTATCGACGTATCGACGTATCGGCGTATCGACGTATCAGCGTATCGACGTATCGTTGTATCGACGTATCGTCGTATCGACGTATCGACGTATCGTCGTATTGACGTATCGTTGTATCGACGTATCGTTGTATCGTCGTATCGACGTATCGGCATTTCGACGTATCGGCGTATCTACGTATCGTTGTATCGACGTATCCCCGTATCGACGTATCGTCGTATCGACGTATCGTTGTATCGACGTATCCCCGTATCGACATATCGACGTATCGACGTATCGGCGTATCGACGTATCCCCGTATCGACGTATCGACGTATCGACGTATCGGCGTATTGACGTATCGTTGTATCGACGTATCCCCGTATCGACGTATCGTCGTATCGTCGTATCGACGTATCGGCGTATCGACGTATCGTTGTATCGACGTATCGTTGTATCGACGTATCGTCGTATCCTCGTATCGTCGTATCGACGTATCGACGTGTCGGAGTATCGACGTATCGTTGTATCGACGTATCCCCGTATCGACGTATTGACGTATCGGCGTATTGATGTATCGTTGTATCGACGTATCCCCGTATCGACGTATCGTCGTATCGACGTATCGACGTATCGGCGTATCGACGTATCGGCGTATCGACGTATCGGCGTATCGACGTATCGGCGTATTGACGTATCGTTGTATCCCCGTATCGACGTATCGTCGTATCGACGTATCGTTGTATCGACGTATCCCCGTATCGACGTATTGACGTATCGACGTATCGTTGTATCGACGTATCCCCGTATCGATGTATCGACGTATCGGCGTATTGACGTATCGTTGTATCGACGTATCCCCGTATCGACGTATCGTCGTATCGACGTATCGGCGTATCGGCGTATCGACGTATCGTTGTATCGACGTATCGTCGTATCGACGTATCGTTGTATCGACGTATCCCCGTATCGACATATCGACGTATCGACGTATCGGCGTATCGACGTATCCCCGTATCCCCGTATCGACGTATCGACGTATCGTCGTATCGACGTATCGGCGTATCGACGTATCGGCGTATCGACGTATCGTTGTATCGACGTATCGTCGTATCGACGTATCGACGTATCGGCGTATCGACGTATCGTTGTATCGACGTATCGTTGTATCGACGTATCGTCGTATCGACGTATCGGCGTATCGACGTATCGGCGTATCGATGTATCGTTGTATCGACGTATCCCCGTATCGACGTATCGTTGTATCGACGTATCCCCGTATCGAAGTATCGACGTATCGTTGCATCGACGTATCCCCGTATCGACGTATCGACGTATCGGTGTATTGACGTATCGTTGTATCGACGTATCCCCGTATCGACGTATCGTCGTATCGACGTATCGGCGTATCGACGTATCGGCGTATCGACGTATCGTTGTATCGACGTATCGTTGTATCGACGTATCGTCGTATCGACGTATCGTTGTATCATCATCGTTATCATTATCTTTGCAAGTATGACTTTCGAAAAATAAAATTTTGAAATATAAAAATTAGATGCAAACACAATTACGCAAAAAAATGCCATTGCGAACAAACCGTTTTGTCAACTGGGTTGAATTTTATACATCGTAGATGCATTATACTTACATATTATTGAAAACTAGCACGTGCACGGGTTAATGACCGCGGATCCACACCGCTCGTGGGAGCTAAGAAATAGCGCTCGCGGCCGGTGACGGCCGGTCGCGCAAACAGTTGAGGTGCGGGGATGCGGGGGCAAAATCACTAATTTGTCCAGGTTTATACGCAGCCTTACACATATAAACCTTTCTTAAAACCGCATCAAAATCCGTTGCGGAGTTTTAAAGATCTAAGCATACATAGGGACAGACAGACAGCGGGAAGCGAATTTGTTTTATACTATGTAGTGATTATCGATATTGAGGCCAACAATAATTGTTATTTGTATGTATATTATGAGATTGAGACCAACAATATTTTTTATTTACAGCGAGGCATATACGCTTTTCCAAAGAAAGCGAGGAATTAATAAAATATGGTAAACAAATTCTCAAATTTCCTGGATAAACATCGTATTCGTTTGTGTTTTATTTGTAAATATCAAGATTTAAATTAAAAATTATATACAGGGTGTTAAGATGAAATTGAGGAAACCGAAAACTGGCGATGGTATACTCGACAATACGATCAAATTTCCTTGAAGAAAAATCGAGAAATTGAGAAAAAGAAATCTGTCGTTTCATACATTTTGGTCGGGTAGCTAGGTGACTTTTCTATGGGACCATTGATTTTTTTTGCGATTCGAGTATTGGCCCCATAGTAAAAGTTATTCGTATGGAAGACGTATGCATACTTAAGATCGCGACCTTTCGTCCTACCCTTTATCCCACTACCGATTTATATAGACACGTTCAAGTTTTAAACGTAAGACAGCTATTTATTCTTAACACAATCTTGTATCAACACCACAAAACACCTTATGCAGAAATAAAGAAACGCCGGGTAGATCGCATCTGTACTATCCATCTTCCCAAAACAGAGTTTGCCAAAAGATTCCTTTTTTATCTCGGTCCATTTTTATATAATAAAATTAATTTTCACTTACCCATCCACGGATTACCCCATTTCAAATGCAAAAAAAGTATTCTTTCTTTTCTTCTGTGCAAATCCTACAATGACACTGAAGATTTCATAACTTCACGAAAATAGACACTCACCCTAATTTATAAACTTCTATAAAACATCTCATCATGCTTTTATAATTTCACACTATCTTTCACACACACACACCATCACTCATACTCATCTCACGCAAATTCGCAATACACACACACTCCCTCCCTAGTAGTAAATATACACTGATCCCAAGACCACAGTCGTAGGGCTAGGGATACGCATATCACTAACACATCCTCACACAATAACACACCCTTACAATCACACACGCACACACCCTAACACTCACTCATTTTCGTTTTTGTTTAAATTTATTTTAATTTTCAAGTTACTTCAACTTTATAATCTAACTGCTCCCAACACAAGGAGAAGGGCGCTGTTACTCCTTACTTACAGACCTAAAAACCTAGCTAGGAAACAGCAACACCTTTGTTATGGTACCACATTGTTATAGACTAAGCATAAATATGTACATATCCTTCATCTTGTACCCTCTTACGATAAATAAATGAATTTGAATTTGAATTTGAATACTATCGCCAGTTTCTGGCTTACGCAACTTCATCTTAAAACCCAGTATATCTCATATTTCACTATTTGATCTTAATATTTTGGCCATTCTATATTGTAATACTTGCATTTTTCAGTATCAATTAAAATCGCAAAGGTTGGCCTTAACTATAATCTGAATATAATTTTATTTGAGTTACAACTTAATGATGTAGATTCAGCGTATAACGATGGAAACTTAAATAGAACTTCCAAATGATTAAATTTCAAAATCGTTCTTAACGCTTATTATACTTAATTTTACGTATCCGAATAAAACATATTTTAAATAGTAAGTATCAATCAAAATATAATTCCACATAATATAAGGTGACATTAATGTATGCAGCCAAATTCATATTGCAGGCTTGGTAAGTGATCAGTATGACGGATCGATAATACTTTTTGCTAATTTTGTAACAAAAAATTTTGGCCAGTGACCTCCCGTAGTTATTGACTCGGACCTAATATTGCGTTTGCAAGGAACACAAAATGAATTATGAATTTCACAAAGACTCATTGAACCTTCATTCTGAGCACTTACCAAGTCGTCAGTATGAATAAGTAACCTTGTAGTTAGATCTATTTAGTAGACCGATCGGGCATTGTCTATGAAATTATACATGATAATATAGTTTGGAATAAAATTATTATTTCTATAGATAAGGGATGATTAGTAAGATATATTATAAAGAAAAAAATATATTAGTGAAGAAATAAAAACAAAATTAAAAAAAAGTGGTTAGAATGGCAAAAAGTAACCGTAACGGTCGATCTAGGCGAAATCAGGGTGTTTACAGTCATGAAAATAAAGTGGGACTTTATTGATATCAAAATAAATCATGGGGGACCAGCATTGAAATTTGAACATGAATATGCGATACGACTCGATAAGTATGCCTAGATAAACATGGTTGGCCGCGCCCCGATTCAGTCGTTCAGTCTGTCGACTGATTTAAGGGTCACATTCGTTGGTTATTTCTACGTCACCAAGTATCAGTATGCAACCAACGTACGTATATTATAGTGACCTTGTTGTTTTTATATTATTTTTTTTACAAAAGTAACAACTAACAATGTAGGTAACGAAACTCTATAGAACGTAAGTCAGTTACTGACGCTGACTTACGTTCTATAGTGTTTCGTCTGAAAGTTATTGAAAATAAACTTAAAAAACTAGATCTTTGTTAGTCTGTCACCCCCTATCTGATTGGTAAAATGTGCTGAATCAATCAATCAAGACATACTGCCAGAGCTTATACACGGGGAATCTGTGGGTCAAGTATACCAAAAGAGCGCTGGACACACTGCGCGTCCAATATTATAATGTATTTAGGATGCTGATGGGTCTGCCCCGCTTATGTAGTGCGTCAGGGATGTTCACGGAGTACCAAACAGATGGCTTTACTACTATAATCCGTAAAAAGACCATATCCTTGATCCGCAGGACACGGGACAGTCCCAACAGCATCCTAGAAACCATAGCCGACAGATTTACGTCGCCACTATGGAGGTGTTTTGTGCGGAGAGTGATCGTGGAGACCTCCTCAACTCCTTGATCACTCCTGGTACGGAGCACATATGTCTGTCTATATAATTTAATTGAATTTTCTCTCTTTGCTACTAACCAATTATTAATAAGTTAGTAAGATTGCTATGGATCGAAGTTGTCCGAAATAAAAGATTTTTATTTTATTTTATTTATTTTACTTTTTCAAAGTTAACTTTGTGAAGGAATCGTTCCGTTGATTTGTAGGCCTTATTACTCCAGTTCACAACAAGGAGTCTAAGAATGACGTCACACACTACAGGCCAATGTCGAAATTATGTATTTTTGCCAAGATCCTTGAAAGCATAGTTCAAGAGCAAACTGTTAGTTCCTTAAAACACTTTTCAACCCTTCCCAACACGCGTTTTTGGGGGGCTAGTCTACTATATCGAATCCTACCATATTCAATGATTTAATATCTGAGTTTATGGATAAAAGCGGTCAAGCTGACTTTATTTTCACAGACTATAGTAAAGTTTGACAGGATTGATCACATTTTACTGTTACAAAAGTTAAACCTCCTCTTTTTTTGAAGTCGGTTGATAAGGAACTTAACTTAATTGTTCCAATAAACCAATTAAACCACTGCACAAAGGAAAAACTTCAATTCGTCAACTGAAACGTAAGGTTGTTTTAGAATTAGAAGGTCCAACATTTACCACGAAGGTTGTACGAAGTGACCTGCCATTCATTAGCGAAGGTAGCACTCGGTAACGGAAACTAGTGGCTAATGTGTTACGACTTACGAGTAACGGGAGGGTCGCTGACCTTGTCGAAGATTAATGGGCGGCTGTATTTACTATTTAGCCCATCATTCCAAGCCCTATCGCTAGGTGTGTTGAAATGAGCATACTTTGTATACTGTTGCGTACAGTTAATTTGTTATATTGCGACTTTTTAGCTGCAGCTGGACATTTTCAGACAATGGTATCCCATACTACACAAAAAATTGCTTCTGAAAAAATGTATACGATAAACCGATTTTTATTTTGTTTGAAAGAGGTCTTAATCGGGAGTATTCTTAGCTATTAGATTTTGCCAGCGGCTTCACCCGCGTTTATTTAGTTTTTGTGTAGTCCTATCGAAACTATTACAAGAGTGAAAGAATTTTCAAAATCAGTTCAGTAGTTATTAATGACTATGTGCTCAGGGAACTGCTCTCCCTAGGGTATAAACAATAGCCTGATTTAAGTGTGTCGGCGGTTCTTAAAGTTTTAATTTAAACGTAAAGCCACAGAACTGCAGTTCTGTGCGTAAAGCAAACTCATATCGTAAAATCCTGATTATGAACGTTTCATATTTAGATGTGTTGAACTATAAGAGTTTTCAGCGACCATTAATGTGTTTGACTTGAGGTAGTTACTAAACAAGGATGTTATGTGGAAGCTGGATTATTATGATATAGTTATCGTACTATTGTTAGTCTTACAACATAAATTACGATATAAATCGTCATTAATGCAAAATATTTTTTTTACGAACTTCTCTTATACATAAAAACATTATATTAAAGTACACTGCATCTACCTATAGTATGATGGTTGACAAAGTAGCGTATGAAACTACATATGTCTAGGTATTAAAACACTCAAGTTTACTATTTAAAACGCGCCTGCGGCTCGTTTATTCAACTCTCACTCGTGTTTTAATAACCTCTTTATGTGTCAGTTTCATAAATTACTATTACCACATTGTGTAGACAAGTAAATGCTATTTTGGTTAAAGCGAATCAAAAGTAATGATGGTGTGTATCGATGGATGGACGGACAGACAACAAAGATTCACCATAATTGCTCTTTAATTTTATTTTATTATTTGGGTGCGGAACCCTTAAAAAGGTTCGTGAATGAAACTTTACTGTGTACTTTATACGTTTTAACTAACTGTGAAAAAATTTGGGACAAAATCTTTTAAAATTTTAATTTCCTTGATTAACTATAATTTATTTTATTTTATTTTTGGGCAGAAAACAGGTTAAAATCCGAGGCATGAGTTAAATAGTTTAATAGTCAGGTGGCTAAAAGCTTTCTTTTAAGATGACTGTTATCGGACGAGACGGATGAGCACAAACATTTGTATAAAGGTAATATTAGGAGCCCTATGGAAAAAAAAATCCCTTCGCAACTATTTTCATTTCTTATTTTTTTATAAGGCTGCTATTAAAAATTAAATAATTTACTGTTCATTTTCAATTACAGCTTAAGGAAAACCAAAACAGAAAAAATATAATAACGAGAAAATATACATTTTTATATTTAAGAGGGCTCGTAGGCTAACATTTATCAGTACATCCTAAGGTACATTTATACCAAATTTCGAGCTTCTATCCGCTCAGTAACGAAAATTTTACGAAGCTTATTTTATTACTTATTATTTTACTATTATTTTACTAAGAATTTTACGGACTGAAAGTAATGATGTAAGATCTACACTTCTCTCAAAAATGCACAAAGACAGCATACTAATACAACTGAGATTAAACAATATTTCATGATTTGATGAAATATGAGATTTGTAACTAATAATGATTAATGTAGCACTAAGATACTTTTTAAGACCTTGTTACCAATATTACCTAGGAAATTGGTGATATTTTCTTACAGATTGATGAATCCATAATTCCTATAATTAAATAGCTATTTCCATTATTAGTTTTTTGTTTGAAAGTTGATTTCAATTCAAAATTCAAATTCAAAATTCAAATTCAAGGTTTTACATCTACGTATTAATTTTCGTTTTTATTTTCAGTTTGATAACTAAAATGAAATCTTCATAAACTGTTCGTCCTTAATGCCATCCATTTTCATGATAAGATTCGTGAAAATTTTTACAGCTGACACTTTTCAAAAATTAAATAAATGTTGCTGTTACCTTAATTTTGTATCATTCATAAACAAAAGAAATCATAATATTTAGATTTTACATTTCTAAAAAAAAGCAAAAATGTTAGTACTGAAAATTGAGTTTACAAAACGCCAATTTCATATGCAAGAACCTATGGGACCGTCTGTAATAAAGATTAATTTATTATAACAAAATTTTAATGTTATGTTATAGCTGACGCCTGTTTTACACAATTAATGAAATTATTTGAAATATTCAACCCAAAAGCTCGGTAACTCGACCCAGCTATTACATGTTCACTTTTTAATCAACTCAAGAAATATAAAAGGCCTTACTCAAGAAATATAAAGGCTTTACCCAAAGCTCTTACCGCTCAAACAATAAGATTGAAAATGCATTGAGATATGACACTTGATTCAATGTAGGTGCCTGCATCCCCAGTCCGTTACTGACACTATCTAAGTCCAATATCGCAGTTATTTTCACTCCAAATGAAAACGATTTAATTTCTACAAGCTTTTGGAGTTCCATCGTGGGATCGTTTCATTTGGTTTATATGGTTGCGCTCTTTCTGTAAATTGTTTAGGTTTTGTTATGAAAATAAAATAATCTTCTTATAATTAATCTATATAAAGATGTTGTTAAAAATAATTACTCAATTGTCATTAAAACACGAGTGAAGTTTAAATAACGAGCCGTAGGCCGAACCTCTATCTAAGCCGTAAATGTATTGTTTTGTCAGAGACCACTAAGGGCCTATGGTCTGTGGTTTTGTACGTATTAGATAATTATAAAAAAAGCTCATTGGTATTCGATATTAAAACCTCAGTCATGACTGTATGGGCTAAGTTCCCGTTACCTTAACAGAATTTTCTTTTAAATGCATTATTTTCTTGAGAAATCAATACTTCAATTAAATATTTTTTTCAGTATTTAAAAAAATATGTCATTATGCACTACTTTTGAGTTCATAATAAGGATTTTACGATTTATCTAATTGTAGATAAAAAATATTTTATGGTTATAAACGCTTGAATCTTTTTTTATGTCACTACGCCAACTGAGGCTTTATGTTATTAAGTTCAAAATCATTTCGTTATAACAAGAAGTGGTAAAAAATTACCATAATTTAATATCAGATTACTAGAACTAAGTTTTTCATCTTCCTTCATAGATCTCTTAACAAGGTTCCAATAAAAAAGTACACTCATTTAAATGAAAAAATATGAACGCAGAACCAATCATTTTCTGATCACAAAACACGCTTTACTATATTTTTGTTACATTTTTTCGTTCGACAAACTTCTAATTAAAACGCTGCGGCGACGACGACGCCCTCTCCAAGGGATATCAAACAGATCTCAAGTGAAAAACTCCGTTTGTGTTAGACCTTTATATCATTGTATTTAAGGACGAATTTACTTTGAATACAAGAGGTTTCGGTATTTGTAAATGGACTTTTACATTATTGTTGTTTGTATTCACTTTTTGTAATTACTACATAATACACCTATTTAAGCCGGCAAGGAATTAGGAGTTTGTTGTTGTGATGTAATGAATAATTTATTACTTTTAAAAGGAGATTTTTTATTGTTTGAAGATGTTTTATTTGTTAATTATGAAAAGTTTTCTTTGATGGGAGATTCATTAGTGAAAAAAAAAATATAATTTTAGCAATCTTACAGTTACGTTTTTATATGACATTTTTCAACAGATGGCCAGACAGACACCCTTACTATATATTTTTTTTGATGGACAATCAAAGCACACTCATATTTTATATGTCATGTCGTTCTTTTCTTTTGTTTGGGATCTATTTTCAATTGTTATACAACGTAAAATTGCACATATCCAATTTTAGCTAAATAGTGTTTAGATTTTGCAGCCAGTTTGAATTGAGTTGAATAAATTCCACCTTATATTAATAATATCTAACTAACAGACGAGGCACAACGGACCCCATACATACTAAATAACAGACGAGGCACAACGGACCCCATACATACTAACTAACAGACGAGGCACAACGGACCCCATACATACTAACTAACAGACGAGGCACAACGGACCCCATACATACTAACTAACAGACGAGGCACAACGGACCCCATACATACTAACTAACAGACGAGGCACAACGGACCCCATACATACTAACTAACAGACGAGGTAAAACGGACCCCATACATACTAACTAACAGACGAGGCACAACGGACCCCATACATACTAACTAACAGACGAGGTAAAACGGACCCCATACATACTAACTAACAGACGAGGTAAAACGGACCCCATACATACTAACTAACAGACGAGGCACAACGGACCCCATACATACTAACTAACAGACGAGGCACAACGGACCCCATACATACTAACTAACAGACGAGGTAAAACGGACCCCATACATACTAACTAACAGACGAGGTAAAACGGACCCCATACATACTAATTAACAGACGAGGCACAACGGACCCCATACATACTAACTAACAGACGAGGCACAACGGACCCCATACATACTAACTAACAGACGAGGTAAAACGGACCCCATTCATACTACCAAAATAGGTTTTACAGATAAACAAGATCAAATCTAGATTTGGTGAATCGTGCATTAGAGGAATTTGTTATTCAAGTAATCGTTTTTCGGTAGCCCGATATCAACTCGCTCGTCATGGTTTAAGGTGACATAGATCATACACATGACATAGATCTCATCAGCATATAATTATTATATATATTATGATATTTATTTATTTATATTTATATATATATATATATATATATATTTATTATTTATTTATATTTATATATATATGATATTTATTTATTGATATTTATTTATAAATAATTGAATATTTAATGATTTTGCAAGTTGAACCTAGGATTCAAAGTAAAAAAATATATGTATTCGCCACGGAAAATAATACTTGTTGAGCAAGTGATATAAAAAGTGCTGTTTTGATGTCTGTGAAACACAATGAATCAAAATGTGATGTGTATGTGTGCGGTTTCTGTGCAAACATGGGGCGTTTACTTAAGAAAATTGAAGAAAAATACGTAGAAGTAAAAATCATTTTATCATAATTATTTTAATATATGTATAACACAGTGCCTAAAATATGACCTAACATAACGAAATACATGGATTTATAAATCCAGACGGATTGCAATTTCTCCCTTTGTCCTGTTTTTGACCTTCTGGGATTTCGCAAATCGTTGTCACGGACATCCCTAATCTTGGGGTACACTAACTCATATTAAGGCTTTTAGATTAAATCTTAAACTGCCATTAAGATCATTGCAAACTGACCACCAGAGAGCGAAAAGCGTTTGAGATGTGCTGATAGCGAAAAATTAATAGAATAATTTATGAAAGAGTCCTAAGTTAAAAGTATATTAAAACATGAAAAACTATTTGGAAAAATATAAAGTGCAGCCCCTGCGCACGTGCGTAACAAAATATAAAGTGCAGCCCCTGTGCACTTGCGTAGCAAAATATAAAGTGCAACCCCTGCGCACTTGCGTAACAAAATATAAAGTGCAGCCCCTGTGCACTTGCGTAGCAAAATATAAAGTGCAACCCCTGCGCACTTGCGTAACAAAATATAAAGTGCAGCCCCTGTGCACTTGCGTAGCAAAATATAAAATGCAACCCCTGCGCACTTGCGTAACAAAATATAAAGTGCAGCCCCTGTGCACTTGCGTAGCAAAATATAAAGTGCAACCTCTGCGCATTTCCGTAACAAAATATAAAGTGCAGCCCCTGTGCACTTGCGTTACAAAATATAAAGTGCAGCCCCTGTGCACTTGCGTAGCAAAATATAAAGTGCAACCCCTGCGCACTTGCGTAACAAAATATAAAGTGCAACCCCTGCGCACTTGCGTAACAAAATATGAAGTGCAGCCCCTGTGCACTTGCGTAGCAAAATATAAAGTGCAACCCCTGCGCACTTGCGTAACAAAATATAAAGTGCAGCCCCTGTGCACTTGCGTAACAAAATATAAAGTGCAGCCCCTGTGCACTTGCGTAGCAAAATATAAAGTGCAACCCCTGCGCACTTGCGTAACAAAATATAAAGTGCAGCCCCTGTGCACTTGCGTAGCAAAATATAAAGTGCAACACCTGCGCACTTGCGTAACAAAATATAAAGTGCAGCCCCTGTGCACTTGCGTAGCAAAATATAAAGTGCAACTCCTGCGCACTTGCGTAACAAAATATAAAGTGCAGCCCCTGTGCACTTGCGTAGCAAAATATAAAGTGCAACCCCTGCGCACTTGCGTAACAAAATATAAAGTGCAGCCCCTGTGCACTTGCGTAGCAAAATATAAAATGCAACCCCTGCGCACTTGCGTAACAAAATATAAAGTGCAGCCCCTGTGCACTTGCGTAGCAAAATATAAAGTGCAACCCCTGCGCACTTGCGTAACAAAATATAAAGTGCAACCCCTGCGCACTTGCGTAACAAAATATGAAGTGCAGCCCCTGTGCACTTGCGTAGCAAAATATAAAGTGCAACCCCTGCGCACTTGCGTAACAAAATATAAAGTGCAGCCCCTGTGCACTTGCGTTACGAAATATAAAGTGCAAAAATTTCGCTTTGCCTTTCTACGTTAAAAATTATAATAATAAAGCAATCTTTTGTTAAGAAAACTATACATACTTTTTTACTAACTAGAGGATTTCGTAAAAAAATCATGTTACTTTATGAACTGTTGTTAAGTTCATAATCCGGATTTTACGATATGACTGAAGATAACCTATATTAGGGGTACGTTTAGCTTTTATCCGTGTTATAATAACAAAGTTATCCCACGGTTGCCGGGATGAGTGATGTGGCTGCTGGCGTCAGCTGTGGGAAACTTATCGGAAAAATAACAAAGTTCACGAGAACTTTGTAAAGCATAAACCGAGTTGTTTATCACCCAACACTTGAAGGGCTTACAATATGTATAATGGGTGTAATAATTACGTGCTCGGAAAATACTGATTAAGGTTAAACGTCAGTAGCTGAGCGCAAAGTGCATTACTTAACTTTGTTTTTGTTGTTCAGAAATTTTAAATTGAAAGCTGATCTGTGCCATTTTTCGCCAAAAGTTCAGTATAAGTGAGGTTTATAAAGCATGAGTTTGAAATTGTGCTCACAATTAGTCATGATCTTCTCAAAAATAACTTAAAATGCTGTTTTAACTTTGTTTGGACCAGATTATGACTAATTGTGCATTCAATTTCAAACTCTTGCTTTACAAATGTCACTAACACTAATGATGTTAACTGCCACGTACCAAAATGTTTTTCAAATTTTAACATTTAGACAAGAAATAGAAAGTTAAGTTATGCACTTTGTGCTAAGCGACTGACGTTTTAAGGAGCTTACTATGGCCAAACGAATACTTTCTTAAGTCTACTTGTCGTTTGTCCATAAAAGTGAAAGCCAAAAATATTGAAAAAATGTATTGTGAAGTATCAACTAAGACAATAAGTATATTATGCAACATTTTTCTTTTTCACACCACCAAAACTTCTACTTCAAAACTTCAAGTGTGACGCCCATTCGGCTTAACAATGTACCCCTGGAAAGGGTAAAAAAGTTTAAATACCTTGAGCATACACTTGCAACCGGTCTCAGGGACGATGAGGATATTGAGAGGGAGTGGAGAGCCTTGTCAGTCAGAGCAAATATGATTGCCCGCAGGTTTGCACGTTGCTCGACGGATGTGAAAAAAACACTATTCCGAGCCTACTGTGCATCTTTTTATACGTGCAACCTGTGGGTGAGTTACACTCTTCAGACGTACGGGGCTCTCCGTGTCCAATATAATAACGCGCTGAGGGCGATGCTGGGGCTGCCGCGGCACTGTAGTGCTTCGGGCATGTTTGCGGAGGTGCGCATCGACTGCTTTTACACAGTGATGCGCAAGAGATGCGCGTCCCTGGTGCGCAGGGTGCGCGCCAGCCCCAACATCGTCCTGGCGATGATAGCTGGCAGGGTAGATTGCCCTTTTTTATTGCATTGCGGTGGCTTTCACGTCAACAAATAAACATAAATTTATTATAAATTGTTACTAACACAGTAGTATTAATTTTATTACTAACTCAGTACTTTTATGTTTACTAACAACTATGAGTCATGTTGCTCGAAATAAATGTTTTAAATAAAAATAAATAATAATAAAAGCCATTCCACACGGAAATAATAGGTAATGATTATTTAAATGAGTTCTTTTTTAGGGTTTCGTACCCAAAGGGTAACCAACGGGACCCTATTACTAAGACTCCGCTGTCCGTCTGTCTGTCCAGACAGACGCCTGTCCGACGCACCGCAGCGTTGCTTGCGTGGATCCCGTTTCTCTCGATCCCGTGGATATTACCTAAAATACCTTTCTGGCGAATGTCTAAGCTAAACAAAAAACCTACAATCAAAATGTCATGTTCCTAGTGTTGAATTAAATAATCAAATATCTCAAATACAGTTTATTTGTTACAGAACATAAAGGTTTCGCTATATAATCACATAATTTTACATTTTCGCTATAATTTTAAACGATCACATCAACCACTCAGGGTTAGCAATGGCCGCACAAATGCCCGAAAAGAAAAATTAATGCCTCCTTCCCAGTTCTGGCGCCATTCGATACTCTCAAAAATAAAGGCGCGCACCGCTCACTTCCGTTTAGATTTATAACTACTTAAACTAGCGCCGGATGTGGAAATGAAATCTTACAGAATAAATAAAATTAATCTAACAAACGGAAACGGATTTGAACTCACAAAATATAGATTTTATAATTTGAAAAATGGAAACGGAAATTATACAATTGAGAGAATAAATATTCTAACTATTTGACAAGCGGAAACGGAAATAATTTAATAAACAAATTGAAACAGTACTTACATTTGTTTATAGCCACCAATCAAATAGGCATCATAATTACAGTTTCACATCGAAACACAAGAGAAATATGAAATAACTGTAACAGCTCGACCATCCTGCTATAGGTACGACCTCGTCCCTCAAATTAATTTATAAACATATTTTCTTTAATCAACAATATTATCAATGAACATTGACTAAATAAGTAATATTACCCTAAATGCATGCATAACATGAACTGTTAACTTAAAATTAGAAATTTGTTACATATAAATAAACTCAACCGTGTTACAAAGCTTAGTATTTTAGAACGTTGTTGTATATAAATACATTTTGTACATTACACATAGCATTTTGGTTAATTTATTTACAAATTTTAACGAAAATATGAACTATTATTAAATGATAATCAATGATTGGTTACAAGATTTTATATAAATGTAACTTAAACTAATTATAGTTCTCATAAAATTACAGTTATTATAAAATAAACTGGGACCCTGTAATGTAATTCTATTTTTCTCGTCTATCACCAGTGTCTAAAGCTTGTTCTAATTCGCTATTATCACTACTATCTGTTTCGTCTGAACTACTATCAAAGTTTGAGGAAAAACTCACCCAAGGTTGAATTTTATCTCCTGCTACTACAGCTTCATATCGACGGTTATTTTTACGGGACATCGGGGTGTCTTCTACGATAAACCTATCATTTGGTAATATTTTTATAATACGATACGGGCCTTGAAATTTGGGTACCAACTTCTTGGACTTCCCATCATTACTATTAATTTCTCTTTGTAATCGTACTAGATCACCTACTAAATATTCTATCTTTGCCTTTCTTTTCCTATCAAATCTTTCTTTATCTTTGTTTTGTTTTTTTCTAATAACATCACCTGTTTTTTGTCTAAGTTCCGTTATTTCTTCCTGAGAAACAAAATTCGTAGTATCGTTAATCACGTCATTTAAAATTGCCTCGGTAGTGTTGCTTAATTTGTATCCAAACAACAGTTCCGCGGGAGTTTTGGTAGTAGTACTATTTACTGTTGTGTTGATACCTATTTGGATGTCAGGTATATATTCATCCCAAGTTTTGTCGTCTTTTCCGTGAGTTTTAGTAGAAAGAGCGTCTAAAATTGTACGGTTGAATCTTTTAACCTGCCCGTTGGCTCTAGGCGTCGCGACGGCGTTTAAAATATGCTTAATACCCGTACTTTTAATATAGTTTTTGAATGCATGGCACGTAAAGCAAGAGCCACGATCAGTGATTAAACGTGTCGGGGTACCAAAGTAACTTATATGTTCCCTAAAAACGCGGATGGTAGTCGACGCTTTAGTATTACGTACGGGTGTTATATTGATAAATTTCGTGAAGCCGCAAATAATTACCAATAAATATGAATTACCACGTTTACTCTTCACGAATGGGCCAAGGTGGTCTGCATGAATTGTGTGGAACGGTATCTCGATTTTGGGGATAGGATGTAACTCACCAGATTTTGCACCACCTTGAGCTTTGTGATGAGCACATTCTAAACACGCCGCTACATATTTTTTCACGAACCGTCGCATTTTGGGAAACCAGAATGATTCTTTAATTCGGTGATGCGTTTTTTCAAATGAAAAGTGACCTACATCGTCATGATTCATTTTAAGAATTTGCCACCTTACCCCTTTTGGCACTAGCCAACGAATATTATCGCCAACTTTGCGATAAACTCTCCCATTTTTTAAGCAATAATTGTTATGTATTTCAATCATTTTTTTAGAAGTTGGATCAGAAAGGATCTCTTTTATTATTTTTACTTCGTTATCAGCCATTTGGACGGTGCTAAGCCAGTTGTCAGTTTCAACCAAAAGTACATCAATAACGTGAGTCTCTGATGATGGATCACCAACTGGATTTCTACTCAGCGCGTCTACGTGTGCCATTCGTGCTCCTGGCCTGTACTCTATGACACAATCATATTCCTGCAACTGTATCCACCAACGAGCTATCCGACCAACCAAATCACGCTTAGTCATGGTTGTGCTGATTGCGTTACAGTCACTGCAGATTTTAAATGGTTTCCCAATTAGGTAAACCCGAAATCTCTGCAAAGATGCTACCACTGCAAGAGTTTCTAACTCCATAGAATGGTATTTTTGTTCTTCAGTTGTGGTTTTGCGGCTGTAAAATGAAACGGGTTGCAGCCTTCCTTCATTGTCTTTCTGAAGTAAGATGCCGGCGATTCCAAGCTTTGAAGCGTCAGTATGAAGTTCAGTTTCAGCATGCGGGTCAAAGAGAGCGAGTACGGGACGTTTTGTAAGGGATAATTTAAGAGTTTGAAAAGCCTCTTCCTGTAAATCTGTCCATTTCCAGTCATAATTTTTTTTTAATAAGTCTGTTAAAGGAGCAGCAATAATACTGAAATCTCTCACAAATCTTCTGAAGAAACTTGCAAGACCAATGAATTGCCGAACTTCATGCTGATTCTTCGGAGTGGGAAATTTGGATATTGCTTCTGTTTTTCGGCTTCCCGGTCGCAGGCCATCTTTACCGACTTCAAAACCCAAAAAGTCAATGTTGTCATAAAAGAAATGACACTTCGATAATTTTAAGGTTAAGCCCCCTGATTTTAATAGATTCAATACTTCCCTTAATCGTGACATCCCTTCATCAAAATTATGCGCTGGGATTAGTATATCATCCATATACACCAGAGCATATTTAACCTTGGCATCAGCAAGAATTTTGTTAATGCTGCGTTGAAAAACTGACGGCGCGTTTACCAGACCAAAAGGGATCCGGAGGTACTCATATTGCCCGTCTGGTGTAACGAAAGCGGTTTTATGTATAGATCCCTCTGCAATTGGTAGCTGGTAATAGCCGGATGCCAGATCTAAAGTAACGAATAACTTATGACCTGACAAAAGGTCCAATTGATCCTCAACTCGAGGTAAAGGATAATGATCCTTTAAAGTTTTTTTATTTAGCGCCCTATAATCCACACACAGACGTTTTTCTCCCGTTTTTTTTTTTACTAGAACTATTGGGCTAGCATAAGGCGATGATGATTCGCGCACTATATGAGCATCCATCATTTCCTGCACCATATCTCGTACCAAGGCTCTTTCAGCATATGCCATTCTATAGGGACGGTAAACGACTGGTTCTGAATCAACCAAGTTTATCTCCATCTCTGTTACGCTGGTAAACCCTAAATCTTGAAGAGACTTTGAAAAACGATCGCTATGTTCTGTTAGTAACTTTTGCACCTTATCCTTTTGTTCGGTTGTAAGTGTTTTTCCAAAGTTAATGGACTCTTCAAAATTTGCTTCCGTTAACTCGAGGCTACAAACACTTTTTGTATTTTGGATCGGTATAGCACGCGTTACAAGAGTGCCTTTAGAGAAGCAAATTTCTTTCGGGGACAGATTTTGGACCAAAACGTTACCCGTGCCTTTTTTAATTTCATACTCCCCGGGTAATAAGTAGTACCGATCTCCAACATTTTCTCTTACAGAACCATGTACGTAAATGCGACCTGAATATGACGTACCGGAATTAACCGTCATCGATTTCATTTCATACGAGGGTATTTTGGTGTCATTACATACTGTTACAAATAATTTGTCACTATGCACAATAGTTTCGAATATTAGTTGTGTTGGTGTTTTTATGATTACAATTGTAGGGTGCTCGGTGAAGTTGTGTCCCAGTAATATTGAACATTTTATAATATCATCATGAACTACGTACAAATCGGTCAACAAAGAAACACCCTGCACTTCAATCGTCGTTTGCACACGACCTAGCGGTTGTACCAAATTGTTACCAAAGCCTTTCAGTGACGGTAAGTTATTCGGATGCAACGGTACACCTAAAGATAACGCGTCGGTTTCCCGAATAATTGAACACTCGCTGCCAAGATCTACATAGCACGAATAAGACTTGCCGTTCACTTTCACTGTGACTGTATATTTATCTTTTGAAGTTACATCACCTATCGACTTAAATATCTCGTTGGTTAGATCATCGTTTATTATTTTATTGTTATCTTTGGATGTTGACTCTAGTATTTGCTTATTCGCATCCAAATCATCAATTACGTTAGTCTGTGTAATTTTGAGAACTTGTTTTTCAGTTCTTTCGACACTGCGTGTGTTGGTTGTATTTGCTGGGATAGTGGGTCTGTTGGTAGAGTTTGTCGGGACAGTAGGTCTGTTGGTCATGTTTGTTGAACGTTCTGGTGGTAAAAAACGACATGATGTAGTTTTGTGACCTAATTTGTGACAAATGGTGCATTTTTCGATCGGCTTAGGGCAGGTAAAACTGGCATGTCCACTTTGTCCGCAATTAAAGCATGTAAATGGCTTGGAAGTAGAATTATTTGGATTTGATCTCTCTGTTTGCGTAAACCTTCTATTGTTTCTATTTTTATTTAATAGGATGTCCCTTGGTTGCTCAACTTTAACGGTTATCAGATATTTGAGTAACTCTTCGGGAGACTGGTACTGTGCTGCTTCCGCTCCTAATCTTAGTGCTCGATCGTCTATGCCATGTAAAATACAATCTACAGCTTTTCTACTAGTTATTTCACAGCGGTTCAGTAAATTTAGTTTTGCGTACAAATATGGTTGTAACGGTTCTCCGTAACGCACTCTCAACGCCAGCATTTCAGACAAAACATCCGCGTAATTTTCCTTGCAAGGAAATGTCAATATCAATTTATTTTTCCACTCGGTCCATGAATATAACATAGTAGGTAAATTTTGGTACCATACTTTAGCTACTCCGGTTAACTTAGGTAAAGCATAATGTATTATCTCACGCTCATCCCAACCATAAATGTTTGCGCATTCTTCAACCTTTGTTAACCAGTTTAGCACCGTTTGACCTTTAGACATTGGATCGAACTCGGGTATTATGTTATTCATCGAAGACAAATTGTGATTCCCAGATTTTTTTATATCCTTAATAGCATTTATAAATTGGGTGACAAAACTGTTGTTACCACTATCATTATCAGGGTTTAAATTGAAATTAGCACTACGCTTTCTTTCCCGTGAGGATGATGATGAGTCCCTGCGATTATAACGGCAGTTTTGTCTAAACGATATTGGAGAACGGCTCCTTAGTCTCATAGTGCGATTTCGTAAACCTTTCACGGACTCGGCGTCATAATCCCGTTGATTTCTGTTTAAATCACGCTCTTTAATATTATCCGTGCGTTGCTCTCGCTCTACGCACGAAGGGTACCTGTTTTGGGATCCAATGCTAGTCAATTGACGTTGCTCACGCTCTCCGCCTATACAACTAGCATTGAACATTGAACGTTGAACGGAAGCCGGTAGGCGTTGCTCGTGCTCTCCACCTACACGACTAGCATTCAACCTTCGTGTTTCCCTTGGAATTTGCTCTCGCTCAAATTTTTCGTTATTCCATTGATGTCGCTCTGGTGGATTATTAGTTCGAACTAAATGTTGATTACTGCTTTCGTGACTGCTTCTCAAACGGTGCTCGTATATTTCACTCGAATGGCGATGTTCCGAACGATCGCGTCTCATATCATGGTCGTAAGTATCATTGTTCACACGTGATGAACGCTCGTTAAGATTGTCGTTAATCACGTGTCTACCTTCACATAAGATGATGCTCCTGCTTCTAGATCTCGACACGTGTTCCCTTGGCCCGTAGCTGCAGTCATTGGTTTGCGAATCATCTCGACGAAGATCATCAGTATCGTCGTCTCCACTCATCTCATTGACTGCTTCGTCAATATTTCAGGTGATTCTGAAACTTAAGACCTCGTGATAATACCATCGCTTAAACACCCTTAATGAGAGAAGAGAAGAAAAAGAAAAAAAAAAAAAATCATTCAAAAATAATGAACGTTGCTAAAAATCTTCTAATTACGGGCTATAAAACGTAACGTAATGTGAAAATTCCCCCATATATACGATTGGAAGAGTCAAAAAAAAAAAAATAAAAAAAAAAAAAAAGTTGAAAAATTGTTGAAATATGACTATTTCAGATACTAAAACGATGTTACACTGTGCTACGTATTCAACTGCTCCTATATATTGTAAAAGGTTGAAAGCTATTTTCCACAAGAAAGGGGAAGAAGCAAGGACGCAAAAAATGAGCTTGACTAATGTTATACGAAAACAAGTCACCTTTGCACAAAATGATCTCTCTAATAAAGAAAATAGAAAGAAAGATCAACTACTAAAATAATTTAAAGATGTACTTACGTTTTCTTTGATAACCCTCT
This sequence comes from Ypsolopha sequella, assembly GCA_934047225.1. Classification (NCBI taxonomy): domain Eukaryota; kingdom Metazoa; phylum Arthropoda; class Insecta; order Lepidoptera; family Ypsolophidae; genus Ypsolopha; species Ypsolopha sequella. The sequence goes on along the minus strand of OW203987.1, from coordinate 30,602,275 downwards.
GGGCGTGGTATAACAATTTATTTAAATAAATTGTTGAATCCTTCTTCTGATTGTTGAATTAAATAATCAAATATCTCAAATACAGTTTATTTGTTACAGAACATAAAGGTTTCGCTATATAATCACATAATTTTACATTTTCGCTATAATTTTAAACGATCACATCAACCACTCAGGGTTAGCAATGGCCGCACAAATGCCCGAAAAGAAAAATTAATGCCTCCTTCCCAGTTCTGGCGCCATTCGATACTCTCAAAAATAAAGGCGCGCACCGCTCACTTCCGTTTAGATTTATAACTACTTAAACTAGCGCCGGATGTGGAAATGAAATCTTACAGAATAAATAAAATTAATCTAACAAACGGAAACGGATTTGAACTCACAAAATATAGATTTTATAATTTGAAAAATGGAAACGGAAATTATACAATTGAGAGAATAAATATTCTAACTATTTGACAAGCGGAAACGGAAATAATTTAATAAACAAATTGAAACAGTACTTACATTTGTTTATAGCCACCAATCAAATAGGCATCATAATTACAGTTTCACATCGAAACACAAGAGAAATATGAAATAACTGTAACACTAGGTCCAACCGTTTGCCAATGTGGTTACTAAAAGTTCCAAAGTGTACCGGGTCTTCATTTTGGATAATGATAAATTGATCACTTATAAGCCGAATCAATTCAAAAAAATTACAAGAGAGCAAATTGAGCTGAGCGAACTTTCTCCGATAGTACATAAGCAATATATATTTTTTTACAGAACACTCGCACAGTGTACCCGTTTATAAGTTTTATCGTTCACCCGAACACACAACTACCCTCAGGGTGCCGTGCTGAAGCTACATCATCAATCATCGAGGGAAGATCACAATCGACTGATATTGGACAGGTTTATGCCACTTCGAGCTACTGGTTCATTGGAACTGCTCATTTTGATCATGTTGTCACTTTGATAACTGCTGCAATATTATTTTTTAATAACTTTCTTATTATATATTTTACAAAATTAGGGAGAAAACTGTAAAATTCTTGTTTGAAGCCGTCGACCTGCGAAATGGATGCCACTTTAGAAAAAAAATATCACTCATCAGATTTTTATTCATTCAAAATTTTGGTAATTGCGGCTGCTTTGAAATTTACGCAAACGTTTAAATTTTAGCTATAAAAGTACTTTTTGTATAAAACCTAAAGATGGTTAGATTTTATTAACAAAATATCAATCTCAAAAGATGGAAGTGGAATCCACATACTGCCCTTGGCCCCTGTAGGGATCACGTAAAGGCCAAAACCTTAATTAAAAATCTGCCCAATTTACATCATTTTCGCTAACAAAGCACCCTACAAGCTTGATCCGGACCTTTGTCTTATGATCTGGAATATTTTTACTGTGAAATTTTGCAGTAAACCTACAGCAATTACCATTGAGGGTTTATTGCCCAAATTTGATATTTGATAGTTGACCACGCCCGTTTGAACTTGCGCAATATAGCTATTAAATTAAATCTACCACTAAATACTGGGCTCAGTTGCCGTAAACTTATACGAGAATCTGACCGCCTCTGTAGTCGAGAGAGCACTCCCCTGCTAACCTAGACTATACACGGTGTACGGTGTACATGATGTAAATGGTGTAAATGGTGTCCTTACGGTGTACATTCATTTGTGTTCGGTCTGCGTGCTTCGGAAGGCACGTTAAGGGGCTTAGTATCGCCAAATGGATACTTTCTAAAACCTATTCCTCGTTTATGGCCCAACCAAAAATATTGAAAAAAAATGTATATGAATTTTGTTGTTTGTTGTTTAGAATTTTAGATGGATAATGTAATTTAAGTCACATATTGTTGACTTACATATGAGTAAAATTATCAACTCTAAGACAACATATGCAACATTTTTCTTTGCCATACCAACAAAACTTCTATATGAAAACATTTTTCAACCGAATGGTGTTTTTTTGGCTTGAGTTCCCTACTGCTCCTAAGCGCCTTGGTCGATTAAATTCATTTATGCTTTGAGTAATAAATAAAATTGATAGCTATAAACGTAACATAAGAATATTCAATCGAACAATCACGTCCATGTGAAAAGTATTATTTTCTCCTATTTCGCCCTATCAAGGACGCAGCGATCGTCGTAACAGCCACTATGCATTGCGCGCTGATATGAATGTTATTTCAATGTCGTTTTCGTCGATATCTGTACCAACAAACATAGTGCTGCTAATTTGGCGACATTAATCGCCTTAAGGCGCTACGGAAAAAAAATCGATACTATAAGAACTTGCATATCTACTTCAGTAAATAATGTATTACGAGTAAAATAGTATATTATTTTTGGATTATTTTTCTAGGGATCTGTTAAAACAGAAACGCGATTGGAAAATTCGGCTCGATAGAAATATTTATTGAAATGAGGTCTTTTTCGACACCAATTCTCCTGGTTTGACAATTTAGAAAGACATATGGACTGCAATTCTATTTTTATTAGTTTTAACGGTATCTAGAACCTGGTTAAACGAAATTTTGATAGCAACTTTAGTACATTTTATATTAATAAAAAACCGACTTTTTGCTACTTTTCCACGAATCCGTCCCTCTCGCACTGAGGGTTTTTTCGCATATGGAGTAACAGAGACGCTAAAACTTTTACGTGTCGCCTTAAGTTGTTGGTACGTTTGTGCCCTAAGTACGGCGATAAGGCTCACCACCCATCACGTTTGGGACGTAATAATCATCGATGAAAAGCGGGTGTACTATATACAGTAAACACTTGGGAATAATCTGACAGCCTCTCAGGGATTCATGTCGTGACGATATGTATAGTGTAATTCTGAAAATTAAAATTTCGAGATTTAGGTTTAATAAGCCATATTTTCGAACTTGTGGTCTAAAAAACCTCGTGACGATGAATATTTTTACGAAAAAGCTCTAACTCCCATTTGCCTTCGTGTGACGTCACTTAAGAAATGGTTGTTTAGAAATGTGTCCTTTGCTATCAAGATAAGTTTATAAAAATTGGCTGCCGACTGATTTGTCAGATGGATGACAGATGAGAAGACAGACAGAGACAGACCATTTTTTTTTGCAATCTACCATCACAATCTGTATAATGTCTTAAATTCTCAAGTGACGTCATAACGAACAATTCTTTAAAAAATCATAAAAAAAGGAATAGTTACTTGATATTATTATTACAAACGGCTTGAACGCTCACGTGTTGTTTGACTATATGACAACCGTTTCACCGATACAATTTCGGCATTATCAAGGCGAGTGTCGTTCTTACGACGACGACACGGTATTCAACGTCGTTGTCATACGGGCACTAATTTTATACCCATATAATGAGAACTATGTCCTAAAATAGCGTGTACAAGGTGTAGCAGAAAGGTGTAGCCATATTTGAAGAGCTTAGTCAAAGGTATAAAACAACTTTTACTATGGAACAAAATATGTACCTCGAAAAAAAAAATGCAATGCCGCTCGGCCGAAATGTATGGAAGGGCAGATTTTTTATTTTGAGATTTCATGATTGGCTTCATAGTAAAAGTTGTTCTATACCATTGACTAAATAAGCTCTTCAAATATGGTTCTGTCACACGTTGTATACTCTGAACAAAAATAAAAAAAAAACTTTTTGAAATTAAACTAAGTATAGGAATGGACATTAAAATACCGATTAACAATATTATTATATCTGTATATAAAATGTCTAAGCCCTTGGTCTCATGCGTAACTTGTGAGGTTAAAAAGTGTTCAGCAGTTTTCATGGCCGACTATAATACGACACTTGGGTCTCAGTAATGTGTTGCCATAAATAAAACATGGCCCCCAGCTGTCTTCCCACAATAATAGATAGCTTCTACAACCTTTTATCATCCTTAAAGCCTGCTCCAAAATACTTGACTGGGAGACAAGTCATTCATATGAATTAGATGTGTGCGCCGTTTTATTTTATGGGCGAATTTTTTATTTTATTTATTACGTTTTTATGCTGCACCTAAATTGTGGACGAACATTGATAGAATTGTAATACTGACAAGGTTGTTAAAATACCCTACATGGCTTAGGAAAGCGAAACAATACTGTTTACGACGGGTATTCAGACATTTTGTGAGCGACTGAACACAGTAGCTAGCGGTTATTTTGTCCTATTTGCTAAATTTTAAAATGGACCGCCTCTGTGGTCTAATGGTTGGTTTACTCGAAAATGGCCCGCCTCTGAGTCTGTGGTCTAATGGTTAATGTACTCGAAAATGAACCGCCTCTGTGGTCTAATGGTTGGTTTACTCGAAAATGGACCGCCTCTGAGTCTGTGGTCTAATGGTTAATGTACTCTAAAATGAACCGCCTCTGTGGTCTAATGGTTGGTTTACTCGAAAATGGACCGCCTCTGTGGTCTAATGGTTGATTTACTCGAAAATGGACCGCCTCTGAGTCTGTGGTCTAATGGTTGGTGTCCTCGAAAACTAATCTAGAGGTCACGAGTTCAAATATCATAGAGAAACATTCCGCTGCCCCAATACTTGTATATGGTATAGACCATTTTTGAGAAATTGGTTTTTTCAAGTAAAACTGTGTATTTACTCATAACGCACCATATAATGTCACCAAATTTGCTTTATAATTACCATAACCCATGATATTAGCAAAAATAAAATATTGTATATCCAAATAGAAAAATTCCTTCAGATCTTGTATATGGTATATCCATTTTTGCTCAAAGTGAACGCATCCAAATCTAAAACTTCATGCTTCTGTATGGTATATCCATCTGCCAACCAATCAGCAACAAGCATTCTCGTGACGTCACAGCCACATGACGCCATTTTGTTTGCTAATTATTTGTTGTGATACGAATGGAGTAGCAATTTTTTGGCTAAAATAATCGATAGAAACAGCTACGTTGTAGTTTTTGTGGCAAATATGTCTGTTACGAAGGAAAAAAAGGACCACACACATTTTGAGATGAGTTAAGAAAGGAACGTTGCCGATTTATTGATATTCTTTTGATTTTACTCTGTGTAAGCGTTTTCTATACAATTGATACAGGTTGGTTCAATTTTGTTCTTGACTTTATTCAGTTTTGTCTGCCTGAGTACGGTACAAGATTAAATGTACAAGAGTTACATAAATACTTGGTTTCTTTTAGCTACAATTAGTACCTGAGACAAGTTCTTATTTTACCCAAGTTTATGACTTATCAAAATTAGTGATTTATCAAATTTCGTGTTTTGGGCAAGGGTTGGCTATCTTGGTGCATGCTTTTAATAACAGTTTTAATTGGATAGGTTCCTTGAATATTTCTTTGTTTTGTTTGAAACATTTTTTTTTCATAAGAATCCGAATATGTGTTTTGTTTATAAGGACCAGGTTCACAAAAATGTAAAAAAACCAAAAAAGTGGCTTGCATTTTAAAATATTGTTTTTATAAACATTCAAATTATTAGAAAGTGTAAAATAAAACAGATTTATCAAATCCATTCAAGAAGCTCTAAAAACAGTTTTTAGGTTGAAAGCCTAAATAAATCCTTAATAAATCCTTTTTTGTTTTGTAATAATTCTTTAAATAATATCATTTCTTTTTAAATATTATTTGTTCGTTTTTTTTTTTGGTAAACGTAACCTTTTTTAAATAACTAGCTTTTGCCCACGGCTTCGCTCACGTGGATATCGTTTCTTTGCTATTCCATGGAAACTACATATCTTTTTAGAATAAAAAGTAGCCTATGTCCTATTCCAGGTCTAGAAATATATTGGTGCAAAATTTCAGTCCAATCGGTTGAGTAGTTACGGAGTTAAGTGGTAACAAACATGTACGTACAAATTAACAAACACATTCACAAACTTTCCCATTTATAATATTAGTAGGATGTAGGATAATGTAATAATAATTTTTGCTTTTAAAGTGTACTTTCTACAAGATTTGTAGAAATTAAAAAAAAGGTATACAGATTTCCTAAATCTTGGAAAAGCCGCACTTTACATAATTCTACTATATTTTACTATTAGCAGTCTAGTCTAGCAGTTTTTTACTTATACAAGGTTTTGACATAAGGGTTTCCATTTTTTTTAGGATCCCTAAGGGTTCCACATCTGCAACCCTATAATTTAATACAACAATAATAATTTAAAAAAACATAAAACCGAACATGCTGTACATACAAAAAGTCTATACAATAAACAAGCACGGACCTGAAAATTGGTTATACTACCGTACATCCACGTCAGTGTATCGTATATCCAATAAGACAATTTCGGTTGACACATTTTATTGTATATCCACTTTAAAACTGAAAATAAGCAGTGTTTGGCTTAAATATTTTATTATTAAGTTATATTTTCATAACAAAGTACATAACATCATTCCTAAAACATCGTTAGGTATGCTAAAATTCTTCTAATACCCGAGTAAACAAAAAAAAACGTCTCCTGTAAAATTAGCTAAATGGTCTATACCATATTCAAGCACTCGAATTTCGTCTTCGGTTTGCGTGCTTCGGAAAGCACGTTAAGTTGATGATCCATGTTTGTGCCCGAAGTACGGCAATGAGGCTCATACATACATTACATTGGGACGTAAATATCGTCGTCGGTGAAACGTGACCGTAATTTCACAATCTTCTGACACTCTCTCAGGGATTCATGTCATGACGGCATATTGCATTTTGTGATTAAATGTATTTTTGACACAACTTGCTGAACAATAAATAAATCCACTATCTCTTACTTGAATTCACAGGAAAATTTATGTTATTGCGTTCCAAGGGCAGTTATAAACTCATCACTACCTACAGCTAAACGCCTCTGCATCTGCCTAGAGGATAATGTGGTAAAGATAATATTTTAATTATTACCGTCTCAGTAAATATTCGTTGGAGCAAATTTTAATGTTTATTTGTTGGTTCAAAGTTCAAATACAATGTATCGGTACAACCCAACCACCTTAAGGCTATTGATAACTAGCTTCCGGGGAGACGACCCGAAACGGTGAGATATCGGTATTAAAACTAGAGCTACATGGTGCCATCAAACATGGTGATATCAAAGTTTTGTACACAAGTACCTCGGTTCAAGTTCATGTAGTAAGCAAGGAAAGACTTGTGTGAGTAAAGAGAATCTACCCCTAAGGAGGTGCAATGACACTTGGTTTGTTCGAAATAAATTCCACCAACTTTGAATGTGCTTTTATGATTGGCTTAGCCGATACCACGCAGTAATAGAAATAGAGAATCCCCAGTAAGTGGGAGTGAGATGCATATAGTGAAGTCAATGAAAAAACAGTGATTATAATCAGTTATATATCAGTTATATAATCTGTTAAACTATAGTTGGCGAAATAAGATGGCATTTCCCTTGTCGTGTGAGTGATTATAATAATTAGGAGGGTACCTATTTTAAAAAAGGACGTATAATTTTTTGACCAAAATATCATAAATCAATAAATAAATAAAAACGACCAAGTGCGAGTCGGACTCGCGGCGAAAGGTTCCGTACACAGTACGGGTACGGAATCCTAAAACCATTATGGTAAATAACAACAGTATAGATACCATAGCAACATCAAGGCAACAAAAAACAAGTACTAAAACCGTAGCACCCGTGAAACAATTTGGCACTCTTTGAATATGGAATTCTAATTTTCTTTATTTATATTTTACTTTAAAACATATACTACAATCTAACAAAATTTTAAATTTGTACAGTGCGACATAAAAGAGTAGAAAATAAATGTGGGCGCCACCGTTTTTAACATAGCAACACTGCTTGTACAATCAAATTGATCTTGATACTTGATATTCTTTAACTAGTACTCCTTATTTCTTATTATGTGTTAATAGTGAAAGTAACCGAATTTCTTGATATATTATTAAGACTTTGTTTATTTATTACAGTAGGTAGGTATGTACGCAATATTAAAACAACGATTACACTCAGAAGTTAACTTTAATAATGTACAAAACTAGTTAAATAAATCTAATTCCAAATATTCCACAACCTGGGAAGCAGTTGTTTAAGACGACAACGATGTACCTCAAGCGGCATCCACGTTTATGTCATCTAACGTTGAAACGTTATCATCTTCACGCTCGTATTCACTGCTGCTGTCGGCATCAATTTGAAATCGGTCTATATCGTCGTATAACGTTCTTCCTCGCTCATAATATTCTTTCTCGATTGTTTTAACAGGTTAGCAGCAATTTTTCCAATCCTCAATAGTTATATAATTAAATGCGTTTATGGTCAGCTCTTTAATGTCTTTTGCACCAACATTCTATGAAGCAACCTTTAGTTTAGCAATTGCCCAAATTAATTCAATGGGATTTAAGTCACAATGGTAAGGTAGAAGTCCTACCACTGTGTGACCAAATTCCCCAAGAATCTCGTCAATTTCATAAATTTGCTCCGGTTTATGTTTTTTGACTAACGCCTGAATTTTCGGAGGCCCGATTCCCTATTCTTCGCTCTGTACTTTCAGAAACACCTGAAACAAGAAGATTTGAAATAGAGTAAAACATACAAAAAATTACGCCCTACGAATTTTTAATTCAATTTGTATGGGAAGTTGATTGTTAAATTTCGTGGTCTGAGTTCACCTAAAAGGCTTTGGGTATTTTTGTTTAATTTCATTTCATTTATGAACAATATATAAACGTGTATTTATCTATAAACACAATAACCTACTTATACCATTCTCGTAACATTTATTTACGACTAGCTGACCCGGTGAACTTCGTATCACTTACCTCTTAACATAAACCATAAGTATCGGCTCCATAGTGGGCGGAAAGAGTGGGCAAATCACGCACACATGTCCAGCTTAATGTTCATAATTATTTTGCATGAGACATTATATTAGATTATAGACACTTATATTAACAAATAAGGTACCAGCCTATTTTTTTTGTCTGTATCGATTACGCCACATTACTAAACGTAACAGTAACCTGCCAACACTGACTGTCAGTGTCACTGTCACCGAACTTTCCAAGAAAATATAATTGATATTTCAAAACAATGTTTCAGAAGTTATAGTTAACTTTTAACATTGCATTGTCCCTTTTGTAAAAAGTGGATAGAACGGCAGAACAACAGAAGTACCTGTCCTAGTTGCACAAAAAAATTGTAAAGATGCGACGAATGTTTCACAATAACCGCTGATACCTTCAAGTTTTGTATAAAGTGCGGTCACAATTTGAGCCGAATAATACGAATTAATAGGGCTAAGGAACAAAAAAATCGAGTGAAACAACAACTGTTATTAAAACCGAAGTTCGTCTCAACAATGCCATCATCATCATCTGTGTCATCATCTGAAAGAATAACATTCTCAGAACTTAATTTAACTGCCGATGAACTAAAGGATTTGGATGAGATTTAAGAAAGTCATGAGCACAACATCGGCAATATTCTGGTTCTACCAGATTTTTCCGAGTCACCGAGGCCTTCCGTCACGCCGTCAAGTCCTGGCGAGGCAAGTCAAGACATCTTTAGCAAGCCTGGTTCGCATTTGCTGTTAGATTAATTGATATGTTGCCGATTCAGGGGCTCTACCGCGTAATTCTCATTTGTATCAACTTCAAGCAAATGCATGCGAAATTCAACGCGTGCAAAAGAGATGGCATGTTAGGCGGGCGTCGTCGCACGCACGTCAAATTTCAATCTCAAGTTGATGTTGATGAAAATGAGAATTACGCGGTAGACCCACAGGAGTCAATCGCGGAAATTTTAGAAAATATGGTTCCTACCGTAAAAGTTGATTTATATAGTCTTTAATAAAAAATATTTGAATTATATCAAATTGAATATTATTTCAGACATATATGTATAGTAACAACAAATATACCCAACTGCACGACACCGTGGTGGCGCGGCCTCCCAGTGTAAGTGACCGGCAAAATTGTCATTTTCCCCACATTGTTTGCATTGCCATCGGCATTAATAGCATCGCGAAGATGAATGTACTCTTTAGATCGAAGCTGCTGTTGGTTTATTCATATTCATATTCATATTCAATTTATTGATAACGATATGTTACAAGTCATTTCTCATATTAAAAATACAAAAGTTGATATGATTAAACATACAACTTATACAATATAACAATACATCAAGTAATTGAATTAATTTAAAATTAATTAAACAATCAATAAATTCAAGAATGTATAATAATTATAATGTCATGTAAAATATAAAAAATAAAGATAAAACTAACTAGGAATAAGTTTAGAATCGGCCAGGAATTCGTCAATATTGTAAAAAGCCCGCTGAATAAGCCAACACTTTAGCTTATTTTTAAAGATTTGTGATGATCTAGCCTGCTTAATGTTGTCTGGAATATTGTTGTAAATTTTAGGACCATACACATACACTGAACGCTCACTCTTGGTCAGTTTATGCGTCACGGTCCGGAGTTTGTCCCTACTTCGAGTTCGTTCACCTCTTTTCTCAAACAAATGAAGATTCTCCCGTACAAATAGCGAAATCTGGTAAATGTATAGGGAGGGTAGTGTGAGTACACGCAAATGAATAAAGTGTGGGCGAGCGGTATCGTCATATTTGACACGTGCAACAGTTCGTATTGCCCTTTTCTGCATAACGAACACTCGGTGCCAATCAGCTGCTTTGCCCCACAGCTCAACGCCGTAACTGATTAACGACTGGACAGTTGCGAAGTACGTTGTTCGGACGACATCTTGCGGGAGTGTAGCTGCCAAACGGGATAGCGCAAAACACGCACTACCAAGCCGCTTACAGAGCCACTCGATGTGATCGTCCCACATAAGACCACAGTCCAGTCTGTAGCCCAGGAAACAGCTGGTGTTTACTTGGGGAAGCATATGGTCTTCAATTTTGACTTCGAGGGGATTGTATGGTCGCCCAGCCAAATTAAAGTGCATGACGTTCGTTTTTTTTGCATTCAGAGCAAGGCCGTTCATATGAAACCATTCGGATAACTGTCTAGCTACGTCACTAAGTTTTGCTTCCAACTCACCGACTGTTTTGGCCGTTACAACAGCAGCGACGTCGTCGGCAAACATGGTAATCTTAGCGCCCAAGATGCAGTTTGGTAAGTCATTTAGCAGCAAGGAGAACATTATGTTCGAGATTGAAGATCCCTGTGCCACACCAATGTATGTTTGTAGCTCTTCGGATTTTATTGCACCCCTTTCGCCGACAACACACTGCGATCTGTTTGTCATGAAGTCCACTAGCAAGGACAACGCTGGCCCTCTGATGCCATAGTGATCAAGCTTGGCCGCTATGACTTCATGGTCCGCCACGTCGAACGCTTTAGACAGGTCACACGACAGCATTGCAACTTGGTTCCCTGACTCGCGCGCTTGATATACGCTCCATACCACCTCACGAGTAAGCGAGGTTGTGGAGCGCCCTGCCCTGTACGCATACTGATGCTTACTTAATGCCCCAATGGAGTCCAAGAAACACGTGATACGCGAGCTGAGTCCATTTTCCAGCACTTTGGCTGGTGCCGGAATCACCGCTACTGGTCTGTACGCGTCACAGTCCTCTTTCTTCCCCTTGCCTTTATGGATGGGCGATACCTTGACCTTTTTCAAAGGTATAGGATAAACACCATCCCTCAAGCATCTGTTGTAAAGAATGGAGAGGACAGTTGAAATAGAAAGCGCCATCGAGTTTAACAGATCACAAGACATCCCATAGATATCCCTACTTTGTTTATGAGAAATCTTTTTGGTTATAATTTCAAAAACTTCGTCTGGTGTGAATGGTGTTAGGAGTAATGATCGGTCCCGAGGGTTCTCCCGCAGTACGCAGGGCTGCAGTGATACGTGGCAGATCAGCGCGGGGGGCTCCGCACGCTGAGGCCGCACCCACGAACCTCGCATTCATCGCATTAAGCAGCTCGATTTTAGTGGCATATTTGGTGCCATCAGGTTTCCGAATTAGGTCGGTGTGATCAGGCTCTGAGTGGGTTGTGCGACCAAGCTCGTCATTTACCACACTCCACATCTCTTTGCTTACATTTGTACTAAATTTAATCTTATTAGAAAAATAACGTGTACGTTCCTTCCGCAAAAGAGAGTTGTATTTCTCACTTACGTGATTTTTAATACTTTGTAATCTAGGGTTTTCAAAATATTTATTTTCTAGATCTAAAATGTCAAAAAGGAGTCGTTTTAGATTTAAAGCTTCATTAGTTACCCAACAGTTAGATTTGGTTTTATTTGTCTTTAATTTGTAAGGAAAACACGAATTAAATTTGTTAACAATTATTGTTACAATTTGGGTTGCAAAATCATTAACATCTGATATTGGCTTAGCACACAAACTCGACCAATCGAAGCTGTTAATTGACGCGATGAAGTTCATTTTGTTCGCCTGAGAAAAATCACGTTGACGTATACTCGTAATTAATGGTGGATAGACATCGAACTTCAGCTCACCCCGCACTGCGTAGTGATCACTCAAGTAGTTGCGTACTGGAGATGCTGTAACCAAGTCAGAGTCAACGTTCGTGTACAGATGATCTAGAGATGTAACAGAGCCTTCTTCCACTCTAGTCGGAAAGTCTACAATATTGCTCATGTTATGAGAGTCTAAAATGTCTAGCAGCCGCTTATGATACGTTGACATCTCCAACACATCGATGTTGAAGTCGCCAACGATTACAACATTATTATTGCACTTGTTTTCAACAATTTTATCTAACAATCTTTCAAACACTGGAAAGAATTCGTTACAATGAGTCACATTTGAACGGTAAATACAAATTATTATTTTATCAAAGTCGATAATTTTTATAGCAGATATTTCACATACCTGCTCAACGGACATTGAGCAGAGGTCGTCTAAAGATACGGCTCGTAAACCATGTCGAACATAAATACAGCTACCTCCATGTTCAATAGAAGGACGGCAATAAAATGACAATAGGTTGTAGTTTAAAATACTAGTACTTTTTAGTTTATCTGATATTAACCAGTGCTCAGTAATACCTAAAACATCACACTTTAATTCGCCTGTAAGTAGGACCTCCAAGTTCTTTGTTTTCTTGTTTATCGATCGAATGTTTTGGTGAATAATTATCAGTCTGCTACGACAATCAGACACACACGGGGGAACGGCGCGAGCGTTGCGGAGACTACTGTCTGACGTATCGACGCACCTGCACGCACCTGCTGTAGTCGTCGCGCGCGCAGTCGAGTTGTGGACATCGTCCTTAGTGTTAGTCTGACGTTGCGGGTTGAAGGTCGCCCCGCAGTTGGTCGCTGCGGGGGCGGGCAAGAAACCAGTCTGTGATTTTTACACCAAGTGGTTTAGACGGATGTACGTCAATCGTTCAGTCTCAATTTCGACATACATGTCAACTGCAAACTGATGAAAAAGCCGTTGACACATCAAAATGTGATTTACTTCACCTTCACGGATTCTGTTTGAATAAAAATTCATAGCACTGACTTTTTTGTTGGTTTCAGCACCTGTAATCAATTAATCAACCATCCCAAAAACTAATGAGTCTAATGGATCAGGTGGTGGGACTAACTTTGGCAATTTTACTTTACCACCAGTACAACATACATAATCCTGCAAATTCACCGCTGTATTTTAAAGCTTTACAATGTTGACAAATGATTGACATTTCCCCAATTGTTACAGATTTTTCGGCACTATAATCTATTTCTTGATCGTAGGAGAATGCTCCTCGTGCCAGGTTCACAGGAACATTGCGTCTGCGGAATCGATCAATTTCATTTTCCCGTGCTCGCTGCTGTTGTGATCGATGTGCCCGAACTCGTTCCATTCTATGCCTATTATCCACTTGATTGTAATTCACTCTAGGATGCAAATCTGCCATACCAATACGACTGTTAGCATTATCAGTCTCTCGCTGATCATCAGTGCGATTAGCGCGTGAGGTAGCTCGTCGCACATTCGATCGACTTCGACGACCTATGTTAGGTCGTTTTCTCCTCGGCATTGTAAGCAGTATCAGAATGACAAATCAAGTTTTGAATCTTTTTTCCGGTGTTAAAAACATAATGTGTGCGGGTAATAGATAAATTGAATGCAATTCCGTGCATTCTGAAACTTGACTGCTGTTAAAGTAAAATAACTGACACAATCCAATGTGATCTTCTAAAATAATTGTTAAAACATTTTAACGGATTTATTTGAGTGTTTGACATTTTTATAATTGCTAAAAACTAAGAAAAAAGGAAGCAGTTTGATCACAAAAAACTGTGACGTCATAATGTAAAACCTCATCCAAATTTCATAGTACCGGACATTTGATAAAGAGTCGCTGATTTGATTTTTAGTACCCAATTTCAGATCGTATAGCGAACTTTACTGTTTCAAAGTATATTTCTGAACGCACCCAACACAACAACCAAGTGTCATTATAGTGTCATTATTTTACATGTTTTAAATCTAAATATGCGATAATCAGACTATTATGGATATATGTTGTCGATTCCAAACCCTTATTTAATCTAGATCTACATGTTTTTATTCCTAACATACCGAACCGACGCGACGGGGTGAACATCAAATGTTTGACAGGTAAGAACAGTTTGTATGGGAAAATAAAATTGTCGTTTTTAGTATTTTCCTCGCAATTTTTCCACATTTTCTTATCGCTTAAACCTTCCCTGGACTTCCACAAATATTTCAAGACTAAAATTAGCCAAATCGGTTCAGCCGTTCTCGAGTTTTAGCGAGACTAACGAACAGCAATTCATTTTTATTTATATAGATTCTCAAGACATTATAGTCGCCTATAAAAATAAAGACCTTTGTTTATATCAACATAACCGCAAAAAATTAAGAAAATTCCAAAAGATACTGTCTATTTCTTGGAAATTAGATGAGTACACGTTTAAATATGTTGTGTAATTACATTTTAAACTACTTTCAGAAGTTACTTACCAGTATAAACTGCTGTACGTTTGTAAATATCCTCCAAATTAGTTAAAACATTATCGGCGTGATATTCTGCCAAACACCTTGAGAAAACTTTAAAAATTATATCACGAGAATCGCCACAGATGACCTTATTCATGATGGCACTGTGAAACAACCCAAAATATAATAAATAGCACGCAAAACTATAATCAAAAGCGTAACCACGCTTAGAATTTTCCAGCCACTTGACAACAGTATTGACGTATTGACAGATAAGGTGTTTCTAGGGAATGAAACAATAATTCTCGAATAATTAATTTCTACTCTTTTATGTCACACTGTATCTATGACCGTTTTTTATTAGGGTTCCGTACCCCAAGGCTAACCAACGGGACCCTATTACTAAGACTTCACTGTCCGTTTGTCTGTCTGTCCGTCTGTCTGTCCGTCTGTCATCAGGTTGTACCTCATGAACCGTGATAGTTAGACAGTTGAAATTTTCACCGATGATGTATTTCTGTTGCCGCTATAACAACAAATACTAAAAAACAGAATCAAATAAATATTTAAGGTGGCTCGCACTTAGCCGGTTTTTTAGCTAGAGCTGAAACAAATAACGTTGAAAATATGCTACTTTTTGATGGTTTTATGTATGAAGACGCCCCTCGGTTTAATTTTTCAAATTTTTCATTATTTGCAGTGATAGAAGCCAAGTAACACACAAAGCATTTTAACTGACTACACGTAGAATTTGTTTATCGATTTACAATAGGTTATTCAATACCTTCAAGCTGCTTTGGCGTGGATTTTTTTCCTTCAAGCTTTATGTGCGTGATATTTGGTTACACTTTAGTCTGTAAAAAGCCATACAATGGTTCATAGCAGTCCTTAAAATACCGTTTTACTACTATTGGAGGTTAATAATAATCTATAGGCATTCTAAGCAAAATTTAAAAATTTAAGCACACGCAGTGTAGGGTTCCGTAGCTGCCCTACACAGTATGCGGACTTCTTCTCCAAGTAGATTTTATAAGTTTTTCGACTAATACAGATTGCGCCAAACTTCTAGTACGCTCTTGTTGTGAAGTTGCTCTTCCCAAGAACGGCCCATACATTTTGTTCCTGCTGATGCGAATCGTCCCGTGTTTAGAGGGGACTAGAAGTTTGGCGCGATCTGTACTCGTTAACTTGTAAAGCCTACTTAGCCGTGACTGCATTAAGGTTTACAAAAGTGTTTAATATTTTAAGATATTTAAAGGTCATTTCAGCATTTTTATTATTATGGTCAAATAAGCATTCACTTATCATGAATATACAACATAAATATCAAATTAAATGAATATATTTTATTAATGATAATTTAATGCTTATTTGTTCGTACCAATAAAACTGCTGAAATGTCCTTTTAACTTCTTAAAATCTTTATTTTGAATCATATTAAATGTCAGTCACGGCAGCGCATTCGCCTAAGAGGTCATTTCAAAATATTTGATTTTTAACAAATAATGAACTATTAAGAAAAGTAATTACCTATAATCAGAAACAAATGATCCTTCGTTCAAAAAGGACATTCTGGAAGTGACATACAAGTTCTGAACATTCCCCCCAATACGAGATGGGAACAACCTCAGAATAAGGAATACAAATAGAAGCCTGGCTAAAATAAGAACTGAGCATAAGCCATTGTAGTCATCTAACGTAAATTACTCCTGTGTACGAGTGAATGAAACGACGGACCGCACTTACTTTATATTTTTTCCTAGTGTGTCACTAGATTGAACCAAACAAATGTCAGACGGATGTAATTTGGATGTAGGTATTTTAAAAATTATAATACCATCAAATTAAATATGTCTCATCATTGTATCGTTGTGTTGTAATATCGTTCGTTGCGTGCATCACATCTTAATTTGGTGGCATCGAAATGTCTAATGCATTTTGCGAAAGATTACAGCTTCACCGAGAGAAATTAATTATTTTGGTGCTCTTCCTCTCAAAATTCGTGAAAGTGTGATTTATTATTGTTTGTGTTGATTGTTTTTTAACATTGTATTAAAATGTCTTGTGCGATTGAAGGCTGTAAATCGCATACAGGAAGAAAAGAAAACAACAATGAAGCAATATCATTTCATCGGTGAGTTTTGATAGTTTTTATGTTAATAAGTTGCAGGATCATACCTAAAACTCAGTAACAATAATAGTAGTTCTTGTAAATCATACTCGTGTTCAATTCTACACCGATATTTGCCTGTTTTATATAGATTTTCTGCCGACTATTAGAGGTTATGTTTTTACGCATAGTGATGTACTAAAGTCCGTGTGGCCAACTATCGAACATTGGTTCCCGCGGCAGCCGTACATAAAGGAATACCTCAGAATAATTGCAGCGCGAGTTAAAAGAAAAATAATGCCGAATAAATATCGCTATATTTTTTTGTTACAGATTTCCAAAAAGGGAAGAATTAAAAAGTGAATGGCTTAGACGAATAATTAGACCAAATTGGGCAATTAAAAAAAGCAGTCATATTTGTTCGAAACACTCTACGCCGGATTCTTTTGGACCAAACGAAAATTTAAAATGGAGACGGTTAAAAGCAGATGCTTTACCGACGTTATATTTACCAGATACAGACACATTGGTAACCTTTAAATAATTATGGATAATTGCATTATCAATCTTGTTTGTAGGTACGTGCTTATACTATACTATAGTATATTAACTCGATAATTTTTCAATTTTAGGCAACAGAACCAGTACCTATGGATGTCTGTGGTGTAGAAAAGTGCATACTTATATGTTCGCAAATCGTTCTGAAAGGCCTGGTTAGAACTTGTACGTTACTTCCGTGATCGACTTCACGAAGAAATTCCGCAGATCAAGACATTTTCGTACTTAGTGGTTGAAAATAAAAGTACTTTGACAGGGTAGTTCTATCGTGAAATTAATTTTGGGAATGCTTATTGACTTGAACTGCGCATAATTTGATTTCTTATTAGAGGTTATTAGGTATTTTAATTGTTCATTATTTGTTATTAGTCATTATTCAAGATAAGTTAATGTTTATTTGATAGAAATAATAAAAAAAAGAAATTACCTCTGTAGTAATTGCGCTGTCATCGCTCATCATTGACATAATATTATTATTACGAATCCTATAAGTCTATGATTATTATGATTTCTGTTGTTGCGATTAATTCCTTCCTCCTTGATTGAACAAAGACGCGACGTCAACGAACATCTATTTGATTGAGTTAAGAGGCGACTTAAAAGGTATCCACTTAAATAGTTTACGGTTGTATCTCTGATACAAGCTACAGCATTTTTTGTACTAGAAACAAGCACAATTTTGGACTTAACTTATGTACCTACCTGCCTACGATATAGTAATTTGTACTTAATAAAAATATTATGCTAAACGAAAGATATCCTTTTATTAATTCCTTATTTACACAATATAACATGTGTCCCACTGGGGTAGACAGAGACCACTTTGCTATTAATTCTCTTGGCCTCCTTCCAAAGCAAGAAGATGTCACCAGAAAGGATGTCAAAGAGGATGTCACTCTTTTTTTTCACACTGATACGATATAATGTGTGTGGTATATATCTGCTGAAAATAATATAAACTCGTAATGCGTAATAGAACTTCATTTAATGAGTGACGGACTTGACACCGTCATTATACATAGATAATAAATATCAAAGACAAAACTAGACGAGGGTATCCTCCACCCTCACACTAAAATCATAATACAGAAACAAAATAAAATACTCAGATAAATAAAATCTTATCAGAAATAGAAACACCAATGAATATAAATTATGAATAATCACTCTAGATATCGTTTTACAGGTTTTCTTATTCTAGTGGATTTGCGAACATCACTAGGACCACCTCTTCCCCAGGATCTGTTGGGAGTCTGGGTTGGGGTTGAGCTTGGTCTTCCTCAATTCCAGGGTGACACCGCGACGTACTAGGAAAGGAATCATCTCTATTAATTTCCACCTCTGCACTGCGTCTCTCAGTTTCATTAATATGTGTTGACCCATTATTAGAAAATACCAATGGGCTGCTCGTAGTAACACATGGGTTTTGGAACTGCTTTTTTAACTGGTCAATGTGTCTGTGACATGTTGATCCGTCCTTACCTAATACTATGTAATCTGATGTGCCCAATTTTCTAGTTATTGTACCTTCGGACCACTTCAAATTGTTATCTCTAAAGTCTCTATATTTGATTACATCACCTACATTTACTGCTCTATTTGTGTCGTTAGATCGAACAACTCTATCTAACAATTTGTTCATACCTTTCGTGGTTTGATCGGGTTTGAGCGCATCAAGGCGAGTTCGTAAATCTCGACCTTGAAGCATCTTTGCTGGACTTTCACCTGTTGTACTGTGTGGTGTATTGTGATAATTTAATAGGAACCTAAGTATTGCTGTATCTACGTCAACCTTTTCAAAACGTGCCTTTTTGATTACGCCTTTGATTAATTTGACAGCTCCTTCAGCGGCACCATTTGAAGATGGATGGTAAGGAGCAGAAAATGTGTGTTGGACCCTGTTTAATGTCAAAAAATCGTTAAACTCCTTGCTTGCAAAGGGAGGACCGTTATCTGACACAATTTGCTTTGGAATTCCCCATTTGGACCAAGACTCACGAAGTTTCCTGATTAAGCTCGCAGCTGAAGTTCGTGACATGTTAAAAACTTCAATCCATTTGGTTCTTGCATCAATTGCAATCAAGTAGGTATATCCTCCAATTGGACCTAAAAAGTCCAAATGGATCCTCTCATATGGAGCAGAAGCAACGGCTGCGCAGGCCCTGCAGGAACGACACAGAGCTTCTATTGCTTCGTCCTTACCGGGCCACCAAACATAACTTCGAGCCATTGCCTTTGTTTTTACAATGCCCATGTGGGGTTCATGTAGCTCGGCAAGAACGTTTTCTCTGCAATATTGTGGTATCACTACTCTATGACCCCACATAACACATCCTAATTCTAGGTATAGTTCTTGCTTCCTACGAAAGAATGGTTGAAGTTCTCTAATTTCTACTTCTTCTGGCCAGCCATCTCTGATATAACTAACAACTCTGCCTAAAATTGGATCGATTGATGTCCTTGATTTAATTTCATTGCTGTCAATTAATAACGCGTTTGATGCAAAATGTAAGTAGCACTGCTCCGGGGGTTGGAATTCGTTTTGTTTGCCTATAGGCAGTCGTGATAAGGCATCCGCACAATTATCATTTGAGTTGACATACTGGATCTCAAAATCATAACCACAGAGAAGTAGTGCCCACCTTTGCATTCTACTTGACGTCATATTTGGAACCCCTGTTAATGGTCCAAAAATGCTGACCAAAGGTTTATGATCCGTTTTTAAAATAAAATGTCTGCCGTAAACGTACTGATGGAACTTTTGAACGCAAAAGATTATTGCTAATGCTTCTTTATGGATCTGCGAATAGTTTTGCTCTGCTTTATTAAGTTTCCGCGAAACATAGGCTACAGGACGTTCTTTACCCTGTTTGTCGGGTTGTGTAAGGACACCCGCTACCCCATGTGAACTCGCGTCGCATGTCAAAATAAGTTCTTGGTTTGGGTCATAATGGGCTAAGACTTTGTTGCTCATGAGAGATGATTTAATTTGGTTAAAGGCATTGGCACATTCTTTGCTCCATTCCCAGGGTTCCCTTTTCTTCAAGAGACGGTGTAGTGGATGTAAAATACTACTAGCGTCTGAGATAAATTTGGTGTAAAAGTTAACCATACCCAAGAAGGACCGCAGTTCAGGAACATTTTTGGGTTGTGGCATTTCTTTAATGGCCAAAATTTTACTGGGGTCAGCACGAATATCCTCTTTACTTATGATATATCCCAAATAACTGACTTCGTCAGCAAGAAACTCACATTTACTTTGTTTTACCTTTAACCCTAAGTCTTTTAATTTGCCTAAGACTGATTCTAGTGTCTTTAAATGTGACGCACGGTCAGGACCGCTGATTAAAATGTCATCTAAGAACGTCCTAGCATTAGGAATATCTCTAACGATTGACTCACTAATCCTGCTAAAAATTCCTGGACTGGATGACAAACCAAAAACTAAGCGGTTGTATTTAAAGAGGCCGCGATGTGTGTTGATAACAGTGAACATTTTTTAATCTTCTGACAAGCAGATTTGATTATAAGCTTGTGACAGATCTATTTTAGTAAACTGTTCGTGACCAGCTAAAGAAGCAAACAGTTCTTCCGCCCTTGGCAACGGATACCTATCCACCATCCATACTGGATTAAGTGTTACCTTAAAGTCAGCGCAGACTCTCAAGCCACCATCTTTTTTATTGACTGGGACTAATGGTGTAGCCCAATCAGAGCAGTCCACTGGTTCAATTATCTTGTCACGTAACATGGCATCGATCTCTGCATCTACTCGCTCACGCAGTGCAAAGGGAAGTGGCCGTGCACGTCTAAAAACAGGAACGGCTTCGGGTCGAACACGTAGTGTCACAGTGCCCCCCTTGTAACATCCGAGTGTTCCGTCAAAGACTTCCTTATACCTGTCAAGAATAACTGGCAGATCATTATCACTGGATGCGACTTGATTGAGATCCGCGTCGTTATCACATTTAATAAAAGGAATTCGGATCGCCAGCTCTGCTAACCACTGTCTACCCAGTAGACTTGTATCTCCTTTTTCCAATACGTATAAATCTAGGTTCTTTTTATGACCATTATATTCTACGGTGGGTGTAATTACGCCCAGAGGTTTAACCTTTGTGCCATCATAGAATTTAAAAATGGTCTTTGTAGGTTTTAATGGCACATTGCTAAAATTTCCACTATAGGTCTCCTTACTAATGAATGAACTTACAGCTCCAGTGTCAATTTCCATGATAATTTCTCTCCCATTTACAATTATTGGCAAACTCACCGCTTTATATTGGCTCAATGCCATTCTGTAGAGAGCCTCTTCAAAATCAGAATCGGATTCTTCATATAGTTCGTCATGTAATTGTATTTCTTCCTCTTCCTCATTAACCTGTTCGGTTAAAAAATAGGTACTTTTGCGTCCTCTTCTATTTGTCACCGATTTGCTAGTTGATGGTTGATTCCCTGACAACCATTGCGGGCACACTCTACTAATGTGGCCCTTTTCATTACACTTTCTACATTTCTGTGTACGAAAATAACAATCTTCTATAATGTGACTCAAAGCTCCGCAAGCGCTGCATCTAGTTTTCACAGTTGTTAGGTGTGGATCATTAATTTTCTTCATCTGCCTCGGCACGTACCCTTCCTTTAGGTTTGCCACCTTATGTACGTCATTCACGTAAGATCCGCGACCTCTATTCACTTCAGCAGCATTATTTTCTGCTGCCTCAAGAGCGCTTGCTATTTCTACAGCTTTAATAAATGATAAATTGTCCTCTAAAAATAGCTTTTGCTTGACAATTTCTGCTCTTAATCCGCATACGAACTGATCTCTTAAATTTTCAGACAGATTCTCTTTAAATTCGCAAGTACGCGACAGTTCTTTGAGTTCTTTCACATACTGTGAAATTGTTTCTTCGGCCATTTGTATTCTTTGACGGAAACGATATCTCTCCGCCAATATCGATGGTTTTGGATTGAGATGCTTTCCTACTAGCTCAACTACGTTTTGAAAACCTAATTCTGTTGGCTTTTGGGGGCTAGCCAAGGTTGTCATGAGTTCATAACATTCATCGCCAACTACTGCTATAAGGGTTTCCAACTGAATCTGTGTTTTGATTGAATTGACTTTGAAGTAAGATTGTAGTCGTTCAATATAAGAATACCAATTACCCTTATTTGGGTCGAACTCCTTGATCTTTCCGATCGACATTTTAATGCGTTTTTCCTAGTTTTCTCGTCGCCAATGGTATATATCTGCTGAAAATAATAGAGAGTTTTAACAAACAATAAAACTTACCTATTATTTATTCTTCAATATCCGTAATCCATCTTTGAGTCAAGCACCTATCTTTCGGCCGGAAGTAGGCCCAGCTAACACCCCTCTCCTGCGACATCAGCGCCCTCACCGGAAGTTTTGTTACAAGTATGGCGTGCGCTGAGCGCATGGTCTTTCTTCATTATAGTACTCAAGATGCACCAGGTAGAGATTACCTGGATTCCGGATATTGAAGAATAAATAATAGGTAAGTTTTATTGTTTGTTAAAACTCTCTATTATTTGTTTCGTATCAATATCCGGAATCCATCTTTGAGTGACGTGTTTGTTATCTCCTGGTGTTGTATATAATATGCATGTATGTATGTACGACGCTATAATGTGTAGAGACAAGTAATTAAAATTACTGTTGATGCTGAAAATTGTATATATATGCAATGTAG
The DNA here is from genome assembly GCA_934047225.1 of Ypsolopha sequella. Classification (NCBI taxonomy): domain Eukaryota; kingdom Metazoa; phylum Arthropoda; class Insecta; order Lepidoptera; family Ypsolophidae; genus Ypsolopha; species Ypsolopha sequella. The sequence goes on along the minus strand of OW203987.1, from coordinate 30,578,991 downwards.
GTGGATAATATGTTACATTTCAATACAAAAATTAAATCTATCGAACTGCATCGAAATAATTAGATAGAGACATAGAGGAATTATTTCTACATGTCTGAACAATCAATTCCCTTTGATAATATTTTCTAAACGTATGTTCTTGTTTCCAATTTCCGGTATTTAGAATTTGATCGATCGGAAAATTCTCTACCCAATTTAAAGAAGCAACGGCCGATCGCACAGTTCCTGGAGATGTCTCAATACCTGCTTCTTTTAACATACATTTAATCCAACCTCCAATAACCGTTCTAGATGCAGGCTTCGGTTCACCTCTACACGTTATAAAAAGCTCTGTGAAATTACCTGTTTGTCTGCGATCTCTACTCAATAGTAGTAACTTCGGTATCCAATAGACCAGGTTAAGATTTTTGCTAGGATGATTTCGAAGCCTCCATCCAGACTGTCTATAGTTGATATTATCGGTCTTTGACCCAAATTGGGGCCATAAGAGAACACTGTCCTCCTCTTGTACTAAACTTTCAGAATCTACTCTAAGCAAGGTAAGGTCATGCACCCTACGCCCAGAAGCGAGGAGCAACAAGGTAGCTACGTGTCTAGAGACCTGGTACATATTGTTTTCATTAGGACAGTTGGAGTCTAAGTAGTTTAACAATAATTTAGGGTTCCATATTGGTGGCTTTACAGGTTTGTTTTTTGAAATAGATATAGCTTTTAAAATGTGTTTTACGAAAAAGTTCGAAGATATATTAACTTCCGACGTTGTACTTGTAAAAGTAGCTATTACTGACTTATGGACTAGAATAGTTTTATAAGATAAACCTTCATTGTTGTGTAGATGTGCTAGATATCTTGCCACTTGACTTGCACTTGGATTTTTAAAGTTTATCAATTTACTTATACACCATCTCTTCCATCTACTCCATGCAGGCTTATATGTATTGAGGGTGGACTTTCGCCAACTAGACATTAACAAATTACGTTCTGGTTCTGTCCAATCTTCGATCGCGTCCTCCCACCCAAAATCAGCCATGCCTCCAGATGCAGGTCTTGTATCTCTGGCGGGTGTGTCCCTGTCCTGGTGTCCACTAGAACTTGTTGAAGGTTGGGGATCAGGTATGGTTGCTGTAGGGCTCTCGGCTGGAGATCCGCTTGCCAGAATACCTTTTTCCATTTCGGTGCAATTAGGATGTACTGACCTATAGCCCGATTTAAATGAACTAGTACTGTCGGAATCAAATTGGGCGGAGGGAACAGCCATGCTAGTCTGTAGTTCCACAGGTGACAAAAAGCGTTGTGAGTCACGGCTTGATGATCTTTTCTGTCTACAGAGACATACCTCGGTACTACGTGAGCTGTCTTCTATGCAAAGAGATCGATATCTGGTACGCCGAATATTCTGAATATTACCTCTGTTGCTGATTGTGTCAGATGCCATTCTGGGCAGGACTTTCCTCTGGACAGGGCGTCTACTTCCGCATTGTATCTGCCCGGGAAGTACTGAGCAACTAGGGTAATCTTCAGTTGATCCAACAATATCAAAAGCTGTCGTGTTTGCTCTAGAAGCTTTTTCGACTTGGTTCCTCCTTCTTTGTTTATGTAAGAGACTACAGTACGATTGTCTGTCTGGAGAAGAATTCGTGCAAATTGAAGTTGACCTTGCTCGTGCAGTATTGATGCATAAACTGCAAACATCTCTTTTCTGTTTGCGTGCCAGGTTTGTTGGGCATTCGTCCATGTACCTGTTATGTTTGTGTGTTCGATTTGACCAGCCCATCCGATGTCGGATGCATCTGTAGTGAGTAAGTGAGAGGCAGGCTCCATGTGCATCGGTACATGATCTCCCAGGGCAGTGGTCCACCAATGCATTTCTGCAAGTACTGACTGAGGTATGCTCACCTGACGATACGGATGGTTCTTCGGTAGCTGCCGGCTGTAGTATTGCATCGTGCGGCAGTGTAACCTCCCTCGTCGAGTCACAAACGTGGCAAAGTTGAGTCTCCCCATTAGCGATTGGTACTGTCTGAGGGACCAACTGCCTTTTGATATTTGCTGTTGAAGTGCTCTGCGTAGCGTTAAGCACTTTGGTTCCGACAAGGACTTCGTGTTGAGTTTTGTGTCCCAAGTGATGCCTAGAAACTCTAGGCGTTGTGTCGGAACCAGAACAGACTTCTCGAAGTTGATCGTCCAGCCTAAAATTTGCATCAACTTTATTGTATATGCCATGGTGTCTTGAAGGTCGGTCTGAGACTGGCTTGCATACAAAAAATCGTCGAGATAGACAACACACCTGATGTTGCGAGACCTCAGGTACTCTGCTATCCAGTTTGTCAGAGAGGCGAACGTTCTGGGGCCTGAGGCTAGACCAAACGGTAGGCATGACATTTGAAGTAGTTCGTGGTTGTAAACAAGCCTTAAAAACCTGCGATGCTTGTTTGCGATCGGCAGATGAAAGTATGCTTGGCAGATATCCAGCTTGGTCATCCAATCTCCATCTTGAAGGAAGCTCGGTACTCGGAAGTGACTGAATAACTGAAATGGCTTCGTTTCTACGAACCTGTTGAGTTGTTTCAGGTTGAATATTGGACGAAAGGCTCCATCTTGCTTTGGAATCAAGAAGAACGTTGAAAGGTAGCTGGGGGTAAGTTCTGCTACCTCCAGAACGCGAGATTTCTTCATGTCTTCTATAATTTGTGTCATGTGATACGATTTCTTTGTTTCGTAAGAATTCATTATTATTGAATTTGGAAAAATCAGAGGCGGCTTTAAAACAAATGGAATTCGAACTCCATCTAAAAGCTTGCAAATTTTGTGCGGTGCTCCTAAATTTGCCCAAACAACTTGATATCGCCTCAAACAACCGCCTTGAAATCGTTGCAAGTCATTCGCGACGTTTACCTCTGGTAGGAGAGCGAGAACTGGTTTTCTTACCTTTGTTGCGTTTATCTTTACCTCCTCCAGGCTTGCCTCTGTATGACTGGTTAAATGATGATCGTAATGGTTGCTTAAATGCTTACCCTTTCCGAAGTAATTCCCTTGACGAAAAAGCTTTTCTTCATTCTGTTTACTTGTAGAGGGTCGCGGATTATTAAATACTTTCTCATGATTTTGACTGTGAGGTACCTGCCGCGTCTGTTGAGTAATTTTTTCTACCCCCCCTACTTTTTGGAGGTAAGCAGATACGGATCCACCATGAAACAATAGTTCCGAACTGGGTGGAATCTTTTGGAAAACATCCCGATGATATTCTTCAGGGATCTGGCGCAAAATGGCTTCACGTCGTAATGTTATTGCCTCTGCGCGCCTACCACACACAATTTGCAAAATATCTTCCGCAACTTTACTGTAAGCAGACTGCTTTGAAAATAGCTCTTGAATCTTTTCGAACAAGGACATGGTCGTTAATGTTGTTTTAGAATCATTTGACCAATCCACTATATTCTGCAAAGCGGTTTGCAACTCGCCTTGTTGGGAAATGATGGCATTCGATAATCCCGCAAAAGTACGTTCCAAAAGATGCGCGCGAGGATCATCACGTACCACGGCAGCTTCAAACCGTTTTAATTCGTCATTGATGTTTAACTCAACAAAATCGGGGGTAGTCAGATATTTCTTTTGTGTATCGGAAAATCTTATTGCATACCAATCATCACAATTAAAACGTTGCAACTGTGCGAGTTTTTTAAGATTCTGCTCATTTGATTTACCATAGATTGGTTCTTTAACTGTTGTGGTAAGATCAGATAATTGCAGCAGATTTTTTTCGTTACTTGTTTGTGGAGGACGTAATTCAATGCCACTGGGTGAAATTGTGTTTACTGCAGAATTAGTTGCAGAACTAACTCCAGTATCACAAATATTTTCATGAGTACCTTTTTGCGCAATAAGGTTTGTTAAAAACGTAACTTGTTGCGATAGAAATTGGAACTGTGCATCACTCACGGTTTGGGATCCTTTCTTCTTTCTTACCGGGCTGGAACCGCTGCTTGACGGAGAACTGCTCCCAGCATCACTTCCGCCGGGAGGCGGCGTTCAAGAACGCCTCCTTTTTCTTAAATTCGGTTCCTCTATCGGTATTTCTTCAGACGGAGAATTTTCTTCATCCCCCATTACGGAGAAGGGTTCACGAAATTAAAAATGGACTTTCGCGGCGTTTATATAACGTTAGCTAGACCCGGGTACTCGGCGCGAAAGACGACGCTATAATGAAGAAAGACCATGCGCTCAGCGCCCGCCATACTTGTAACAAAACTTCCGGTGAGGGCGCTGATGTCGCAGGAGAGGGGTGTTAGCTGGGCCTACTTCCGGCCGAAAGATAGGTGCTTGACTCAAAGATGGATTCCGGATATTGATACGAAACAAATAATATTTATTTTTTTTATTTTTATTTATTTATTTATTTACTTAAATGGTTAGTATTACAGAAAAACTTAATTAGGCCTATCCTAGGGTTAGTAAAATACAAAAATAGAGAACAAAAAGAATTTGGGACTAATAATACCCAAAGCAGGCTTCCGACACATTAACAGATTCTTTCTCAGACTGTAAAACTAACAACCTAGCACATAATAATAGTTTCGAATATGTGTGCTCCGATAACACGGAAGCACTATGAAGTTATTTATAATATAAACTCGTAATGCGTAATAAAACTTCATTTAATGAGTGACGGACTTGACACCGTCATTATACATAGATAATAAATATCAAAGACAAAACTAGACGAGGGTATCCTCCAGTGTGGTAAGCAGATTGGTCGTGGTTCATTTCGATTTGGTTTATTTATCGTAGTCAAAAATCGACATTGTTACATCATTAGCAAAGCAACGAACTAGTGACAACCTACCTAATTAAGAAAAAACTAATACATATCCATCTCTCTCTAACGCACTAGAATGTCGTAAGAAAATAAAGGATAGGTTTCTATCTCCGCGTATTATTTTAGCCAGGCTTCTATTTGTATTCCTTATTCTGAGGGAACAACGAAGTATCCACTTCAAAACAATGCTGTTTTATGTCGTTTAAACGGATATTTTAGACTTTAACCACCTTGAAATTTAGACATTTGACAGTTCAAAAACCATAAATAAATGGCGGCCTGTAATCCTCTAGGTATTATACGATACCTCTATGACATGAAACAGAGAGATTGAATATTGTTCGACTTCCGGTAAAATATTCAAAGTGCAAACCTACTGGATCCTTGCCATTTATTGTATTCTAAGTCTTATTGGAACCTTACAGAGTTGGAATTAAATTGAACGCCGAATAATAAGTCCGTGTTTATACGAAGTAGGTTAATCGAGCCTCCGCTGATTTAACGAAGGTGAAGAAAAATCTGATTAAAATGGAAAAGGTATTTTAACCTCTTGGGTAATAAATAATCAATGAAAAGAGCTATTTAAAAGAGAGATGTCATTTTTTTATGATAATATAAATTGGATCAAAACCATTCAATGTACGCCTGTAAAACGAAATTATAACATATTTCATCCAGAAAAGGGATGACTATGGTGCTAAGATATTAATTAAAACTGTGGTGACTTGGTATGGTCGCAATTTATTTCTCGGTTTTCTTTCTACTACTCTGCCAGGTAGCATAAAAGCAAAGTCTACCAACTGAGTTTTAAATTCGATCTCCAGTTGAAAAAAAGAGAAAATATACGTAGTACCCCTTGTTTTGGCTCGTCTTGGGGTGGCACTGCCGGTACTTATAAAATTGGTTCATAAGCACGAAAACAAAATTATTAAACTTACTTACCTTAAACTGATACATTTATTCCAAAAAGGAGACAAAAACTGTTTTAATATTTCTTTTCCTAATTCCGCTGTATATTTAAGTAGTACTAATATCAAGCTTTACATATTTAAAAACCAAAATATTTTTTTCATTAATTTTGCATTCGTCGGAAAACTGCCAAAATATCCTGTAATAAAAATAAAAAGAGGAGATTTTATCGGCGCTCATTCACCCCACAAATGGCTCGTAATAAACTTGTAATATGCAAATTTTAATGGTCTATCAAGTTTGTACACACGACAGTAAAACACTCGTTTTATTTGGACACAGAAAGAATGGTTGACAGTTTTCGGCTGTCAAACTTGTCACAAGGAATTGGAGCTCGTGGAGTTAGTGTTTCTGTTTAGTGCCATGTTCTGTTTGGTGAAAAACAAAACCTTTCATTTTCGAAACATCTATACGAGTAAATTGTACAAATAAGTGATGCTTTTTTGACGCAACTGTCTCACTACATAAAAAAAAAACATATCGTCATAACACGATACATAGGTACCCAATTACCCACGGACTCGTACTATGCGTGCGGGTGTAGGTATCAATAAGGAGGTAAAATTGATTTTTGAATGTTCTATGTCATTGTAAGTAACTCAATATACATAATGTCTAGAAGTATTTGGCTGTTTCTTATGAAACATGTACATTCATGTACATTTCTTTGCGGCTGATTGACGTTTCGGTGGCACCAAGAGCTGGCGCATACTTTGGGCAAGGTCTTAGTAGAAGGAATGCTGCCATCGTTCTGGGAACCCTGCCACAAGACGGCGACGATTTGACGTTTTTTTTTTTATAGATATTTTAATCTAGATTTGTTTATATTTTGCTTAATTATTTTATTGATAGGATAGTTTTAACATGTTAAGTATTACCTTTCGTAATTTTTAAAATATCATACGGTATGTATTTAAACGGTATTTGTACAAGTTAAAAGTATCCTATAAATAAAATAAACTTATCAATTAAACCAAATTAAACTAACATACCAATAAATAACTTGAAATTTAAACATTAATGAAAATTATAGTTATTGATTTGCATTCAAACCTGCACTTAGGTGTCCGCATATAATAATTATTATTCTAAGGGTGTCCGATATACTTACATCGGAAAATTTCTTTCGAATTAATGAGGTCAATTGATCACAACGGATAACAGTTCATAACAAGAAGCGAATAATTTCATTTAACTGAATTAATTTCATCAAATCTTATTTCATCACATCATGGGTATCCTAACTATAAATTAATCTATTGGTATAAATCAGTGGTTTAGTTTTTCTTATTGTAAATAAATAATATTTATGTATAAACATGATTTATTGACTTATTTGTCTTTATATGTAGTTTTATATGTATTAACTGAATAAAATAATTTATTTAAATACTCAACTGAAGCCGGGTTCAGATTGGACCCGAAATATATCTCGAGACCATTTTACCCTATTTTTCCTTGTATAATATTTATCTCTATATGTTTCTACGTAAAATAAATTTATAATCTTTAAAAACGAAAAAAATACTGAATAAAACGAGATTAAAATTGTGAAATATATTTCGGGACCTATCTTGTATCCGGCATCAGTTACAGTCTATTGGTATTCGAATTTATCCTTGCGGTTTTGTAATTTTTTAACATCTGTGTGATGTTATATTTTGGCTGGTCTCAAATAATTTACGGCTCTCACATCGCTCACGTAGTACGAATTGCTTATTCATGAATTATTATAAAACCCATGTAATGATTTGCTTTTAAGTAAATTGTGAAAAAAAATATACAAAATTGTATTTTATGTAAATGTAACATATTGAAAGACATTAGGACACGAGTGTTTGTTAGCAAAATGAACAAAGTGAGTTTCTTAACGGTTTTCCACAAGTGTGCCAATGTTTAATTATGTCCAGTTACACACAATAGTTACTTTATCTACGACCTTATAAAATATCGTCTTCACGTCACATTTTATTCATAATATTTTATGAAGAAGACCTCCACTCTCTTAATGTATCTCCTCTACATAATGGTTTGATTAATATTTACGCTATCGACTGCAATGCATTTATTGTTCTGATGATGTAACATCAGGGTGGTGTGAACTTACTGCTTACGATCCCCAGGGGGGCGTCTTTTTACCTCTCTTATTTTCAATTTTTATGAATTCTATCAAGGAAACGTTAACTTGTCACTACTATCTCTATGCAGATGATTTGCAACTTTATTGCCATTTTCTTGTGGAGGATGTAAAAACAGCTATCCAAGGAATGAACTATGACCTAAACTGTATATATAACTGAGCTAAGACGTTTGGCCTCCTCGTAAACCCTCGAAAATCACAAGCTTTGTTATAGTACTGGCTGGGTGTTCTCAATAATCAAACGATTCCATCTATAATTTACAACGGGACCCCAATTGTGTTTTCGGACAAAGTAAAAAACTAAGGCGTTATATTCGACAGCAACCTGTCCTGGGTCGCCCATGTGAATGAAAATAGCAAAAAAGTTTATGGCGCATTTCACTCCCTAAAGCAACTCCAGAACTTTCTGCCCTTTAAAACCATGCTTGCTTAGACGCTTCTTCTATCCATCATTGACTATGGTGATGTCTGTCTCATTGATGCTAACGAGGAGTTGTTAAATAAACTCGAACGACTTCAGAACTTAGCAATCCGATTTATCTTTGGTCTTCGTAAATATGATCACGTCTCCCGTTTTCGTAAAGAATTAAAATGGTTACCAATCCGTTTTCGTTGCAATGATCACATTTTTTCCCATCTCTATACTAAGAATCCACTTTCTCCAGCTGACCTTCGTGAATGTTTTAAGTTTTTGATCTCGAGTGATAAACCCTTTTGTTCCGGGACCTTATCCCTCCTTTAAACCCCTATACATAAAATCTGTGCATTTGGAAACTTATTCGGTGTCCAATCAGTCCAACTATGGAATGCTCTTCCACATAGTATTCGCGATTGTCTTACTACCTATTATATCGGTTCCTTTAAGAAAATATTTGCATGCCTTCTTAGGTGAAATATGTTGCACATTTTAAATTTAACAACTGCACTGTACCATATTTGATGCCAATAAAATTATCTTTATCTTTATCTTTAAAGATTAAAGAACACTACCTCTCACAATCTGAATAGGTAAATATTATAAATATTTATGTTTATGTAGTCTATTAAACACCATATATATTTATGAATATTGATATATATAGTTGGTTTTTTATAAATTATACACAGTAATTAATATGGGCAAGATATATTTCGAGTCCTTTTGGACTCGGCATCAGTTGCATTGACAATAGATTATTTTTTTTTTTTTGTATGTTTTTTTCTCTGTGTATACGTGTATGATTACTTTGCTAATGTTATTTTTTCCTATTATGATGGTTTTTCTGTCAGAAATCTATGTTTAGAGATAAGCTCGCCAATGTGCATATTTTTTCACTCTAATTTTGTTTGTGTTTATATTTCCGTGTATTGTACAATATTTTCAACTAAAAATTTCAAGAAAACTGAGAAGGAACACTTGTTTACGAACCTCAGGTGCGTCGTCTGATAATGCTGCCTTAGGGCCAATCAGAAGCCACAAAGTAAAAAGGGCGTGGCTTAAGCGATAAGGTCGGGACTTATTTATTTATTGCTCGTCGCTATTGTTGATTGGCTCTCTCGGCCTTATAATAAATTGGGCCAATCGCAGCTCAGAATCGCGTTGTTATAACGTAATATTATAACATCGGATAAATAATGTAGGTACTTGTTAAACTATTTTTTATGTTGCAATTACCTTATTGTTGTATGGGAGTAGATAAACATATTTTTATTATTTATTATTTATTTGAAACAATTATGACGAATGCACTCAAGACCAAGTTTAACTTCCCTTATTTTTTTCAGCGAAAAACTTTATGCGCTATAAAGAGAGCAGCTTACATTAGGGCATTAAATTTGATGTTCTGTGGAGCAAACGAAAGCTTTGGGACTGCGATATCATCTCAGAAATGGTGTTACAAGATTAAATTGGCAAACAAAAGTATGTTTTCGGTAAAGTTTTTACATTTTTTCTTATTTAATTTGAAAATTGTGATCTCGCTTAGGTATTCGTATATTTTAGGACAAAATAACGTGATTTGTGTGTTTCTTTATTTGTTACGACGACGTTTTGTGAATTGCAACTTTCTAAATATCATGTATGCAACGTCTTTTTGTCAGCAACTTACTTTCGGAGGACTGTGATTATTTAATCGGTCCCTTCATCATTTCTTACTACCCATTCAAAGTTATATATAAACCTATAAAAAAAACTTTGCAATCTGGTAGAGCATCCAACCAGACAGCTAGCATAATTGTCAATTGTATAAACACATTCTTCTTTATCACAATATATATTTTTCCGACACAAAAATCATTACTTTCCCGGGTCTCCATATAAAAACTTCTTCATTGGACAAATGTCGTATCTAGCATAAATACTTAATCTCTCCTCGTCTGAAGATTGCTGTGGACTATAAACCGACTGATTTGTAGAGAGATAAATCGGCCATGTAATGTTTCAGAGCGGCACTGAATTCTAATAATTTCCAATCTGTTTTGTTCGATGGATATTGCCTATAAATGTTTTATCGCAGGCTCTATCATTCATGATAGACGTGAACTTCTGCAATTCTCAGTTTAGGTCCAGTGAAACAATAGAAATTCGGAAGGGATACTTCAATTATTATGTTTGTATACTAACAGACGTCCTGCTAGTATACAAACATATACATATATCCCACATTGCTCGCGTGGATCTTGTTTCAATTGATGCCGTGGGTATTACTAAGATCCCTTCTAAGTGGATGATTACGTCATACAAATAACCTACAGTCCAAATTTTATATACCTAGGTCCAGGTTTGCCAACATTCACTAATATACATGCATATAAGTAAGTGTAGGAGCCAACACTCCATTATTTTGGCTATACATACCGGAAAACGGGGCTCTTTTCACTTTATTTCCCGCATTCACTCTCCTTTCAATGTCACACTTTCCATCACGCGTAAATATAGATAGACTTCATCCTTTCTAACATTGCTTTTAGCTAAAAGTTGTATTTTAACCGTTATAATTATATCTTAATATATTGTTATAAATTCAGAGAATCTAATCTGTAAATGTCAGAAATCCCTACATCAAATAAAATTTCTACAAATAAACTGTTCTGTTTTAGTATTTTTATTTTGTAATTTCCTGAAATATCTCTAAAGTTGTGGAAACTTCGCCGTCTTTACCTCTCTCGGAACACAAAGCTAAAAATAAGTCAGACTCCAGGAAAATGTTATTATTTGATGAAAAAGTTTCTGAATGTCATGTTGTTAGGAAACTTTCTTATTGGTTCGCAGATACCTACGACATTATTTTTCCAACTTCAATATATAGCAATACCTACTCATTCATTATTGAATTGACAAAAAGTAAATCATAACCACGGTACACACAATGCTCGGATATTAACAATTTAAACACATACCTATATAAATAATTAATATTAATAAAATATTTGAATACCGCCTTTGTGGTTAGTGAACCACTAACCCAGAGGTCGCGAGTTCAAATCCCGTAGGGGCACATTTGTGTTCACTCTGCATGCTTCGGAATACACGTTAAGCTGTGGGGCCATATTTATATCTACTAAAGCACGGCGACCGAACACAAAAATGTGCCCCCACCGAATTTTAACTGGCGATATCTTGATTTGTGGCCGAGTACTTGAACTACAAGGCTACATTTGAGGATACAGGGATGGGGGGGATGGGGGCCATGGCCCCCCAAAACACCCAGGATATACATTTAACTTAACTTTTCGGTTTGATTTGGGTGCACTTTTTAAATAGCAGCAGTAATATATACCTAAGGTATATTTGTGATAAAACTTGCCCCTCGCCAAGATCAAATTCTGGATTCACCTTTGCTAAGTTATATATAATATAGAGGTAACACGGAAATGTTGAGTTAGCACTTTACTTATTCGCATTGTGTAAATATGTAACCTTACGTTGTTGGCATTACTCGTAAAGGCATTGGAAATTACTAAAAATACAATAAAGATACTGCTTTCAGATATTTGATTATTCTTTCTTTATTAAGGCTCAGTGACACTGCAGCAGCAATCATTGTTGATTTTACAGTATTTATGAGGACTTTAGATTTAAATTTAATGCCACAAAATTTGATACATACTTACTAGACAGGCTTTTGTTGGGTATTTTTACGATAATGCATAATTAAATAGCATCATAGTCATCAATTATGAGTACCATAATCGACCACTTTTTCATTTGCCGCACTTTCTAAAGTGTGGATTTTCTTTATCTATTTTCAAATAAAATTATGCCATGAAAAATAAGAAGTGAATGTCCAAAATTTCATTAGTTCTTAGCTATGGTGATGGTCGCTGCTGATGAGAGGGTGCGACCACTGTGCGCACAGTGAGGCCGAGAATTTAATTAACTTGCCAAAGGACTTTTGAGCTTTTTGTGTGGATTGTGGTCAGAGGGGAAAATCAAGCGATTGGAATGGAAGCCTTTACGATGGGCTTTACTAAAGGGAAACTGTTTTGATTTTATGCTGGTTAGTGCGTTTGATTCATATTCTAGTTGAATTTCATTTAGATAATGAATGAAATCTTTGAAGAAAACTACGAGTGCGGTTCAAAGGAAAAATATTCAACACAAAAGTAATTTACTTACCTCCTTTTACTTATCTCATATCCTTAAGCGGAATAAAGAACAGTGAAAACATTGGTTTGTTTTCTGCTTTTAACGATATTATGCATTACCTCTTTTCTTTGTTACATATTACACCAATTAGGTTATTGTACTCATAGATAATATTATTTTATTTCCATTAGTTTTATTATTTAATAAACATGAGAAGCTCGAGAAAACCTCCAATGTTAATTTAATTCCTAGAAACCAGGCTATCGACAAACGTATCATCCGCTTCTCAACGGGAACGCTATGGAGAATTTATTACAATTTGTGTGATACGAGTACCAAGTCCAGCAAAAACACTTTGGTCTTAAGATCTAAAGAATAATGATAGATGAAATGAAGAGTATATTGATGTATTGACCGCATTTAATTCTCATATCATCTATCACTCTCTTGTGGGTCTTAGGATCAAAGCGTTCGCGCTGTGCCTGGATTGCTATCTCTTTTATTGACTGTACAAGTGGTTTTCTATTATATTTTTTGTTTTCCAAATTTGACAATCAACAGAAGAAACAATTTAATTTCAATTAATTATTTATATATATATACAAGTACTTAATTCTTTATTAAAAAATACAAATAGAATAAATTGGTTGATAAAACCTTTTAACAATTTCACCTAATTACTTTCGGGGAATGTCTTTTGAACCAAGTATTAAAAGAAAGTCTTCCTTTTTAATTTCACCATTTATATTCGGAGAAAGCGTACCTATATTAAAAAGTTCTTTGTACAGTCTCTCCTTTCATTATGAAACTAAAATATCATCTGTTAACCTGTCTGGGCTAGTCTGTGTAATCTTATTGATATATTAACTTCGTTACTGAAAATTACTTATTTGTTCTTTGACTATTTAGGTTTACAAAAAATTAAGTGCCAAAAGTATTTATTTTTACAAAAGTATACAATCGAAAACAATCCCGATTTGGATAGACACTTTATTTTTTAATAGATACATAATGTTTTCCAATTTTATTTTATTATGAAAATTGATCGTCTCCATCAAGTGGTTCGACTGTTCGACTACTTACTCGGGTTCAAATTCTGTATGGGCACATTTTGTGTTCGTTGTGGATCCAATTTGTGCCCAAAGTACGATACGGCACACCACCTGTCACACCGGGACGTAATAATCGTCGGTGTAACACGAGTGTACGAGTGTGAGTTGTTGCATTTTACAGTCCTCTCTTAGAAACACCTCTGACACCCCCATTTTCATATCGATGTACTATTTTATTGAAATGACAGGAAATCCTGGTAATTGAACTCACGCGCCAGATTTTCAGATGGGTTTCGTGAGATCTGCTATAAAAGACGCCTAATTTGATTTTGCATACTTATAAAATTTCAAAATGTGCCGTGGTCAAACGATTCTCCATATTTTTTCGAGTTCGGGTTCACTATTATTCTGCAACCCAAATATTTTGATTCGGCCCAGCCGTTTTTAATATACCTATTGCGAAGGAACAGACTGATGTACTATAACCGTAAGGTTACATGCTTGCAGAGCTGGAATACACAGCTACATAGATGAAGATAGTATGAAAATACACGGGGATAAAGAGGTGATGGGTGAGACTGACTTTTTGCTGGCTTTTTCTGGCCGCAAAATGGCGCCTTGCTTGCGTGCGACAAACCGTGTGGTGTCCGGAGCTGGTTTCCTGAGCTTCATTGGTGTCCTGGGGAATGCTGTGGACACTGTGGGGTGCACTGAACATACACTCACGATATAGTTCTTGGTAGCTACTTCGCAATTGGGTTTATATTTAACTTTAATTTTTTATCTAATCCCATACTATAATTAGGTAATTACAACATCAAAATCAGTTTTTTAAGTACCTACATTATTCTACCACTATTCTACGCTGTGATTGGCCTAATTTATTATAAAACTACTTAGATGACCAGTCAGCGATCAGGACGGAAACTAAAAGAAAATAAAGGTAGGGTCGAGCAGCAATACCGAAGAGAAGCTTTTTTTGTGATTTTTACCTAGTATATAAGAAATTAATATAAATAAATCTTTGAAATAATAATGTAAATGCTATATAAAACTAAAAAATACCTAAAAAACTAATGTAATGTAATTTAGCTGTAAGAAAATAAATATCACGATACTTAGTTAAAGAAATGAACGAGGGAAAGAGATAGGAATTGCTTATAATAAGAAACACAAAATAAGGTGAATCTTGCGCTTTCTTTTTATAATTTTTCGTAAATTTATTAGTTGAAAATACATACTAACATAAACATATTTACGGTTGTTTTCCAGAGGAGTGGGCAAAGAATGCTACGATGCTGTCACACCTCTTCCACCTCTTTCATCCGGTATAGCACGGATAAGCTAATCCTGATAACGATACAAATTATAAAAAGGCTTTCACTGCACAAAATCGTTGTCTTGAATCTTCCAACGCGTAAGCATTGTACCGTTTGCTAAAAATTTAACTCTTCTCTTGTTTATAAATATTTGAGTGAGCTTTATTTGTTAAACAACATTTTTTCTTATTCAAAACAGCTAGGGACGTTTATCTCAGAAATACTCGGAATTCCGAACTATAAGTTCAATAGGTCAATGGGAGTTGTTATACGATGATTGTGAAATTTTTTTATAAAAAAACAACCAAATGTCTCAATAACAGTTGCAAACTATACAGATACTCCTTTCCGTGTTCCCTCATTGGCTATTTTTAAAAGACTAATTAAAGAATTTTATTTATTCCTCTAGAATTTTGCTTTATTCCATCTCTATCAATTTAGTCATACAAGCTTTTCTTTTCTGTGTGCTCATGACTTTGCCCTTCTTCTGCATGTCACCAATTTGGTCAGTGTACGTACATGTACATCCATCTACGCGGACCTGTGGAGTTATTACTCTATACCTCTAGTAAAACACCGCCATGATATGCCGTGACGTTTTCGGGGCTATATATAAGCTGTACCAGTCTACACCGTTTATTCTACACCCTAGTAAAGCAGAATAGAGTAAATGAGAGGCGGCTGACGTCACGGTGCGCAATTTGTCAATTAGACGATGCTACGGGGCCCTCGACGGTCGCCGTGGGACGAATCCACTGATTGTTCAGACACAGTGGGCCGGTTAACGACTTGGCGTTTCTTACCGTTTTAGGATCCTCTTTTCAAGATGGCACCTTTCTCATACAAGCATCATTACGTTTATATTCAAGCATGTCTAGTCTATATTCAAGTGTGGTACCTAGTTGGAGACAACGGATGTACAATAAGCCCGAAAGTTAATGTTAATTTTGTTGTATTTTCCCGTTTTAAATTTAATTTGCTTAATTTTGTTAAAAATTAATAACTGACGTGTATGTAATAAGTAAATATGATGAACCTATATTGGACAAATGAAAGTTATTCATTTTATTAATTGATTCATTCTTTTTCTCATTCTAAGATCTCTACTTATATGTTACGAACCTGGCAAATCTCTTTTCGTTTTTCCATTTTTATAAAATTATCTTATATGAATTTAAATTTTATATTATATTACCAAATACTCGTATCTTACGGAAGGGTTGTCAGTATCTTTTCTTATTAAAAATGAAAATAAAATAAAAATAAAAATAGCCTTTATTTCTGAGCATGTGGGCATCTTAGGCTATTTGAGATTAATATATTATATTATGAACACATATTTTTAAAGTATATGTTTGCATTCAAATTGATAATATTTTTTAATAATTTCATGCATGTTAAAAAAATGTATTCCTTTAATTGCTATAATTATCTTATTATTTATTATTTCATGCATCTTAACTATTATTTACTTATACCTATTATTAAAATCATTACAAAATTCTATTTTTTTATTAGTTTTTTATTATAGAAATTAAACTTGTTCATGTTCATATTACTTTAAAGTATTTTTGATAATTGTGAATTGCAGTGGAAAACGTTTATATTTGGCAAAATGATTATGTAAACTTTGCTTTTACAGAAACGAAAATACGTTTGTTCAAAAGCATCACAAGAAGCGGTCCCTAAGGTCCGTAGCTTCTAAAATTGAATTGGGGATTTGGATCGAGGGCTTAATGGATAATGCGAATGTTTGTGTTAATACAAAATTTCGACAATATTGATGGTCTTAGATATCCTGCTGTCTTGTATTTTCTTATCCCTTGGTTAAAGTAGATATAAGTCATATATTGTATAGTATAAGTTTTATGTTGAAAAAAAAGACATGATCTTGCTAAGTTTCTTGCCCTTCTTCTTAGCAAGACTAATCGAATGGGCGGAGGTAGGCATGTATTTATATATGTAACCTATTAGTATGTAGTATATAGGATGGGATTTGGTCGGCCGCCTGGATTCGTGCTGGGGGCTCGGTTGGTGATCATTGAACCTTGTTCTTGGTCCCTGGCCGGGTCTCCGGTATGGGTTCGGGCGGCTGATTGGATTTTACCTTGTATAATATATATTTTACCTATCATTTTAATCGTAAATATATTGCTACATAAATTAAATAAACCTTTAAATTAGTTCATGTACATTTATTATTTTATTACATATATTTTCTTTATTAGATTAAATTTGACGTGTAAAAAGTGTATATATCTATACCTGCTTTGCAAAATAAACTATTTGAATTTGAATTTGAATTTGAATTTGGCAACGTTATTAACAATTTATGTATTAAGGAGAATATACAATTTGGAAATATACGGGGTGTTTTACTGATATTGTAAAATAAACTACATATTCTATTGATCCTATTTGATGAACAAATTTTCCAAAAATATACTAGCGTACAATTAAATTCACAGTAGGTACTTAAAGTTTTCAAAAGTAGGAAGGAAAAATGAAAATTTATTTAATACCCTGCACTGCACAGGTTCTTTGGGAAAATTGATCAGTACAATCAGTAGACTATGTGGTTTCACTTAGACATGTCTGACCTGTCCATTTACACCAATATTGTTCAAGATTTAAAATTACATATCTAGTGAGTTCATATTATGTCATTTCAATGATACACAATGTAACATATCTGTAGATTTCTGCAAATAGTAAAATAATTCTGCAAAAAAAAATCAGAAATACAAATTTGAGTTAATATTAAAACAGTTTTTACCTTTCGAATTATGGTACAGGAGAGAACGACGAAAAAACTAACGAAACCAATTACAAAGCATGATAGGCGAAATTCGAAAAGATACAAAGAATTTAATCCTCAAAACTGACAAAGATTGAAAACGCTGCAATATCATAAAACCCCAGTGTATCCTTCTAGTTGATAAATCTTGGCTGACTCCATGATCCCTGGAACGATAAATCTAAAATAGCTTCAGACCTCTGAAGGAAGATTCTAAAGACATATCGCTGCTGATAAAATATGAGCCCTGTCTCTGAGGTACCTGTAAGGGTCTATCTACTTTACTAAATCACTGTAACGTAAGTTTCCAGACCAAGGTTTTAGGTAGACAGTTCCCTTTTAGGATAAGAAGACAGGTGAAGAAATAACACCTCATTTGAAAAGAAAAATCCTTTTAAAGCACAATTTTTTGTGATTTTCTGAAATTGCAAATTATCTTGATAATTTCAATACTAACACTGGACTGACAAAATGTTTTTAGCGATTCTCAAAAAAAGTGTATAAAAGAACAAATTACTGTTGTAACGAATAATATGAGTAGTTGCTTTGTGTTATCTTTAAATATGGCAGTTATATAGCGAATAATATGTAGTTAACCTCTATAATTTTAGAAAATGGATATTGTACGCAAGAAATAAATAATATAATAACAGAATGAATAATTATAGATCACAAATGTATCATCAGGCAAGAAATCCGCTGGCAAAAATGTTTATTATATTTAGATTTTTATACGAACGAAAAGTTGGCCAGTAGGACATTCTCCGATAGTGCTTAAGGTGAAATTACTGTCATTACAAAACAAAATTTCGATAATCACATAATAGTCTTACTCTGTGAAAATTCGGGTGAGCTGGCATTATTTAATATTTTTCAATGCATGTACTCGTAAAGGCCCACTTTTTATGCATCAAAACCGAACAGAAAATCGATTATTTTGCCCTAGGGCTTTATTATTATATTTTTTTTTAATTTATTTACAATGGTTGGCTAACCTGCAGCCTTTCCTGTGTACCATAGACGTTATTATTTTTTTCCACTGTTTAACGGCTCTGGATACAGTCCTTTTGAGCCAATTATAATTTAAAGTTCACAAGATTATATTTGTTTTCATTTCCTCACACTATGCATTGAAAAATGTAGTATGATACACGGGCGTAAAAGCAATAAATGACTCGGTTATGTTTAAAACACTCGCTACGCTCGTGTTTTAAATCGTCCTCGTAATTTATTCCTTTGCGCCCTTGCAGCATAAACTACTATTAAAGTTATGGGTTGCACAATTTATACGAGTTTTAAAACAAACAGTAATTATGGATTATTTGACTCCTTCAAAATCCTCCAGCAAACTGGATGACATCTGCTTAAAACTACGCTTTTTACCATGCAAATACCAAGTTGCATAAAGTGTTTCAAAATTGGACATATTTGATTTTAATGTTATTTTTAGGTTTCATTATTATTTCCCGCAAAAATGCAGAATCAGCATAATTAAATAGCACAGTTTACAGACGGGCGGACAGACTAACGCTGATATTAAAACTTTGCTGTTAATTATATGTAAGTTTTAAACATCTGCATGTTTTGTATAAACTTTATTGTGTACATTAAAAATATATACATTATTTTATCGACCAGTCTATTGTTATTTTGTAAGAATTCGTATGTTGCGAAGAAACACGTTAAATAATGTAATTTTACTTGTTGAATTTAGATAATGTTACATTAAAATTTACGTGTATATGATATACGTAATTACCTACCAATATACTTAGTGCAGAAATAAATTATTCATTCATTCGTTCATTTACACAATATAATAAGGGACGCAATAAATAAAAATGTGTTTGAGAAAACAAAAAAAGCTTTATTGGTACACTCAAGACCGCAGCTAAATTTCAAAAGCGAAGCTGCAATCAAAGCATAACACAAACATTCTCGAACAATACGCAGATAAATGCCATTAATTAGAGTAAACAGTAAAAGCGCAAACAGCAATTAGGATCCAATTTGTATGTGGCCAATTTGTAATTTATTATACACTGTTTGGGACAACTCTGGAGCCGTGCGCACTCTGGAGCCGTGCTCACTCTAGAGCCGTGCGTACTCTGGAGCCGTGCTCACTCTAGAGCCGTGCGTACTCTGGAGCCGTGCTCACTCTAGAGCCGTGCGCACTCTGGAGCCGTGCTCACTCTAGAGCCGTACGTACTCTGGATCCATGCTCACTCTAGAGCCATGCGCACTCTGGACCCGTGCTCACTCTGGAGCCATGCTCACTCTGGAGCCGCAGGAGTCAGGCTTACGTCGACAAAGGTGGGGTGCCGTACCGTTATGTACGAATTAATTGACGTGGTTTGTTCAATTTCGCTTCATAAACGTAAGATGAACATACGAGCAGGTTTATATTTTAATGACTGTGGGTTTTCTAATTGTTCCAACAAAATCATCCAAAGTCTGTCAAACATTTCTATTTGCCTCATCTTTCCCCTTAATAAGCCAAATTTTAAGTTTAACCCAAATATAATGACCATATTACCGAAACAAGTCAAGTACATGTCATACTCACGCGAGGGTCCTATTCATTGAGGTATTATAATATGATATTATTTTAACTAATAGAGAAGCAATTTAAGGACGGAGCTGTCAAAATATATTGCGGTTTGTATTGATTCTCGAGTAACATTAATTTCCTGATGTAAAACAGTCAGTTTCCTTGCATTTTATGGTACTTATGTTCTAATGAATGTCACTAAAGCGTAGCTAAAATAAAGCAAAACAATCGGCATCGTAACAAGAAAATAATGAATAATTATTAATATGTTATAAGTACAGTTGATACATGTAGAATGTCGCAGCTACGAGAAATTTATCTTGTCTATGGTATCCGACAAGCTGCACGGCTGTGGTATAGCCTTCTAATTTGTATGGAATCCTTATATAGTGAAAGAGATAGTCGCAATGCTGGTGGTTACTATCCCTTTTTCCCTTGAGCAGTTAATTATCGAGTTGCTGGCCGTTTCGTGAGCTAATGAAATACAAAATCTCAATTCGTAGGTTCTTAATTCAAAACACTTTTCATCACTAAGTGAGCAAAATTTACTATTGTTCACTGATTCTAAGCAAGGCGCGCTTTTCGAGCTAGTGAGGTAAAAAACATTTGTTTTCTATTCCTAAATGCAATACTTCTTATGCAAAAATAATTAGACGTGCATGTAGTGTAGACTTTACAGTGATAGGCTTGATCCTTAACCACAGATTATATAGTAGTTAGTACTTAAATTCCTATAGAAATAATGTTCTCATATAATATCTCACCATAAATTTAAAATTGTAATAATTAAAATAACTTCTTAATTATTTAATACCAGATAAGTAGATGTTTTCAGCACAAGCAAGGACTAAAAGCATTTTTTTACAAAGAACTATTGGTCTATTAATATGTTATTTGTCGGTTTATTTTCATGAACTTCGTAATTTTTGTGACCGTTTGTTTCTTAATAAAATAAAATGAAAAATATACCGCTCCCGAGGGATTGGGAAAGTTTTGTCATAAGTCAGTTTTGTAATATCTAACTTTTGACATATCTGTCGCTTTTGACATCTGTCATCTTTGTAAAATCACACTTTTGACACATCTATCGCTTTTGACGTCTGTCACTTTTGACGCCTACTATTTTTGACATCTGTCACTTTTGCCACATCAGTCGCTTAAATTGTAAAGTCATAAAACGGTAACCATGCGGACAAAGCCGCGGGCAAAAGCTAGTTTGATATAAAACACAAAACATTGCTGAAACCCCCTTCACCTTGAAGACAGCGGGAACGAATGCAAACAACCTTCCTTGACATCAAAATGATCTATCTTCAGAACTAGCAACCGTACATTTGCTGGGTTGATAATGCTTTAGATGCTGTCGACGCGACCAGTGCTCCCTGGCCTTTGAATTTCAACACATCTCCCTCCCGCTCTTGACATATCATTGTCAGTGGCGGGGGTAGGAGGTCAAGTAAGGTTGGTGGGAAAGGAAGGATGGTCTAGAATTATGGGAGAGCATTTGTCAAAGTCCTGCTTGCACTGATCGTTATATATTGGCTGTTAGATGCACTGATATGGTGGTGTGCTGCTTGATCGTACGTCTATGGGCTGATATTGATGTATGATGGGAAGGATGAGATTCAGAATACCCAAGTAACTTTTAAGGTTTTAGAAAGGTACTGAAAAGGTTCTAATACCTTTGTATGGAAATCTGCTCATAAGTCTTTGTAGTCTCAATTACTTTATATTAACGTTATATTAACCTCCTGAGTGCAAAAAGGGCCCACGTTGTAGAACCTTTCTGAGAGCTACAGCAAAACCTGTAGCTCTTATCTATAACCTTTTTAGTATAAATTAACTACTTACTCAAAACCCAAATATAACCTTCACAACCTTAATTTAACGTTAATATAACCATACAATACAACTAATAGGTTCTACATTAGTCTTGGATGTAACTCTATGACAACTTAAAACCTTTTTAATAGAAATGAATAACGCTTTTCCAGGACTTTCGGGTTTTAAAATGTTTCTGTTTAAGATGTTTGTACGCAGAAACACTAATTTATAATGGCGCCATTCCCTGTCATTATACCAAGTTTCAAAATGGCTAGATATGTAAGTGTTGTATTCTTGAAAAATAGTTAGTAGCATGTTAAAGCCAGATAAAATGCAAAACATAGTGCGATTGGTACATTATCGTGAAACTTTAGGATAATAGTGCTATATGCGAGACGGGCCTTTCGTAATTGCAAATTTTCAGGACATTTTAAATTAAAAAAAATGAAAAAATAAGGTGTTTGATGGTTTGTCGTTTTAGAAATAAAAGTTATACTCATATATAAAAACGTATATTTAAAATTATATAGAACATGTTATTTAATTTTGCTTCGTTGTATGAAAATGTTATTTTCAGTTCGTTTTTTTTTTTATTTTAGTGAATAAATATGGCTGACGTTAGGAAATTACTAGAAAGCATTCAAGTTAACCTTTTCAGAACTATAACAGCTCAAAACTCTTAATATTTGCCAAAGTAAGAGCTAAAGGTAATTTCGCGGAGCTATATAAAATCAAAAGGCTGTTTTCACAGCTTTCAGGTTATCGTCAGGAGTAATTCAATACTCGCCAGTCGCGACCACAACCATTAAGCAAAATCAAGTGTTCAAGTGTTCATCACAAGTGATATCAAGCAGCTACAGGCTGCTCCTTGAGTGCAAATAAGTAACTATTTTTTTTTTCAATTATGTTTAGTCGATAGGTACTTGTCTAACTTATGTTTTACCTTTACTACTGAATACATTTAAATTTAGCCTTAAGTAGTCCTTAACAGTGACCGGACTACCTATCTTGAAAAAAACGGACAAGTGCGAGTTGGACTCGCCCGTCGAGGGTTCCGTACAAATTTGTATATAAAAGAATACCCTGACTGACTGACTGACTGACTGATTGACTGACTGATCTATCAACGCCGAGACCAAACAGCTAAACCTAGGAACATGAAATTTGCACCGTAGGTTCCTTTTATTGCGTAAACATCCGCTAAGAATGGATTTTTTGAAAATCAATTCATAATGAAAGGGGGTAGAAACTTGTTTGGAAAATCATAATCCGTGGGAGTATCAACATATACTGAAGAGTCAACGTACTTCGCATAAATACTCTTTTTAATAAACTATGAGAAACCTGTAAGAGAGTTTTACAAAACTCATCCCCCGAGGGGGTAAAATAGCGTGTTAAGTTATATATCGAAAATTGCATCCCTTGAGTGTATCTACTTAAAACTTTGCTTAAATATTCCTTCCTTAAAACGTATAATGAGATACATGTAGGAAAGTTTTCAAAAATTATCCATCCCCTAATGGGGATGAAATGGGTTAAAAACTTTGATATGGAAAATCACAATCCCTGGGCATATATAAAATTATATATTATGTATAACTTATATACATATATACACTTACTTACAATTTCGCATAAATCATATTGAGAAAAATAAGACACGTATAAGATGTTTTTTTTTAAAGAAAACCGTACGCATAACAGGATTTAGCGGGATGTTGAAGCTTTCATTGTAAAATATGAAACGCATTACATACTAAATTCACGTGGACGAAGACGCGGGCAACAGCTAGTTATAAATAATTCAGACTTTTTTTATGATTAAATTACAAATGTATAGTTTTTAGATGTTTTCCTGTATTCGTAGTATAAGATAATACTTGCCTTTCATAGTTCTAGGTCAACGGAAAGTACCCTATACATTTTGATTCCCTTGAGAATGTCGAAATATACGATTTTAGTGGCATTAAAAGCCGTATTTTTTTTGCGTTAACATAAAAATTTATTTTTTTCGCAACTTCAAGTAACAGTAGACTTGATTGTATGGTTTTAATTTCAATTTGATAAATTCACGCGTTCTTGAGATAAAGGGTCTGGACAGATAGACGGACAGGTGGCCAGACAGACGGACAACAAAGTGATCCTATAAGGATTCTGTTTTTAGGGTTCCGTACCTAAAAGGTACAAAAGGAACCTTTATGGTGAGACTTCGTTGTCCGTCCGTCCGTCCGTCCGTATGTCACAGCCTCATAATTTTAGCACCGTTCAAGATAAAGACATGAAATTTGGCATATAAATAATTAATTTGCCCACATATCAGAGTGTAAATAAATTGAAAAATTTGAAATTTTCCAAAATATTTCAAAAACAAAAGTAAGAAAAATAAAAAATATTATTCTAAAAATACAATATGGGTATCAAGTTGTAGATATTAAAAAGTTGATTGTAAAAATGTATACTTTTACTAAATTTACTCTCACAAGTTTCGAGAAATTTTGAAAAACCACAAAAATATGTATGTTCCCCCCCTTATCTCCGAAACTGGTAGAACAAAAAATATGAAAACTGGCCAATTACAGGGAAACTACAGAAGTTAAAAAAATTAAGCACAAATGAAAAATATAAAAAAACTAGCTTCTGCCCGCGGCTTCACCCGCGTGGCCTACAGGAAACAAATAACTTTTGTTTCAGAAACAAACATTTTAAGTACTCTCACTCCCTCTGGGAATACAGGGACTCACCGATCAAAGTTTTTCCGAAAAAGTGTCAAAATCCCTATCAGTTGTCAAAAAATGTCAAATTTGAATACGGCAGCGTAATCGGCGACCCTAAATGCCCCTTGATACCGAGTTTCATGCAAATTGGAATACTTTTTTAGACCTGTTCAAAAATTGTCAAAACCGGTCAAATAAAATATTTTTTTGGTCATGTAGCTCCAGCTTGACCGATCACTATAATTGAAACCCAAACTCCTTAAAATTAGCCATTCGGGATATATGGCTGATCAAAATTATAGCACTTTTTTACCGTCATCTAGATCTCGCCGAGGACTTTTTTTGGAATACCATGAACATGGTTCTAGCATCAGCCGTTTAGGAGATACGGGCCTGTAAAGTTTTGACTTTTTCGGCAGGTAGATCTCGTCAAGACCTTTTCCTAGACATCCATCAACATGGTTTTAGCTCCAGCCGTTTGGGAGATGCAGGCTGTCAAAGTTTTGACAAAAAAAAACTTTTTTTGGCACCCCATGGTCCAACCCCTAGGGATGTACCACCTTCCGTTCCAAAGATATTTTGCTTGGATATAGATAGATAGATAAACAGATAGATGGATGGATATATTGTGGATATATAGATAGATAGATACCTCAAAAGGAAAAAATGGAAATCTAAAAGGATCACTTCTGTGGCTGTCTGTCTGTCCGTCTGTTACAGCCGATTGCTCTATCACACATACTTTCAAGAATTTTCATGTCCGCTATATTAAATTTCAACCATAAAAACGACACCCATATTGATATTTACACATTTCAACATTTCAACCCCATCGCACCCCAAGAGGGGATGATGGTATTTCACGTCCACTACTTTGCATTTAGAAATCGTTGTTGTATTCTTAATCGCTTAATTGAAACGTTTTGTTTGTAAACCATACAAACGATACCCATGTTGATTTTCAGAATTTGTCACCCCATTTCCCCCTTTTAGGGATTGAATTCGGAAAAAACCTGAAATATATGTTTACTCATTTATAGATAGGAGTACTCCTGTGAAGTCTCGAATAAAATAATCTAACTAATCTTGTTTTCCCATACAAACTTTGGACACCCGTTTCACCCCCTTAGGGGGTGAATTTGGAAAAATCCTTACTTAGTGGATGCTAACACTATATAAGGTATCTTTTTGCAAAATTTCAAGTCTATAGGACTAGCGGTTTAGGCTGTGCGTTGATATATCAGTCAGTCAGTCAGTCAGGACTTTGAATTTTATATACACAGATAAGTATAATACATAAAAAAAAATTATAAAATACAATATGGATATCAAATTGTAGATATTGAAAATTTAATTGTAAAAACATATATTTTTATTATATTTATTCTCAATAGTTTCGAAAAATCTTTAAAAAAACACAAAAATATGTATGTCCTCCCCCCTTTATCTCCGAAACCGGTGTACCGAAAAATATGAAAAAAATGACAATTATAGATCATAACTGGCTAATTACAGGAAAACATAGCGGTAAAAAAAATTTAGCAAAAGCGAAAAATATAAAAAAAGAATTATAATAAATAAAAAATAATTTTTGTAAAAATACATTATGGGTATCAAATTGTAGGTATTAAAAAGTTTATTGTAAAAGTTTATAGTTTGGTTATTTGCATCTATTTCGAGAAATCCTTGAAAAATCATAAAAAATTGTATGTTCCCTCCCCCCCCCCCCCTTATCTCCAAAACTTGTAGACTGAAAAATATGAAAAAAATCATGGTAGGTAATATGTGTTTACGTAAAGATTACAGGACAATTAAAGCGGTTGAAAAAAATTACAAAATAAAATTTTTCATCCATAATATGGAGCCCTAGGTATGCGAGTCTGACTCGCACTTGACCGGTTTTTTTCCTTTAGAGGTACGGAACCCTAATAATATATACTAACCGCTGTATTCATTATTCGTAGGAAATTTTCCGCACTTTCCGTTTAAAATTTCCACTCCGTTTTTTTGAAATCACCCTGTGTTGGTTCAATTTGCAAGACATCGTAATTTGAATTCGCGGAGACAACTGATAATATTTGAGAATGCCTCTAAAGCTTTCAAATATTCTTGTAGGACATAAATCATGCCTTCAGCTCTGAACTATAGCCTTTTGGTCTTGGTTTTCACCATGCAGTCCTAATTTGTTTGCCGAGACAACTTTTATACAGCCTTAAGGCTTTAGATAGGTTTTAGAAATAACTTCTAAGTAATTTCAACATTCCATAGCTTTGTGGTTATATCAAAGTTAAAAATTTAACCTTTAGATCTCACTTAAGCATAATCCTAGCCTCTCCAGAACCTTATCAAGAGTCTACAACAACTATAAGATGCTAGGACTTTAAGGTCGTGAAACACAAGTCAAAATAACGTTAATTTAAACTCTTGTCAACGGCTTAAAGGTTGTTATGATAAACAATTAGTTTTAGAACTTAATAATCATTCTCAAGTACTTAATATGCCTAGATAGAAAAGCATTAACCTTTTTGCGACCCAAATACAAACTAAAGGAAGTTTTCACAACCTAGGCCCGAAAGAATTGTTACTTGGGTATGGACCGTTTCTTGGCTGTTTTGTGATATGATGAATTTTATCGTTTGTTTTGATCGATAGTTTTTATATATAAAGAAGTCGCTCTTAAAAGATTGAAGAGTATGGGAACATAACCGATTTGGGACCTTTTAGTATGAGTTTGGAATAAGCGAAAGAATGTATCAGGATCTATGAGCTATGTCTCGTATTAACATCTATAGGTAGTCTCTGTTCACACATGATGTACTGTGTTGTTTTATGGGTATGGTAAATGGTAATAATCTAAACAAATTAAGCTTAAGGCGATTATCCCGGACAAAATGTAAAATTCGACATTTTAGAATTTCGAAGACGCTGCATCCTGTCGCTTTAGAAAATTGCAGCTCTGCATAAACATACGTTGATTCTTATTCTAAGACCCCTTGGAATTCGTTTTTACATAATTTATCATTTAAAGCTATAATAAGCTTCACGCGTTACTACAAAGTCATAAAAATAAGAAACTGTTTATCATCAGTTTCTCACCAAATCCGGGCTAAAATGCAGAAGACATCACATATTCAGGTATGGTTCAAAGAAGTAAAGATTCCTATGAGATTCTTTTTTTATTCAATTTGTTTTAGAAGGAAAAAGCTTGAAAATATTTAATAGCGCCTGAAAAAAAAAATACCAAAACAAGATCTAACGATTTTGATTATTGCTTTTAAATTTAATCAGGCACTTAGAGTCAAACGACACGCTCCCGTCACGCAAAAATAAAAAAATAAAATGTCTTTATTTCGGGCAATGAAAAACACATAGAAAGTGGAAAGAAAATTTTGGCTAATATCAGGTGTTTTTGTGGTAGTGTAGTGCATTTGACGATTCCGATTTTGTATCAATATTGTGAACTAGTGGTGTGTGGTGTATAGTAATGTAAATATTCCCTTTTGTTTTGTTTTTGTGCAATAAGTGTAAGTGTAATGTATAGGTTAGGTTAGTTTGCTGTATCATTTATTAAATAAACTAACATTGTAGAATACAATAATAAATGGTAAATAATGGGTAATAAAAGAATAATAAAGTACTACGGTTCTGGTAAAGCCAAGCGAGTTTACCAAAATAAAGGTCGACGACTCCTCGGTCTCAAATAGGTACAGAGCATAAAATATAATCTTTAAAGTCGCCGTCAATAGAAATTGTGGACTATGTAAACAAACCGTTTTCTCAATTTTTCTCAAGGTTCTGTCACGGAGTCTCACTGAACATTATTCCAAATCACGAAGCATCAAGTCTTACCAGACATTCACTGTATTTCATCATGAAATATTCAATAATCACCAGTTAATTACGGAAATTCATAGAATCAATAGTCAATTCTGTACTGCATCGAGATTGCTGTCATATTTTTTTCTCATTGAATCTGTATTGTCTTTGAAAATTGGTGATGTGCGAATCTATTTGAATATAAATCTATTTCATTCGTGATGCTATTTTATTCCGCCATTCTTTTTTTGACAGCGTTACTTCATAATCTTTGAAATAAACGTGTGTGTGATTCTATCGAGAGCTGTGTGATCGATTTGACCAGCGATTCATTAGAATATTTTAGCGATAAATCAAATAAAGAAAATTAATTAAGCACCCATCCATATTTTAATCACATAGTTACCCATCTCTAGATAGTTCACCTATTCATAGACAAAGACAACATGGCGCTTTGTTTACATAGTCCACAATTTCTATTGACGGCTACTTTACGTCAAAAATAAAATAAATCAAAATAAAAAACAAATAAAAGGCCAATAGAGGCAATATTATATATTTATTAAAGTATTACTCGCACATGTGATTATATTATAAACTTATGAACGAATAACTCTTTTCGAGTGCAACAACAATAAAAAGATTTTATGCAACAAAGATTGAAGAATCACGTCGAGGTGCATAATTGAAAAACTGCAGAGACGCAACCACACGTGCATTTGTCCCAAGAGCTGCAGTTGATTTCATACAGTGCATTGTGTGCGCAAGACATTCGAAGGCAGCCAGAGACTCAAAGGATTTCTCTCCATTCTTCAGAGGGCTATTGACGGTCTCCAATATCAATACGTAACTCGATGAGGACTGCTTGAAGCAGGCATATGAAACAGAACCCACACAATTATTGCTGCTCGTTTGATGGACTCTAATCTTGTGCTATATAGGTTACACTGTGTTCTTCTTACTGCCGTATCAATATAGCGTATCCACGTTTCAAAAACATCTTTAATTATTGTTATATGCTCCTTTGTGCATTTTTGACAAATACCAAAATCTTGATCATCTGTTACAGCCTTCTGTCAAAGTCAGTATAATTTTGATGAACATAAATACTCGCAACGTGCCAGTTAATCAAATTAGAACCTTCTTACTTACATTTTAACGTAAATGAAGGAAATCGTAAATAAAATAAAAAATATAACAGCCAAACTTTCCCAATATTATACCCATTTACAATTTTTAGGAAAATGTTTGGAAATTGGTGCAGCACCGAAAGGGCTGATACCAAAAATTGCCCTCAGTGCAATACTACCAATAATCAGAAGCAACATGATTATGGTTAACTACATGAACGCCTTACACTCTACACACATGCTCTACATACAATATATACACCTCTGCACAGATCAGAAAAATTTCGCACAAAAAACCCATCCTTCCAGAAGAGCTACAAATAAATATCCAAATACGCTACAAATAAATTTAAATATCTGCCTAACTTTGCCCGTTCAATTAGTCTTACTAAACAACCAATCAACCCAAATTTTGGATTTATTTACGTATATAACATGTGTTATTATTTTACTCTAATTAATGATTCTTTCGCTAAACTCATAAACTAAACATGAAAATCAGAGGTGCGATTGTGTAAGAAAATAGTCATGAAATCGTATTCATTTGATAGCTTAAAACTAATCATTTCACTTGTCAAACGGCCAATTTGAATTGTCTATGGTATTCATAGATGCTTTACGATTTGTATTGTTATTTTAGACAATGAGTGAATGATTTGTTAAGATTGACAGATAATTCGAATTGTCTAAGATTTTGTTAGTTCATCGCTAATGTCAAATGATTGCGGCGACTTGTTGTCTATGACAATCGTTTAACGGTAAGTGTTTTTGATTATTTTGGAATAAAATTAGGTAAAACAATTTTTATTCTACCATTAAAATCAATAAATGATGTTCAATAAATTAAAATTGTGGAGCTTTTTAGTCAAAACCCTTGGCTTTGGCACAGAAATAAGAATTGTTTTTTATATGAACACAGTTTGGGGTTATATTTTTGTAGGAAAGATATTATGAAAAGGTTTAGGGCAGTTCGGCCACAGATTAAAATATTTTTTCTTACTTTTTAGGGTTCCGTATCCAAAGGGTAACCAACGGGACCCTATTACTTAGACTCCGCTGTCCGTCTGTCTGTCCGTCTGTCAACAGGCTGTATCTCATGAACCGTGATAGTAAGACAGTTGAAATTTTCACAGATGATGTATTTCTGTTGCCGCTATAACAACAAATACTGAAAAACAGAATAAAATAAATATTTAAGGGGGCTCCCATACAACAGACATGTTTTTTCGCTGTTTTTATATATAATGGTACGGAACCCTTCGTGCGCGAGTCCGACTCGCACTTGGCCGGTTTTTGTATTTTGGTTCGGTTGCTATTTCGTCATACTAATATAATAAAGAAACATACTATAAAATAAAACACCGACCGATTCAAAAATATTTTGCAGTTGCAGTTGACTTGACACTTGAATTAATTCGAAACTATGACGCGTTATTATAACTACAAAACTCGGACGAAGACAAATAATACGATAAGATATAGCGCTGTCTCTTTCAGACATCACATCTAGTAAAAAAAGTAATCCCGTGTCAAGCTCTTCAACTACATATACTGTTGAGTAGTAGTAAACTTATGCCACCACCTGGGGTCGAGCAGCTGAAACTCGGTTTTCCTTCAATTGTTGCGTTTGGTTATACGAGTTGCATGGAGATAAGTTTCGATTGAATTCTATGTTTTAAATTTTAAAAATTAATTTTTGTGGTGGATTTAAAAAATGTAATCAAAAAGATCTATTATTTTTGTGTTTGACATAATTTTAAAGTAAATAAGTTATCAAATTTCATTTTACGTAGGTAGTACACAATAAAACGCAGTTTCATTTCGCATTTTTTAAACCATCGGTCATTTCTAAACCTTCGGTTACTTTTCGGTCTTCATTTTATGGACAGTTTTACACAATTCGAATTTGCCCTACACGATCCTTGACAATGGTATAGATTTATCATCTATGACCAACCTTACACAATCGCACCTCTTTACATTACCAGAATACGGACGCCTCACAGAATAAGGTTGCGGGAAGCGCGCGGGGCGACTCGCTTGCAAGTGCGCCGCGCAGCAGGAATAAGACGATAGTTTTTTTCAAATACAGACTGTTCACAGGTATTTTACCTCTGACAGCTGTTCTATGTCCAATACTTAAGAAACATTTTCGATCAGCCTAGAGGTAAAATAACTGTGAACGATCTGTACCTATCGCGGCTGCGGCCGCTAACTCAATGATTCCCTTAAGATAGATTTATATTTTATTTATGTATCAACTTATTAGTTGTTTATTTTATAGTATTTATAGATGTGAAAAAAAATCTGAGCATAAAACATTACTTATCTTCTCCCATAAGGTAATAACAACATCAAAACCGATTTTATAAGTACCTAAATTGTTTGACTTATGTTAAAATATTACAAATGATATCTCAACTCTGCGCGTTGATTGGCCAAATTTATTATAACACCTAGAGAACCAATCACAAGAGACGACGAATAAAGAGTTTTTTCTCGTTCTCGCTTCTAGTTGGTTCCCTAGCGGTAATACCGTCAGACGCACTTGGACTTCATGAACGAGTGTTCATTTCTCATTAAATTGTTTTTTGAATCATGTAAAGCGAAAACAATATTTTTGATGGTCTTAGAGAATGTATTATGTGCAACTGGACATAATCAGACATTGGGACACTCATGAAGTCTATAACGAAACTCACTTATGTGACAGTTACCTACGCTTCAATTAAAAACAAGAGAAATTTATAAAAAAAAAACGTCGTCACGAAATAAATCCCCGAGAAAGTGTCAGAGGAGTATAGAATAAGGGGGGGCGTTCTTCAGCAAAAGCCTCTGGCAGTGTACTTACTTCTTCCTGCTCAAGATCTATGACCAGGGTGTTAAAAATAAGTTTCCAGCAAATGGGTCTTGTTATACAACCCTGGCTGGTCAGTGCTAATTGCTAATGCAACTAATTAGTGCACATTATACCTACCTACGTTTCACCGACGATTACCCAGCCAGCGCATGATGGAATGGCGTCTTAACGCCGTACTTTGGGCACAAATATGGATCTTACGTACCCCTATGGTATTTGAACCCTTCGCCTCCAGGTCGAGACATTCGAACGACTAGACCGCGGAGGCAGGCAAATTAAATTGTGCAGATTCATAAAGTTCTAGAAAACGTAATTAGCATAAATATGTATCACAACGAAGCTGTACAAACATGTAAATGTAGTGCTTGCTTAATCCCGTCACTCGGTGTCATACAATCCGGGACAGCTTAACAGTGAGATATGGGACAGGGGACAGGGTGTCCCTCCCATCCCGGATCTAAGGAAGTTGTCCCAAATTATAACATTTGTCTCCTCGGGTCGATGGTGGTGGAATAGGGAAATGCTGATTACATTTCTCGGAATTTTATTTCCTTAACTGAACGAAGAATGGATTAATCTTTTAAATTGATTCATTCTTTGCTCCTCGTGATTAAACCTTCGTAGAAGTGTTGTTCAAGGTAAATTGATCTGATCTTGAAGCTTTTGATTACTTTGTATTTGTAATACCTATTTTACAGGGCTATAATATTACTAACTTAATGTAAATAGTTACAAAATAGTACCACAGTTAGAAGCACGCAAGTGGTAAAGTAGTCGGCTAAATAGAACTCTAGTTACTTTATGTACTTCTAACTAGCTTAATAAGCAGGATTTACATTTTGGCTAGTTAGAAGTAAAGTCACTAGCGTACCATTTATCCGACTATTTTACCACGTGCTATATCCACTATACTCCCAGCTACTATCTGAGTACTATTCTACTAATGAGCACTACTACTGGGGGAGTCGTTTCTACGTGTACCTTGTAGCAAATAATTTGGAGTGATAGAAATTAAATTATCTTCCGTGACGTACGTGACGCAAAATGGTCTGCATTTCTAAATTATTTACAATGGATCCGCCTAATACTCAACATTTCTTTTACTAACCAAGTCTTGAAACACTTGATCATAGGCTTCGAAACTCGTTAGTAAGTATTATTCTGTAATGCCAAAAAACTATTGCAAGATGGTACTAAAAATGTAGATGGTTGTAAGTTAAAAGCAATGAAAGAAGACTGGTTGAATAAATAGTTACGCAAGTTACTCACTACTATTTAACCTTTATGTTAACCTGTTTAGCTGTTTACAATAACCTAGTAACGTTA
This sequence comes from Ypsolopha sequella, assembly GCA_934047225.1. Taxonomy (NCBI): domain Eukaryota; kingdom Metazoa; phylum Arthropoda; class Insecta; order Lepidoptera; family Ypsolophidae; genus Ypsolopha; species Ypsolopha sequella. The sequence goes on along the minus strand of OW203987.1, from coordinate 30,545,110 downwards.
TTGGTACTTTTATCTTTGAGACTCTACCACTTACTCTACCCGTGTGAACTACGCGACAAAACATAATATTATATGGATAATATGGGTTGATAGTCACTTTATGACGATGAATTAAAGAAAAAAACCGGCTAAGGGCGTCGGACTCGCGCACGAAGGGTTCCGTACCATTATCTATAATAATACTCGCTCGGAAGTTGCTCTTCCCAAGAACGGCCCATACATTTTGTTCCTGCTGATGCGAATTGTCCCGTGTTTAGTGGGGACTAAAAGTTTGGTGCGATCTGTACTCGTTAACTTGTAAAGCCTTCTTAGCCGTGATAGTTTTCCTTTTAATTTCGTTATGTATACTACTGCCGTGATTTTTTTCACGTCTCCAAATTAATATATTGATTTAATATATTATATTCAATATTTCACAAACGGAATTTTGGATCGAAAAATGTTCTTCTCACACCCCCAATATTTTTAAATTACCTGTCCAACGATACCCCACACTAGGGGATAAACGAGAAAAAAAAATCATCCCCACTTTACGTGTAGGGGAGGTACCCTTAAAAAAATCTTTTTCAAAATTTTATTGTATCAATTTATTGGCGTAATAAATATGTATAATCATGCCAAATTACAGCTTTCTAGTGCTCATAGTATCTAAGCTAAGCCGCGGACAGACAGACAGACAGACGGACATGGCGAAACTATAAGGGTTCCTTGTTGTTGACTGCGGAACCCTAAAAAAGGTAGAAAAGATAAAGTAAGGTAAGGTTAAAAGCTGTAAGTCTCATTTTTTGAAATCCAGAGTCTTTACAATTTGGTAGGTATCTATAGTTACATGGAAAAAGTTGAATTTGCTAAAAGATGATCCGGTTCATTTCCATGGATCGAAATTTTTAAATAATCAGATACCTAGCTAAAAATATAAAATTCCATTTGCTGATGTGATGATATACTTCCGCAAAGTATCGTCTTTTGTACATATATACTTTAATCAGTTAATGACATTTGATGATGTCTAGAGTTTAATTACTCGGTTTGAAAATCTGCCGTGGCTTATCATTACCACTCACCACCGCCCTTGTGACGATACCATGCAACCAAAGACTTGGGTTGTTCCTCCGTACATGCAACCAAGCAACTCATCGTGTTCCAGCATGACGTCATGAGATCTGATAGACGCTTTATATTAGGGGTGATAGTGGTAGTAAAAAGAACATGACAAAGTTTATGCAGAAATCTAATTTGAAACTCGTTGAAGGCAACTGTGGAATGTTGGCAAATAAATTAAGTTTGTTTCCTTTGTTAACACAACTTTCGTTATATTTTTCCTGAAAACTTACTTGTGTGTAGAACAATAAGAGTGGCGCCACCCAGTAGTGTGTGAGCTTGTTTAATGTTTTATATTATGAACAAAGTTAACTTACTTGTATGTAGAGTAATAAAGGTTGGTGCCACCCAGTAGTGGGTGAGCTTGTTTAATGTTTTTATATTATGAACAAAGTTAACTTACTTGTATGTAGAGTAATAAAGGTTGGTGCCACCCAGTAGTGGGTGAGCTTGTTTAATGTTTTTATATTATGAACAAAGTTAACTTACTTGTATGTAGAGTAATAAAGGTTGGTGCCACCCAGTATTGGGTGAGCTTGTTTAATGTTTTTATATTATGAACAAAGTTAACTTACTTGTGTGTAGAACAATAAGAGTGGCGCCACCCAGTAGTGTGTGAGCTTGTTTAATGTTTTTATATTATGAACAAAGTTAACTTACTTGTATGTAGAGTAATAAAGGTTGGTGCCACCCAGTAGTGGGTGAGCTTGTTTAATGTTTTTATATTATGAACAAAGTTAACTTACTTGTATGTAGTGTAGAGTAATAAAGGTTGGTGCCGCCCAGTAGTGTGCGGGCTTGGTTAATGTTTTTATATCATGAACAAAGTTAACTTACTTGTATGGAGAATAATAAAGGTTGGTGCCACCCAGTAGTGTGCGGGGTTGTTTAATGTTTTTATATCATGAACAAAGTTAACTTACTTGTATGTAGAATAATAAATGTTGGTGCCGCCTAGTAGTGTGCGGGCTTGGTTTATGTTTTAATATCATGAACAAAGTTACCTTACTTGTATGTAGAATAATAAAGGTTGGTGCCGCCCAGTAGTGTGCCAAGTTAACCAGCTCATGTTATTCTTAAATTGTTAAGATTTGTAAAATATAAATACTCACTACATATTTTTTTAAATATTGTTATAATTATATACTAATATACATTTATAGGACATTCTGCAGGCTTTAGTTTTAGTTTTGTCGTAAATGTAACACATATCTCGGTTTTTTTTAAATCATGGTTCTGCTAGCAATGTAAAGCAAAAGCAAAGCAAACAGAGGGGTGTCTGTGGAATCATATCTCCCAAATGGATGAACCGATTTAAATTTCTTTTTTTTTTATTGAAAGCGTTCTTAGTTAACTAACTTATTATAGTATAACTTACGTGTTTTATTATAGTGCTATAGTTAGTAACTATACTGGCTTTTTCCCGTAGCTGCGCCCACGTTCGCTTAGTTTTTGTGTTGTTCTGTCGAAACTATTACAACAGTGAAATAGTTTTCAAAATCGGTTCCTTAGTTATTTATGACTATGTCCTTAGGGAACAGTCCATCCTCTATGTCCTTATGAAACTATCCGTCCCCAGAGAATAATATAAAAATAAGTATCTTATTTTATTTTTTGTTTAATTAAAACATTAAGTATATAAAAAATATTTTCGAAATATATTTATATATATTATTATAATAATTATATTATATTATAAATATATTTCGAAAATATTTTTTATATACTTAATGTTTTAATTAAACAAAAAATAAAATAAAATAAGTGCTCTATGTAGCAATATATATATATTTATTTCAAAAATAAGTATCAGGTTTTTTTTTAAATTTATACTTGTTTTTTCGACCAGAAATGCGAAGTTCGTGGACTTAAGCATGCGGGCACACAGTGAATTTGATTTGACAGTCCCCACTCGTAAAAACAGCTTTTGAAATCTATCTCAAACCCATAAATCCCCAGGAGTTCATAATAAAATTGTGTTTTTATTTCATAATATGTTATTTTTATATTTATTTGGCATTTAAAATATCCGCATTAAAACCTTACAACATTATTTAATCCCCCAAATACTCATTATCACTAAAACAAATGATAAAGCGTACGATATTATTATCATTATTTCAATTTAGGGTAATAACATGTCCGCGCGCATATAGCCTAAAGCCATCCTGTATATTCCGTGACGTAAGTCCCAACAGTTCCCGTCCACCCTGTAATGACGTCAAGTTTGCTCGCTAGGAGTTTGAACAGCAGTTTGTGCAGGAACTAGCCTCCGCGAGTTATCTCGCTGCGGAATATCCCAATGCTAACATTTGCAGGCAGCGTAAGACGGCGACGGCCATAATTGACTTGTTTTCAAGAGTGTGTTTTTTTTGTCTGTTTAAATGTAGGGGTAGAAGTACATGAGCATGCATTCGGTTTTTTGAGATAAATTAGTAAAAACTCCTTGCATAATTTATTGGTACATGGTACAAAGCACGCAATAGAATATGATATACTAAATCTATGAATACAGAGAATGGTAGAATCTTGAATGTTACCTAGAATATTTTCACTCTATAAATGATTTAATGAAAATAGTAATAAATTAAATAATTTATAATTCAAGACAGGATTAAAAAGAAAATTTGAGATTTGATGAAAATGTACACAAAAAGTAGCTTCCATTTTATTTCCCTTATCTTCATTTTTCCTAGGGATAAATTTACACTTTTTTAATGGTCATTACAACGCGTAAGCGTCTTCGTTCACCCGGATGAAGGCAGTCTAAATCTGCTGAAACTGGTTGGCTTTCCCGATCATAACATGTATTGAGGTGAGCCGTTTGTATACAACGTGTAACAGAAAGGTGTAAACATATTCGAAGAGCTTATTCAGTGTATACAACAACTATGGAGTCAACCCTGAAATCTCAAAAAAAAAAAAAAACTGTTCTTTCATACATTTCGGCCAAGCGGCATTGAATTTTCCTATGAAGCGAGATTTTTTTTTTTCGATATACAGTATTTGTTTTGTAGCAAAAGTGGTTCTAAACCATTAACTGAATAAGCTCTTTAAATATGGTTACACCTTCCTGTTACACGTTGTATAAATCAAAAATACAAGTAATTATTATCAACAAAATATGATATTTAAAACGTTGGATACTTTCACATAATAAAGGAATATGTCTTTTCTGCAATTTCTGCAACACGTAAAGTAAACTGGATCCTGCAAGCCGTCGTAACAATATAAATAAGTTTGACAGCTCCACTTCAGATAATTAAACCGTTTATCTGAGCTCGGCATCTTGGAAGTAATTACTGAAAAAAATACGAACAGGAAATAAAAACTTCTCAATTTGAGACTAAAACGTGCCAAAGTTTTTAAGCAATCAGTAACAAAGACTACGATGAAGAAAGATAAACGAAAAATACTTGTCAGCGTTCGACACAGGTCAGTGTCAAAATTGTTTAGTATACAAGGTGACATTCATTTTTAAAGCCCAATTCATACTAAAGACTCGGTAAGTGCTCAGTATCAAGGTTTTGTGAAATTAGTAAATTATATTTTTCGTGTTCTCTACAAACGCAAGCCCAGCCCCGAGTCTATATGGAAGGTAAACATTATATTATGCAAAATTAGCAAAAAGTGTCATTGATCCGTGGTACTGATCACTTACGAAGCCTCTTGTATGAATTTGGCTGCATAAATAAATGTCACTTGTATAAATACGAGTACTATCTACTAAGTTATCGGCTTTTCAGCGACAAAAAATTCAGCCTTTATAAAAGGAAATAGAAAATATTTATTTGCATTGATAAGGGTGTATTGTATATATAGGCCAAAAGAAATATACAAGAAAATTGTAGCATGTAAATACTTAATCATTATATTTGTAATTAATTATTTTTATTTACAATTTGAAGATTTATCTCACATTATGTTTTTCAGTGTCTTTGTTTACATAACTGTGTATGTTTTTAATAAAGAAGTATTGTGTAAAGAAACGATCGACACGAAAAGAAGAAGAAGAATAAAGAAGTTCCGTAAATTCTTTAATTGAATAGAGATGTTGAATTATAACCTGTCGTTTCTCTCCAGTAACAAACTCTCCATATCATGATTGTGTCACCTTGAACAAATAGACCTCTATGATTGTTGACAGTGTCATTTATTTGATCAAACCATGCGAAGATCAAAGACCGCACCTCTACAGGCGTCCGTCCATCCTGTCCATAGCATCAGCTACAAAATAAAAAACTGGCGATCGCACGGTTTATTTAAGGGTCCGTATAATGTAAATTTCAAATTACCGTTTCACATTTCGTTATTCGGTTAATCGGTTTAATAAAAATAATAAAGATAGTAGACTATTCTTGTCGTAAGCATCTCAAATAAAAAGACATTGGCTTTAGCTTGATATTGATAACTCATAGAAGTTTTAATTAAAATAAATTTTAATTTTAATGTATTTATTTATATAATGTAGGTTTATTAAATACACTTATTACAGGTCGGTTTTAATGTAAAATAATTAAATAGTATATGTCTAATAGTTTCATATAATAAATAATAATATGGGGAAATACACAAAGAAATAATAAATTATTTATATAAAAACGGCTCACCTCAATACGTGTTATGATCGGGAAAGCCGACCAGTTTCAGCAGATTTAGACTGCCTTCATCTGGGCGAGTGAAAAAATTTTATGCAACGACGTTACGCCTCACACCTAGATGAAGGCAGTCTAAACCTGCTGAAACTGGTCGGCTTTCCCGATCATAACGCGTATTGAGGTGAGCCGTTTTGATATAAATCATGAATTATCTTCAAGTTTCATTAAATCGGAAATAATAAAGGTTACGTTTACTTCAATTTAAAAGAAATAAAGTTACCTCTGAATTTTATGTTTTCCAAGTGTTGAAGGTCCTTCCTCAAATCATGTAACCTTGAAATTTGTATGAAAAATAATTGAACAAATAGTATCGATAAGTGTTTCTTAGGATATTCAAATAATTTCGACTCAAAGCAGAGTTATTTAATAAAAACTGAACTGTTTTGGTGAACACGGGTTTCTTAGTAGTAATAGCCAAGGCTTATGTACCTTGCTTGCTTTTTTAAATATAAAAGAAACGTCATAGAGTTCAGTTTTGAATCTGAGTGGTGTAAGATGAGCTCAATTTTACATTACATACACTCTTTAGTACAAAACGCGCGATCGCACGGTTCATTTAACTGTGTGCCCGTCTGTATGACAAATTGAACTTGAACTGCCTGTAAGATACCACAAAGTGGACAGATGCATAGACTTGGAGCTAATATGCAAATATAGATATTTTCAGATGTGGTTTGCTTAGCTTATTCCATTTAACTCCAAAATCCTTCCTCTTTAACTCCAAATCACTTTTAGCGAATATTTTATGTATGTTTAAATAATTCCACTTTAACTTCAAGAAATTTCAAGAAGTAGAGGCAGCAATTGAATATTTAGCTCCCACGCGCGAGCCAAGAACATCTGTCCGTTGCGTCGCGTCGTCTTCGTGTTTTTGCAGTCATCGTCAGTCCGAGTATTATTTTGTAACGCACTCATCATGTTTTGTAACGCATTTATCGTCGAAACATGAAAAAAATTAAATGGAATTTTATGACCACTGCAGCTACAGCGGCGCTGTACAAAAGGAAGATGTGGAAAACGTTTTGCACTTACAAACGCAATGTTGGCCACTTAGAAAGAGGTTGTGCTTTCTCAACCATTCAGGAGATGATTTCTTGTCTCACATTTGTTTTAAACTAGGATAAAATTTTGCAAGTTAATTAGTAGACGTTTGTTTCCTTGCAATTACTGTTGTGTCGTGACTTCGTTTATTGTATTGGTGTCGATTCGAAGTAAGACTTTTTGAACGAACTTACCTTACTTTTAGTCCTTGGACAGGTCCTTGTCTTTTTGATACACAAAAAAAAAACAGAACCACAGTGTTAAATTTAAATTCTGACAGAACGCTTAAATTAAGTTTAGTTCTGTCAAATAAGTTAAATCGACACCAAAATGTGATTTTGCTGTTGACTCTATCAAAACTGTTTTGGAGTGGAGTGGAATTGAAAGTATATAAATATTTCAACGAGTAAATTAAAAGACTAAAATCATTTTGGAGTTGAAGTGGAAAGGATGTGTGGACAGTAAAGTTTTAAAAACAATGGTTGTGGAGTTAAGTGGAATACTGGCCACTGGAATAAGTTATTTTTTTATCTGATTAACAAAACAAAATAAAAAAATACGTAACATATAAAATAAATATTTTACGTGGAAATATTTCATATAAAACAAATATTGTCCCCTTTTTAAAGGTCAAACCACATTTTTTTGTGTAATCAGTTGCACGAGTTTAAATTAAGTTACATAGAAACAGTTTACGTCGCATATGAACCTCAAGAAATTGACCTACACGGCTGTTCTTCTAGAGAGTAACTGGACGCGAATGTATGCAAAAAAACTAAAACATTGATTCGATTGTGTCTGCCGCCCGGATCCTTGCTTCCACAAAAAAAAACAAACATTGAAAATATAATAGACATTAATCTCTAGATGGCGTCAATGTCGGCACGTTTGCGAGCCCCGAGGGGATGTTTAAACCACTTTCCTTGTTCGCCACGTTACCCTGTCCAACTCGTTTATAATGACGTCTCTGAAGCAGGCAACTCTCTTTAAGGTTTTTTTGCCCCGTCTCAGTAAGGGCTCCTTTACAATACATTTCCGTTTAGGGGTGCATATAATTTCAGATTGAGCACCTCACTTTGAATAAATCAAAACTGGACTTTATGAAGTTTTCAAAAAGAATGCAGTTGTGCCTGAAATAGGGCGATACAGCTCACCCCTTTCATGTAGGTACGTAAAATCGCCTATAAAAAGATGATGTACGAGTTTTAATGACAGTCCACGCTCGGAAACACCTCTTGCAGCTCTTCAGGTGTACATGTCGTGCGTGACGATGTATTTTATTATTTTCTCATGTAGTCTCATCGCTGCTCCAGTATCAATGTACAAGACTGCTCATGTAGTCTCATCGCTGCTCCAGTATCAATGTACAAGACTGCTCATTTAGTCTCATCGCTGCTCCAGTATCAATGTACGAGACTGCCCATGTAGTCTCATCGCTGCTCCAGTAGCAATGTACGAGACTGCTCATGTAGTCTCATCGCTGCTCCAGTGTCAATGTACGAGACTGCTCATGTAGTTTCATCGCTGCTCCAGTAGCAATGTACGAGACTGCTCATGTAGTCTCATCGCTGCTCCAGTATCAATGTACAAGACTGCTCATGTAGTCTCATCGCTGCTCCAGTATCAATGTACAAGACTGCTCATGTAGTCTCATCGCTGCTCCAGTATCAATGTACGAGACTGCCCATGTAGTCTCATCGCTGCTCCAGTAGCAATGTACGAGACTGCTCATGTAGTCTCATCGCTGCTCCAGTGTCAATGTACGAGACTGCTCATGTAGTTTCATCGCTGCTCCAGTAGCAATGTACGAGACTGCTCATGTAGTCTCATCGCTGCTCCAGTATCAATGTACAAGACTGCTCATGTAGTCTCATCGCTGCTCCAGTATCAATGTACAAGACTGCTCATGTAGTCTCATCGCTGCTCCAGTATCAATGTACGAGACTGCCCATGTAGTCTCATCGCTGCTCCAGTAGCAATGTACGAGACTGCTCATGTAGTCTCATCGCTGCTCCAGTGTCAATGTACGAGACTGCTCATGTAGTTTCATCGCTGCTCCAGTAGCAATGTACGAGACTGCTCATGTAGTCTCATCGCTGCTCCAGTGTCAATGTACGAGACTGCTCATGTAGTCTCATCGCTGCTCCAGTGTCAATGTACGAGACTGCTCATGTAGTCTCATCGCTGCTCCAGTATCAATGTACGAGACTGCTCATGTAGTCTCATCGCTGCTCCAGTAGCAATGTACGAGACTGCTCATGTAGTCTCATCGCTGCTCCAGTATCAATGTACGAGACTGCTCATGTAGTCTCATCGCTGCTCCAGTATCAATGTACGAGACTGCTCATGTAGTCTCATCGCTGCTCCAGTATCAATGTACGAGACTGCTCATGTAGTCTCATCGCTGCTCCAGTATCAATGTACGAGACTGCTCATGTAGTCTCATCGCTGCTCCAGTGTCAATGTACGAGACTGCTCATGTAGTTTCATCGCTGCTCCAGTATCAATGTACGAGACTGCTCATGTAGTCTCATCGCTGCTCCAGTGTCAATGTACGAGACTGCTCATGTAGTTTCATCGCTGCTCCAGTATCAATGTACGAGACTGCTCATGTAGTCTCATCGCTGCTCCAGTATCAATGTACGAGACTGCTCATGTAGTCTCATCGCTGCTCCAGTGTCAATGTACGAGACTGCTCATGTAGTTTCATCGCTGCTCCAGTATCAATGTACGAGACTGCTCATGTAGCCTCATCGCTGCTCCAGTATCAATGTACGAGACTGCTCATGTAGTCTCATCGCTGCTCCAGTATCAATGTACGAGACTGCTCATGTAGTCTCATCGCTGCTCCAGTATCAATGTACGAGACTGCTCATGTAGTCTCATCGCTGCTCCAGTATCAATGTACGAGACTGCTCATGTAGTCTCATCGCTGCTCCAGTATCAATGTACGAGACTGCTCATGCAATATTCATTTTATTTATTTATTAATTTTCATTTTCATTTATTTCAATGTTTATTAACATTTTTGTGTGCTATAATAATAATATAGGTACGTTTATTATCAAACAAAACAGGTGTGTGTGTGTGTGTGTTTGTGTATATAAGAGAGTGTATAAATACTTAAATTAGTGTATAAGCTGCGTTCAAGAAATAGTAAATCGTTAAAATAAGAGTGCTTTGAACAAACGAAACAAAAAGTTCCTTAATTCTGTCCGAAAAACGTTTTTAGCCAAATTTTTCCTCACTCTGCTCCGCTAGATTAAGGCAAAAAGATGCTATGTTTAAGCAAACTAGTGATCAATCTACTTCTTTGCGTAGTTTCTGTTTGCAAGGCAAAAAATCCGGTCAAGTGCGAATAAGACTCGTTCTCCGAGGGTTCCTTATGGACCGTTTTAGACACATACTTTTTTCACGTACGGTTATTAGAGGACAAACTAACTCGACACTTAATTACGATCCATTCAACCATATTTGTATATCCAAACCAAAGGATCTAATTAAGTTGATAGTAATTACTTCTTGAAAAATGAAATAAAGGTATTTTTTTTACTAAGCGAGTCCTGTAAGTATTAAAAGGTCCTGTTTTTTAATTTTGTGGTACGGAACCCTAAAAGTAATATCAGCTTGGCTTCCAATTTATTATGTATATAGGATACTGGTGAAAAACAGCCAGGGGCAACGAAAGAGACAGTTTTAACCCGCCACTGGTGACGTGTATTTGACTTACATTGTTGGTGACCCCGCGCCGGTCGCAAGCACCGGGGTTTCGACTACGAGTTTTTCTATAATTTACTGTTCATGTTACTTTTCATTGGAAAGGTTATAAAATTAGATATATTTTTTTTTGTTGATAAAACATACGTATTTCATAAATCACATCTCTTTTATTAACATTAGACAATATTTTTGGATGCATTAAAATTATAAAGTATTTTAACAATATTATTTGATCTATTTGATTAAACGATGAAATCAGCCTAAGTCAGTCTTTTGTAAGTAGTCATACTACGTTTTTCAATGCATAGTGTGAGGAAATGAAAACAAATATAATCTTGTGAACTTTAAATTATGATTGGCTCAAAAGGATTGTATCCAGAGCCGTTAAACAGTGGAAAAAAAAGTATTACATCTATGGTACACAGGAAAGACTGCAGGTTAGCCAACCATTGCAAACAAATACAAAAAAATAATAATAATTAAAAAATAATAATAAAAAATAATAAAAATAATAAAAAATAATAATAAATCCCTAGGGCAAAATAATCGACTTTTTGTTCGGTTTTGATGCATAAAAAGTGGGCCTTTACGAGCATATGCAATAAAAAAAATTTTTTTTCAAACTACCCGGTCTCACAGACATATAAAGTCACCAGTGGCGGGTTAAGGATCATTTTTTCTTCGATAATATTTTCTTCTAGACAAACAATCAGTAATGTAATCTACGAGCCTAAATTTATTTCTGTTCGAGAATGACAATTCGTCTCACTTTACATACAATTCTACATTCACACCGTCTCCCAGAAGAGTAGGCAGAGATAATCCATCTCCATCTGCTACGATCCTTATACACTACTTTTGCTCTTGATTGTCTCACTTCATTGTAAAACAAATAGGTGCAAGTATGTGATGTGAGTCAAACTGATATGGCTCAAACTCCATAGAACGTAAAATATCGCGAGGTTTATTGAAAGTCCCGATACACTTATATTAAAAATGGTTTCGTATCAATCGATCATACAAAAAGGGGCAAATCAAATGCAACTTTTAGAATCAAGATTAACCAAAACTTTTTCTTTGTGGTGTGAAGTTAACTTTTTTATGTGAATATACGAGTATAAAGTTTCTCTATGGTTGCTTCTTTTGTTTTCTACAGCTGGGTAAAGGCTACTCCTTACTGGGAACTTATAAAGTGGAATGATCGTTATCTGGTATGAAGGCACCTTAGGTAACCTTAAGGTAAACTACTTAATGTGAGCCTATTGAAAAACTGCGAAATTTCTAAAAAATATGGCCGAAAAATACGACAAAATATCACGTCCAACACAATCTATTTTATCGTGAATTTTTAGTTACAGCTCTTAGCCAACTAAGAGAGAAAAGAGAAATACAAAAAAGAAAATAAATAAAAAGAAAATTTCAATTTTTTTTACTCCAAAAAGCTTCTAGGCTATCATTTATTAGTAAAGCCTAAGGTACTTTCATGTCAAATTTGGTCCGTTGATCAATCAATCATTATTTATTTATCTGACGATAAGCTATTGATGCATAAGGCTCACTACACATCACGATGGGACGTAATAATCGTCGGTGGAACGTGGGTGTAGGACTGTGACTTGCTTTTCACAGTCCATACTCGAAAACGACCAGACAAACCAGAACTGCCATGTGAAACTAGATCAGCTTTCTAAAAAACAATTTTTAAGGACGAAAGGACACAAAAATCAATATAGTCAGACCCCTCGCTTGAAATTCGCATATTTATGAGGCGTCCTCATACGAAAGAAAATTGTCACGCTCGCTTATTTTTCCGAGGAAGTCAGTTTAATCGGTTCGCTGAAAAGGAATTATTAAAGTGCGAAACGTGGCGACACATTTTATAGATTGAAACGTATACATAATATCACTGCAGCTGCTACGGTTATGTTTCACAAAGGAGATTCTTAGTTTGAATAGACATCGTCACGACCTAAATCCCCGAGGGGGTGTCAGAGGTATTTCCGAGTATGGACTGTGAAATGCAAGTCACAGTCCACACTCGTATATATAAATTTCACCAACTATTATTACGTCCCAGTATGGTGAGTGGTGAGCCCTTTAATTAGGACCTTTGCATACTACTTGCCAACGATACTAAGAAGAATATGTCGTGGTAGCTTTTGTAGACCTGCTGTGAACCTTGTCCTTTATATAGTGGGACGATGACAGGTTGGCTCAATTCCTGCCGGAATTAGCATTTTTTAATTTTAGTTCATATAGTTATTTGATTCTCTTTTACCAAAAAACATATAAATATATTTAAAACAAAAATATAAATAAAACAAAGCATAAATAACGTTTGGGACGTAAAATTGTCGGTGAAAAGCGGGGGTTTTAAGTGTGGACTGTGACTTACATTTCACACTTGTGAACACCTCTGACACCCCTCGGGGATTCATGTCGTGGCGATATGTGTGTGTGAGTATGTGTAAAACATAAATATAACCCTTCAATCGAATTCATACAATATTTAAATAGTATGTAACTATTACATAACTAACTTTAAATATTATTTTACAAATAATAAAAAAAAAAAACAGATCAAATTTCAAACTAACAATAAAATGAAATTTTATGAATATTCTTTTTAGAGGCAAATATCAAAATTGGTAAGAAGCTACTGCATTCATCCTATGTTCGCATAAACTCTACTTGAAGTTTCGCATAAAGAAACTTATGAGATGAAGCTGCGTAACCTAAGAATAGTGCGGCCTCTTCCAGTCAAACCTCCATAAGCTAAAGATTGATGCAAGCAAAATTAAGCATTGCAACAATGACATACGATTCGACTTAAAATGTTTTGTTTCATTATATGTTTACACATGTACCTTGTTTGTATTGGTAAACTCTGGACACTTTTTTCGTAAAATTTGTACAAGACTTGAAGTCCATTTGGGTAGATTTATAAATATTTATAAATATAAAATGGATTTATAGCTTTAAAAATACATGTCAACCACGCCCACGCTGAATTTGCGATTTTTTCTATTGAGCGATGTAAAAAGGTGATAGAACTGACGCCGGGCTCGACTGTGGAGGTACCACCATCTTACTTGGAGACCCCCTCGAAGTAATTCGGGGGAGAGTAAGAGGACAGCTCACAGGCAAAAAAACCAGGAGGCCTACCATGCCTGGGACCGATGGATGGCGGTATATGCATCCCTAATAGCCGGGCCTTGTATGGAACAGACTGGTGACGGGCAGCGACGTTACTGGTGCGAGGGTTCTGGCACCGTGCTCACCAACCCGCCTGCCCAGCGTGTGTGAGTATGGGCAATTCTTCCAAGATGACCGCCGGGAGTGGCAAAGTCCTGGAAAGGCTTATGTCCAGCAGTGGACGAACTAGGCTGATGAATGGAATGGAGATGAAATCACGTTTTCAAATCTACAAATGTTTTAAATATGTCCTCTTTTATGACATATAATATATATATTCTAAATATTATAATGAACATATTTTATTTATATAGTATATAAATAAAATATGCATTTAGCTTGGTACGGAGCCTTAATAAGTGTTACTGATGCATACCTACTTCAAATAAATAACAATAAAATATCTTGAAAATGTTTTAAGAACAGACAAACAATCAATAGGTTGAATTGGATTATATTGAATTAAAGCTTTGGGACAGGCCGTTTTGCAGTTAGGTTCAAACGAACCTACTGGAAACTTCAATAAACCTTGCAAAGCGAGCTCGTCTTCTAATAACTAGCGAGCCAGAGTCGGGATATTGGTTAAATGCATTACAATCTGCCAATATCGGGATCCTATTGGAGAGGACTACTATCAGCCTAGCCGTCGGTCTGAGAATAGGTGCCAAAATAAATGAGTCAAATCGCTGCCATTGTGGACACAGTGTCGATCAATTGGGCCACCACGGCCTATCTTGTCAGCGTTGTGCTGGGCGTCTGTCGCGCCACGCCACCTTGAATGACGTCATTCGTTGGGCCCTTGCCAGTGCCAGTGTGCTGGCCATATTAGAGCCAAAGGGCATAGCGCACGATGACGGTAGGCAGCCCAACGGAATGACGCTCATTCCTTGGAAAAACGGGCGGTCACTGATATGGGACGCAACGTGCGTTGACACATTGGCACAGCCCCATGTCCAAGTGACCACAATAAGGACGGGCGCGGCAGCCGCAAAAGCTGAAGTGTTAAAAAGGCGCATGCATGGAGCCCTTGGCGAGATCTTCATATTGTGCCTTTTGCTGTAGAAACTCTTGGGCCGTGGGGTTTGCAAGGCGACTTTATAAAGAAATTTCGTCGCGCTTGGTCAATGCTTCAGGTGACCGAAGGGCTGGAAGCTACTTTGGCCAAAGATTTAGTTTGGCCATTCAACGTGGCAACGCCGCCAGCTTTTTGGGCACCCTTCCTAACGGACACTGATCTGGCCAGCATTTTCTATTTAATTATAATTAAGGTGTTTGAATATTATTTCAGTTTTTAGTTAAAATACTTTAATTTATTGTTTAGTTTTAAATTTGAATGTCTTATGAATAAGGAATTCATAGAAATTTTTATTTAAATCACAAGTTCCTCTTTTCTTTAGACTAACTATATGTACTTATATTATAACGCCAGCAGCTTTCTTGTAAAGATGATTATGAATTTATAAATTTTATCTCTCGACTCAAGATTGAAAGTCCATTCAATTCCACAATGGCCGTGCAAATGAAGCGCGATGTTGCTTCAATTGAATTGAATTGGTACTTAGATACCGCGACTGTACTTGCTGGTGAATAAGAGAAAAATATAATTATATCCTGAGGTATTTAATCGTCTTGCAGCATGTTAAGGATGGACCTCACCCTAGAACATGAATAACTATATTAGTTCTTATAATAATTTGTTAAGTTGGTAATTTTACTTACATATTATATATAATTTATAAACATATACCTATATACACATATATATACTTGCATTAAATAAACGTATCTTTGATGTATATTAATATAAATAGTAATATAATATAAAAGTAATAATAGCCTGTTTTTTGGCTGGAATAAATACATTTTATTATTTATTATAAATACAATATTTATATTTAAAATATAAAAGGCATTAACATACTTATATATTTACCTGTGTATTGTCGGGAGCCTGGTCACAGCGTGACCTGTAAACATGACGTTCTCTCTCAAAAAGGATGGTCGACTCTTGTCGGAAGCCTGTTCGCAGCGTAAGCTGTGAACGTGATGTCTGTCTCGTGGATGACTTTTGACGCATTGGACGGAAAAAGGAGAACTTATAAAATAAAGAAAATAATCTTTTATAATCTTCAGGATAAGCGAAGCTTTCCAAATTTATACTTTTGTACTTTGTTATTGTTGTTCTTTTCGTCATTTAGAAAGGATTATTTCTATGTTTCAATAATCATTTATTATAATTACGAAATATTACTTCATTTGAAATTATTGTTGCTGGAAATCTGATTGAATCATTAATGACTCCTTGATATGTGTTACTAATCCAATTTCAATACCGACGCTTTGTTTAAAGATGAGTATATATCTGCTTTATAACAATTAGTGCACCAAGATAAGTATGTAAGATGTAGCTACATAATTATTCTAAGGGTCATCTACATTTTGTGGGCTTAGCCATTTAGTTCCATCATTTGTTTTGCCGAGATGATATCTCTGTACATTATCAAAACATTATGTTAATAATTAACAAAGTTATATAAATTACATTGCCACGGGGATTTTCTTGATTAAAGTAATTTGGTAGGGTTATCGTACCACATTCATTAAGTATAAAGAAATATATGTATGAGAATAAGTTTAAATGGCGTTGTTTTATTGTAATATCTTTTATTTATAATCTTGTGGTAATACTATTCCTAACAATTTTCAGAAGTGGGATCCATAATGCCCAAGCTTAAGCGATAGACGGACTTTTGGTTTATACCCTGACGTTCTTGATCCCAAGCCGTGGCGGTGGAGTAGCTCAGCACCATGTCCTAACACAACCGTCGGGGATCCAATTCATGAACCTGAAGCAAAGGCTATGGAGCCTAAATGCACCCTGGTAACACCGAACAGCACACAACCCTCAGTACCGGATACCGGTAAGCCCGATCCAAAGTATCACGGCAACTTCACGGCGGAGGCTGACATAATGGTGAGCTTGTTTATACAGTCTCGATTACAAGGTATGGCGCGTACCTAGTACTCGTCTCAGCCCGATTATGATCTGACTTGGAGTGAGGGGAAACTAGAATTACTGAAAGCATCCCCATCTGACAAGACAAACTGAAATACATTTACCCAATATTTAGGAATCGGTTCGAGCAGTGCAGAACTGATGCTGATCCACACAACGGGAACCAGAACATTAATTTCGAGAGAAATATCACGTGTTTTTTATGTGGTGAACAGAGCCACGCAGTTAGGCGCTATTAAAATGCAGACCGGCCAACGTGCAGAGTTTGTGGTCCATTCAATGTTTAGCTGCAATTAACTACATGTCACTACATTATATAATACCTAGATGGTAGGAATAATAATCATAACTTCCAATTCAATTCTACCCACAGTAAACATCAATATTAATTATACTATTACATGCAAAATTTAAAAATCTACACAACCAAAAAAAAAAAAAAACAATAATTCAATTTAACATTTACCAATATTACGAATTGTCAATTCAACAATACTTGAGTAGACGTATTACATATAAAATAAACATTGTTGAAACTTATAAAATTCCTTGAGTTCATAAGGAGAGATATTTAACAAGCACCTTTCGGTTTTTAGTAGGATTAATTACTATTTAGAAGTTTTATTTTAAAAGGCAGTGAATTATATATTTTTATTACAGCCCTTTTTGTAGCTTTACTTTAAGATACTGTTCTATTACTATGTGCTTTAAGATTATTTTTGTAACGCTTATTTAAACGATCACTATACTTAGCTTGGTGGTAGACTGAAAAATTTATTTGGATATCTCCGGAAAAGCTTACAAAGTTCAATAATTTAAAGTACTGTTATAGTGCGAACCTTTAATTTGACTAATGAATTTCGACAAGATTCCATGTCAGAATTAAAAGCTTCTATAATCCTTATACGGCGCTTCTATGTTATAAAATTTTTTTTAGTATCTGCATTCTGCATGGATGATTGTTCGTCTATGGTATCTGTACTTCGACCCCATACAGCCATGGCATAAAGCACCTTTGATTTAGAAGAAAGCCTGGAGTACAGCTCGTTTAGTTACTATATAAGTAAATGTTCTCAAGGCATCACAAAAACTGCTTAATTTGCTTTCCAGATTTTGATGTATCTTTTCCAGCTTATACGTTCATCTATCTATACACCTAAGAATTTAGCTTCCGTTATAAAATCAATTGTTTAACCTTCAATAGTGACATTTGCATTTACAATGGGAGTGTTGTAGTTCCTCAAGTTAATCATATTAGTTTTATTGGCATTGGTATTGAATCGTTAACGTCTACACCAACCAATAACAGTGAGAATCGCCAGCTGGATAGTATTATTAATCAAAACTCTGTTTTTAATTATAATAGAAAGTACTCGTAAAACACCTTACTGTTGGTCCCAGAGGTATGAATTTAACCAAATTGACTCTACCCTGTATACCATATCGGTTCAACATCAAAACCATTATGTTGTGATCTACGTGATCAAATGCCTTGGACAGATCTAATAGAACTGTTACTATGTTATTTTACAATCCAAAGCTTTCGATACGAAGTTAGCCATGTCAAAAATGGCACCAATAGCAGAGCTACCCTTTTGGAATCCAAATTTTTATTTAGCTAATATTTTGTGGGAAGTAAGAGATTTACACAATTTCTCAAAGACCTTTGGAAGAATAGACGGTAAGGATATCGGTCGGTAATTAAAAATATTAACATCCAATTTAGTATATTTTTTGAGAATGGGTTTTATAAGATATATAAGATATAAGATATTTATTCACCATATAACAAAGTCCGTTATAAAAGGTTTGTCAGTTATTATTAATATAAATATCACATTAAATGCAAAATATGTACAATTGTACATACACAATCGGTACACATATGAAATCCATTATTAAAAATGTGTGGCTAACATTAAAATAAAAAAATAAATTAAAAATGTCAAACTTAATTAAAAATAAATTTAAATGTCTAATTAGGAAATGAACATGGCTTTATGTTTAAATTCATGAATTCATTAATAGAGTAGAATGAATTATTCTGCAAGAAAATATATATGTGAAAATATATATATATATGAAAATGTATATGTGTATAATAAAAATTTATATGTGCTCTCTGGGGAAACTGGGGAAAATCCAGAAATGGTTAATTAAATAAAATAATTATCGAGACAAATTAGACACTTCTAGTAGAGATGAAAACGCCAATGACTCGAGATATTCAATCAAGGTATCAATGTTGTAATCAGTGCAAATTATCAGCCTGCATTTTTGTTAAGTTTCAGTACCGAGTTAAAACACCTTCCAAGTGATACAAAATGTATCATTTTGAGAGTAGTATGTAAAGTAGAGCATAATTTCGAGAGATGCTGGTCAAGCCGTGACTCTATTTTGGTGGAATTATAGCGGCTGCTTCGAAAACTTCAGTGAACATCGTCTCAACTGTTCAAGTCATCATAAGGTGAGCTTGGTGACCAATTGTATTAAATTTTAAAACACGTTAGTTATAGTCAATGTGGATATGCGTAATCTTCAAATTATTCTTGGACAACTAATAACAAATGGCCGTAACATCAATCTTACTGTGACCGGTTATACCCTGAAAATAAGAGGAAATACAGAAGAACTATACTATATTATATATTGTTAATGTACTAACAATAAATGATACCTATTCAAAAAAATAATCGAATCGCAGTCTGGTACAACGAAGACATCATTGTCCCTCCTCAACTCTCGTAAATGTCCAGACCGCAGGTACAAGCGATGATGAAGCTGTTTTTGTTGAGTCTAGAACGTGTGTGTATAATGATGATGATAAAGATTATTCGATACCTCCCTTATTACTCTCCACTTAAACTACAGTAATCGAAGTACGCAATTATTCGGAATCTCCACTTTTGCTATAGCAGGGTATATTACTATCTAGAAGTCTACAACGTGTAGATTCAGTTAATCATTTAGCTGATGGAAATGTAGGGATAAAAGACCAAATTCTATTAGAATTTTATTAGAATTATTCTAACACTAGACGTTGAGAAGATACAATGTGACTTGACAAATCCTAAAACAAGAGCAACATTAATATATTTATTGGAAGGATAAATAATTTTGGAAGATATCCACGTTGATATGTACAGCTTGTTATCAAATATCGGTTATTGGTAAATTCCGTAATTGAGTTATGCAAATTTACATGTAATGGACCGTTACCTAATGGTAACGAATGATGAGCTATTACCTAATAGTATTGAATGGTGAGCCGTTGTGACGAATGATTGGGCCGCTAAATGATAACGAATGACAGTGGATTGTTACTCAATTAAAATAGAAATGCAAAATTTGTTTATGAAATTCAAGTACATCATAAAATGAGTGTACACTTACTACACAACAATTTTGTTTGACAATTAAACTGATTAAATTTAAAACGGGAACATAAAACAAATAGTATAAAATGTTGGTCTTTAAATAGTACATTACGATACGAGAACGATGAAACGTTTTCTGACGAGTGTGAGTTTGCGGCACGAGCCGAAGGCGAGTGCTGCAATCACACGAGTCGAGAAAAGGTTTCTCGCACGAGTTTCGTATAATTTTTTTTATAGCACAAGTGCGGGAAATACCGACTTTACGCAGCGTGCGTAAAGCGGTCATCTTACGCACAGTGCGCTATAATAAAATATACTTACGTTCATTAACACTGGGCCGTTACTCAATAGTAACGATTGCTACTCACTGGGCCGTTACTCAATAGTAACGATTGACACTCACTGGGCCGTTACTCAATAGTAACGATTGACACTCACTGGGCCGTTACTCAATAGTAACGATTGCTACTCACTGGGCCGTTACTCAATAGTAACGATTGACACTCACTGGGCCGTTACTCAATAGTAACGATTGACACTCACTGGGCCGTTACTCAATAGTAACGATTGACACTCACTGGACCGTTACTCAATAGTAACGATTGACACTCACTGGGCCGTTACCTAATGGTAACGAATGATAAATATCAACTTAAATTTATTGTTACAACCAACTAAAACCTTTTATTTGCAGGGACGCAAATAAGTGTCAGGATGGACGACTGTCGGGAGCCTGGTCACAGCGTGACCTGTAAACATGACGTTCTCTCTCAAAAAGGATGGTCGACTCTTGTCGGAAGCCTGTTCGCAGCGTAAGCTGTGAACGTGATGTCTGTCTCGTGGATGACTTTTGACGCATTGGACGGAAAAAGGAGAACTTATAAAATAAAGAAAATAATCTTTTATAATCTTCAGGATAAGCGAAGCTTTCCAAATTTATACTTTTGTACTTTGTTATTGTTGTTCTTTTCGTCATTTAGAAAGGATTATTTCTATGTTTCAATAATCATTTATTATAATTACGAAATATTACTTCATTTGAAATTATTGTTGCTGGAAATCTGATTGAATCATTAATGACTCCTTGATATGTGTTACTAATCCAATTTCAATACCGACGCTTTGTTTAAAGATGAGTATATATCTGCTTTATAACAATTAGTGCACCAAGATAAGTATGTAAGATGTAGCTACATAATTATTCTAAGGGTCATCTACATTTTGTGGGCTTAGCCATTTAGTTCCATCATTTGTTTTGCCGAGATGATATCTCTGTACATTATCAAAACATTATGTTAATAATTAACAAAGTTATATAAATTACATTGCCACGGGGATTTTCTTGATTAAAGTAATTTGGTAGGGTTATCGTACCACATTAATTAAGTATAAAGAAATATATGTATGAGAATAAGTTTAAATGGCGTTGTTTTATTGTAATATCTTTTATTTATAATCTTGTGGTAATACTATTCCTAACAGTATGTAAATTTCTATTATGATTGTTATGTAATAAAATGCCATGATTGGCTTATTCATTACTTATATTAGGACGATCAGTGAAACCAAATTAGCAGCATGATGCTTGTCTGTACGAATATCGACGGAAATAACATTGAAATAACGTTCATATCAGCGTTCAATGCGTAGTGGCTGTTACGACGCTCGGTGTGTCATTGATAGGGCGAAATAGGAGAAAATAATACTTTTCACATGGACGTGATTGTTCGATTGAATAATCATGTGTTATGTTTATAGCTATCAAGTTTATCTATTATTTAAAGCGTAAATGAATAAAATCGACTAAGCCACTCAGGGGCAGGAGGGAATTCAAACCAAAAAACACCATTCGGTTGTAATTTTTTTCCTATAAAAAATTTGGTGGTATGAAAAAAAAATGTTGCATAATATATAATGTCTTAAATAAAAAACGAGGAGAAGACTTTAGATAGTACCCATTTGGCGATACTTAGCCTCTTAACAAGAGCTTAAATAAGTTTTTAATCTTCACGTACACATGAAATTTTGATCAAATGATGCCTTAGAGACTTACGCAGCGTTTAAGTTCTTTTGTTCGGTTTTTAGTTTAATATCTGCTTTTCTTCGAGAGTTAATTTTCTCTTCATTTTCTCTCGAGACTCAAGACATAACACAGTAAACAACGTAGTTGGTATCCTATACAACTAACACTAGCTATAGCTTTGCGCAGAATTAACACGAACAACAAAACTTGCCAACAAATTCGAGCTCCGCCCGCCCATACAAGAACTTTTATACAATATTCTTAACTGATAACACTATTTCATGCGTATTTTTACTATCTCGTATTTTTTAGACAACACAGATCTTAGACAAAGTCTTATGGTTTCTATCAAAATATGAATGACTTACTTGATTGAGAAATTTAAAAGATCATGAATGAATACTCATTTGTTGTCAAATAGTTCAAAAGTAGATAAACTTACAATAATGGTATCCAAAAAGGCTAGACTGGTGGTTCTGGTTTTATTTCTTCATTTGGTATGGTGTATATTATTAAGGCGATATGCGAAAAAATTACGGGTGTTTCTTTTCTGTATATTTCATGAAATACACGGAAAATTATAATCAGTTTCTGGTGTATGTATCTTGACTATATAATCTAGGGATTTTAAATTGGAAAACATGTTTGGACAAATTTTTCTCGATAGAAATAATTGTTGAAATGAGATCTTCAAACACACTTTTTCTCCTTGTTTGACGAATAGGAGCCATATATAGAACTCAAACATATTTTATTAGGTGTGTTTCAACAATATCTAGAGATTTGATATTTGAAATTTTGCTAGCTGTTTTAGTTTTCTTATAAAAATTATAAAACTAACTTTTTTCCCTTTCGCCCTGAATCCGCCCCTCTCGCACTGCGTGATTTTTCGCTTGGAGTGACAGTGACAAAAATAAAATTCGCAAAGCCTCTTGAGGCGAATTGGTGCAAATTATATTTCCTGAACTATACGTATATATTTTTTCCACTCAATGGTCTAAGCGTCTAACATTGAACATGATGGATTGCGTCAATGAGACCAAAGCTGAAGTGCGCTCGCCCAGAAACTTGGAGAGTGACAGCAAGCAAGGCATCAAACTTTCAAGAAAGTCAACGGAAATTGGTAACCGACGGATGATTGATACTACGCAAGTACGGAACTGCCTGTAACTACTCTTCCGATACACAGTCACGCCGAAACACAATGAGTCGCTTGGCGGCATGGTTTTGTCATGAGGGTGGTGACAAGCTGCAGCCAAAGCCTACAACCAGTTGAAATTAAATACTATTATAGTACCACTACTATGAGTTACCTCCACTTTTTCTATCGCCGCATCTCACAGTTCTGTAATATAGAAAACCTGATCAGCCCGGAACTATCCAGTTTTATCTGGTGTAAACTAGTACGATTAAGTTCCGCGAAGTTGTCGGGCGCTGGTAGGTATCAAACACTTCAACTACAAAAGATAGTCCAATTTACGCAGATCAAGTTACTCTGCCGAAGTCGAAGAGTGCTATGGGGCCCTCAAAACATGAAAGGTAGCCTGAAAGTATTGTTTCAAGAGCTTCGTACAAAATCGAAGAAAGCCTTGGTGTTTATTCGCCCGCGGTATATCTTTTGAACGGTTGTACTGATTGGGTTGGGTATGGGTGTAGGTGTCATTATATTGTGGAACCCTGAAAAATGTTTCATGACGTACGTAAGAAAATATTAATAAGAAGTCAAATAAAGCGTTGTTATGAAGAAAATACTTGTACTTTTCCATAAATTCTATATAATAATGCCCAACCAGTTTCGCTAAGTTAAGAGTACTAAAAGGCTTTAATTTAAAATACCTACACTGTAATATAATAACTTTAGTTTACATTGCAAGGAGTACGTGTGCAAACCAATAACATACTTCGCTGTTATAGCGAAACCGGTTGGGCAGAATAAATTATAATTTGTAAAGAAGTGTTATTGTTTTCTTTATAACAATGAATGATAAATTGTTGAGTAAAAATTATTGTCTTATAGTGCCAACAATCACAACATCAACTTACATCAAATGAAGTGAATTTTCAAGTAGGTTACATCTCCACAGACATAATTCATTTGTCTTGACAGACTTTTTCTCATGGGTTTTAATTAAATTCCTAGAACTAGACTGTGTTAGTGTCTGTCTTTGAAGATCCAGTTTTTGCTTTCTTCTTTTCTTTTTGCATCCTAGGTCTCGGCGTCTAAAATAAATTAATTGCTGGAACAATTTGACATGTTCCCTGTGTTAAAAATACTTCCAATTAGTTAATTCAACAAATAATAGTAGTTTATGAAACTGTTACATAAAGAAGTTATTAAAACACGAGTTCCAGCCTTTTAAGTTTTTATAGTATACTATATTTTGCCCGCGGATTCCCCCGCGTTGGTTTAGCTTTTGTGAAGACAATCGAATCTGCCAATATTTTTCAGACCCTTAATTTTATAGAACGTAATTATTTGGACTCTGGTTTGAACGAAACTATGTATTGTCCTCTGAATTGAGGACAATACATACTAGTAAGAGGCTAGTTCCTATATTAATTAATATAACATAATATAAAGATTAAGATAAGTCCTGACTCACTCACTCATTTACTCACTCACTTGTGTTCAAAATTAACTCACTTTTCACTCACTGTTGATTCATAACGCCCAGCCCAAACCCTTGGACCTAGAATAAAAGGATGATATGTCGTCGGCATATCGTAGAATTCGGCACATAATATTTATGTTAAAACTGTTGGAGAGAATAATTTAAACACCTTGTGTGTGCATCCTCTTTACTATTTAGTTATTAAAATATAAACATATTGTTTTTGGTAAGGCTCGCCGCCATTACTTGCTTGCTTGTCATGTCTTGTCACAATACACGCTAAAACATAAAAATACTTTTATTATAAACCACAACATGGTAGCAGAGCGTGTAGTTTTAAATATTGGTTAATTCGATCTACGAAACCTCTGCGTAATATAAAATAAGTGCAAACAAACACATAAAACCAAAAATAAAACTTACCCTAAAAACAAACCAAAAAAACGTGTTGTGTTGTGCACCGTAAAAAAAAAAAAAAAAATTCTTAAAAATGAATGAAGAATCCTCGATATTAGCAAATATACAGCGGTTACTCGACGAGAAAACATTTGCTATGTGGAAGTTCCAAATAAATATACTGTTTAAATGTCAAGGATTACACGAAATAGTACATGGCCCAGATAACGCAATCGCCCTTGGGGGTGACAAAAAGGAGGAAGAAAAAAGAGACGCTCAAGCTCAACGGATCATCATGACCACAGTGGGCAAGAAACACCTGCCTTTGCTGATGAGCTGTGAAAATGCTCATGACATGTTTAAGAAGCTCTGTTTTATCTTTGAAAAATCATCAAGTCAACGGAAATGTGACTTGTTACAAGACTTTTTTCAGTACAATTTTGACAAGAGCAAAGATATAACTCATCACATCAGCGCACTCGAAAATCTGGCATACCAACTCAATAATGTTGGAGAAAAAATAAATGAAAACATGCTTGTGTCAAAAATACTTTCGACATTGCCCGAACAGTATAACAACTTTATTACAGCATGGGACTCGACTCCATTGTCTGAAAAAACAATTAATAATCTGACAGCTAGGCTACTTACAGAGGAACAAAGATCCAAAATTAACCCTGAAGAATTAACAATAGCCTACAAAGCAGCGGGAAAAAGACAATTCCCAAAACAAAACGTAAAATTTTGTAAAATATGCAAGAAAAACAACCACAGTGAAAGAAACTGTTACTTTAAAGACAAACAGCAATGCTCGATATGTAAAAAATACAACCACAAAGAAAATAACTGCTTTTTCAAGAAGAAGGAACATGTTTCTTTTCTGACAGAAACAGAAAACTTTATAGTTGATTCCGGTTGTTCTTCGCACATGACCAATAACAGTGACATTTTAAAAGATCAGCAAAATTGTCAGATTGAAATACAAACTGCAAAAAAAGATCACACTATTATCTCACAGACAAAAGGCAAAATTGAAACAAATAATTGTGAATTTGAAAATGTTCTGTTTGTACCAAATCTTCAGAAAAACTTGCTGTCTGTGAATGCCATCACTGAAAAAGAAGGAGAGGTTATATTTACAAAACAAAATGTCATAATAAAGAAAAATAACCTTGTTTTAACTGGAACAAAGAACAACAAGGGCCTATATAATATCAACCTTACAACTAATATTGATGAAAATGCATTGTTGTCATGCAAAGAAGATTCTGCAATGGACTGGCACATCAAGTTTGGCCATCCTGGAAAAGAAACATTGAAAAATATTACCAAAACAGTCAACGGTATTAATATAAATCACGAACAAATTGACTCGCTTACCTCTACCTGCGATGTGTGTGTTAAAGCCAAACAGCATCGTTTACCATTCAAAACTCAGCGCTGCCGAGCTGAAAGAAAGCTGCAAATCATACATACGGATGTATGTGGGCCGATCACACCAGTAAGTTGGGATGAAAAGAAGTATGTTCTCAGCTTTATCGATGACTACACTGACTACACTCAAACTTACCTGATAAGGTACAAAAGTGAAGTATTCATGTATCTGAAAGAATATGTGCAAGAAGTAGAAAGAAGCACAAACATGAAAGTGAGTGTGATAAGATGCGACGGAGGAGGTGAGTACACCAGCAATAATCTTAAAGAATGGTGTCGCGTGAGAGGAATCAAACTTGATTATACTATACCGTATAGTCCTCAGCTGAATGGGAAATCTGAAAGATATAACCGCACCCTGATGGAAAAAGTGCGTGAACTGTTATTTGAGTCCAAGTTAAATGAAGAAATGTGGAGTGATGCTGTGAGAACAGCAACATATCTCATAAACAGAATACCTAAAAATGCTCAAACACAAACACCTATAGAAAAATGGTCAGGCAAAAGACCAAATGTAAACTGTATACAAATATTCGGATCAAAAGCATACAGTAAAAGACTTACATATCTAAAAAAACTAGAAGAGAGATGCGAAAAGCTTATTCTTGTTGGTTATGCTCCTACTGGTTACCGGCTATGGAATACTGAAAAGAGAGAAATTGTTATAAGAAGGGATGTGATTTTTGTCAAAAATAATCAACACATTGAACAAGAGCAATCTGAAGATTCTGAAGTAACAATAAAATTGTATGATGAAGAAGATAATGCAAACAAAGATGAAGAAGATAAAGAAATTATAGATGATGAAGATAACGAAGAAAAAGATGGAAAAGACAATGAAAAAAAAGATGAAGAAGAATGTGACACAAAAGATAGATATGATAAAGTTACAGAAATTAAAGACACTGATTTCAAAAAAGAAAATGGAGAAATAAAAGAGGAATTTCCAGAAACAATAAATAGAAATGAAGATAATGATGATAAACAAGAAACCAGTGACTCTAAAAAGTCAAGAGAAAGATCTAAAAGAGTAAGGAAGCCACCACAAAGATTTAATGATTATGTCCTGATTTCATACAATGAAGCACTATCTGGAGAAGACAAAGAACAATGGAAAAAAGCAATAGAAGAAGAAAAGCAATCATTAAAAGAAAACAATACATGGAAGGTTGTTGAATCCGTGCCTGAAAGAAAGAAAATACTAACTTGTAAATGGATTTTGAAAATAAAAGAAGATGGTAAATATAAAGCTCGTCTCATCATAAGAGGATTTGAGCAACAAGAAGGGATTGACTACAACGAAACGTTTAGCCCAGTCATAAATAGCAGCCGACTAAGAATACTATTTGCATTAGCTGCGATGAACAACTTCTTTATAAAGACGTTTGACATCAAAACCGCCTTCCTATATGGTGAAGTGGAAGAGGATATTTACATGTATCCTCCAGAAGGAATAGAAATAAATGGAATATGCAAACTACAAAAAGCTTTGTACGGCATAAAACAGGCTCCTCTGAGATGGAACAAAACATTGACGAACTTTCTGAAATCTGAAGGATTGAAGCAATTGAAAACAGAACCCTGTATTTTTAACAATGATGAAGGGACAATATACCTAGGGATCCATGTCGATGATGGAATTTTTATTGGTAAAAATGAAGCAGACATAGAAAATATGACAGAAAGAATAGGAAAAAGATTCAAAACAACTGTCGACAAAAATCCAAAGAAGTATATTGGAATGGAGATATCACATTCAAAAGAAAACCTGAAACTAAAACAGGAAAATTTTGTAGAGAAATTGCTAGAATCATACAACATGAAAGATGCTAAGTCAGCAGAGACACCAATAGAAACAAACAAAAGAGAAGATTCACCGATAGACACATCATTTCCCTATAGACAACTATTAGGAAGTCTAACATACCTCGCCAACAAGACCAGACCCGACATCAGCTTTGCTGTAAATTACTGCAGTAGGAATGTGGAAAATCCAACAGATAATGACGTAATAAAAATAAAACGAATCCTGAGATACCTGAAAAATTCAAAATCAAAGGGTCTGAAGTATGAAAAGGGAGAGAGAGAGATAGAACTCACTGCATACTGTGATTCTGACTATGCAGGTGACATTGAAACGAGAAAGAGCACAACAGGCTACATAATCTACTTTTGCGGTTGTCCAATCAGCTGGTGTACGAGGAAGCAACCAGTTGTAGCACTCTCTACTACAGAAGCGGAGTACATCGCAGCGGCTGAGTGTTGTAAAGACATTTTGTACCTTAAGTCGTTGATTGAAGAACTGTTAAGTGCAAAAGTTAATGTTAAATTATATGTGGACAATCAAAGTGCCATAAAGTTAATTGAAAATGGTGTTATAAATAGACGCTCAAAACACATTGATGTTAGATTTAAATTTATTCACGAAAAAGTGATTGATGGAGATCTCAGTGTGTGCTATTGCCCAACAAATGAGCAAATTGCTGATTTATTTACAAAAAGTTTAAATAAGATTAAATATAACAATTTTGTGAAACATATTGTATACTAAGATGTGTAAATTTTTCAAATTTTAATTTTTAATGTTGAAAATTAAGCACAACAAGTAACTGAAACATATGTTTACCTTACTTAATTTTTCAAAGTTAAAAACAAGATTTTTTTTTCTCAAGAAGATAGTTTGTTTAGCTTTAGTTACTTAGAATATTTTTTCTGTAAAGAGGTACTAAAATTAAGGGGCTGTGGTAGGAAAATAATTTTATTACTTACTAGCTCTATAAAAATATAAGATATTTTTTTTAATTTCTTTACTGATAAGTTACATTAAATTAGATTAGTACATTTATATTGTAATAAAAAAAAAAAAACGTAAGTTTATATAAAAACTAAGGTATTAAAATTAAGGGGCTGTGTTGGAGAGAATAATTTAAACACCTTGTGTGTGCATCCTCTTTACTATTTAGTTATTAAAATATAAACATATTGTTTTTGGTAAGGCTCGCCGCCATTACTTGCTTGCTTGTCATGTCTTGTCACAATACACGCTAAAACATAAAACTACTTTTATTATAAACCACAACAAAAACTAGGGTGGTCGCCTCGCTCGGCTCCACTTCGTTTGGCTTTCAAAATTTATTTAAATGTAAACCTAACAAGCTTCTCTTCGCTCCGCTCGTCGTCTTACCTATTTTTGACTTTTGGTGAAAGATTTTCAATTTTTTATACTTAACGATCTGTCCAATTTTACGATTTGCCCACGACATGTCGCGACATATACAAGGAGTAAGGCTGGATTTTTCTAAATTCCCGAGGGATTGGGAGAACCGGGATGTACCCAAGTAACGCCGCGAGCGTCCACTAGTTTTGGCTACAAATCTGGGCAATCGACTCTTAGACCCAGCCGCTTTTGAGAAATATCGCGGAAGGGCTGACAGATAGTGAAATTAAGGCGTAGTGGGCATTATGAACACGTGCTTATCTAGAATCAAGCGTGAGTGAGCAAGATAAATAGAGTACGAATATGTAAGCCTTATCAAATTCAACGTAAGCGATAATCTAACTGAAACTTAAAAAAATAAACATGTGGTAAGAAGATGGAAAATTAACAAAAAAAAATGTTGTAATAATACAATTAACCCACGCTATAAACACAAAACGTGATAAGTACATTTTCAGAGGTCTGTATAGGCTTTTTTTTTCATAAGTGAATCTTTAAAAATAATGTTTTAAGATAGTATAACCATTTTTAACATCTTCGAAAACAATGTTTTATTCAGTTCTGTATTTAAATTTAGATTTCTGAAAAACACGTTTAGAGTTGAATTTCCCAACGCCCACATCACCTTAAGAGGTTTTAAGGTATTCGACATAAACTTTAAAATTCTACAAAAATTACGAATTACTTCGTAAATTAATTAAAGTAATAAGTTTTGAATAAGTTGTTAATAAGCGAACCTCAATGTTACTTCTTCCTCCTTTTCGTTTAAACTTCAGATCATCTTAATGATACCATTTTCAGTCGCAAATAAATTACTCCTTTTACTCAGCGCTTATTTAATAAATTCATAAAATAACTAATCCTGAAAATGCCCAACGAAACCCGACGGAACAAGCACGTAGCCAGAATTATACATGGGGGGGGGGTCCAACCAATCTAGTCCTGAAAAACTTTGCGGGTAGCGGTTGAATGAGGATGACGCAGGACCGCCAAGAGTGGCAAAATATTGCAAAGGCTTATGTCCAGCAATGGACAAACACAGGCTGATGGATGGATAGATGGCTGAAAGAGGCTGCTATAAATCCTGAGGTACGGAGATGACTCATAAAAGACTTTTCTAAACCCTTCTATGGTATAAGATTTCGCGGGAAAATACTCCTGTAAAACCCTGTCCTTATACATTTTTGTTCTCAGATGAAACAGGCCGATATAAAAACTGACGTATGGCTGTGACCTAGAGACTTTTGTGGTATAAGATTTTGCGGGAAGAGACCTAGTTAACTTGAATAGTTTACAAGATGCATCTAGAGTTTGTTTGCCTGTTTCTTTTCTTTAGGTGCTAGTTAGAAAAACAGGAAAATTTGGTTTGCTTAAAATGAAATTGAACTAATAACATAAACAGCACGATAGTTTAGGAATTTCTTACCCAAAGCAAATGCTTTATATTGTCTGCCCAAAGTGACGTTTGTGAATTCGGCGGTAAACCGAAGAAGTTTGAAGAATCACCCAGGGGGGGATTGGACCAATAGGACCCCCCTGGCTACGTGTTCGCGTCGGAGAGTTAACAGTTTGTTAACTCGTTATCAGAATAACGGAGTTGTGCGCTAAATTATTAATAGTCGAGTAAAATTATTCATTTAACAGCAACGGAATTATTGTTTAAGTTTCGAGATGGTTGTTGGAGTTAGTTGGGCGTACTATCTACTATCTTCGGATGTTGCGTTTGTCTTTCAGTTTTCTTAACTGCGATTTATAGCAGAAGAGGCTACGAGTCCTTTAAGTAACTTTGTTAATTATTTTCTATGAAAACGAAAAACAACAGTTATTTGTCTACTCTCTTATTGTAGCTGTTTTACAAAATAGCCCCGTTATGTAAAACAGCTAAACAGCTTTCAGCTGTATTGTCATTTCGTTACGTTCGTCAATACTGCTATCCACGTTTATTATTATGTAATAAGTCTTACCAAAAGGAAAAAAAAACGGCCAAGTGTGTGTCGGGCAACGCGCAGTGTAGGATTCCGTAGTTGTACGTTATAAATTATAGTAAACGAACTTAGAAGCTTCTTAAACTTATATTCACTACCTGTTTTACACAACTAATAACTCCATTTAAATCATTTCCAAAGGTACGAAATTTTAATTTAAATTTGGTCGACCATTACTCGTTAACTAGTAAAGCCTACTTAGTTTTGATAGTTTTTCTTTTAACTTCAAATATATTCCAATGCCGTGAATTTTTTCATATATTTAAATACTCGGTAAGCTGGCTGGCAGGGGGGACACTTGACTCTAACAAAATTAGCACCTTAAAGCTTAACATTTCGCAAACGGATCCCATAATCGTAAAATGCTTCTCACACCCACAATATTTATTCTCACACCATATTTATTCTCGCTACGCTCGTGTTTTAAATCGTCCTCGTAATTTATTCCTTTTCGCCCTAGTAGCATAAACTACTATTTTTCCATATTTTATTTTATTTTGCGTGATTTCAATACATATAATAAAAGAGTAGAACCCGGTGTATCTGAACATTGACAATAAGTAATAAAAGAGTAGAACCCGGTGTATCTGAACATTGACAATAAGTAATAAAAGAGTAGAACCCGGTGTATCTGAACATTGACAATAAGTAATAAAAGAGTAGAACCCGGTGTATCTGAACATTGACAATAAGTAATAAAAGAGTAGAACCCGGTGTATCTGAACATTGACAATAAGTAATAAAAGAGTAGAACCCGGTGTATCTGAACATTGACAATAAGTAATAAAAGAGTAGAACCCGGTGTATCTGAACATTGACAATAAGT
The DNA here is from genome assembly GCA_934047225.1 of Ypsolopha sequella. Classification (NCBI taxonomy): domain Eukaryota; kingdom Metazoa; phylum Arthropoda; class Insecta; order Lepidoptera; family Ypsolophidae; genus Ypsolopha; species Ypsolopha sequella. The sequence goes on along the minus strand of OW203987.1, from coordinate 30,512,509 downwards.
AATAAAAGAGTAGAACCCGGTGTATCTGAACATTGACAATAAGTAATAAAAGAGTAGAACCCGGTGTATCTGAACATTGACAATAAGTAATAAAAGAGTAGAACCCGGTGTATCTGAACATTGACAATAAGTAATAAAAGAGTAGAACCCGGTGTATCTGAACATTGACAATAAGTAATAAAAGAGTAGAACCCGGTGTATCTGAACATTGACAATAAGTAATAAAAGAGTAGAACCCGGTGTATCTGAACATTGACAATAAGTAATAAAAGAGTAGAACCCGGTGTATCTGAACATTGACAATAAGTAATAAAAGAGTAGAACCCGGTGTATCTGAACATTGACAATAAGTAATAAAAGAGTAGAACCCGGTGTATCTGAACATTGACAATAAGTAATAAAAGAGTAGAACCCGGTGTATCTGAACATTGACAATAAGTAATAAAAGAGTAGAACCCGGTGTATCTGAACATTGACAATAAGTAATAAAAGAGTAGAACCCGGTGTATCTGAACATTGACAATAAGTAATAAAAGAGTAGAACCCGGTGTATCTGAACATTGACAATAAGTAATAAAAATAGAAAGTGGGTGAGTAGAGAACAGTAATAGGACACAAATCAGCGATTTTCATAATTATTTTCTGTCTGTCTATTTGTTCACACACATTTCCGAAACCACCCAACGGATTTGGATGCGGCTTTTTTATTATCATCGTAGTGACCCTGTTCAACATAAATAGGCAATATGGGGTGTTAATGAAGTAACGCCCAAACCAGAAACGGGGCAGATATGAATAGTCGTGGGTGGAGCCGCGGGCGAAAGGCTATATAATATATGTATCATTAATTTAGCAGTCCTGTCCTTCCGTGCGTTCTGAGGCTTGTTGTAAAACATGAAGACCAGGGTCTAATGATAGGACTGGAAGGTGAATAAGGGATCTCCTCGAAGAACAAAAGCACACCTTTTGTATTTGGGCTTATTTGATTGGTCTTTATTAGTATTTTAGTAAAACATGGTGACCACAATCTGATGATGGGATTAGAAGGTGGATACGGTAACTCCTCAATGGACAACAGCAGACCCTTAGAGTTTGGGTTCATTTGATTAGCCTTGATTGATTTACAAATCTGATTAAAAATTGTTAAATCATGAATTTCATAAATTTTACATTTTATTCAATAATTAGTAATTCACAAACAACACATTTTAGTTTTATTTATAATCGTCTTTTGTAATTTTTAAATTATTTTTTCTTATTTCCATAGATTATGCATGTATTTTATATGTATTTAATTTCATTTAATGTATTATAAGAATGTCACGTTCATTTGAGTCCTTTCCACGGTAGGTCTCTCGCTAACTTTTCAGCGAGGTTTGGTCTAACTAAATCACCCCAGCTGACCAGACTAGGCTTGTCTGAATGACTGGTATATATTTATAGAACTTTATTCATCTTTGCCATTATTATTTTAAGCAATAAATTCTTTCATCATCTCCTTCCACACGGCTCTGCTTTGATATCTTCCGCAAGCATAGGGCGTAAGGACTGATAGTTTTCTTCAATAAAACCAGAGAGTTCCGTTGAATCTTTCTATTTCCTAAGAATACAGGTTAAATCGCAACCATTTTTATCGGAGAGCAGAAAAAAGTGACCATAGACAAAAATTATGTTGCAGCCATAGATTAACAAAAATAATGTTTCCTAATCGATTCAAGCAATCAATTAGAGTTTGACGTTACAATTATCTGCGTTTGCCAGTATTTAATTAAATTGATTTAAGTAATACAAAATCATGCTTCTCTTTTTAATCGGCTAACAGCTAATCTCCACCATGACGTATTGTGTAGTATTGATATGTATATAGATATAATTGGGTCTACCACGATTAAATTTTTTACCTTTATCACGAAAAGGACACCCGACGTTTCGAGACAACTTGCATGTCTCGTGGTCTACGGGAAACTGGCAAGTATGGCGAGGCGCAGTGATGAGTTGCAGGCGATGACACAAGTAATTTCCTTCAAGACATGCAACTCCCTCGAAATGTTGGCTGTCCTTTTCGTAAAAAAGGTAAAAAATATATTATGGTCGCGGTAGACCCATATATCTTATAAATAATGTGTACGAAACATGAGAGTTAAAAGATTGACAGATTGTAATTGTTCGAGTGGTCGTTACCGTCGAAATCTTGCACTTTTTCGGCCTAGCTCTCATTCGCCAAGTGTCTAGAGTGTGATAAAAAGCTTCATTCTGAAAACACATTTGTAAAAATAAATTGTAAAAGATAATTAAATCAGCAGCTTTATCACCGCCACATAAATAAACTAAATGGGGATACACAGTGTTACATAAACTAGTTGAGCAATGACTGTAACGAAGTTGTAACGATTAAATTGATTGCTATTTGATCAAATTTGTGGTCTAGCAATTCTAGCAATTTGGCTCCGAGCCTCCGACCGAAGCCTGGTAATTTATCGCGTATTAATTTGTTAGGTGTTCCGTCTGCACAATTAACGCTTCTAGTTCAACAAGCCGGTGCAACTATGCACCGTCGTCGGTGCAAACCCGGATTTAGAGATTTAGACAATTATGTCGGCGGGCCTACAAAAAACGTTAATGGGTTTAATAAACATTTTTTTGCCCGAATAATCGAGAGGGGTCGGCATTTTTTTATAATTTTCATCACCGCCCTACTGGCCATAATTATATAGTAATCGATTTTAATCGTCGGTGAAACGTATGTAATGTACGCGGGACTTGTATTTGATTGTCAATACTCGGTAACACCTTTATCTCTCCTTCTCAGGTGTTTATGTCGTGACGATGTATGTACATAATTTATGTATTTTACCAGCATTCATCAATCCATCAGCCTAGTTCGTCCACTGCTGGACATAAGCCTTTCCAGGACTTTGCCACTCAAGGCGGTTATCCTGGAAGAATTGCCCATACTAACACACGCTGAGCAGGCGGGTTGGTGAGCGCGATGCCGGAACCCTCGCACCACTGACGCCGCTGCCCATCACCAGTCTGTTCCATATAAGGCCCGGCTATTAGGGATGGATATACTGCCATCCATCGGTCCCAGGCATGGTGGGCCTCCTGGTTTTTTGCCTGTGAGCTGTCCTCTTACTCTCCCCCGAATTACTTCGAGGGTGTCTCCACAGTCAAGCCCGGCATCAGCTCTACCACCTGTTTTACCAGCATTTTAATATAATTATAGTGTATCTTGTAGGTGACTTTAGAACCGTTTACCTGTATCGTGCACGAGGTACACTCGTACTCAATTTTCTCCCTTATTGCGTGACTTCGGGCACAAATATATAGACCCACAGCTATATATGAACATAAATTTGTCACTACGGGATATGAACCTTCGTCATACGCATTAGGGATCAAGTACTCCAACCACTTAACCATAGAGGTGGCGGCTGGTAAAATCTAGGAATATCGCTAAAAATCAACAAAATATCTGCTCAGTTCTATTGACTTATTGACTTTTGGAACTTCGAATGTCGAAATTTGTTTGTCTATTCACAGCATATAAATCACATCAGGCTGAATACATGCCAGCGTTATAGAGGGATCCATCAAAACCACTGTTTCCGAATTTGGAATGTTCTTTTGTAAAAAACACACCTTGCTACCTTATAACAAAGGTCAACATTTGACTACCAGATTTACTACCAGTGCAAGCAACAATGTCAAAAGCACGTTACAATGAATTTCTAAACCAAGTTCTTGTGAATCCTCCACTTCCTGTTCGTTCAAGCATCACCGCGGTACCTCTGAAAAGGTGCAGGAATTTTGTATGTATTATGAAGTGTATCGATGAATTATGTATCATGCTGAGCTAGCTCCTCCATGAGTGGAGTCACTTCTGTGAGCAATGTACCGTGACATACTGGCGTTGTGCAGCTTTGTCTAGCATAAATATTCTATAGACAGATTGATGTCGCTGAAGCTCAGGTAAGAATTTGCAATAAGTATTTTTGGATGCATGAAATGTTCACAGTTTTCGATGGTCAGATAAAAGTGGCTCGTGGTGTTAAACATTTGAGTTGAGCTCAGTCGGTTACACGCTAATTTAAAGATACACACGATGACGTTCAAATCATGTTCAGCAAGCAAACATCGACGAGTTTTTTGGAAATTATGTTCATTGTATTTGCATATCTACTTGCTGAACTGTGAAAGAAAACACAAATTAATGCCGCATGCCCTGGAAGTATCTTGCTTTACTGATTGATTCGTGCCCAGATGTTATACCTTAATTTGCAGTATGAAACTCGGCAATGGAACTTTTGTGATTTTTTTCGCTCTAGTTTTATAAATAAATAAACTCTTGTTTTTTTCTTTTTAAAATGCCAAGATTCACAATTTCACTTTGTACACTTTACGTTTACTTTATACTGAACTAAAATGGGCCCGATGATGGCACCGGAATCGGGCAGAGTAACATTGTGCATAATTCAAATTTTTTTTTCAAACACAATTTTGAATTTGGAATTGAACTCCAGTTTTTATCTGTGCGCTTATTTATAGCTTGCAATCGAATTAATTGACGAATCACGTCACTAGTTCCAATTAATCGTAATTGATTTCTAGTAATATAACTACGTGAAATGAGTACAAGTTACTGTTCGAGTAACATTAAATACACTAAAAGACATATATAATGCCATCTATTATTAAAAGAAAAGCAAAACAATAATCAGACTGAAAATCTGAAAAACTATTTCAGCTGAACGCGCTTTTCACTTTCAGCCGGCCCTTCAGAGTAAGCTATCGCTCCCCGGGGAAGAATTAAACTAGCTGGACTATTCTCATCTACCATACTGTCTAGCCACCTAGAATATTGCAATTTTGACCTTACACCCAAATTATAAAGGTCAATCAAGACACCCTGTTAGCTTGGCTCTTTTGTAGGCGCGTTGTTTAAATAAATCGCTCTTACTTTACTTGTTCCAAAGTGTCAGCTAGATAGCCCTACTTGGAACCAGTTGGGACGAATTGTTTTTGTTAATAACTTTTAAGCAGTTTTTCATAAATAAAGAATTATTTTATAAGATAAATAAAATACAACCTGCAGTTTTGTACAGCAATTTTTTCTCTATACATTAAGTTGATTCTCTAAGTTCGTGGTTTTATCTGTCTTATAACATTTCAGTCAACCGCGACATTTGGGACATAAACTCTATCGAAATGTTCTTTATTGCTTGTTATTAAAAGTAAAAGCAAAGGTATGGTGACCAAATTCTTGTAATATTTCGTAGCTCATCAACATTTTTCTTAAAACCAGAGTATAAGAGTGGCGTCGATAAGTCGTGATCGATAAGGGTGGTCCAATAACACGTCATGGAATCGATAAGGGTGACCTTAAAAAACGTCATGGGATTGATAAAAGTGGCCTAATAACACGTCATGGGATTGATGAGAGTGGACTTATAACACGTTATGGGATAGATAACGGTGACATAATAACACGTAATGGGATCGATAAGGGTGGTCTAATTACATGTCATGGGATTTATAAGAGTGGCCTAATAACACGTCATGGGATTGTTAAGAGTGGCCTAATAACACGTCATGGGATTGATAAGATTACGACTCATGTATAGAAGCCAAATTTGATTTTGTAAAAGTAAAACGATTCGCTTGTAATGGGAAGATGTTAATTTCATTTATAACAATATAAAACTATTACATGTTTTACCAATAACTTAAGCTTGGCAGTTGTTTAAGTTTGTAGCAGACAGAAAAACAGAAAAATGCAATGACTGAATAAAGTTTTCGATATTGACAAAACCTTAAAATTACCCAAATCGAATATTTGAGAATCACATTTCACGATCCACGTAGACAGAAAGTTTGGAGCTTATTTCACACCTGCAATAACAGGGAATACGAAGCTGTTTCCGAAAGTTCCGCAAAGTTATAAAACGGAAGTTCAGCTATAAGCGTCGATTTTATTGCTTTCAAAGGACGGTCACTATCTATATTGACTGTAGTAAAATTTTGTTAGCTGACATTGGAGAACTGTTCCAGAGTGTATAGTTGTCGTCGTAGAAAAAAGAAAATATTGAATGAGTTATTAGGAATCTAAGGCATGAGTTCACTAATTGCTATTTTCTTTAATTAATCCGTCAGATGAATCTGGTCTGAGATCTATTGTTAAAATGATAATGAGATTTAAGGGGGTTAATGTTCATAGAGTTATAGTAGGTAATTATTTATAAACAATAATATTTACGTGCTAAACATTTCTCAAAGCTCTTGTCCTCATTAAGCAGAAAGTACTTGAAAGCAATCTATATTTTTCATTTATTTTACTCACATTAAATTATATGTGTATAGATAAAAACATACAAAAATTGTTTTAAAATTCATATAAAATGTAAAAATTTGCATAACTTTGATGCCAAATACCTACAATTGGTTTTGGGTAGTTTTTAAACGAGCGAATATAAATTCAAAGAAAACACTGAATATAGCGTACTAAAATACTGAGCGGGCGAAAGACCGGGGGTGAAAAAATATTTTGAAAACGGCGACTTGAAAATCCAAATTCGAGTTGAGTTGAATAATTCTCAGGCGAATAATTTTCTATTTTATTGACAATTTAATATAAGTAATAAAACTAGGGACGTCACATCGCTCCGCTCCACTCCGTACCGCTCCGCTCGGCTCCTTATTTTATCTTATGTGTAAACCTAACACGCTCGTCCTCGCTCCGCTCGTCATCGCACCTTCATAATTTAAATTCACCCCATCCGTATTTATAGTCGCACGCTTCTGATTCCGGACACTTGAAGTCGCTAATTATATTTTTATTCGCCCGATTAATAATTGCCCCTTGGTTTTTGAATAACAATTTCAAGTTTCTGTGTTTTTGTTGCGTCAGAATGGCACTCTAAAAATCAACCCCATTTTGCATCGTATTTGATGTTGACATCATGAGATTTTGATCATCAATATCAATATCAATCAATCATCAATATGTGTAATATAGATATATCCTGCGTACAAGTTTTTTTTATTGTAATGATAATGTAATTTGACTTTGTAATGCTTTAGGATAAGCCTGTAATGTTACTTGTATTGTAATCCGAAATAAATAAATAAATAAATTATCAATACATGTAATAAAAGAGTAGAACCCGGTGTGTCTGTATATTGAAAAAAAAAAGTTATTAAAATAGAAAGTGGGTGGCTAAAGAATAGTAATAGAACCAATGACATTCTAATGTCTGTTACACTACTAAATGGATTTGGATGTGGTTTTTTTATTATCATCGTAGTAACCATGTAGTAACCCTGTTCAACATATAGGCTATAAGAGGTGTTAATAAAATAACGCCCAAGCCAAAAATGAGGCAGAGTTGAAAAAACGCGCGTGACGGGACATGCAATTAAATATCCTTCTCTTATCGCCATTTTAAGATTTTTTTTTAGAAATTACTGCGATTTTTTTCCATCGAGCGATATGATACGAATTAGTATACATTTTTAGATTAGTTAATATTTTAAGTATGTCCAATATTATTTTTTTTATATGTGAAAATTAGCTGACAATACAAATAAAAGAAAATATTCATTTGGTTTTTTATGTATACAAAATTCCCTCGGTGGTCAAGACAATTTCGAGCTGAAAGCTTCAGCGCGTTTTCCGAATTTCAATTGAAGACAATAAAATAAAGTGCTAATACCGTATGAAACCATAAACATCAGGCGACATTGTAACTATGGAGCGACTAGATCTTGTGCCGAGCTCGCCTGTTGCCGACCCCTAGAGAGCTGGACCTGGTAAATTGCAACATTTTATCGGAAGACTACACGAGAAAATTATGTTGCAAACATTTTTTGAGTTACTGGACCAAAAGTCTGTTTGAGGCGCCCGAGCCCAGCGTCATCCGAAAATGACTCTATATTATGAAAATAAAATATTGTTCGTTATGCTATAAAAAACAACTTTATTTAAGGAAATTATTCTCGCGTATAAGAAACAGCAAGAAAAAATTATTTAAAGTCCAGCTGTTTTTAGACTAAAATTAGATAAAATTGGTTATTTCTTTGAAACCACTAATGGTATTTGTATGGTTACTTACAAAAATCATTTACGGATTTTTTTTTGTTCATCGCGTCCTTGTGAAAAGTATATTTTTTTCCTATTTTGCGCTATCTGGAGACCTTACGACGTCTTAATGCAGTGCGCGCTCGTATGAACGTTATGTCAATATAGTTTCTGTCGATATTTGCACCGACAGAGGTGAAGTCAAGGTCGTTGGCAACTAGAATAACTGCTATCAGTAGACTTTATAGAATAAAACTTCTTGAAACCTACGAAAAATTATCAAGTTTCCTTTTGGTAAACTAGGTATTGTAGTATGGCGCCAAAATAAAAAGTCAACTGCGCATGTGCGGGCACTGCGCCCCGCTTGCGCTATCATAGACAATAAATCGCCGAAAAAAGTTGAATCGTAACCTCCTTCCGCAATATATTGTTTTGTACGTATAATAAAAACCTCAAATTCAAATAGTTTATTTTGCAAAGCAGGTTATATAATACACTTTTTACACGTCAAAACCTCATTAAAACCTCAATCATGACCTCAAACATGTATCCTTGCCTTTCTATTTCGTGTAATTGTTCTTTTATAGCAGAAAAAGTTGTTTTTAAGCATTATTTTGTTCAGAAGACTGTAGTTTAATTTGATTTTTTTCTGTATTAGAGACGTTTGTAAAAAAGAATTGTCATTATGCACAATTTTTGAGATCATAATTAGGATTTTACGATATGAGATAAAATCAACAAAATTTATCTTTATTTCGGTATTGTTATTGCAATTATAAAATAAAGCAAACATCTCTACATTCTGAACATGAAATTGTGATTCATTTTAATTTTCTATTTAAACTGGGCGCTTAAAATCACCAAACTTCTTAGTCTCGTAAAAACATAGACACGGATAGTTTTAAAAAATAAACATATGGTGTGTAATGGATGTTCATACGAATTGACTGGACAGTTATTGAGACACAATTGAAACTTGAAATAACTTTCCAGGATATAGTAACTTACTGGCTTGTCTTTACGGTATGAAATGATAAAATTACGATGCATTATTGATTGAGAAAATTTCCTTTCCGTACATCCACACTTCACAGTCCATGCCACGCAGGACTAAAGTTACCCTTGGTACCTATTCCTTTATCGTTCTCCAAGACTTGTTTTGATACACATGTCTGTACCTATACATTGACAGTTCTTATTTCACACCTAATTAGTGGTGAAAATCCCCCGAAATAAATAGCTTTTGATTAGTAGTGTTATTAAAACAATTTAAAAAATCATAATTCGACGTATTTCGGCCCTCGGTATGGGGCCGTCATCAGTCGAATGTAAAAAAAAATTGTGACATATAATTTAGGTATCATAATAAAAAGTAAAAGTGACACTTGTAACCAATTTTAGTTTTAAACTATTTTCTAAAAAATAATAAAGTAGGTTTCTCTAAAAATGATGTTGGTTATTTTTGATATTATTTAATCACTGCTCTTCTTGAATGATCGATGATGGTGGTTAGGTGGTTGTGTGATGTTGTTGGTGTTTTTACTTGAAATTTTGAGCGGTCTAATTCGTCGGTCGGTCGGGTCATGTCTGTCAGTGCTGTCTGTTGAGTCCAGGTCCATAATAATAAATAGGTCTTAAGTAAAACCGGCTCAAAGCTAGAAGTCTATGCGTCTTCAGAGAGTCGTTCTGTTTGACGTGACGTGACGTGCACATGATAATAGGAGTATAATGCCACCTGTAGTATGCATTATAACTGGTGGCCGAATTTCATCTTAATGACCCGGAGGTCGCAGTTTCAAATTCCCTTAGGTGCCAAAGGCGTGCAGACCAGACACTAATTGATTTGAACCTGCGACCTCCGTATTAGTAAGTTAAGACTAAATTACTTAGTAATAAGCTCAGCTGTCACATTCCTTAGGACTGAAGGTTTTGAAGTAATACTTTATGATATAAACAACTTTAGAAACCTATATCCCATCAAAAACATAAAATGTACAAAAATGTCGAGTCTCGCAATGCAATCTTTCCACCGTAAAAAGTTGTGAGATCTTATGTAAAGCCAAGTGTTCGCGCCACTTCTTGTGGCTCTCATACTGCGGGGTAGTTGTGAATTAATATTTTCAACTGTCATTTTCGCTGCATCTCCACCCGCTTAGTTTTGGACGCAAATCAATCAGTCGTCAATCAGAAGCCTTTCACGCCGGAGGTATACGCTGATTGTCATTCGACTAGGTCCTACCTCGACCCTACCGCCCGCCATTTTGAGATCGCACCCGCTGTGCGCCTCATTTTCATCTATTACTATTACGAAGAAGATTAGCCGAGAAGAGCGCAACCAGGCACGAAGAGGAAGAAGAAAACCATCTTGGAGAACACCAGAGACTTGGTGGCTCAGGCGAAGCGTGGTTTGTGGTGCATGCAGCTCCTTCCCAAGGTCAGATCTTTCATCTTCGTAATTATTTCTCTTCACTTCCCGCTATTTATAAAACCTATGGTGATACAAAGCACTGCCGTCATATCGCGTGCTCATTTTTTGGCCATTCGAGCCGGATCTAGATCCATTTTAGGCCCTTTGATCTGCGATCTATAACCATTTTTTGGTATTTCCAACCGCTATCTTCATGTTCTTTGTCTAAAGAACACGTGAATTCCGCTCTAATTTTCACTCTGCCCGCAGTATTACCCCGCATTCCCGCTCTTATTTGCATTATCTATGCATTAAAACCCCGCATTCGTCAAAATATTAGTGATTCCATTTCCTATATACTGGAAATTATAAATTATCTACAGTGAAATACGCCATTCTGTTAATTTATCCGCTGCGATTATACCATTTGATCATTTCACAGAAAATATTATCTGCCTACCTGCTAATTCTTAATATTATCGAGAGGTACTCGTACACAGGTTCGTCCGCCGCCCGTGTTATCTCTAACTCATTAGCATTATTCTATGTTGTAGTCAGTATAAAACTTTCAATAGTTCTGGTACTTGCCTAACTTTGTACTATATAACATGCCAAATTCCGCAGAAGCTGCAAAATTAAAGATGTCGTATAGTTTAAAGAAGCTTAAAAATAAAAGGCAAGAATTGTTTAATCGCCTTCAGAGAGTTTATGACTTTTCTAAAACCGCTTTAGAGGATGTTTCTTCGGCAGAATTGTTTATGGCCAATGTCGAAACTTTGGATACTGTACGCTCAGAAATTCATGTAATCATAGATGAAATTAATGACACAGAGGTATTGATAAATCCTAATTTTGAACCAAATTATCAAAGTTGGTCAGCTTTTGAGGATCTTTACTCCCATTGCAAATACATCAACCGGAAGTTATCACATTCTTCGAAATCGGCTGACTCTAAAGTTAAAGCTCCACTTGACATGGAATGTCCCAAAAAACCTACTATCAAGCTTCCAAAACTGGAACTCGTTGGTTTTTCTGGTGAAGCTACTATGTGGCCAACATTCTATGAAACATTTAAAACCACGATTCACGATAATCCGGACTTGACCGACAACGAACGAGTACAATACCTGATGGGTAAACTTTCTGGCCGGGCACTTTCGATTTGTTCTGGAATCACACCGAACGCAACTAACTACGACATAATCTGGAAAACACTCGTTTCTACTTTTCAAGACTCGCGTAGTTTAGCCACTACTTATTTGGATCAAATGTTTGAATTTCGCCCTTTAACTACCGCTAGTTCAAAAAACTTGGACTTGTTTTTAGACAAGTTCTGTTCCGCTGTTTCGTGTTTAAAATCGCTGAATATTAAAGATCTTTCGGATTTTATCCTTATGTATTTGGCCCTTAAAAAACTTGATGTTGAAACCGCTCGTTCATTTGAAATGTTTAAACGTGGTTCCGATTTACCCCATTATGATGAATTAATATCATTTTTACGGGAACAAACTAAGATACTGAACCGCACTGCACCCGCAATTACCGCTCCCGCTCCGAACCGCTCCGTTAATAATAATAACAACAAAACCGGGTACAGTACCAAGTCAACCCATGCTTTTGTCTCCGCTTCGACCAATAATAATTGTTGTCCGCTATGTAAACAATTAAAACACTATAATTTATATAAGTGTCCCGAATTTGTGAAACTAGATATCGAGAAAAGATTTCAGTTCATCAAATCTAATAACGGTTGCACCAATTGTTTAAGTATTACGCATAACAATTCCGCTTGTAAATCGTCTTATAATTGCCGCCATTGTAATTGTAAACACCATTCGATGTTGTGCCGCAAACAAAATGTGATGAATACTCACACCGCGCTTGGTCAAAATATTACCGTGTCTCCACGCACACATACGCAATCTTCGAGGTTGGTGGATCCTGCCGTATCGGCGACTAACACAGAACATATGACTAATGATTCTCAATCCGTACCAACTGCGAGTAATAATATTTCTTTATGTAACTTACAGCCTAACTCGCAGCGTAATGAAACATGCCTTTTAGGTACAATTCAAGTGATCGTGAAAGATTCTAACGGTATGTCTGTCCGTCTACGTGCGCTCTGCGACCCTGCGTCACAATCCAGTTTTTCGACGGTTTCCTGTTGTGAGAAGCTTAACTTAAAATATGAGAAAATTCCCCGCGCTTTTGTTAAGGGCATCGGCTCTTCATCAAACCCAATTAAGGGTGCGACAAACCTTAAATTGTTTTCACGATTTGATGATTCGGTTTCAATTTCGCTTGACACTTATGTAATCGACCGTATTACCGACAACTTACCATCGGTGCAGGTGGATTTGTCTACGCTTTCGTATTTAAAAGATATCACACTTGCTGATGAAACATTTTACTTACCGGGTGAGATTGATATTCTTATCGGTGCATCTTTATTCGCGGATATCTTGTTATCAGGCCGCGTCTCTGGTCCCCCGGGTACGCCGACGGGATTTCAGACCATCTTCGGTTTTACGCTAATTGGTAATACGCCTGTTTACCAAAATACCGCATGTTCAATTTCGTTATGCTCTTATATGGAGATTGAACCGCCAATAGATTTTATTTTACAAAAATTTTGGCAATTAGAAGAGGTGCATTGTGAACCTGCTTCTAGTCCCGCAAATGATGAATGTGAAAAATTATTTATTAACAATGTGTCACGTGACCCCGCTGGTCGCTATTCGGTTTCTTTACCGTTCGCACGGAATCCTAACATACTAGGAAACTCGTACCATCACGCAAAAAAGTGTTTTATGTCTCTTGAGCGTAGGTTTGTTTCTAACGCAGATTTACGTTCCGAGTATAACAATATAATAAATGAATACCTAACTAAAGGTTACATATCCCCGCTTCATAATGATGACCAATTATCTCTTGGTTATTATATTCCGCATCATCCCGTAGTGCGTGTTGATAAATCAACGACAAAGGTGCGTATTTGTATGAATGCCAGTACTAAGACTGACTCCGCTGATGGTACTCGTGTCTCATTAAATGACACGCTGCACACAGGTGCTAATTTGCAAAACGATTTGTTTTTAGTGTCGCCCGCCTTGAGCTTTGTGCCTCGTTACTCATGTCGAAATTAACTCGTCGTGTAGTTGACGCTTATAAAATACGTCACAATATTGAACGTATTTACTGTTTTACCGATTCTATGGTAACTTTACACTGGATACATTCCTCACCGCACAGGTTTAAAACCTTTGTCGCGACGCGTATAACAAAAATAATATCCGCTATTCCCGCTGAATGTTTTTACCATACAGCTGGTTCTCAAAACCCGAGCGACTGTCTTTCCCGTGGTCTCACTCCCACGCAGTTGATGAGTCACCCGCTCTGGTTCACTGGACCTGCTTGGCTTTATCTGGACGCTAAAGAGTGGCCAATCAAAACAATAGAATCAGCTTCTATTGAAGAAAACTTGCCGGAATCAAAAACAATTTCTCTTCCCGCTTTTAGTAATGAAGAACCGCATCCACTTCTTTCTCTTTCGGAAAGAATTTCGTCATGGCTTGTGCTTTTACACACAATCATTTACATCTACCGATTTTTACGTATTTTACCGCGCTCTAATATTTTTACCGCTACCGATATGGATTTCGCTGAAGTTGCATTGATTAAAGCTCTTCAAGCATTTTATTTTCTTGATGAAATAAAAAGATTAAAGTCAAATAAACTTTGTTCTCCCGCTTTAAATCGACTATCGCCATTTTTAGATAAAAATGGATTGTTACGCGTTGGTGGTCGACTTCGCAACACAGACATGACGTTCGATCAACAACACCCTGTGTTGTTACCTCGTAAAAATCATATTGTCGAATTGATTATCATTCATTATCATCGCAAAAATTGTCACACTGGACCAGTGGCTTTAATGTCAATAATCCGCCAAAAATTTTGGATACTTTCCTGTCGAAATATTGTTCGTCGCGTAATACATAGCTGCAATTATTGTTTTAAGGCGAAGCCGAGACAAACCTTCCCTTTCATGGCAGATTTACCATCATGCCGCGTTAATGAGGCTAAAGCTTTTGTCCACTGCGCTGTGGATTATTGTGGTCCTATCAGTATCACTCCGTATCGAAACGTGGAGTCCGTCCCGTCAAATGTTACCTCTGCATATTTGTATGCCTGGTGACTCGTGCAGTTCACGTTGAATTGGCAACTGATCTTAGCACGAACACTTTTCTTTCCGCGTTCAAACGTTTTTTATCTAGACGTGGAGCAGTGTCTTTCGTATATTCAGATAATGCTACGAACTTTGTAGGCGCTAGAAATGCCCTCTCAGAAATTTACAATTTGACAAACTCCGAAGAATTTAAAACGTCTTTCGCGAATGAACTTGCCGATCATAGAATACAATGGAAATTTAATATTCCACGTAGCCCACATTTTGGGGGACATTATGAGATATATGTCAAAGGATTTAAGACGCATTTGCATAGAGTAGTGTAGGTACTCAACTGTTGACCTACGAAGAATTATTAACTGTAGTTACGCAAATAGAATGTGTCATAAATTCTCGTCCGCTTACGCTGCTGAGTGAAGATCCATCTGAACTTAGCGCGTTAACTCCTGCACATTTTCTGATGTCAACTCCTTTAAAAGAATTACCCGCTTGTAAGGTGGCTGATGAGCCAGTTAATTTATTACGTCGCTACGCGTTGCTTGATCAAATGGTAGAATCGTTCGCAAGGCGATGGAAGAATGATTATCTCCATCTTCTCCAGTCTAGAGGAAAATGGAATACACCTTCCAACCCAATCAAAATTGGATCTGTTGTCGTTGTAGTTACCGATAACACTCCACCGCTTCAATGGCCGCTCGGTGTTATTGTAGCTGTATACCCTGGCAAAGATAATGTCATTAGGGTAGCTTCTGTCAAAACGACGACAGGTGTTTACAAACGACCTGTCGTGCGTCTTTGCCCTCTCCCATCTCAATAACTCCTTTCTTTGCCCCCGCTTCAAAATTTCGTTATTCTCTGTCTTATTTTTACTTTTCTATTCTTATTTTAAAACCAATGGTTTTAACGCCGGGGGCAAATGTTCGCGCCACTTCTTGTGGCTCTCATACTGCGGGGTAGTTGTGAATTAATATTTTCAACTGTCATTTTCGCTGCATCTCCACCCGCTTAGTTTTGGACGCAAATCAATCAGTCGTCAATCAGAAGCCTTTCACGCCGGAGGTATACGCTGATTGTCATTCGACTAGGTCCTACCTCGACCCTACCGCCCGCCATTTTGAGATCGCACCCGCTGTGCGCCTCATTTTCATCTATTACTATTACGAAGAAGATTAGCCGAGAAGAGCGCAACCAGGCACGAAGAGGAAGAAGAAAACCATCTTGGAGAACACCAGAGACTTGGTGGCTCAGGCGAAGCGTGGTTTGTGGTGCATGCAGCTCCTTCCCAAGGTCAGATCTTTCATCTTCGTAATTATTTCTCTTCACTTCCCGCTATTTATAAAACCTATGGTGATACAAAGCACTGCCGTCATATCGCGTGCTCACCAAGTCTGTTATTTTAGTTTGTATGGAAGCACCTTTTCATTTTAGTTAGTATGGGAGCACCTATTGAACAAATGTATCATTAATTGTTTCCTAATTAGTTACCTACCAACATTAAGTGACTGTATTAATATTAGTCATCTTTATTTCTCAAATAAAATATAGTGACTTCGCAATCGCACAGCAACATATACAACATATCTACCTAATACTAATTTGTTAGCGATTTGAGAAGATATTTCTACGCTTCAGCGCTTTATTTGTGTTCTGCGATTGCCAAGTCACTATATTTTATTAGAGAAATAAAGATGACTAATATTAATACAGTCACTTAATGTTGGTAGGTAACTAATTAGGAAACAATTAATGATACATTTGTTCAATAGGTGCTCCCATACTAACTAAAATGAAAAGGTGCTTCCATACAAACTAAAATAACAGACTTGGCTTTACATAAGATCTCACAACTTTTTACGGTGCAAAGATTGCATTGCGAGACTCGACATTTTTGTACATTTTATGTTTTTGATGGGATCTCATTTCTTTTTGTAGGTATTCCTCCTTTTTTTCTTCTCGGGTAATATTTCTTGCACGTCAGCTACGGATTTTCTTAAAGCCCACTCCCTTTTACTGATCATTTGGACATACTCCAGAGAAACTAGTATCGGGAAGGAGCACTTCATAATGACCACCTAAGAAACTACCAGAGAATTGTAAACGTTTCACTGGCGTTCCAGAATCGCTACTAAATGATCCTCTCAAACGGTCATTTTTGTAAACCTCGAAAGTAAATGAATACAAAGAAGTGGCTCCCATAAGTTCGGATACGGAACCGTAGGTGGTAGTTTTCATCATTGCTGTCGAGTACAGGTCAGCGTTAATGTGTCTCCACGCTCGTCACACGTATAAAGTTGCATTTCATCCCAATGCGCTTCCACATACTCGACTACCGCAAACCTAATGTCATACGACGACTCAATGTTCTCATACATAGAGAATGACAAAGAATGGAACCAACATAAACCATCTCCAGGTATAGGGACAACTAGGTGTGGACAATATTTCGGGCTACATTGCAATATTAATTTTTACGGTAAGTTATTATTATTATTATCCACAATTAGATGCAACAGGCAGGTTAATATTTCTTTTGACCATGAAGTGAAAGGCAGGCTTGTCAGTCTAAACCACAGAGTACATTATTATGTCTAAACCTGGTCTTTATTCAATGACTAACGAGTACAAAGACATTTCATTATACCTACATCATAGAGGATGCATATACAAATAATACAACATTAGCAGCTTTATTTTTCCTGTAAGCTTTACTGGATAAATAACCTTTTACCTTGATTTTTAGGGTTCCGTATCCTAAGATTCCGTGACCCTATTACTAAGCCTCCGCTGTCTATCCATCTATCACAGGGGTCTACAGCTTCAGCCGTTATAGGTGAATATAGCGCGTAAATATTTTCACATAACATATGTTACTTTGTCCTCTATCACGGCAAATAATAATATGAAATGGAAATCCAAGGGGGGTCCAATTATTCGACGTTATTTGTTTCAGCTCTATCTTTATAATACAACAATTTTGGGCAGAAAAATGTTAGAGTTCCTTATTCAAAAGGTGCTGATTTGTTTGTCAGGCGCTACCATTTTAGTGCCTTGTTTTTTGTCGCCTTTATGTTGCTATGTCATCTTTATTGTTGGTATTTACCATAATGGTTTGGGGTTTCGTACCCATATTGTGTGATGGTAGTACGGAACCCTTCGTGAGCGAGGCCGACTTGCACTTATCCGGTTTAATAGCGATTTATTTACCAAATGTTGATATTTCATAGACTAAATGTGTTTTAGGGTTCCTTACCCAAAGCACAGATTATTATAACAAAGGCTCTATCGTTAGAACGGTTATACATACAAGTACCTACAAGTTGAAAATTTAGGCAGACTACTTTAAAGTAAAATAACAAATAATAAAAAATGAGGGTTCCTTCCTAAAAAGGTACCGAATTTTCTGTCAGGCGCTACCGTTTTATCCCGTTTTATCGCTTTGTTTTTTGTCGCCTTGATGGTGCTATGGCATAGATCTATGTTGTTGCAATTTACTTTTAGGGTTCCATACCCGTATTGTGTGGGGGTACGGAACCCTTTATGTGCGAGTCGGATTCGCACTTTACCGTTTTTTTAGTGACTTAATTACGAAATGTTGATATTCTCTTCTTAAATTGACTAATTGTGAATGTATCGAACATTATAAACCACCCTTTTTAGGGTTCCTTACCCAAGGAACAGATTATTATAACAAAGGCTCTATCTTTAGAACGGTAATACATACAAGTACAAGTTTTAACTTTGGGCAGTCTGTAGTAAATAATTTAAAGTAAAATAATGAAAATTAGGGTTCCGTACTAAAAAGGTACCAAATTGTTTGTCAGGCGCTACCGTTTTATCGCTTTGTTTTTCGTCGCCTTAATGTTGCTATGGCATCTATATGGTTGTTATTTACTTTTAGGGTTCTGTACCCGTATTGTGTAGGGGTACGGAACCCTTTATGCGCGAGTTCGATTCGCACTTTACCGCTTTTTTTTTTCACACTTTAACGGTTTTACTTTTTATTTTTACTACTTGCTCTATTTTCGGAAATAAAGGTATACATTTTTTTACACTTTTTACCATCTAGCGTCACGAGGTAGAATTTTCGTGGTAGATGTCTTTAATGCAAAGCAGCATACCACCAACGTCATCTAGTGTCATACAAATTTATAGATGCAGCTGGAAACATACATTTTGTATAGACTTTGTATGGAAATATTAAATTACCAACCGCAAATAACATTTTTATATTTTTTTAGTGCAATGTACACTTAACACTAACCGCATGCAAAATTTCAAGTTTGTAGGCCTGCTAGAAAACTTTTAGACTTTTGATGATGTGTCAGTCAGTCAGTGACAAAATAAGGGAACTTTGACTTGAGATATTTCGTAGTCAAATATAGGTACAACGTTGTAATTTGGGGTAAGAAGTAGGATCAGTAAGTACTCATGGTAACTGAAATTTCAGACTTCTAGCTTTACCCACAACGAAGATACAGGGGGGTTGAAAGTGCCGTGAGTTGCTTCGAGAAAAGGATGGTACGGCCGTTCCGCGAGACTCGGCGGGGGCACTGCCGTGCCCCCAGATTATCTTGCTTGCTTTTAAATGTTCTTACTATAATTTGATTTGATTTGTGAAGGTAAACTTGTCACCTAATTGAAAACATACATACATATACTCACGCTTGTCTCCCAAAGGGGTAGGCAGAGACTACAGATATCTATCTGCTACGATCCAGACACCTCTTTCGCCTCTTCCGCATCCATCAATCTAGTTATACAAGCTCTTCTATCTGGGTACTTTTGAGACGGCTCTTCTTCAGTATGTCGTCAATTTGGTCAGGTCGAGCTGTGCCTTCCACTTGAACACCATAAATTTCTTTCGTCACTCTACTTTCATTCATCCTCTCTACATGTCTAAACCACCGAAGCATTCCGTTTTCTGTTCTAGTCACTACATACTTCTTTTAGGCCGCAACGATCCCGTATGTCGATATTTTTCACACTGTCATTCAATTATAACGACACAAACTACGCAAGGAACGTATTTTCAAATTGATTAATTAAAATTGAAGACCTTTTGCGGGGGAAAATGAATAGAGATTTTACAATATGTCTTCGGCCATCTAAACCAAAATTCTACTCAGCATTATGTAAAAGCTAAACTATCGGCATTCGATTAAGGCTGTATGTTCGCTGACGGTGGCAATTCAGCAGCAAACTTTTATCACCTCGAGACTCCTCTTAAGGGCCTTACTATTGCCAAATGGGTACTTTCTAAAGCCTACTCCTCGTTTATGGCTAAACAAAAAAAAAAAAAAAAAATGTATTATGAATAATCAACTCTCAGACAATATATGCAACATTTTTCTTTTTCATACCACCAAAACTTCTACATGAAATATTTTTTTTACTTAATGGTGTTTTTTGACCTCAAATTCCCTACTGCTCCTGAGTGGCTTGGCCGATTGAATTCATCTATGCTTTGATATATAGATAAACTTTATAGCTATAAACATAACATAAGATTATTCAATCGAGTAATAACGTCCAAGTGAAAAGTATAATTTTCCCCTATTTCGCTCTATCAAGGACGCAGCGAGCGTCGTAACAGCCACTATGCATTGCGCGCTGATATGAACGTTATTTCAATGTCGTTTCCGTTGATATTTGTAGTGACAAATATCTAGCTGCTAATTTGGCGATGGTAATCGCCTTAATATAGAATATGTAAAATGAAATGGTCACTTATTTGAATTAGGCTTATAACTACACTTGTCTGTTTCCCGTTGCCTCGCCCATGTTAAGAGGCGTCGTTACGCGCAAACCTCTATATGTAACATTGTAATTGCAGTACCTTACATTTTGGTTTTTATTTTCTCACATAACTCCGATCAGCCAAAGTTAGCAGATGTTGTTTAACACAGTCATTTTCTCTTTGTCATACCATTTTGATTCTTCGTGCATTGCCATAAGGGTTCGAGTTTACACAGGTTTGTGTCAGGACGAGCAGAGGACAATGTGAGTCGATATCACAGATTTTTAAAATTGCAGTTTTGTTGTATATATTTTCTTATTTTGTTCTTATTTTTGGTAGGTTTGCGTCAAAGTTGTGGATTAGATAGTTCTAAAGTCTTTTGTCAATAACTGTATCGATTTATTTCCAGGAAGTAGTAATTTGTTATTTCGGATTAATTTATTGATTGCCAAAATATATATCAGGGATAGAGGGAATATTTCCTATTGGGAAATAATAAGTGTCTTGTGTTATCTGAAAGTCACGTCTGAGGGATTTAATAGTAGATTATGCACTAAGGGAATAAAGCAGTGTCACGGGCGGCATATTGAACCCTGAGCGTAACGAGGGAGTTATATAGAGTCCTGAGTAAAGCGAGGGTTCAAGCTGCCCAAGACAAAGACAGGCTTTATTCCAGAGGAGCATACTCTACTTTTCACACCTTCTGCGAGACAATAAAAAGCTCGACATTTTTTATCAACATTAATAATTCAATAAAATTCACTGACAATCATAGCACCAAACACCGTCTTTTGTTTCACATTCTTTGTAAACGCTTTTTTTCTTTTTGTTGAATTTTGCTTATGTTGCCCAGTTCGATTTTCGAACAAACCTCTTTACAATCCATATGGGCGTTTGTTTTCCACGAGTTTCCACACGAATTTGACGTTCCAAATTTAAATCACTTTAATCCCTAGGGATTTTCAAATAACTTTATATCCCTTTAGATATAATGCGTTACTTTACGTTGAGGTTGCATGATATGTATGGACATTGTCGAGCAGGTGCTGTGAAAAAGGTTTTATGTATCTTCGGATTATATATATTTTTTCTCATCTCATTTCAGGGTTTTTGTTTCTTTGGCTACATTCTCGGATTTATTTGAGTTTGATTGGGACTGAGGCGTCTCGTTGAAGCCGAGGAACGTGGCATTCTTTTGCGGTTGGTAACCATGAGGACATTGACCCGGTAGGAATGAACTTCAGAAAAAAGTAGGTGAAATGTTCCTTGTACAGATTTGGCCATGGCCGACGACTATAGTTACTTACTGGCAAGATCCTTATTCTGTGACCACCAAGTGGACGTCGATTTTTTGTCATAAATGGATTTAAAGTAAAATGTTTTCTTTGTAAGGTGCTGTAATGGGTTACTATGTAAAATAATTTTACTTTTAGCTTCACTAATGTTAAATAAATAAGATTAATTGTCGTTAGAGTTCATATATTTTTTGTTGTATCTTTATCATCTTCTACAAAGATATATATAGATATAAGTACATGAACCACGCGGCTTTTCCGCGAATGAACTAGGATAAATTGTTGCCTTGAACTTAATTTTACTTCTTTTTATACTACGAGAATTTTCAAATTCCGTTATAAAAATATGGAATTTTACTAAATTTAATATGGATTAATGTTTTGTTATCTATCTGTTGTAACTAAGAATTTGTTTATTAGTGAATATATTTTATTGTTTACATATTTGTATATATTTTTTGTAAACTGAAGCTCAGGTTTTTTTATCCTTTGCTACTTTACAAGTAAATAAATTAATAGTTAGGTAGTTTTGAAGCTTATTTTGATTATAATATTATTAAAACTTGCGTGAACTGACATACTACATTATAATTACATACGGCTTGAACACTCACGTGTGATTGTTTTTCACTATATGCCAACCGTTTCACCGATACAATTTCGGCATTATCAAGGCGAGTGTCGTTCTTAGGCAAGTGTCAGTCAATTACAAATGGGGTTTTTCTTGACCAGTGTTTAGCGATGATCGCATTTACTTCATAAATTTTTTAAATGTACTTTACATACTAGATATTTCTTTTTGCATGTAGTAGTAGACACATTTCCTTCAAAATTATGCGTCAAAGAGAAAATTTAAGAAAACTGCATTCATTACCTGTATATTTCTATAATTTGCTTAGGTTAAATCAAAATTCTAAGTAATAGTTCCTCAATAACAATAATGTAACTTATAGTGATTTAATAGTAGATTATAATACAAGGGCGAAAAGAAATAAATCACGAGGACTACTCGCTACGCTCGTGTTTTAAACGTAACCGAGTAATTTATTGCTTTTACGCCCGTGTATCATACTACGTTTTTCAATGCATAGTGTGAGGAAATACAACAAATATAATCAAAGAAAACAATTAAATTATTAAAGTTGAAAGTACATTGTTACAATTTTGCAAAGATACAAAGATATATATGTTTTTCTTTTTTTTCATTAACCTGAATTCCTGCTGTCTAGTATTTTCTTATCCCTTGGTTAAAGTAGATATAAGTCATATATTGTATAGTATAAGTTTTATGTTGAAAATAAAAGACATAATCTTGCTAAGTTTCTTGCCCTTCTTCTTAGCAAGACTAATCGAATGGGCGGAGGTAGGCATGTATTTATATATGTAACCTATTAGTATGTAGTATATAGGATGGGATTTGGTCGGCCGCCTGGATTCGTGCTGGGGGCTCGGTTGATGATCATTGAACCTTGTTCCTGTTCCCTAGCCGGGTCTCCGGTATGGGTTCGGGCGGCTGATTGGATTTTACCTTGTATAATATATATTTTACCTATCATTTTAATCGTAAATATATTGCTACATAAATTAAATAAACCTTTAATTTAGTTCATGTACATTTATTATTTTATTACATATATTTTCTTTATTAGATTAAATTTGACGTGTAAAAAGTGTATATATCTATACCTGCTTTGCAAAATAAACTATTTGAATTTGAATTTGAATTTGCAAGTTAATGATTGGCCTAAAAGGACTGTATCCATAGCCGTTAAACAGTGAAAAAAAAAAGTAGAACATTTATGGTACACAGGAAACGTTGCAGGTTAGCCAACTTGTCGTAAATCAATTTAAAAAATAATAATAATAAAGCTCTAGGGCAAAATAATCGACCTTCTGTTTGGTTTTGATGCATAAAAAGTAGGCCTTTACAAGCACTTGCATTGAAAAGATTTTTTACAAAACTTTTACCGATTCCAAGAATTAGATCGTCAAAAATGCTCAGCTTTCGAAAAAGTCGTTGTAGGGCTCTTAAATAACTCTGCTTCTGGTTGAGATAATAACACGATTTGTTCAAACTACATAGTTAGGTATCGTCCAAACAAATTATATAAAGAATCAACCAACTTAATCTTGAAATCGATTCTCGAGAGAAAATCAAATTTCTTTATTAATCCAAAAGTAGTTAATGCTTGATATTATTTTATCAGTAATTAATAGCATGCACACAGAAAATTTAAAAATACAAATAAGCATTACATAGGCAATAAAAATAATGGATATGTTGATCGTACAGGAATATTTAAACTGTTTTTTCAATGCAGTTGCTCGTAAAGTTTTCTTTTTTGTGTAACAAAATTATGCGGAAACCGACTCTTTATTTCACGCGTGAAATAAAACAGTACTGAAATCTTTTATTTCACGCGTGAAATAAAGTAATTTTTTTACGTTTTTGACTCTGTGGTGCATGGTGCAAGTCATAAAATTTAAAAAATTACAAAGATGCAAGGAGGTTTTGCTGTCCAAAAAAAAACAATTATTTATAAGTATGCGCGCTCTAGCAATAATTGAATGATGATAAACACCATAACACATAAGATTCTTGATTATCTCATTTAAAAATACGTGTTTTGTTTCCGCAAACAAAAATATTTTTCACATTATTGGCTGTATGTATACTGTACCTTTGCCTCAAGAAAGAAAAAACTGTATGAAACGCGCGCTCTGCAAAGAAAGCACGCCTTTTGTTGTAAATAGGCTTTGGTGAAATAAAATTACTCTTATTATACTTATTTTTTGTTGTATTTCCTCGCAAAATGCATTGAAAAATGTTGTAAGATACTTGAGCGTAAAAGGTTTTTATCCGAATGCGTGCCAATGAAAACACTCGCTGCGCTCGTGTTTTCAATTTGGCACTTATTCGTATAAAACCTTACTTTCCGCACGTGTATCTTAAATAACTGTTATAGACCCTCTCACCTGCACTGGTCTAAAGAAAGATATGTCTAATATCAATCAATATAATCAATATGTCTTAACTGTAAGATAGAGGTTTATAAAAGATTTTATTTACATTAAATATATGAATCAATTGATGTGGTTTGTTCAAACTTACTTCAGAAACGTTTGGAAAACATAAGTGTATTTATATATGTGTAAAGGTGACTGTGGGTCATTATTATTTGAACAAAATCATCCAGTCTGTCATTTCATTTCTATTTGCCTCATCTTCCCCCTTCTAATAAATATTGGAAGTGAACAGACTGCTTCCGTACGCTACGTCACTGTTTCCAACTGGGTCATGCAAATAAACCAACAAATCTTGTATGATAGACGGAGTAGGATGCTACAATTTAATCTGCTTAATTATATTGTTGGATTGGAAACTGATTGGTTATACTGATATAATAGCCGGAAATAGAAACACGAATTATCTATCATAATTACTCGTATGATAGTGTTGTGTATTCCACGCAGATTAATTTCAAAATGCATCGAATTCGCGAGGGGTGTCAGAGGTGTTTCCGAGGAAGGATTGTGAAATGGAAATAAAATCCACATTCGTACACTCAATTTTTTTTTTTTGTTTATTCGCCCTTGTCAGGCAGGCAAAGGTTTCAGACCATACAGCCTTGTCATAAGTTGTAAGTGTTTATCAGATGTGAGGCAACTAGGCCAAGTCTTCAATGTCTTTTCCAAGTAAGGCAACTAGGCCAAGTCTTCATTAAGTACAATAAATGATTCATTAAGTAAATTCAAGTAAAATCAGGTTTTTTACGTAAAATTCGGGTATTAAGGCAGTTTTGCCAAGTCATTAGATCGTGTGTGTCTTATCCGATAAGGGCAATAATGCCAGGTCTTAATCAAATTTCCCCAATTGTGGAATCCACATATTTATAAATAGGTATAAAGGTTGCTGGGTTTTTTAATAATTCTTGAAGCAAGCGCGGAACATTCAGGTCTTCTTTGAAAATATTCAACAGTTGATCAGCCAAAAGTATCCTTTGTACGGCTAAAGTCGGACATTCGTAAAAATGTGGTGAAGAGATTGTGGAGAAGATGTATTGCATTGATCGCACTTATCCGAGGAAATTATGTTCAGCCTTTTTAAATGAGCGTTAAAGCGTCCATGACCAAGTCTGACCCGGAAGATTGTGGTATAGAATTTTTGGAATATAAATTCAGCTCCTCTGACAAACCAAGGTTGAGATATTTCCTTGTTGATTTCGTAATACCATTTTCCTTTGAGGATTACTGTTTCTTGCCAATGATGCATCCATTCTTTCTTAATGGCGTCCTTGAGTTGTATTGATAGGTCAGAGCTTGGAACATTCAAAGTTCTTGTAGGTAGACTTACGGGACATGATGTAATAGATCTTGCTAGGAAATCGACATTTTCGTTACCGGCAACACCGATATGTGACGGTGTTCAAAAAAATATA
Organism: Ypsolopha sequella; assembly: GCA_934047225.1. Taxonomy (NCBI): domain Eukaryota; kingdom Metazoa; phylum Arthropoda; class Insecta; order Lepidoptera; family Ypsolophidae; genus Ypsolopha; species Ypsolopha sequella. Next base: position 30,486,362 of record OW203987.1, on the reverse strand, counting down.
ACCTTTTTGTTGTTGTGACAGTTGCAAATATCAAAATATTTTTCTCGTATTGCGTAAATTAAATAACTGGGTTGTCTAGAGCTGATAAAACGCTCATACTGTCGCTAACTGCAATCCACTTTTCTGCTTCTCTTTATTCTATGTACTCCAAAGCTTGAAGGGTAGCTAGAGCTTCTGCACTGAACACACTCATTTCATCAGGTATTCTGAGAACCATACCTTTTCTAGCTGTTAAATTGTAGGTGGCAATTGATACTGTGCTGCCCTTTTTAGAGTCATCTGTATAAATCTGACTGTAATCTTTCCAGGTAGAAAGCATATCATGCACTTGTTGTTTTTGTTTCAATTCTCTGTCCATAATAATCTCCATAGCACAAAACTTACTCTCATAACATCCCACGTAACAAGGCCATATCGGATTCTCAGCAATATTAAATTCAGAAAAAATACTTTAAAATTTCAGGAAGGTTCTTAACCAAGTAAGGAAGATTTGATGAACTAACTGAATGTGAACTAACCATCTTAGAAATGAGAGAATTGTCTCTGAGAGACATACGTTTAAGGATAAAGTTGTTTTTTAAATGATTGAATCGAAATATAAGTGGAGGAACCCTACACTCTCCTTGCAATGAAACAATGGGAGTGGAAATCATAGCACCAGTTATAGTGCGTAAGTTCTTATTCTGTATCTTATCTAACAGTTTATTTTGAGTAGTACACGGTGGAAAAGGTAGGGTACAATGATTTGAGATCGACAATATTTATTTTTATTTAGTTAGCGTTACCAAGTACAAAAACAAAAAGACTTGTATAACATAAGTAACATTTTGGGATCTGCACCCCACGAAGTTCCAGCAAATGACCTTAAAATATTAGACGCCTTTACGGCTCTATCTGATAAGCAACCAACATATTTATCAAAACGGAAATTTTGAGTAAAGATAACTCCTAGAAATCTGACTGAGCCATCAACAGGATTTATTTTCCTGTCATACCAAATTTTTACTCTACAAACTCTGACACTTCTTTTTGTAAAAACTACTACTTTCCTTTTTTCTATACTAATGTCCATATTAAATGATTAAAATAAGCATTCAGTTTTTGTAATACTTGGTTTAATTTGTCAATGACACTATCTAAGTTTGATCCAGAAGAGTATACAACCAGATCATCTGCAAATTGTAAATTTTGAACTTCATTGCCTAAAACTGAATTCAATTTGTGTATATAAATAATAAACAATAATGGAGATATAATTCCACCCTGGCAAACTCCTTTGTAGGAAAATCTGGTTCCAGTTAATGTTTTTTTAAATTTTACAAAAACTTCGCGTCCGTACAAAAAAGTAAATATCCACTTCACAATTTTTTCAGGTTTTTGCAGCGAAGATAGTATTGAGGAAAGAATATTAAAATTTACATTGTTAAAAGCGCCTACAATATCAAAGAACACACTGGCCAAATATTCTTGTTTGACAGTGGCATTATGTATGTCAAGAAAGAGATCTGAAAGATTTTCTCGGGCCGATCGACCACGCCTTGTGGTAAAATGGATTTACTCCCTATGAAGTACTCTAAACGTTATTTAAGAAGTTGCTCAAAGATTTTGCCTACACAAGAGGTCAAAGTTACTGGACGATATGCGTCAGGTAAGTTTTTATCTTTACCTATCTTCAAAATAGGTACTAAACAGTCTGTTTTCCATTCCTTTGGTATATGTAAGGCAGACCAGAGTAAGTTTAGTATGTCTAAAAACAATTTTAAGTGATTAGAATTTAACAATTTGAATATTTTATATGATAACCAATCCAAACCTGTAGCAGTGTCTCTCCTAGACTTCAAAGCTGCGCTTAACTCAGACAAAGTAAAATTTTCAGTTAAATATGAGTTTTCAGAAGAGAAATCTGAATTTGTAGTGCTTTGTACAATATTATTCACAGTGTCGGGTGTGTATTTTTGTAGGAATTCCTTTACCCATTCACCATTTGTATTATGACTGTTATCACTTGAACCAGTTTTGTTTAATTTTCTGATAGTGTTCTAAACTTTACTGATAGGTGTTAATCTGTTAATAGATTGGCATAATTCAGCCCAGCTGCTCAACCTTTCTTGTTTTAATGTTAACTTTTTTGTGCTTGGAGTTTCTTGAAAGTAACGTAATTATGTAAGTAAACTATGACAGAAATAAATTTCTATGTTTGAACACTTGGCGATTTATCCATCGCAAGGAGATATAAATTAACATTATATCATTCAAATGATATAATGTTAATTTATATCTCCTTGCGATGGATAAATCGCCAAGTGTTCAAACATAGAAATTTATTTCTGTCATAGTTTCGATAAGAGAAATGTGTATTCTTCACTACCCGATACTGTAACAAGTGACAGTAGGGCATAATGGTCTTTGACTAGCTTTGAATACACTAGCGTCCTCTAGGCGCCAAGTGGCTCACTATAAAGTGGGTATCTATAAATAACATTGCAGTATGGGAAAGCACATCGGTAAATTCACGAGTTGTGTTGAGACCTGGATAGCTCAGAGGTCAGAGCAATCGCCCGGCAAGCGAGAGGTCCCGGGTTCGATTCCCGGTTCAGAGCTCCTCACATCCAGATTTACTTTTATTTCTGCGTTTCTATACTGCAATGATATAATGTTAATTTATAATAATTATGTAAGGTTGGGTTTGCCTTAAATATTAAGAAAGCAGATTTACACTCATCTACTATCTGAGGGCATTTTTTATTCCACCACGGTATTACTGTTTTTTTTATTACTGATCCTTCGAAAGGCTTATTTGAATTATTAATAACACATTTTCTTAAAGACTCATCTACAGATTTAGAGACCAGAGTACAAAACTTATTGTAAGACTCCAATGGATTAGTGATATTGATTTGAAAATTATGTAAATAAGAATTAACTTTTTTTTTATATTTCCAGTTTACCATACGCAAATTAGGGTGGGAGGGTATATTAGATGTTTCTACATCACAATTTGCAGTACTGTTAATAATTACTTTTGTTACAGTTGGCAAGTGATAACTTCCCAGTGGATCATCATGGACCCACCAGTCACAAGATAATGCAAGAGAAGAAGTAGCAAAAGTTCAATCCAGAAAATTGGGTTTCCGTTTATGTGATCCCACCGTAGTGGTTGACCCATCGTTGAAAATAACCAGATCATTATCCTCTGTAATACTTAAAATACTTCTACCTCTAGGATCAGTTTTACTGCTATCCCAAGTTGTGTTATGTGCATTAAAGTCACCAGCTATTATGAAAAGTTTAGGTATACTTTTTAATAAATTATCGAACCTATTTTTGTTAAACATAGGAGAACAATTCCCAGGAATGTACATACTTACTAAGTGTATCACCTTGTTATTAAAATTTAGTTCTATAGCAATATTTTGTAAAGAATTATCGAAATAAGTGTCAAATAGTTAAAAACTCAAACTTTTATGTATTAAAATAGCTACTCCATTATGAGTATTACCGCAATCATTTCTTCAGACAGAATAATGTCTAATTTTTAATTGATTATGCGGTTTTAACCAAGTTTCTGATAAAAGAGCTACATGAATTTGGTTATTATATAAAAACTGAGTTAAAATATGTTTGTTGCTCAAAAGACTTTGAGCATTCCATTGTTCTATTTTTAATTGTTCTGTGAAGATGAGGGAATTACAGATTTTTTCTGGAATGTTTCGTGTAAAACATCACTGACTGTTTTCGAGGAAATACTTGTATTATTAGTTTTACTAAGTGTTATTACCTTGATTATGCTTTCAGTTAATTTTCTAACTGAAAGCATAATCAAGGTAATAACACTTAATGAAACTAATAATAAAAATAAAACTAAAAATAAAACTAAATAAAACCAATATTTCACCTAATAAATGGTTCACAAAATCTTTTTTGGGACTATCTTTTTTTCCAAGGGCTGGGAAGTTTTTGTCGTCAAAAAGACTGGCAAATTGAGAGGGCTGGCTTTATTTTTAATTTCCTGATTTTTTTCTGTTTAACGGGACAAGAGCTTGAGATGGAAATATGATTCCCTTCGCAGTGCACACATTTTGCTTTGTCTTTATCTTGTGTACAGTTTTTGAAATTATGAGCTTCAGAGCAAATTGAGCATCTTTCAGAGTTTTTGCAGAATTTGGCGAGATGACCAAATCGCAGACATCTGAAGCACTGCTTTATTGGAGGAATGTAAGTGTCAATCTGTAGACGCCATTTCTTTAAGTAGACGTATTTCGGCAGCGAGGATGATATGGCAAAAGTTTTTGCTACTGTGGGTGTGGGTTCTAATTTGGATTTACCGTCTGTGTGTGTCTTCCTTAAAAGTCTTCTTACGCATATAATCTTCTTGGAGCACGAGAAGGCCTCGAATTTTTTTTTGTTTGAATTCGGACAAACCCAGTGACCTCAGTTGATGCCGCCGGTATTGAAGCCTTCGAACAATAGTCCTTTAGAAAGGTGGTATTTTCCATAAAAGTGTTTGCTAAATTCGGTTTGTCAAAGACAACTCCCATCTTGAATTTCGTAATTTTATTCAGATATTTGATCCCTTTGATAAATCTTGTGAGACAGTTATTGAGCGACATCATTTCCCTGCTACCTACCGGCTTTTCTACAGAGCTTTCTACAAAAACAATATATTCCATACCATTTGAAGAATCCTCGGGGTACCTGCGAGTGTAATCAGTTACCCTGTATGGCGTAATATACTTGTCCAAGTCCATTTCTCCACCCTTATTCTGGTCATCACCTGGGCTCGACTCGGAGTCACCGCTATCAGAGATTTTATCCTCCTCACCATCCTTTTTTCTCGTTTTAGGCTTTCGCCTCCCCATTTTCACCTACTTAGCAACGATTAAGACACCAGAAACTAGTTTAAAACAATTTTACAATTTTCAATTTAAAAACTGCGTCCTAGCTTTTCAATAGTTCCCGTGCTTTTCCTCGTACACTCAAGTTTGACCGACGACTATTGTGCCCCAGCGTGATGGTTGGTAAGACCTATTGCCGTACTTCGGGCACAAAGGTGTAGATAGTGCATAAAGCATTCTGAATATCAATTAAGTACTTACATACTCTAGCGGCTGAAATATAAAGACCAATTTATTATTTCTACCCTCAGATGTTTTACCAGATTATCAACCGTTGCTTACAATGAACTTATAGATAGATCAAATAAAGTAACAAGCAGTGATTGAAACAATGAATAAAAGAAAAAGCTCACATTATAAATCATTCATTTTTGATCTGCAATCACAGACCGCAATCACTGCGCGTTTCCGAACACATAAATAAATATATCAGTATGTAAAGTGTACGCCGTACATTATACACGGGTTCTGTCAAAGTAGTTTTAATCTGTTGTAAAAATATGCACTTTTATACAGTCTACACGAATTTATAATAAATTTTTACAGTTCTTGTCATCGAAGACTTCCGTAGTTCCTCTGGGGACTCAGACCAACAAGTTTATAGCCAGACTGGAGAGCTAAGCTTTATGGAAAGCCGCACGCTAAAATCAATGACCTTTATGTGTCCCTATTTCTACAACTCATGTTACTACAATAGTATTGCTATCTCAATTTAGACTTGAAAGGTAAAAAATTTAAAGGTCAATTTTATTGGCATGCGCTTGTTAGAAGAAGTCAGTAGATATTATAAGCTTCTTGTCTGCCTAAATGCCAAATTATGAATTATGCCACTGACGCAAAGACAGATACTGAAGCTTCACTAAAGGTCTCCATTTTTCTATGGAGCCCTAAAATTGTGATGTTCCAAATTTACTGGTTGGGGATGGTTCTGATATCAGTTGTTCAATAAAACCAGATTAATGTCTCAAATATCCGCCCGCAGCCCGCAGCCCGCAGCTCGTAGCCCGAAGCGCTGATTTATAGAACCATCCAGAGGTAGGAATTGACTTGTAATATGCTGGAGAGGACAGTTTTATGATTATCATGGACGTTGGGATGGCATTCAACGTACGATTGAGGACCGATTATGGTTGGTACATTTTCTATTCATGCTCTTTGGCATTTGCTAGGGTGGGATTTATTTTTTATTTTTTTATTATTATTGGTCTTATTTCTTCTCATTTTGATTGCCTCGATTAAAGTGCGCATTGAACTTGCAGTCGCCATTGTATCACCAAAATATTTCAAAGCTTACTACGTATTGTATTTATATATGTATTGTTTGAGACCTGAATTAGGCTTAAGGGTTGGGATAATGAACTCCACGCTGGAAGGGGCGTGGCAATTAGTTGTCTTGCTCAGAGCAACACACCCTGCCTAAGTGCGAGAGAGAAGTTGTAATTTTCGCCGTAAAAGCCGATAAATTAGTAGTTTCGTTCCTATTCAATGATATCGATGTATTTGGAAATTGTATGTCTTTAATTAATAACAAGACAATGTTAACGAGAATTGCCTGTTGTTAGATTTGTGACTAGAATAAACTTTATCATTTGAAAGTAACACTTAAAATAGTGTGTTTTAGCCCCATTGAAAAGTTCAATTGTTTTCTGAACTGTGTATTTCTAAAACAGAACAGGGAATGCCAAATATAATGTGTCAGATCAAACTTATCTAGGTATCATTAAAAATGAGGCAAAATGGAAGAATGACAGAGGAATTTATTTTATTTGGCGGAATCTCTTTACATACAGCCCTCAACGACAACAATTTTGCAAAAAAGTTATCTCAATCTTTAGATAGATTTTAATAGGAGTTCTATACATCTTCATTCCCGAAAGGGTATCAGGGTATCAGAAGTATTTACGAAATGTGAAATGCAAGTCACAGTCACCACGTTTCAACGACGATTATTACATCACAGCGTTATGAGAGTGTAAGCCCTGTTGTCGTACTTCGGGCATGCAGCTAAACGTGCCTTCTGAACATAGAAGAAAAACTCCTCTATGTTTCTGAAGCAGTCGGGCCGAGCACAAGAACGACCTCCGGACATGGTCAATACGTTTGATCACAGAAGTTGTATTATAAAAAAGCCTAACAAAGCATACCTCAAACATCCAGCTTAAAGCAGACTTATATAAGGTAACTTATGTAAAACGTTATTAAATAAGGTTATTATAAGGTAATTTTGCATGATATAGCCAAATTCATACTAGAGGGTCAGCGCCTATGTTCAATTAGCCTTCCCGTGAAAAACGCAAAATAAAATTTAGGCTTTATATACTAATTGATTCGGGGTTGTTCTTAAATAAGTACAGGGGCCCAAACTATATTTTTCGTATTTTTCTAAAAGGGTCATTGAACCTTGATCTTGACCACTCAGTCTTTTGTATGAATTTGGTTATATCATGCAATGTCACGTTTAAAGAAGATGATGTTGTTGTCGTTGTACCCAGCTTAGGGATCGTCAGATATAATATCGCAGTAAGCAGTAAAATTCTCATACATTCATGCACTTCCAAGCGGCATTCACGTAGGCATAGTGCATCCCTTTCGTGTTAATATCACTTGCGCTTCATCATCATCATCATTCAAATTTCAAGTTTTTTGTTTAGAGTAGTGTGTACAGTTGCGTTAATTCATGAGGTTGCATATCTATTTACCGCACAAAGTTGTTTTTATCTTCTTTGAAAATATTAATGTTTGAATATTTTTTAACTATTCCTTCAAATGATACTATTTTTTTTTACATGTGAAGTTGGGGATAATGGACTTTAATACAAATTGATTTCCCGATGGAAATGTAAAGAGACGTTTTGTATACCGTGCGTATTAATTAGGTTGATGTATGGTTATGGTATGACATTCATTAACATTTATTTTAGAAGGCAAGGAATTCAATATCTTAGCTGTACGGATGATGAACGAAGATTTGAAACGTTGCGTTCGAGCTGTCGGAATAGCTAACAAAAATGTGTGAAACTTTGCTGCGTGTTGATTATTATTATTCTGGTAGTAGAAAGGGTAGGTTGTGTAAATCTTGCGCACATACTCTCCAAGATGCAAAAAACCGAGAGGCAAGCAATTTTTCTTATTAATTTTACATCTAACTCCTCGTAAAATGGTCTCTTTCCCGGAACGAAATCCTGTATGCACTCTTAGACTATAACGTTTGTAAGGTAATCCCGCGATTTTCACTTCCCACGTCTTAGTTACTGAGGCCATGATATCAAGCCGATGTTATCCGGCAGACGAAGGTTGACTGCCAATTAGGGTAGTTTATGTAAGTGCCGCGATAATTTCTGTTTTATAGACGTCTTATCGTGTGTGAGAGCCTTTTCTTGCGAGGGAGCCGCTAAAAACTAGATTAATTTAGCTGAGATTTCTTGATACCTTCTGAAGGTGACAGCTGTAATGAAAGCTAAATGTACGTAGGTGTTCTCGTTTTAGGTCGTATTTTATCTTCATTTTAGAAGTTTAACCCTCCAAATCCTCATTCTCTCTAAACAATAGATCGCAGTATATCGATCGCTTGATACGTTGAAGTTGAAGGTGACTGTAAAAATAAAAAGCCGGAAGATAAGCTGGCTCATCCTGCTGCCAGTACCTAGTTCTAGCTGGCTAATCAAAGGAGTGATTACGTGGCTTTGTGTAGCAAGAAAAGTATTCATGCTTCAACTATTGTCTTAAATTCTACAAAATTAAATTAATAAAATAAATTAAACATATTTATTTATTTGCTACATGTAAATTTTTCACTTCACAATGAAGTTTCTGACAGGGATGTTTTTTGACATTATTTGACTTAGACATAGTGATGTACCACTGGGGATGTATCTAACCCTGGGGATCTACTCAACACTAGGTATGTATCCGAGACTAAGAATGTGCCTTACATTAGGGTTGTTCCTGACACTAGGGATATCCATCAAACCATGGATACGCCAAAAAAAAAAACGGCCAAAAAACTTTTCGGCAAAATTTTGTTTCGGCCATATCTTCGGAACGAAAGTTAGTACACCTTTAAGGGTTGGACCATAAGGTGCCAAAAAAAGTTTTTTTATGTCAAGCCTTTGACGGCCCGTATTTCCTTAACGGCTAGAGCTAGACCCATGTTGATAGGTGTTTAAGAATAGGTCTCAACGAGATCTAGCCGCCGAAAATGTCAAAATTTTAGAGGCCTATATCTCGTAAGCGGCTGTAGCTAGACCCATGTTTATGTCTAAGAAAAGGACTTGCTGAGATCTGTCAAGAAAAAAAAGTCTAAAATAAAATGTTATTTTTTGCCCAAATTTTGATCGGCCATATCTCCTGAATATAGCTGTGCTAGAGACTTCGGGTTTGGACTTTAATTAATAGTTTGACAGGGTCTACATTACCAAAAAAGATTTGAAATTTGTTGGTTTATTCTACCTGTCTCTTCTTTTCTATATATCACTTTCTCTTTCTTTTTTTCAACGTGTTTTTCTTTAAATATATTCTAGTTTATGACGTTTCTGAAAAAAAAGTAGAGACGACACTTTTTACGTTTAAATGCCTACCAAATTTCGTAATTATTTATGAGTAAAGTGTCACTAAAACAATGTGATACTTCATTGTTGACAGCGATGAAAATGCGATGTACTACTTGTTTCGTTTATTATTGTTCGATTTTCATGTTGCCGTTATTTTGCAATAGAATTGTTATAGATACAAAAATTTTATAACAAAAGCTTCTTTCTTTCTTTCGTTTCTATATAGCAAAAGCTGAATTGTAATCAATGAATTCTACTCCTACGGCTCCGTCTCATTCTAAACAATATAACGTAGAACTGACCACGTACCGAGTGTTCGGTATGAATTTGGCTGCATAAATTTTGTATTTGAAGGCTGTTATTTTAATTTTAGTACTGTCAAAACTAAATTTTCTTTATTGCAAATTAGTCCGTAAGTGTTAGAAATAGACGCTAAATTACTCTCGAAAACTTTACTTTTAATTTTGACAACACTAAAACTAAAATGAAAACCTTTAGAATAGGTTCTAATAAGTGCCATAATTATGCTTGAGACATTGTGATATTAGTGAATAATTACGGTTAGGTATGTATAGTATTCATCCATAATTTTGTGATGTTGATTTTTCTATTATAATTATTTGATTATTTAAATTTTGTTTTATTTTAAAGTCATGTCGTTATTTGTCTTAAAAAATTCAAGTTTAATTTATTTTCAAAAGACTTTTTGTGCTGACTGTACATAATTACCTCAAATTTTCATTGTCGGGCAAGTTAACCACCAAAAAAATAAATTAAAATGAAAGGTGGTGACTGGCCTTTTAGGACCAGTTTTCTTCGGACCAGGTGACCACCGAGCCGGCTCATCACTCATCACGTTTGTCGTCGTTGAAAAGTGGGTGTACCAAGTGTGGATGTGATTTGCATTTCACAGCTCATACTTGGGAACACTTCGTACACCCTTTTGGAGATTCATGTCATGAAGATATGTTTTTAAATATAGTTATTTTCTTTAATTCAATCACTTTTATTCAAAATTCAATTTATCACGATCTTTGAACAAAACAGGAAACAAAACAAAGAATTTCTTGTTAGAAGCAAAGTTTATGAATGTTTTAAAACGAGGCAATTCATTACTGATTGTTTTCTTTAGTAAATGTAATGAAATTTCCAGGAAAACAGGACTGTAAATAATGAACAAATCAGATAAGCTTCCCTAACATCAGTAAAAACATTTTTCATTCAACCTAGGCAAAGTATTACTGCTAGTGTGAATATTAAAAATGCACATTTTTTTTTATATATCCGTGATGATTATAAATTTCTAAATTCTACAAGATACACAATGTCAGCTGTTTTTAGATTCAAGTTTTAGAAATAAATAGTGTAGGAAGTTTCAATGATCTGGTTTTTAGGGTTCTGTTCCTAAAATAAAAAAACAGTACCCTTATATGTTCACTTTGTTGTCCGTCTGTCCGTATCTGTCTGTCCGTCTCTGTCTGTCCATGTGTGAAGACCCTTTTGCTCGGGCTCCGTGTATCAAATTGAATATGATTTCTCCTACAGAAGTCTACGGCCCTATGGTGCTGTAAAACATCAGGCTTCTTAAAGTTATTACATACGTTACATAATTAATTTCATACGAATTTGCTCTCCATGACAACCTAAAGGGTACTTCTAGTTGACTTAGAAACTTGAAATTTCGTTCACAGGTAGGTCATGCACACGTACAGGGAAAAATCTTAAAATTACCAATATTTCATTACTTAGAAAGTTAATCAAGATCAACTTAATCAGACCCTTTTCATAGAGTTTAATAAATCGTAAGTGTCAAGCTAAATTGGTCTTCCATAACTGCAAGTTGAAATAATTACCATAATGTTTTTAGGGTTCTGTATCCGTATTGTGTGATGGTACAAAAACTTTGTGCGTGAGTACGACTCACACTCGGCCGGTTATTAAAAGCTTTTAGCTATGATAAGGTCGGCATTAGTTTGATTGACCAAAAAATGTGCGTATGCAAAAGTGCCAAACAGTTACTGCAGCGATTTTCGTAAACTAAACAAAACTATGTCAGCAGTTTCGGAAGACAATGAAATCTGTAAAAATGGAAGGAACCGATGAAAAGAAGCATTTTTCTGGCAAACAAATTTCAGTGACGTATTCGTCCAATGCCCATTCTACAAACACAATGTATGAATGACACTAAAAAGAGAAAACAAACACCCGAAAAGAAGCAAAATATGAATTCAAATTCACCTCACAAGACTTCCCTCCACTTATTGACCTACAAAAACCTAAATATCAATATTATGTAGTAGAAACACCATCCCGACAGTAAACTAGTTGTGTACGAAGCCCTTGTGACTACGTATATATTGAGCACAAGTTTAGTGGCAGCGTTTGCTGAGCAGGCTTATTGGGCACTCGGCCCCGAAGCGTGAGGCAAACAAACTAAAACCTATTCAGGACAGTCGCGGTAAACACCTATTCACATAATTTTGTTAGGATGTGTGTTTTGGGACGAAGAAGAAGCGGTTTTTTTGATAAAGCTAAAATAATATTAGGGTATGTCTTCTGAAGCATTTTTTGACATTTCAATAAACACAGGATTTGCATAAAATATACAGAAATTGGTTAAAATATAATATTAATCTAAATTTAATTACCTATTTTTTATTTGGATTATTATTCATTTTTACTCTTACTTAATTTAATTAAGTTTTTACTTTTATTTATGTTGTTTTAGTGTTCTTATTTCCATAAAATAATTATAATCTACTGAAACTATCGAAAGACAAATGTCATGAGCAAAAACAGTGCCCACCTCAATTGCCAACCCTATTGCAATATGTACTAACATTCTTGAAAAAACTAGTTTCTCTAAATTTTACTTATAATAACTATCCTTTCATTTCCAAAAAAGCAGTTTACTTTCAGTTGAATGACGTCTACTAGGACGCCTCAAGTCGATCGGAAAACTATCCGCAAAAGATGAAGTAAACCGATCAGATTTTAAGGAGCGGCGGAGAGTTGAAGAGATAGCTGGAAACGTCAACTCAAACTCTTCAAGTGCAATTCGGTTGAGTGTTCTTAGTGGCTTCATGCAGAAATTTTATTTTGAGTTTTGTTTCACAAGATCATGTAGGTACACATTTATTATTTTATTACATGTATTTTTATAAGATTAAAATTTGACTTGTGAAACGTGTATTACATATACCTACTTTACAAAATAAACTTTTTGAATTTTGAATTTTTAGCTAACTGTTTTTTTATTGACTTCTAAAATGTCGATGGTTGTGATCCGCTCTCGGCACTCGGTGGAAGTAATTAAATATCTATATTGAAATAAGACACTTGTTAAGCAGGATTATTATTTATTTCATAACACCCAACCGGTTTCACTTTAACTTATAATGTAGCAGGTACATTTTCAGAGCCGTAATTTCACTGTCTGTCTATCTGTCTTTCCGTCCGTCTGTCTGTAACAGGGGCTTCATCTGTTATAGGTAGCCAACTTCTTGTAAATGCATAAAAAAAGCCCTAGGGAAAAATAATCGACTTTCTGTTCGGTTTTGAGTCATAAAAAGTGGGCCTTTACGAAAACTTGCATTGAAATAGTAATTTATGCTACTAGGGCGAAAAGGAATAAATTACGAGGACGATTTAAAACACGAGCGTAGCGAGTGTTTTAAACGTAACCGAGTAATTTATTGCTTTTACGCCCGTGTATCATACTACGTTTTTCAATGCATAGTGTGAGGAAATGAAAACAAATATAATCTTGTGAACTTTAAATTATGATTGGCTCAAAAGAATTGTATCCAGAGCCGTTAAACAGTGGAAAAAAATATAATATCTATGGTACACAGGAAAGGCTGCAGGTTAGCCAACCATTGAAAACAAATTAAAAAAAATAATAATAATAAAGCCCTAGGGCAATATAATCGACTTTCTGTTCGGTTTTGACGCATAAAAAGTGGGCCTTTACGAGCACATGCATTGAAAAATTATTTTCGAGTCCCAATGTCTCACATTACGTTACAGTTGCACAAAGTACTATTGTATATTCAAAGATTAGGGTGACTTGACTTTGTACCTTAGATTTTAAAATCCAAGTCCAAACACGAAACTCTCAACCTTATAGCATAAACACAAGCCAGTAATGGTCTATAACATTGTAATCGGCGCCCTATACACACTCCAGGTTTTATGTACAACCTGCCTACGTCACCATTGTTTACATACGACCTGTAATAGGTCTACAGGGTCTTTTAACGTGTGTGAAATATGAAAAGTGGTCGAGGCTTATTAGTTTTGGTAGTTGGTAAATGTTACTACCTACTCTTTTAGGGTTGGGTTTGGGTACTCAGTATTACCCAGTTGGTTAGCGGTTTTGACGAGGTATTATCATAAGTCTTGCACTGAAAAATGTTGTGAGTCATAAATATTTGGACGAAAGAGATAATTATCTACTTCAGGTATATAACAAGGTTTGCACTATAAAAAAAGAAACGCCTGCAAAATTAATTGAACACTACATTGCCGATTAAAATGGGTGAAAACGGTGTGAAAATAAAAAAACCGGCCAAGTGCCATGCCATCCAAATAACTGACGAAAAAATACCTTCTTGTGCATTTACAAAGTGCAAAAAGCAAAATAAACATAAAAATAAAAATAAAAATTAGGTATTGAAGTATATATCCAATTGCTTAGACTCGTTATGAGTGAGGAAACTGTAAGGACAAGGCCCGTCCATTCATTTTATTTTGGTCGAAGAGCTACCTCGAGGAGAGCGACACCGTGTGTAAATGTGAAGTAGCGATCGTTGTTTGAAACGAATTAATGCACTGTTTAAAAGTGATTGATTTGAAGATCCATCAAAATTGTAAGCCCCTTAATTGAATTTACTCGTACTTTGCATATTAAAAGGCCGTAAGCCGACCGAATTGGAGACATATTGGGGAAAGGCCAAGTAAAAGCACCCAGAATAAAAGAGCTGATTGACGGATTTTGAAGAGGTAAAAGTGGTGGGTCAGGATCGTAGCAGATGGAAACATGTAGTCTAAATGCAATGTTTTTGTGCTTGTTTCCTTAGTTCGATTATTAAAATTTGTAACACAGTCTTGCTTTCGGATTTTTTAACGGATATCTCAGCTAAAACTTTTACTGCAGATTGTCTAGAGTCCATTAAAATATCATTTTGTATTATTTTGCGCAGATAGGTATTTATTTTTATTTTTTATGTGTACTTTTATGTTTATAGGTAGTTTTAATTTTAGTTTTTAATGTTATTTAAGTTTCATTTTGTGTATATAGTTTAACTAAGTATATTTTTGAGAAATAAAAAAAAAAAAATGCGTACATTATATTGTTTGGGACATTCCGTAAAATTGATCATAACGTGCGACGAGTGTCAAGTTGCTGGTGATCACACAATCAGAAGCCGAGCGAAGCGAGGCGACCCCTTTAACATTAACAGATTTTATGTAATGGCCAATTTGATCATGAAATAGCCAATTCTACGATCAATTCTACATCGTTTCATGCTGCGGTTAGTTTTTGGTTGCAATTGTGCAGAATGGATCCTTAACTACAACTTCTATGTCACTAATTCAGAGACATTCCTATTGGTTCCCTGCCAGCAGGCATCCAGTAGACTGACGAGCCAGTATCGCTCTGCGGTCGTATACCACGTCACGCTGTAAAGTTATTCCCGGAAACCTAGTGATTGATTGAACGAGTCGAAATAGTATTTCGAATTGAGACGGACGGTACACTAATGATCGTTAACATGTTGATTCTATAGTTAGATTCTAAAAACGGAACAGTTACCCATAGCTCTGAATTATAAAATAAGAAATTCTCGAAAAATTAAGTTATAATAAAAGTTATGTTGACAGGGAAGTTCTTTTGGGAAAAGAACTTTAAGAAGAGCTTATTGACTTGATCTAGGGGAGGATAATTTGATTTCTTATTACAGATTAGTACGTTTTTTAATCGTTCATTATATATTATTAGTTATTTATTATTCATAATAAATTAATGCTTATGTGATCGGAATAATTGAAAAAATAAAACGAATTTGTTAGAGAATGCCGCCATCCGGAAGTTTCTTGTTGGCCGCCAGCTCGCCATTGTTACATTTTTGGACACTTGATATAATGATAGAGAAATATTAAAAATTTGTACTTAAAATATATGCATTACCCATCCAATCCACTCATGAAACGAGCAATATTTAATGAGTACCTATACAACGTGTAACAGAAAGGTGTAACCATATTTGAAGAGCTTATTCAGTCAATGGTTTAGAACAACTTTTACTATGGAACAAATCCTGTACATCGGAAAAAAATAATTACTTGCTTCATAGGAAAATGCAATGCCGCTTGGCCAAAATGTATGGAAGGGCAGATTTTTTTTCGAGATGTCAGGGTTTACTCCATGGTAAAAGTTGTTGTTTACCATTGACTGAATAAGCTCTTCAAATATGGTAACACCTTTCTGTTACACGTTGTATAATATAATCGAGCTCTAGAAAACAGCTCTAACGATTTCGATAAAATTTCAAGTATAGAGGTTTTCAGTGGTAAAACATCGATCGAGCTAGATCTCTTCCTGTGAGAAGTTGATATCTGCAAGTTTTCACAAGCAAATCACCCATCTTATCTTGCTTCGTAAAATCAAGATCACATTAAACTATACACATTGGGTTTTGTACGTATCTTATTATATCCTTCACTTTATAGGTTATGAGTGGGCATCGGATTTTATACATTTGCATATTTGCATATGCAAATATTGCATATACAAATATGCAAATGCATATAACTCTCTAATTATGGCGTTAATGCATACTTAAACCATTTTTTCCAATCGTGCATATTTCGTTTAGTAGCAGGAGGTACAGTGGAGACCACATCACGCTATACACTTACAGTACGACATTAGCCCCTACAGAGAAGAATATAAGATAGGTACAAAGTCCAATGTGTCTTACTTGATGCGGTCTCCACTGTAGGTATAGGGACCTAGGTGACAAAGACGTGTAGGGCGCGAGCGCAGTGGCTGAGTAAACTGTCTGACCAGTGCGTGCGTTTTGTCCAATGACGTCAGTAGATGTAGAAAGGTAGTTTTCGGCGTACAAATTGATACTGGGTGATAAACGTCACAAATTTGCGCCGAAAATTTGGAAAAATACTAATACTTAAATAATAACTATGCATAGTTTTAAGTATAAACAGTTTTTAGTGCATATTTCGGCCTTTTTAGTGCATATTTGCATGCATATTTTGGCACTTTGTTAGTGCATATAATCCGATGTCTAGTTATGAGGTATGCATGGGTATATAAAGTACTACAAGTGTATAGCAAATGTTAGCTTGACGTGCTCTCGACTTTACAAGATTGACAAATTCGCATAATTTTCCACAGACAACATCTTTGTCAAAAGCTTGGATGTCGTAGTCGTTCATAAACTCACACTGGGTCGGTTTTCCTACCCGGGTTGCGACACTAAACCGGTCAAAAATCAACCCGCTTCTCAACACCAACCGTTCAAAAATAGGAGAGTTTCTACACTGGTATCAACGTTTCCAACATCAACTCTGAGAAGGGGTTCACTAGGTTCGCGTAGGCTCCAAAAGTCATTTGGTATTCTTGCGAAAAATTTATTCCGATAAGAAAGGGAAACGAATAATGTTCGTTTATTTTAAGATTACATTACATTACATTACATTACATTACATTACATTATAACATCTTTACAAAGTTCAGTATGATCAATATAATTTTCCAAAACTAATTTCAGCCGTCCGATCATCAATTTGAGCAGCGGTCTTTTAAAGTTAAAGAATTTATTTTCTTTTAAGAAGTACATAAGGTTGTATTCGAAAAACGGTCAAACAATATTGAGATGGATAACACGTCACTTTACACAAGAATAACAAAATTAATTTTAAAACAATTTCCAATATGGTTATCATCATGATCATTATTTATTTATAGAATTATTCATGCTACCGATACTAACTTATTACAGTTGTTAAAACACAAAACTTAAAAAACAATTATGTCTAGATCTTGAATTAAAAACACTTGTACCTATAGTTTCACTTTATTAACATGTTAACTCCCATCAATGGAGTAAAATCCGAAACCGGTTGGGAGTGAAACTATAAGTACAAGTGTTTTTAATTCAAGATGTGTTTCAAGTTTCACCAAGTGCCGACAATCACAAGTATAAATTTTGTTTCATTATGTCTAGAATAATTTAAAATAAAAAATAAACAAACTAATAAGGTGCATGAAATAAATTTTAAGAGAGAATATTTTTTTTCAGATCCCTATAATCTTAATCTATCTATCTAAATATATAAAAGAAGAACCTGACTGACTGACTGACTGACTGACTGACATATCAACGCACAGCCCAAACCGTTGGGTCTAGAGATTCCAAATTTGGCAAGTAGGTTCCTTTAGAGGTCTAGGGGTGCACTAAGAAAGGATTTTTCAAAATTCACCCCCTAAGAGGGTGAAACGGGGGTCCAAAGTTTGTATGGGGAAACAAGAATAGTTAAACTATTTTATTCGAAACTTCACAGCAGTACTCTTATCAATAAATCTAAATATATAAAAGAAGAACCTGACTGACTGACTGACTGACTGACTGACATATCAACGCACAGCCCAAACCGTTGGGTCTAGAGATTCCAAATTTGGCAAGTAGGTTCCTTTAGAGGTCTAGGGGTGCACTAAGAAAGGATTTTTCAAAATTCACCCCCTAAGAGGGTGAAACGGGGGTCCAAAGTTTGTATGGGGAAACAAGAATAGTTAAACTATTTTATTCGAAACTTCACAGCAGTACTCTTATCAATAAATGAGTAAATACGTGTTTCAGGTTTTTTCAAAATTCAACCCCTAAAAGGGGGAAATGGGGTAACAAATTCTGAAAATCAACATGGGTATCGTTTGTATGGTTTATCGGGTCGCTGATCATGAAAACGACTACGATTTTAAAATACAACGTAGTGGACGTGAAATACCATCATCCCCTGTTGGGGTGCGATGGGGTGTAAATGTTGAAATGTGTAAATATCAATATGGGTGTCGTTTTTATGGTTTGTTGGGACGTTTATTATGAAAATGCCATCGATTTTGCAATTTAATATAGTGGACATAAAAATTCTTGAAAGTATGTGTGCCAGAGCAAATCGGCTGTAACCGACGGACAGACAGACAGCCACACAAGTGATCCTATTAGGGTTCCATTTTTTCCTTTTGAGATATCTATCGATCTATATATCCACAACCTATCTATCTGTCTATCTATCTATCTATCTATATCTATCTATATCCAAGCAAAATATCTTTTAAACGGAAGGTAGTGCATCCCTAGGGGTTGGACCACGGGATGCCAAAAAAAGTTTTTTTTTAATGTCAAAACTTTGACGGCCTGTATCGCCCAAACGGCTGGAGTTAGACCCATGTTGATGGGTGTCTAGGAAAAGGTCTCGACGAGATCTGTCTGCCGAAAGTGTCAAAACTTTACAGGCCCATATCTCCCAAACGGCTGATGCTAGACCCATGTTCATGGTACTCTAAGAAAAGGGCTCGGCGAGGTCTAGATGACGGTAAAAAAAAATGAAAGTTCGTATGAAAGTTCTTTATTACAAAGTTTGTCTGTTTCGAAGTTAGGATCTTTAAATTTTGTGTTTAGACTGACAATTGAAAATTACTTTAAACGTGTCTCAGCGTTTGTGATAAATCCAACCCCGAAGGGGTGAAAAGGGGGATGAAGTTGTCTTCTGAAAGTCCTTCAATTTCAAAGTAAAATTACTAAATTTGTTATTTACGCTGTCCGTCTGTCCGTCCGGGGAGACTCGGTAAGTGGTCAAGAACAAGGTGCAATGACCCTTTTAACCTTTTTATTGTGTTGTTTCTCAAAAAGGGTCACTGACCACTTACCGAGTCTTGAGTATGTATTTTTGGCTATATAATTAGAAGTGACCTAATGTATGTATCTCACAAATATTGCAAGTATTAGGAGTGTGTTTACCTTTCGTAAGTACTTTCTAAATCCAATAAAAGGAATAGAAAATGAGTGTTTTGATGTCCATAAAAATTCAAGGGATGAGTTCATGTTCTTTCGTCTTGCGGATGCACTCTTCTCATGTAAGGTACATCCAAATAATATCATAAATGTGAAAGTTGGGATGGATATAGTTTAAAGTTGTATAAAGTTGGTATGTTTGTTACTCTTTCACGCCGTAACTGATGAACCGATTGAGTTGAAACATTGCACAAATGTTGTTCTAAACCTAGAATAGGACAAAAGCTACTTTATATCCGATAAATTAGTTCCCATAGGATGGCAATGGGTTGTCAAGTTCCTATAGAAAAGTGATGTACTGTTACTCCTTCACGCCATACCTACTAAACCGATTAGGCTCAACTTTGCAAAAATGTAGTTCTAGACCTGGAATAGGACATAGTAGACCACTTTTTATCCCATTAATCAGTTCAGAGGCAATTGGGTGTCAAGTTCCTATAGAAAAGTAATACACATCTTCACACCGTACCTCCCTAACTGATAGGGCTGAAACTGCTTTAAATGTAGTTCTAGACCTGAAATAAGACATACGCTACTTTATAACCAAAAAAAAATTTTCGTTTGGAAACGCGGCATGGCTTTCGGTCTGGCCAAAGACCTTTTAGCAAAGGATTAATTCAGAGAACAAAAAATGGTGTCTTTCGGAAACGCAGCCCGGCCTTCTTCTTAGCCAAAGACTTCCAATGATACTTAAGCAGATGAATAAAATTAATTAGAAAACAAAAGATAGTGTTAACTGGAAATGCGGCTCGGCTTTCAGCCTCGCCAAACATGCTATACCAGGGGATTAAATCAGTTATCAAAGACAGCTGTTATACATTAGCAGAGGATTAATTCAGAGAACAAAAAATAGTGTTGATCTGCAAAACGGCTCGGGCTTCGGCCTCGGCAAAGACGAAACAATAATGGCTAATTGTAGGCTGTTTCTCGCGGTCTTTAATAGGTGCCTGGCTGTGGGACTCTTTCCCAGACACTGGAAGCGGGCACGAGTTTGTGTTCTTCCTAAGCCTAACAAAGAGGACTACGCAAACCCAAGGGCCCACCGACCAATTGGCCTGCTTCCAGTGATGGGAAAGGTCTTCGAAAAGCTGTGGAATAACAGGCTCCTATGGCACCTGGAAGCCCGAGGTCACCTAAACGCCAGACAGTATGGCTTTTTGCCGCAGCGAGGAACTGAGGATGCTCTCTATGATTTAGTTGACCTGCTGAAATACGAGAGAAACGTAAGTAAAAAGATCGTTGCTCTCGTGTCACTAGACATAGAGGGAGCCTTTGATTACGCCTGGTGGCCGTTTATTAAGGCACATCTGCAGGCTAAAAACTGTCCTGCGGATGTGTATAGCGTGGTAGACAGCTACTTATCTGACAGGTCTATCACTCTTACATACGCTGGCGTCACTGTCTCCAAACCCACAACCCGAGGCTGCGTTCAAGGAAGTATAAGTGGACCGTTGATGTGGAACGTCGTAATTGACTCGCTCCTCGAACTGCTCCAGGGCTGCGGACTTCACGTCCAAGCTTTTGCCGATGACATAGTCATAGTAGCTTCAGCCAACACGCTAGAGGAGCTAGAGTGTATCGTTAGTCCAGTATTAGACTCAATAGCCACTTGGGGTATTGAACACAAACTTAGGTTTTCTCCGCATAAAACCGCTTTGATGGTTGTTACAGGAAAGAGAGACTTTCCAACGCCCCATATCACAATGGCAAATGTCCTATTGCCACCCGTCGACAAAATCAAAATACTTGGGCTAACGATCGACAAGAACTTGACGTTCCTGGAGCACATCAAGATGGTCTGCTATAAAGCTGCCACCGTTTGCAAGGGACTGACTCGGATCGCTAAGGCCTTTTGGGGTCTTAACTCCGAAATAGTCAGGCAGCTCTATATCGGCGCAGTAGAGCCTATTCTTCTTTACGCAGCGAACGTATGGGCTGATACCACGTCCAAAAAATATATTATAAAGCGTCTGAGGTCGGAACAACGATTAATAGCTATAAAGATTGCTAAAGCATACCGAACCGTCTCCTATGATTCAGCGATAACGATTGCAAGGCTGCTCCCGATCGAGCTGCGGGTGCGTGAGGCGGCCGAGTTATATGCCGTGAAGCGTGGCAAGCCCCTGCTGGAGGCGAGGAACCGTCTGGTGGAGTCTAGAACACCATTTTACCAACTGCCCCATCCTGCCCTTCGGCAGAGGGTTTGCTACACGGTATTGGATCGTCTCGATGACAACGCGCCGGGAGACAAACCAACGCTCCGGTCAGTATCTATACTGATGGCAGCAAGATCGAGGGCAAAGTCGGATGTGCATTCACATGCTGGCGAAACGGTATCGAGGTGCTGTCAAAGAAGTTCCGACTGGAAGCATTTTGTACCGTTTACCAGTCGGAGCTTCTCGCATTGCGGCAGGCAATCAGGCTGACGGTGAAGGACAAACACTTCAGGGAGGCAGATATCCTTAGCGACTCACGCTCCTCCCTGGATGCAATTGCGAACCCGCGTTCCACGCATCCCCTTGCGACAGACACCAGGGCAGACCTGGCAGTTGCGGCGTTGAAAAGGGCGTCCAAATAAAGCTATGGTGGGTGCGGGCTCACATTGGCACTGCTGGAAACGAGCGCGCCGACGAGCTAGCTAAGCATGCCGCCCTACACAAAAAGACAGCCGCAGATTATGACAGATTCCCTCTGTCATACGCCAGGAGAGTGATCCGCCAACGGACCCTAGAAATCTGGCGGGAGGAATACTCCACGTCCGGGAAGGGCAGAATCACCAAACTTTTCTTCCCGGACATTTGCCAGTCTTTCCGAACAATAGTGAATTTTAGGGTCTCATATTGGATCACTCAAGCGTGGACTGGTCACGGCGGGAACGCACACTACCTTCACCGCTTCAAATGTCGTGACGACCCAGGCTTCTCTTGCTCCCCAGACGTCGATCAGACAATCGAACACACCCTGAACGAATGTCCAAAGTTCGGATCCAGGAGGTTGCAGCTCGAACTTGAGTTCGACATGAACATTGAAACCTCAAACTGGAGCTCCCTCCTGGCGGGTAAGAGTTCAGGACCGAAATTTGCTGAATACTGCATCGACGTCATGAAAGCAGTGGCACAAACTAACAAGACGTAAAGCAGGGGGCAGTGCCCCAGTAAAAGAAAATAAATATATATTTTTATATACGCTAAAAGATAAAATAAAAATTTCGTCGATTAATTATAATAACAGTATGAATTTTATTAAAGATAAAGATATTAAAGGTGTAATATAATATTCAATAAAAAATTAAGTAACATAATAAACAATGTAAAAGTATAATGATGCAAATAAATATATAAAAAAAAAAAAAAAAAACAAGGTCCCTGAAAAATTAAAAAACAGGATTAAATAAAATAATAAAAAAAAAAGTCAGTCAGTCAGTCAGTCAGTCAGGTTCTTCTTTTATATATTTAGATAAAGATATTAAAGGTGTAATATAATATTCAATAAAAAATTAAGTAACATAATAAACAATGTAAAAGTATAATGATGCAAATAAATATAAAAAAAAAAAACAAGGTCCCTGAAAAATTAAAAAACAGGATTAAATAAAAAAATAAAAAAGAAGACGGAAACGTGTCTTGCTCTTCGGCATTATATAGGGATCAAATTAGAGATGATGAGAACCAAAAACACTTTAAATACTCTAAATCAAAGTCAGGTCAACTACTAAAACTAAAAATATTTACAGTTTCGATACGACTATACAAAAACTTAATCAACGCGGGCGAAGCCGCGGGCAAAAGCTAGTAATACATATAAACTTTTAAAAGCATCACGGTTTATTTGGCACGTAAATATGAATATTACGTCCGACGTTGTTTGAAAGACTTACACGTAGAATGTGTATACATTATACATGTACATTATTATGTACATACACATTTGTATCTAAACGTGAACGTGGCGTGCCTGAATAGAATTTAATGAGGCTGTCCTTATATAGAGAGAGCCAAGCGTCCTTGCGTGACCCAGTGTAGGAATAAATTTGACTTTATGGATTTTTTTATATAGGTTAATAATGAACCCCCTAGGTATCGAAAAAATAAAAATATCGATCGTCAAAGTCAATCACGGGCGAGAGGATGGATTGCGGGGGCAGGTGCCAAGGGCGTCGGGAGTGCTTTTCATTGATGATTTCGGGTCGGAGGCTCATTGCGGGGTCTATCGCGTCACGCAGGTTAGCCATTTAACCTTTTATAGGTTCTTTTGTTAATAAATATCAGTAAGTCATCTCTTTTTTTTTGATTGACTTTCTTTGCTTTTTGCCTTTTGGCCATTAAAAACTTTGCCTTGATAGACGGGACAGAGAGTCTCCCGTCTTTGGATTTATTTTTCATTTCAGTGTTTTAAGACTGTACCTGAGCCTAGAGCATGACTAACTCCAGGCTATCTAGGATTCGTTTGAAGAAATTCTTGTATGGAAAAAAAAATATTTGGTTTAATAATCTTTTCTCTAGGGATCTGACGTATAAACAATGTACTAAGATTTATACTTCTGTCAAAAAAAAAATGTTTTGCACCCTCTTTTTTTTTTGGTTTTCAAACGTTCGCTTCAAGAACGCGGTTGAGAGATCAACTTAATTTCTTTTTCATAAAATAGGTAATAGAGATATGAAGGTATATCACTTAAATTCAATATTTTTTTCCCTACAAAATATTTCAGTATTAGCTAAAAACACACCAATTTGTTGTTTCGCTGCGTGATCACTAGTATTACGCGTCCAAGAAAAAGAGGCCAAAGAGCCAACATATAATCGCCTCTATGATAAGCAAATAAAGTCTTTGCCATTAGACTTGTTGTGGTGGACGGGTAATAAAAAAAGTTGCTAGGGTATGCCATCCTCTTAACGCACTGTCGGTGGGATAAGCTGTAGCCTGAGGGGGCTGTAATGCCTGAAATGTATTGCAGTTTACATGTGTGTCACTGTTGTCTGGAGGTCCAGTAAGTCATCAACTCATCTTCATTCTTGTTGTGCGTATTTGTCTTCTTAGGGTTCCGTACCCGAAGGGTGCCAAGCGGGACCCTATTCCTAAGATTTTTTATTACATTTAAAGGTAAAACAAGAAAGGTAAAACCATTTTCGGCTTGGGTTTTATTTTATTAACAACCGTTATGACTTATATGTTGACCAGGGTCACTACAATAATAATAAAAAAAAAACGGCATCAAAATCGGTCGAGTGGTTCTCAAGTTAAAGCGGAACATAAATACAGACAGACAAACATTCTAAAAGTGGTAGTTTTGGCTTCAATAAAACATTAAAAAACCCATTTCAGTAAAAATTAAGAAAAAATATAAGTGTAAAGAGTACGAAAATTTTACAACTTTATTAGTACATAGGTGACAGCCCTAGCGTTACGGTCAAGCGTAGCACCCGCAGTAGGCCTTCTGTTAGTGGTTAATATTAGTACATAGATGACAGCCCTAGCGTTACGGTCAAGCGTAGCACCCGGAGTAGACCTTCTGTTAGTGGTTATTATTAGTACATAGATGACAGCCCTAGCGTTACGGTCAAGCGTAGCACCCGGAGTAGGCCTTCTGTTAGTGGTTATTATTAGTACATAGATGACAGCCCTAGCGTTACGGTCAAGCGTAGCACCTGGAGTAGGCCTTCTGTTAGTGGTTATTATTAGTACATAGATGACAGCCCTAGCGTTACGGTCAAGCGTAGCACCCGGAGTAGGCCTTCTGTTAGTGGTTATTATTAGTACATAGATGACAGCCCTAGCGTTACGGTCGAGCGTAGCACCCGGAGTAGGCCTTCTGTTAGTGGTTATTATTAGTACATAGATGACAGCCCTAGCGTTACGGTCAAGCGTAGCACCCGGAGTAGGCCTTCTGTTAGTGGTTATTATTAGTACATAGATGACAGCCCTAGCGTTACGGTCAAGCGTAGCACCCGGAGTAGGCCTTCTGTTAGTGGTTATTATTAGTACATAGATGACAGCCCTAGCGTTACGGTCAAGCGTAGCACCCGGAGTAGGCCTTCTGTTAGTGGTTATTATTAGTACATAGATGACAGCCCTAGCGTTACGGTCAAGCGTAGCACCCGGAGTAGGCCTTCTGTTAGTGGTTATTTTGTGCACAAGAGAAAAGTAACCAGGCCCAACGCAAACACTTTGATCTTAGGGCCCAAAGGTGCGTGATTGATGACATAAAAATTACTTTACAAAATAATGCATGTGTGTAATTGTATTGACCAAGTATTTCACATCTCATCTATTCTCATGACGTCATGCCGGAATACGTACTTATTCCAAACAGCTAATAGTGATGGCGCAATAATTGACTATAATCAAGTGATAATTATCGAAATAGACAGCTCGTAAGGAACTGCACGTCCGGCTATATAAATATTATTTTTAACTAAAACCGTTTACTTGGTTGGTAATAATGAATTTGACCAGCAGTGTACTGGTAGTTTCAGTTTTAATTTTAAGTGTTAATACAACTAAAGTTAAAGATGAAGACGCCAATGTTGACCCCGCATCGTGGCAGCTGAATCAGTTCAAACAAGACCACAAGGTTAAAAACTTATTGAATATATTATATGTAATCGCTTTAACATTTCGCCACTGTTGGTGGTCCTCGCGGAAGAAATGCCCATATTTATACTCACACTCGTTGGGCAGGCGGGTTGGTGAGCGCGGTGCCGAAACATTCACACCAGTGACGACGCTGCTGACGTCGCTTAAGCGATAAGGCCGCCTGTTTGTGCTACATAATACGTTAGTTAAAATTAAGTATTTATATTTCTGTTCCTTTTTATATGGTGTACAAATAAAGTTGTATTGTTGTTGTTGTTGTGGTCGCTGCCCGACATTAATTTGTTTTAAATAAGGCCCGACAATTGGGAATGGACATGTCGTAGGTAAATTGTCAAAGACGTGTAATTATAATTTCACTGAGTTAGCTTAGGTTAGTTTATAAAAAAACCTAAAAAAAAACCTGCGTGCAATTATAACCGCTTTCAATCGATCTCAGGCATGGTGGACCACCTGTTTGTGCCTGTGTGAGGACTATCTTCTTACCTTGCTTCCAATAACTTCGAATATTTTTATTAAATGAAACGTTTTGAAAACTAAATAAACATATACAATATGAACGAGCACTATCACAAGTTTCTCTAAAACCAGTTAAATTGCACAGTGCATATTTATTTATTACTTTATAATAAAAATGAAACGTGTACACATTCGTACATTTTTAAACACTTAGTTTAATTCCTTCGTAGTATAATTAGTCTGTTTAAGGCTGTAGAATATGGAGAGATTTGTCTTAAATTATAAAAATAAACGTAATTTTATTAGTATATAAAAAAAATATATGCCTTAATTAATAAACAACAAATTGGGAAATTATCATTTGTTTTTATTTAAGGTGTTTGTGTCAGTATTTCATTCCCAAATGCACAACTTATTACTGTTTACATTATTTTTGAATATAAAGTATTAAATAAAATGTGATTTGTGGCATTACACGACAATAATTGAAAGTCAATTAGGCTTTTTAGCAATGTTGTGTTCTTAAATGCATAACGTTGTAAATAAGAAGAACAATAATAAGTTGTACGTTTCGGAACGAGTCCCGACGCAATAATAATAAGTTGTCCGTTTCGGAACGAGTTCTGACGCAACAACCTTAAAGGTATAAAGTAGGCTCTGTTTGTTACATTTAAAATAATTTAAGATACGTTAAATGCAATTTTGGCTTGATTGACAATGAACACTATTATGTTTTTTTATACAAATTCAAAATTTAAAATTTTGTTCACAGCCAGCTTTACTAACCACATCAGCTGGTAAACCAGTTGAAATTAGAGAAGCCTTCACTATCAACAGTGACCTACTGACAAACCAATTTGCCATTGAAACAATCAAGAACATAGTCAATGAAAGAATCCCGAATAGAGAAGTGAATGCCAAAGGAACTGGAGCCTTTGGTTACTTTGAGGTAACCAACGACATCACAAAATATACTAAAGCAAAGTTGTTTGAAAAGGTTGGGAAAAGGACTCCTTTAGTCGTCCGATTAGGCACAAGTCAAGCCGAAACTGGTGGAAGTGATTTTGAACCTCTAGGTCTTAGAGGATTTTCTTTAAAGTTTTACACTGAGGAAGGCAACTTGGATATCCTCAATATTCAAATTCCAGTGTTCTTTTTTAGAGACCCGATTCTATTTACATTAACAGCTAGGGCGTTGAGAAGAAATCCTAAAACCTTTCTTAAAGATTTTACTGCAGTATTTGATTTAATTACACAACAACCTCATGGGCTCCATGCTTTCCTTTGGATGGCTTCAGAGTTTGGGCTTCCAAGAGGGTTCCGAAAAATGAACGGGTTTCCAATTCACACATATGAGATTTATAATAAGCATGGTGACAAATATTACGTTAAATTTAAGTTTTTGACTGAGCAAGGCTTCGACAGTTTTACTCTAGAAGAAGCAACACAGTTAGGAAGTTTGTATCCTGATTTCTTTATCCGAGATATTGTAAATAGCATTGAAAATAAAGAGTTCCCTTGTTGGAGACTAGAAATGGACGTCATGTCTGCAAAGGGTATCAAAGAGGTTGATTTTGATCCATTCGACGTGACAAGACTATGGAAGAATGGTACTTACCATACAATACCTATTGGACGCGTTGTTCTTAACAAAAACGTTGATAATCACTTTGCAGAAGTTGAAATGGCTGCTTACAATCCCACCAACCTCGTGCCAGGAATCTTAGGCCCTCCTGATCATCTCTTTAAAGGACGTGTTATTGCTTACAATTCGGCTCATGTACACAGACTGGGCATTAACCGAAATAAAATTAAAGTTAATCAACCAAGGGTAGACGTGGAAAATTATTTACGTGATGGACTGCCCCCAGTTTTCGACAACATGAAAGATGCTCCGAACTACTTTCCTAACTCATTTAATGGGCCTATACCGTATGTCGATGAAGGACGACCGACAGAGCGCCTTGAAGTCCTAGAGAGCAATGCTGTTGACCTTGAACCATCAAGGGAATTTTACAGAAAAGTAGTGAAGACCAACGCCCAAAAGAAGAGACTCATTGACAATATAGTGAACCATATCATTCGTGTGCCCCATCTTACTCAGGACAAGTTCAAAGAGCTATTATACAGGGTAGATGAAGACTTTGGTAAAAGATTCAGTGAAGCGTTAGATGTTGCAAAAGAGACCAGAAGAGAACCGAGTGTAGTTGAAGATATAAAAAGAGACAAACGAGATGTTTCAGACCTTTAAATAAATCTCTATCACTAGTTTCACGTTTTAATTAAACCCTCTTCTTAAAAAGTTAACTAACAGTCCTTTATTTTGTTTTTCAACAGGCAAAGTAATTTGCTTGTAAGTATCGTGACATGCAAATATCAGGACACATTTATTAAAAGATGACATTACAACTCGTAGTCTTTATCAAAGTAGTATCTGCAAGCAGACAACGGGGCTCGTACCCGTATCGTTCTTCAGACAATGCGAGACTCGAACCCGTACCAATGAGCTATTAAGTTTGTTTGCTCAACCGTGCCACGGCTAATATCAGACTTCTCAAGGGTTACGGCTCAGGGAAATCTGATCTACTTATCTATCGTGAAATGGAGAAAATAGAGCCCTATCAATAAAACACAAGTAGATAGATAGATAGATATAACATTTATTTCCCAAAAACACGACACATACATACAGTAGTCAAGTAGTCAGATCTAGAGGTAAATATACTTTAAGGAAAGATAAATCCTAGCTTAATCTAGGCAACAAAATGCCCTAAAGACTAACGGTTTTTAAGGGTTCTCCTGCCGAAGTCTTCCTCCACTTGGCTTGAACTTACGCGAGCCAAAATGTCTTGTTCCACTTCTAGGGCTTTCTGGATCTTTTAACTACAGAGGGACATTTTTCTGTGGTT
Source organism: Ypsolopha sequella (assembly GCA_934047225.1). Classification (NCBI taxonomy): domain Eukaryota; kingdom Metazoa; phylum Arthropoda; class Insecta; order Lepidoptera; family Ypsolophidae; genus Ypsolopha; species Ypsolopha sequella. The sequence goes on along the minus strand of OW203987.1, from coordinate 30,456,861 downwards.
TTCACACTAATTCTCACTCAAGACTGCTGCTTACGACAACCACCTCCAAAGTGGCGCGTGACTTGTTTTCATCGAAATATGCGTCGCTTTTACGTCACTTTCTCGCTACCTTGAAAAAATATTTCTGTACCAATATGCGTACGTGACTTCTCGACACTGCAGAATGGCTGCTTTCACGTGTTATCCCCGCTGCTCCCTCAAACATTGCTCGGGAAATCCCCGTCTTCTTGTTCTGGAAAGTACCAAGCTCACGGAATGTTCTGTTATTTCTATTAGAGTTCCGGCGTAGAATGGAGAACCCTGATACAATGGATGGCAATCTTTACAACGAGAAGTTAAATGCTATGAGAAAACCATCCCAGCACCTGCCATCACATGACGTGAAATAAAGAGATAATACTTACCTTAAACCTGATATTTTTTCTTACATGGCTGGTGGCTGTTTTTTTACCAGTAATAGTTGCACGTTTAGCCACTAACGTTGTGCTAACGTCACTTAGCTCTAGAATGAAGGGCATACGCCCAGATACTAGGTGAACAAACAATAAATAACATATCAAATGGCAATGAAAAAATTTTGATTAAAATCTCGTAAAATTTTATTTGATTGAGCAAAAACAATTCCCATTTAAAACCAAAATGGCGACTGATGCAACCACGGAAATTGGTTTCTTATTTCGTAGTTTTTAATTGCATTTGTCCCCAATACAGTAAAACTTTAATACGGATTAAAAAATAAATGAAAATCTAGCTGGAGTCGTATGGAAGTCTCCATTTTTTGACTATGTTCCAATAAGTTTAGGTTAGATCCGTCTACCTGTTCCGATCACTAAATATAACACACGGCCCGGCCTTTTCTTCTTCGAACTTGGCCCAGGACATCCTGCCACGTGTCACTCACTATAGTATTTACCTAGGCCAAACTAGTTTGTCCTGAAATTAGGTTTTGCCGGTAACATTTTTAAAAAAATACACATTTTTTTTCCTCTGAATAATTTTCCGGATATTCCAAAGTTTTTTGACAAAGATCCTTTTGCATAACACCGGTGGCCGGCCAGTTTTCATGGCGTCAATCTCTCTCAAGACATATATTTTTAATAAAAATGGGGCGTTGTGAATGTGTGGTTGTCGCTATATGTGAGCTGATCCTTTTCGGACTAAAGTAAGTACTAAATTTGTTTACTTTTTGATGTTAGAAAAATGTTCACGTAAAACAAAGGTCATTATTCATTCTTACACCAAAAATGTAAGTTGCAAATTTGTCAGACGAGTCACCAAGTCTTGTTTCTAATTATTAACTTACATACAAATATGTAAAACGCATGACACTCTTTTTGTCTTTGTGATAGTCGTGTGAAAAAGGCTTTTACACTCATCAAATATAATTGGTACAATTGTCTGCCACCCGGTATTTTTCCGGTAACTGGCGACATCCTCGCCTGCATAAGAAGAAAAGAAAAAATATTATGTACGTTTTGCAGAAATTATTGCTCGTTTGCATGATGTGGGTCTAACTGTGAGCGAGATTTTTAGTAAAAGGAATTTTGTAACGAGATATTTTGAGTTGGGCGTAACAATGTCAAAACAAAAGAAAAACCAGACAAATTTATAAAACAAAATAAGTTCGCTACGTAATCCTAAAGCTATATCATAAATAGGCATTTTCAATATTCGTTGTTTAAAAACAGCATATTCCAAATTCCCAAATACTTATGTTTTTTTTGTAAAACTGACAAACCTGACGGCCCCCTGTTTTTTATTTTTGAAGAATAAATACATAAAATATATTTTTCAATGCAAGTGCTCGTAATTCCCATTTTTTATGCATCAAAACCGAACAGAAAGTCAATTATTTTGCCCTAGGGCTTTATTATTATTATTTTTTTTTTCAATGGTTGGATAACCTGCAGCCTTTCCTGTGTACCATAAATGGTATGCTTTTTTTGCCACTGCTTAACGGCTCTGGATACAGTCCTTTTGAGCCAATCATAATTTAAAGTTCACAAGATTATATTTGTTATATTTCCTCACACTATGCATTGAAAACACGTACAGTATGATTCACGGGCATAAGAACAATAAATTACTCGGTTACGTTTAAAACATTCGCTACGCTCGTGTTTTAAATTGTCCTCGTAAATTATTCCTTTTCGCCCTTGTAGCATAGACTACTATTATACTGAATTAATTTAAATAATTTAATTTATCATGTCAAAACTGCACTAAATATTAATATAATGTCATAAAATAAAAAAATATAAGCTTATTATTATAGAATAATACCTTGAATTTTTTCCACTTATGTAATTATCTTATTTTGTTATTTTTTGTATAAATTTTTATATAATGTCATAAAGTAAAAAAATATAAGCTTATTGTTATAGAATAATACCTTGAATTTTTTCCACTTATGTAATTATTCTTATTTTGTTACTTTTTGTATACATTTATACGTCATTTTATTATTGCATATTCAAAGCCAAATTAAGAACCACAAAATGGATACCACAGGCATTTTCATTAGTTTCCGACGAACTCCAAAATAAATCAATACACAACTATTGTTTACCTCTTATTACCATGTTAGCATAACAATAACATCGCGTTATTTACGTCCCCGATTCGGAACCTGAATGTGCTCGTTTCCATTATCAGACTACAGAATAATAAAGTAGGAAGTACTAGTATACAAAAGAGACAGGTCTACCCTCTTCACCAGGCTCTACACAGACTCTGAGGGCAGAATAATCAACGGGAAATACGGTGTATTTTGCTTTAAAAAATATATTATATGTGCACTTAAAGAAATGAATTCGCAATGGCTTAGAACTCATAAGTGCGAATAAAGTATATAGAATAGTCTTGCAATCCGACTCTTTATCCTTTATTATTTCTTATTGCAGAATAAAATGCCGCGTAGTATGAATAAACACTTAACGGGACACCTGACGCTAGAACATCAACAACACCAGGTTTTCAAGGGTTCACTGTAAGAAACTACGTCTCTCCTCATATTGAAAAAAATATGTTTGATTTATCAATCTTTTATCTAGGGATTCCACATATAAACAATGTTTTAAGATTTATACTTCTGTCAAAAAAAAATGTTTTTACCCTCATTTTTTTAGTTTTCAAACGTTCGTTTCAAAAACGCCGTTAAGAGATCAACTTGATTTTTTTTCATAAAATAGGCAATAGAAATATGAAGGGATGTTACCTAAATCCAATATTTTTTTCCCTACAAAATATTTAAGTATTAGCTAAAAATACACCCATTTGTTGTTTCGCTGCGTGATCACTAGTATTACGCGTCCAAGAACAAGAGGTCAATTAGCCAACATATAATCGCCCCTATGAAAAGTAAATAAGGTCTTTGCCATTAGACTTATTGTGCTGGACGGGTAATAAAAAAAGTTGCTAGGGTATGCCATCCTCTTAAGTAATTCAGTTAATTAATTATAGATAAATTTGAAGCAGATTTTCAAGTGCTATCAAAACGAAATTTCCTAATTGCAAAATAGTCCTCAAGAGATAAAAAAAAATTGACAGCACTTAAACAAATATTAAAGCCTTCAGAATATGATTTATTATCCAAAGAGAGCACAGCACGCTCCAGTGACTATTAGTTTCTTTTGTTTACTTTTCTTGAACAAAATTACGTCCCACGACGAGACAGAACATAGCCAGAAGCTTATTAAAACCATTAAGTAATATAACCTGTATTTGCATCTTTTATTCAAACTGGCCAGTGGCAATCAAATCTTTCATAATAATTCAAAATATGATTGTAATATTTTAATCATAAATTAAACGAAACTTTCGTGGGCTCTCGTATTATGAAAACGAGATCAAACCTGAATAATACGGGGCCCAAAAGTTTAGGAATTATTCATGGTTCAGAGATACGGTACAGGAAGGGACGAATTTCATAATTCAGCTGAAACAGGTCGACCTAGGTGCAATTAAATTTGATGATTTCCTAGTTTAGGTTTATGGAATTTTTATTTATGATTCATGATATTTTAGGTAAAAAAAAACCTAACTTATCAACCCATAAATGCATTTAACTTAAGTTTCAAGAAATAATAGTGTCGTTGAAAAAAAAGGTGGTGATTTAAATATTATTCACGTTAGTGATTAAAATTAGCTGTTTCACTTATTGAGATCGTGAAGTTTTTCGCAGAAAGTGTTCAACTCACTTGACAGAAAGTGTTCAACTCACTTGACAGAAAGTGTTCTACTCACCTGACAGAAAGTGTTCTACTCATTTGAAATAAAGTGTTCTACTCCCTTGACAGAACGTGTTCTACTTACTTAACAGAAAGTGTTCTACTCAATTGACAGAATGTGTTCTACTCACTTGACAGGAAGTGTTCTACTCACCTGACAGAAAGTGTTCTACTTATTTGACATAAAGTGTTCTACTCCCTTGACAGAAAGTGTTCTACTTACTTAACAGAAAGTGTTCTACTCAATTGACAGAAAGTGTTCTACTCACTTGACAGAAAGTGTTCTACTCATCTGACAGAAAGTGTTCTTCTCATTTGACATAAAGTGTTCTACTCATTTGACATAAAGTGTTCTACTTCCTTAACAGAAAGTGTTCTACTTACTTGCCAGAAAGTGTTCTACTCAATTGACAGAAAGTATTCTACTCAATTGACAGAAAGTGTTCTACTCATTTGACATAAATTGTTCTACTCCCTTAACAGAAAGTGTTCTACTCAATTGACAGAAAGAAAGTATTCTACTCAATTGACAGAAAGTGTTATAATCATTTGACAGAAAGTGTTCTACTCACTTGACCAATATGTATGGAACAGCTAATTTTGCCTTCTATTTTTAAAGAAAGAAATTTGGGGACTAAAATAATACATAGAAAGCAACATATAGGCACATAATAACTATTTACTTAAAACTAGTACTTATAATTAACATAAATACATGTTAACACAATAGTCAAAAATTAGGATGAAGCTATCCCATGCATTCAACGTCACCAAATTGGCCATAACTCAGCATGGTGCTGAGACGCAATAATACATACTTATACAAACATAATGTATGCATACTACGCCATTTTACTCGTTACAATTTTACTGAAATTCTTGGACTCGGTAAATTACCCAAAAATGCAATTTTCACACTGACTTACTGCAGTTTTATGCACTACTTAAGCATTTTTAGCAATACAGTTATTGTACATAACTTAAAACCATCCCACATGGATAAATCTAATCTTAATTATTTGTTATATTTATATATAAACCCAACGAGGTCTTCTCCCTATATTAACTTATATCCTTTTTATGAAATTAAATGAAATATATTCCAAATTACATCACCAAATCCAATAATATTGTTTCAAAATGCGTCTGTTATTTCATTTTGGTCTAAATTAGGTAATTTAATAACCTCCACATCATGCATTATTGTTTATCATCTAATATGCATTAACTAGGTCCCAATATCCCGGGTGCTATGTTTTGTAATTAAATTTACTTCCCCCAGGAACACACGCGACTTAACGCTGGTGCAATGATTACATTATATTCCTGCAACATGGCTAAAGTTACATCTTCCAGCATGTAGTAATCAATTTGTGATAATAAATTATAGAATTAGCAGGCAATCCCGTGAAAAACAAATTGGTTGGAATTCACGTAACAGTTTGGAGACAATAACCATTGAGGAAGTACTGAAATTAGTTTAAGGGGCTCCACAATGCTAAACATCGGTTTTGTATTGGATTCAGTTCCGTCAAAGATGGCAAAATTTTGAAAAAAAATATCGCCGGTTTTTTGACTCAAGACAATTATTAATAACACTTTATAAATAAACATACTTTCAACCTTCTGTTGATTATATTACATTTAAAAAAACATGAAATTCACGAAAAAAGCAATTTAGTTTCCATATTTCAAAACCGATTGAGACGAAACCAACACAAGCAGATACTAACTAGAAAAAAACATCTTTATTACATTACAAAGTTGTAGTTAATGCCCTAATGTAGCCGCGATTTCAAAATAACTGAAGTTTTGCGTGCGCGGCATTTGATTAGAGCAGGATAGACAATTAAAAAACAAAAGCGTTAGAGTAGGACTGCATTTTAGCATTGTGCAGCCCCTTAAAAGAAAAGAATCGTCATAAACGTAATTGAAAACAGAAGAGGGAAGATGTTTGGACACCTACTCTAATCAGAGAATAAGAATGTAGAGAGTTATGTGCCTCTAATAAAAATCATAGTCGATAAGAGAAAGAGGCGAACTGAGAATCAAGTTCATTATGTTAATGTTGGTTAATTTATATTATGACAGTGCTATCTAGCCATTGATTGGTCCAAGTTACAATATTGCTCTTTTGTGAACTATTAACACAGTTCGATTGAATCGTTAACAGAATTCGATTAAATCGTATTTTGTCGTCGAGCAGAAAAGAACATTCCTAAACGATCAACACTGGCTACTATATGTATAAGCATTAACGATATATCAACATGATCAAGAGCTTTTGTAATTGTCATCTATTGCACATAACATAACATAACATAATAGGCATGCGGAGGTAGGCATGTATTTATATATGTAACCTTATTAGTATGTAGTATATAGGATGGGATTTGGTCGGACGCCTAGATTCGTGCTGGGGGCTCGGTTGGTGATCATTGCACCTTGTTCCTGGTCCCTGGCCGGGTCTCCGGTGTGGGTTCGGGCGGTTGATTGGATTTCACCTTGTATAATATATATTTTATTTATAATTTTAATCGTATATATATTGCTACATAAATTAAATAAACCTTTAATCTAGTTCATGTACATTTATTATTTTATTGCATATATTTTTTTATAAGATTAAATTTTGACTTGTGAAACGTGTATTTTATATACCTACTTTGCAAAATAAACTATTTGAATTTTAATTTGAATTTGAATAAAACAGCATCTTACTACTTCTATAAAGTAGTTTTTTAACTTATTTAGTTTTTTTAAATTGTCACTGTTTATGTATACTTTTTGCTTATTCCTAGGAAGCTCATTTACATTTTTAGGCAGACAGTACATCCAAGTCCTTGTTCCATAAATATTTTTGTATTTTGGTAAGGAGAAAGAAGGTAAGTAACTGAGGTTACGTAATCCATCCGACAAGTTTTTCTTTATCATATTATGAGACTTATTAAGATTTTCAACAATAAGTGTATTTAGTTTAGTTTTCTCGTATACCTTAAAGATTTTTCTGTAATGAAATAAACCCTTAATATTGATTTAGCATTCGTTTTCTTTTTGGTCTAATAATTTAAAAAAAACGTATTTTTGGTTTATGGATATCTTAGGTATGTTTTATACGTTTTACCGTATCTGGAAAGCCCGTATCTTATAACTAAATCGGCCATAGCCAAATAAATTCATTCGTAATATTTAATTGGGGATTTTTAATTTTAAGATGGCAAGCTAACTTTAAACGGCCCTTTATTTTTGGCATACATGTTGTACTATATGTTGGTCTCAAATTGAATCGTTCCTTTATTATTAAATCCAAATATTTATATTGTTTTACAACCTCAAGCGCACTACATTAACTTGTAGCGCAAAACGTTGATGTTCGTGACTCAGTATTCTTGATTTTACATTATTGTAAGAAGATCGGATGTGTACAAGCTTAGTTTAAAGACTGTACCTGAGCCTAGAGCATGACCAACTCCAGTCTATCTAGGATTCGTTTGAAGAAATTCGAACTCTCCTTGTATTGAAAAAAGTATATTTGGTTTATTAATCTTTTCTCTAGGGATCTTACGTATAAACAATGTACTAAGATTTATACTTTTGTCAAAAAAAAAAGTTTTGCATCCCTTTTCTTTTGGTTTTTAAACGTTCGCTTGAAGAACGCGGTTAAGAGATCAACTTGATTTTTTTTTCATAAAATAGGTAATAGAAATATGAAGGTAAATATTTCAGTATTAGCTAAAAACACACCAATTTGTTGTTTCGCTGCGTGATCACTAGTACTACGCGTCTAAGAAAAAGAGCCCAAAGAGCCAACACATAATCGCCTCTATGAAAGGCAAATAAAGTCTTTGCCATTAGACTTATTGTGCTGGACGGGTAATAAAAAAAGTTGGTAGAGTATGCCATCTTCTTAAACAATAAATTACTAGCCCCGCTTCATGTGCCCATTTGCATAAAATGTCGTAGTTTTCTTGTATTATTTTTTCAGCGACTTTTATGTTCTTGTGTGCCCTATCAAGCAGGTGTTATCAGCAAATTGATATACAGACCCTTTTTTATGACATTTCACATAATCCTTAACATAAAACAGGTATTCTATAGGTGCCAAAATTGATCCCTGTGCGCTGCTTTTTCTGTGAGTATCAGGTCGCTAATTGAATCCGCTATTTTAACAGCTGTAAATCTTTTACTTCGGTAATTTTTCTTCCAGTTAAGAAGTGGGTTTCGCATACCGTGTTATTCTAGTTGTCTATAAAGTGTGTCATATATTTATGTTTCAAATGCCTTAGTAAAGTCAATGAATATTGTATATATATATATTTTTATATTTTAATTAATAATCAGCAAACAAATCTTCTATTTCAAAACAATGCCCTGCAAAACTGTATAAACAGTTTAACTGTAGGAATAAGTCTCGTGAGTAACAAAACAAAATAAATCATTTTCTATTATTAAAAATGAAAATATAAAAGAGAAAAACGAAAAAATAATACTTTGTTTATGATTAATTATTGAGTGTCTCTAAAAGATACTTTTTAAGAGACCTCCTAAACTTATATTTATTTAGCTCGTATGAACGTGTTATGTATCACTAAGGTATTGGTTTATTTCGTTACTGAATTTCGCTAAAAGTTGAGTCGAACTTTGTTTTTTATTTGAATCCGTATTTATTTTTTTAAGTAATGTTATTATTTTGTATGTATTTTTTTATTTGTTGAACAAAATATTTTTCCATAATTTTATCGATGCTAGATAACATTGTAAATTGTTAACAACATTCTGCTTTCTAATTCTAATTAATCGAATTCCATCTATTCCAGGACCTTTTTGTCATGTAAGTGATTTATATTTTATTCTGTCACTTCTTTTGTTGCTATAAATATTTTTGTGCCTTTGTGTGTATTTTTTGTATTTTACAATCTATACATATATTTTTTATGTTTTTTCATATGCTTGACATCTTTTTTAAAAGCTAAGCGTATATTATTATTAATGAAATTAATCATTTTACCACATAATTTGTTTATTATTTGCCATCACATTTTTGTGGAACAGTGGAACTGACCTTCGAATCATAATTAACAAAACCGATGTACTGAAAACTTAATTATTATAATAAATTCATTGGTAGTCATAACTTTAGCCAACATACTCGTATGAGCAAGTGTGTTAATTTGATTTCACATAAAATTGAGACCACAATCTGTATTTTAAGAGATCCCAAAAGTAAGGGTTTCGTAAAAAGTAAGGGTAGCAGTCAGTAGTAGGTTTGACATGACAGATTCATGAAAAATGTCATAGAAGGAAAGGTCGAAGGGAAAAGAGGAAGAGGAAGAGCTTCACTCAAGTGAAGGAGAAAGTTGATGTTATGTCATAGTATCAAGACGTCAAATCATTAGCAGAAAAAAAAGATAATTGGCGGTCCGGCACTGATATGAGTTTAGTTCTTAATTATAGTGCGACAAGGGTCTTTTGGCGCGTGGATTGGTCGTGGTCAATATCGGAACTAACGCTGCTATCCTATCCTTTTGTAATACAGCTGCGACCTCCTGTCACTGTCATCCACGTGCCAAAAGATTCTTGTAGGACAGTAGATAGAGATAGTAGTAGCAGCCGTAGCTCAGTTGTAAGGTCAGACTGTAGCACTGTAGATAGAGATAGTAGTAGCAGCCGTAGCTCAGTTGTTAGGTCAGACTGTAGCACTGTAGATAGAGATAGTAGTAGCAGCCGTAGCTCAGTTGTTAGGTCAGACTGTAAAACTGTAGATAGAGATAGTAGTAGCAGCCGTAGCTCAGTTGTTAGGTCAGACTGTAGAACTGTAGATAGAGATAGTAGTAGCAGCCGTAGCTCAGTTGTTAGGTCAGACTGTAGCACTGTAGATAGAGATAGTAGTAGCAGCCTTAGTTCAGTTGTAAGGTCAGACTGTAGCACTGTAGATAGAGATAGTAGTAGCAGCCGTAGCTCAGTTGTTAGGTCAGACTGTAGCACTGTAGATAGAGATAGTAGTAGCAGCCTTAGTTCAGTTGTAAGGTCAGACTGTAGCACTGTAGATAGAGATAGTAGTAGCAGCCGTAGCTCAGTTGTTAGGTCAGACTGTAGCACTGTAGATAGAGATAGTAGTAGCAGCCGTAGCTCAGTTGTTAGGTCAGACTGTAAAACTGTAGATAGAGATAGTAGTAGCAGCCGTAGCTCAGTTGTTAGGTCAGACTGTAGCACTGTAGATAGAGATAGTAGTAGCAGCCTTAGTTCAGTTGTAAGGTCAGACTGTAGCACTGTAGATAGAGATAGTAGTAGCAGCCGTAGCTCAGTTGTTAGGTCAGACTGTAGCACTGTAGATAGAGATAGTAGTAGCAGCCGTAGCTCAGTTGTTAGGTCAGACTGTAAAACTGTAGATAGAGATAGTAGTAGCAGCCGTTGCTCAGTTGTTAGGTCAGACTGTAAAACTGTAGATAGAGATAGTAGTAGCAGCCGTAGCTCAGTTGTTAGGTCAGACTGTAGCACTGTAGATAGAGATAGTAGTAGCAGCCGTAGCTCAGTTGTTAGGTCAGACTGTAGCACTGTAGATAGAGATAGTAGTAGCAGCCGTAGCTCAGTTGTTAGGTCAGACTGTAGCACTGTAGATAGAGATAGTAGTAGCAGCCGTAGCTCAGTTGTAAGGTCAGACTGTAGCACTGTAGATAGAGATAGTAGTAGCAGCCGTAGCTCAGTTGTTAGGTCAGACTGTAGCACTGTAGATAGAGATAGTAGTAGCAGCCGTAGCTCAGTTGTAAGGTCAGACTGTAGCACTGTAGATAGAGATAGTAGTAGCAGCCGTAGCTCAGTTGTAAGGTCAGACTGTAGCACTGTAGATAGAGATAGTAGTAGCAGCCGTAGCTCAGTTGTAAGGTCAGACTGTAGCACTGTAGAAAGAGATAGTAGTAGCAGCCGTAGCTCAGTTGTAAGGTCAGACTGTAGCACTGTAGATAGAGATAGTAGTAGCAGCCGTAGCTCAGTTGTAAGGTCAGACTATAGCACTGTAGAAAGAGATAGTAGTAGCAGCCGTAGCTCAGTTGTAAGGTCAGACTGTAGCACTGTAGATAGAGATAGTAGTAGCAGCCGTACCTCAGTTGTTAGGTCAGACTGTAGCACTGTAGATAGAGATAGTAGTAGCAGCCGTAGCTCAGTTGTAAGGTCAGACTGTAGCACTGTAGATAGAGATAGTAGTAGCAGCTAGTTCAGTTTGTAGGTTGGACTCTCAATCTTGAGCCCCGGGTTTGAAAACTGCTGGTTGAACGTGCAGCAAACAGCTTTTCTAAATTTGTGTGCATGTAGTATTTGTACACTAACCATTTGCTTACGATAAAGGAAACTGTTTGGTAAACATGCAATAAATCAAGTATTAGTGCCCAAAGTACGTCGATACGGCTTACTACTACGTGAGTAGCCGTACCGGGGAAGTGGTTACAGGCAGTTGCCTTGTATCAGTCATTCATCTGTCTCCGACTTCCGTAGATTTTTATGGAAATCACTGAGAATACTGATCAACGCCTCGACTGGTCCAGTATGGAAAGTTGAAAAAAAATTTAAGAATGTTGCACAGTCCTAATAGAAAAAGTTTCGAATATGTTTTTTGAATTTCGCCAACTAATTTAATTTAACCTTATAATATAGGGCACTTCCAGTTGACATAGAAACTTGAATTTCGTTTACAGGTAGGTCTTACAGCACACAAAGAAAAAAATTTGAATATTATAAATATTGAATTATTAAGGAAGTTATCAATACCAACTTAATCAGACTCTTTATATACAAAGACTTTGATAGATCGTATGTGTCAAGTTAAGTTTGTCCCACATAAATGCGAGTGGAATTATTTAGCATGTTTTTAGGGTCGATACCCGTATTGTTTGGTGGTACGGAAAACCGGCCAATTGCGAGACCGCCTTGCAATTTGCCGGCTTATTCTCTATTTTATCTTATTTTCAGGGATCCTTTGCATTTTGCTTGCCTGTCGGTTTTAATAGAGTTCTTCTTTCAAAATATACATTTTTAGTGGAAGTGTGAATGTCTGGTTGTCGGTGTATGGATCACGCGTACGATACTGAAATTCAAATAGTTTTTTTTTTTGCAAAATATTTACAATACAGTTTTTACAAGTCAAATTTAATCCTATTAAAATATATGTAATAAAATAAATGTACATGAACTTAATTAAATGTTCATTTATTTTATGTAGCAATATACAGCGTGTAACAAAAAGGTGTAACCATATTTAAAGAGCTTATTCAGTTAATGGTAAAGAACAACTTTTACTATGGAGCCACCCTGAAATCTCAAAAAAAAACTGCCTTTCCATACATTTTGGCCGAACAGCATTGCATTTTTCTATGAAACAGTAAAACAATTTTTTCGATATACAGGTTTCGTTCCATACTAAAAAGTTGTTCTATACCATTGACTGAATAAGCTCTTCAAATATGGTTACACCTTTCTGTTACACGTTATATATACGATTAAAATTATAGGTAAAATATATATTATACAAAGTGAAATCCAATCAACCGCCCGAATCCATACCGGGGACTCGGCCAGGGATCAGGAACAAGGTTCAATGATCACGAACCGAGCCCCCAGCACGATCCAGGCGGCCGACCAAATCCTATCTTAATAGGTTACGTATATAAATACATGCCTACTTTCGCTTATTCGATTAGTCTTGCTAAGAAGAAGAGCAAAAAACTTAGGAAGATCAAGTCTTTTTTTTAACCGAATTTAAAAAAGGAGGTGGTTCTCAATTCGACTGTATGTTTTTTTTTTTTTTTTGGCGTTGTTACTCCATAACTCCGTCATTTCCCAACCGATTTGAACAATTCTTTTTTTGTTTGAAAGAGTATACTTCCAGGTAGGTCCCATTTTAGGTTTGGTCATGATCTGATGAAGGTCTTCAGAGAAAGGCAGTGGAACTCCTCAGAAAATGACAGCATATCTCTCGGAATTGAGGCAATCGCTATGTACTTGGGTGCTGATTACAAGGTATTACTTGAAAATTGACATCCTTCCACCTGACCTTCGATCCTGGCTTCATCAACATATTCACCATAGAACTCTTCAACGGATCAGAGCACATAACTCGAGATTGCGGCAATCACTGCTTTAGGGTGCTGGTTCAAGGGTATAACTTGGAGATTATCAGAATACCCACCTGACCTTCGATCCTGGCTTCATCACCATAGAACTCCTCAACGGATGACAGCACATAACTTTAGATTGCGGCAACCAGTTTGTGTTAGGGTGCTCATTGCAGGGCATTGCTGAAAATTGCCAGTGTACCCACCTGAATTTCGATCTTGGCTTCATCACCGTAGAACTCTTCAACGGATGACAGCACATAACTCGAGATTGCGGTAATCATGTTGTGTTAGGGTGCTTATAGCAGGAAGCTACTCAAACATGGCTACTTATACTCACTTGAACTTCGTTTTATTTTTACACCACGTTTGCAAGAACTACCTATACCTCACAATTTAACCCAGCAACACTAAAAAATGTGAAATAAAATAAACTTTTAACAAAAAAATAGCAACCGACTTCAATAGTAACAGCAGTCATTCACTAAAAAGTTAATAATAATTCTATAAAGACCGATGGTACCGAAGCAACACTTTTGCCGACTTCTTTTTCCTGAAACATTATGTTATCTAGAAGTCGGCGTATTTCCTACGATATAGCAACATAGAAACCAATATAAGAACGCCGACTTCTAGATAACATAACGTTTCAGGAAGAAAGAAGTCGGCAAAAGTGTTGCTTCGGTACCATCGGTATTTATAGAATTATTATTAACTTTTTAGTGAATGACTGCTGTTACTATTGAAGTCGGTTGCTATTTTTTTGTTAAAAGTTTATTTTATTTAACATAAAAACTCAGTTAGGCAATACTGCTTCAATCATATCACCTATGTTTGAAGCAGTATTGCCTAACTAAGCTATCGTGGATATACTCCGACGCTGTGTCGTCAACTCGGCCCACGCGCCCTCATGATTTCCTGTCTTCGTGACAAAGAAGAAATTTTAACATAAAACTTATACTATACAAATTACTTATATCTACTTTAACTAAGGGATTAAAAAATATGATCATTTTCAGACAAAAATAGTTGTTTAATTTACCAAGACATCAGAAAAATTTTTACGTGGTACTTTTACCTATGAAAATAACGTTCATTATTTTAATATTAAGAAAATAAAGGTTTTTATTATTTCTTGCTTACAGCTGCTTTACTCGTTATCTTAGGGTTCCTTTTTAATAAACACGACGATTTTGGAAATATTTTACAGGGTAGTAAATAATATGTTACATTTTTTCTGTAAGCTGATATTTACAAAGCACGATAGCTGGTAGGGTGCAGCAGTGCAGACATCAAAATATGTAAAATAAAATGATAAAAACTAAAAAAACACAAAAATAAACATTTAATTTTCAAAAATCTTTTTATTTCAAAAACAATGATTTGGGAAAGTGTTAAAAACGTTGTCATTTTAAGTGACTAATAGTACATTGTTCACCGAGGGAAGAAAGGGGAAGATTACCAACGAGGGTGTAGTTTGAGGCCCGAGGTGAAGCCAAGGGCCTCAATACACACGGGTTGGGAATCGCACTTTCTCCCGAGTGATACATAGTGCTTTATACTACACCTGCGAGGAAATAATATAATTTTACTTTTAATCAAGATACAATAAAAGAAACCGACTGACTCGCGTGCGATTGTCACTTTTTATTTCCTTCTTATTTTTTATTATGTACAGGAAAAGCAAGTGGCCAGTATCATTTTTCGAGTTTTATGTAAGAGTTCGCAAAATAATACTGGCCACTTGGCCACTTGCTCATTCTTTATGTTATTTAAAAAAAGAACAGCACGTTAACAAAGGATTTGCATATACCTTTTCTGCCCGCTCAAGCACGTTAACAATGAATTTTCATACACTTTTTCCGCCCGCATATTTATATGACAGTAATGACGTATTTTCTGCATCGTTTTCAAAAAAGTAAGAAGGTATTTTCCGAGCAGGTGTAGTATAAATCTTTTTATGCATGAATTCGCTTCCTTACTAAAATATTAAACTAAAAATCTAGACGCGCGGCAGGAACCATTTTGAGCTACTTTTAAGCTGCCCATAGGTAATTTCCTACTGGACTTACGAAATTGAAACTCTGCTTGCATGTTACGATCCCCAAATTTATCTAAAATTCAAAATTTCATAAATTAATCTTTTATAAAGCTTGAGATATTCACGTCCAAAAATAGCTAATTGTATCATTGACTGACTCACTCACTCATATAAAACTTAAAGCACTTCCACGAAGCATAGAAACTCAAAATTAGGCACAAAGGTAGATCATTGAGCATTTACAAAGGAAAAATTTAGAAAATTACTTACTTATATTTAATTATTATAAAGTTATTAAAGACTAACTTAATTAGACGCTTAGATATATGGAGTTTAAAAGATTGTAGGTGCCAAGTTAAGTTGGTGATGTATATGTAACCGCCATCTTATATTATCTGTACCACCATCAATCGGAACCACTTCTGAACAGATCAGGCTGAAACTTTGCACAAATGTTTCAGGTACCAAATTTTTAATAATAAGAAATAAATTATATAAAATCATTATTTATATAAGGTCTTTCAATTTAAATGGAAAGTAATTTAAGAGGTGATTCGCGAACGTGTGTTTGTTGGTATGTACTTTTGTCCTTCTTTCAAGCAGCGATGGAGCAACGGATCGACGTGATTTTGTGCATAGAGATAGTTTATGGGCCGGAAATTGACATAAGTGACTTTTTATTTCGGGAAAATGCAAACGAAACCACGCAGACAAAGCCGTGGGCAAAAGCAAAAGCTAGTAATTATTTAAAATTCAAATCGTTTGGGAATATCTTCCACAACACTTGGCTCCCTTCTCGTCTCTTTAGCTATCGCTAAAGCTTGTCTGAATCTTGTCCCAAAGTCTTCATCTACTCTGAACAACAAGTTTATGAACTTGTCTTGTGTTGGATGAGGCACACGGATGATATAGTCTATAATATTATCGATAAGTCTCTGTTTCTGTGCAGGGGTCTTAGTTTGTAATCTGTAGAATTCCCTGGCTGGTTGTAGGTCAATTGTATTATTTTCTACAATCCTCAATGGCTCCAGAGGCCTGGCATAATCAATATACGGTTGTGGTCCATTAAAAGAGTTAGGGAAGTAAGAAGGTACATCTCTCATGTTATCTAGAACAGGAGGGTTACCATCACGTAGGTAAGTGTTGACTTCTGATATTGGGTGATTCACTATAATATTGTTTCTGTTAATGCCAAGACTATTTATCTGACCAGCAGCGTAAGCAATAATACGTCCTTTAAAAAGATGATCAAGAGGACCCATAATTCCTGGCACGAGATTGGCGGGATTATAAGCAGAACATTCCACTTGTGCAAAGTGATTATCAACGTTTCTGTTAAGAACTACGCGTCCAATAGTAAAAGTTTGATAAGTCCCGTTCTTCCAAAGTCTAGTCACATCAAATGGATCGAAATCAACTGACTTGATACCACTTTCTGACATCACATCCATTTCCAGTCTCCAAGTAGGATAATTTCCATTCGCAATGCTGTTGTGTATGTCTCGAATATAAAAATCAGGATCCACAATATTTAACTGCGCACATTCTTCTAAAGTAAAACTGTCATAGCCAAGTTCAGTAAGAAACTTGAATTTAGCATAAAACCTTTCACCATTTTTGTTATAAATTTCATACACATGAATTGGAAACCCATTCATTCTTCGGAATCCTCTTGGAAGCCCAAATTCAGAGGCCATCCAAAGAAAAGAATGAAGGCCTTGGGGATTATTTGAAATTAAATCGAAAACAGCAGTATAGTCCTTTAAATATGTTTTAGGGTTTCTTCTCAGTGCTCTAGAAAATAACGTGAAGAGTACTGGATCTCTGTAGAAAAATACTGGTATCTGAATGTTTAAAACATCCAAGTTACCATCTTCAGTGTAGAATTTAAGAGAAAATCCTCTCATACTAAGTGTCTCAAAATCGGTTCCACCATTTTCAGCTTGAGAAGTTCCCATTCGAACGACAATAGGAGTAATTTTTCCAATTTTTTCGAACAATCTTGCTTTTGTAAACATTGTTACATCGTTGGTTACCTCAAAGTATCCGAAAGCTCCGGTACCTTTTGGAATCATTCTTCTGGTAGGTATTTTTTCGTAGCCGAAGTGCTTGATCAATTCAAAGGCAAATTGATTAGTGAGTATTTCTTTATTGATAGAGGAAATATCTTTAGCTTCTACCGGTGCACCAGATGATGTGGTCAGTAAAGTGGGCTGTAAAAAATGTGAAATAAACTTGTTATTACAATTGAAGTTTATAAGACAGTTTTTACATAATAAAAAACAATTCTGCCAAACTGCATTACTAATTGAGAAAAACTTTCAGTTAAAGTTATTTCGTTTATAAACAAAGTTATGAAAACATATTTTGCAGCATTACTTCACACACAAGTAGCTTTAGTTCATAATTTGTGAAGATAACCTACATATTTTTCAGTTAAATAAATAACACACATCTCGTTAGACTTATACTTTATCTGACTAAGAAAAGCGACTTTATTTTTTTTTTCATTTTCTCTTTCATATTGGTGTTGTTGGTCAGTTTTGTGCAAAAGATTTGACTGTAAGAGTGAGGGACAAAAACAAAAATGGGAATGTGTCAGAGGTTAACAAGACGTATGTCTCGCATGATAAAATATTTTCAGCACTGAAAATTGAAATGAAAAATGTATTTATTTTCAAAACAAGTTTAAAAATCAAGTTATGTACCTAACGGTCCCCAAGGTGAGCTAGCCTTGAATTTTGTGTGTCAGGTGACACATTTGACAGGTACAATAATTTTTCCTTGGCACCCTGTTTAACAATGCGTAGAAATACGTGGTAATTTTAAAACTAAATCTAACCCAACAAAAATTAGACTTCTTAAAGATATAAGAAGTTGTTATAGTAGCGAAATTTTTAGCTTCAGGTGATAAGGATCAATCATGGAGGTAGGCATGTATTTATATATGTAACCTTATTAGTATGTAGTATATAGGATGGGATTTGGTCGGCCGCCTGGATTCGTGCTGGGGGCTCGGTTGGTGATCATTGAACCTTGTTCCTGGTCCCTGGCCGGGTCTCCGGTGTGGGTTCGGGCGGTTTATTGGATTTCACCTAACATAATATATATTTTACCTATAATTTTAATTGTATATATATATTGCTACATAAATTAAATAAACCTTTAACACTAGAGTACACGCGTGGCCTACTATAGTAGACCAGGGTTACTTTTTTTGTGGTAACTTTTTAGTTTTGCGCGCTAGAAGCTAGCGATTCCAGGTAAGCCTCGTCTATTATATTTGTAGCAATCTCAGTACCCTGCCCGGTCCCTGCGTATGCGTAAACGCACGTTCGAGATATTTGGCGATAAAAGCGCGGGCCTACTAAAGTATCCGCGCGTGTATCGGTGTATCAAAATCAGGTAAGTAGTTTTTCGTGTATTATCGATTTATAACGCTAAAATAATGATCTCCAGTTATAACATGTATATATATTTGTATGTTTATCAAATAACTGTTATTTTAACCAGACTTACAGGCCCTAGTTCTTGAGTGAGAACTCCAGGAAAATGAAGAGGTAAGGTTGGGTGAATCTGACGAAACATCAGCTAGCATCCCGAAGACGGGGTCCAGTCTACTTCTAGTCCAGTCAAGTGTATAGTGTTCTGCGTAACAGCCGTCGATAGCCACTAACATTATTTTTTGATTTGATGAACATTGTTGGAGTCAACACTCTGGTAATCAACCAAGTGAATGCCTCACCCGAAAAAATTATCAGGCGTAACTTTTTGAACGAACTGTCCTTCAATTTGATAAAACCACTTTTGATCCGTCGGGCATCCATTAAAACACTTCCACGACGACTTAAATTTGGAATTGGAGCACTTTTGAGCAGCAAAGCTCAAGAGTCTCAAACAAGATTTGACACCAAAGACAGGACGATTTGTTCGATGTGCATTCTGCTCGAGAGCCCGAAATCGGTCGACAAAAAAGTGGTTCAAGACTTGCAATAAATGGATTTGTCCCGTTTACCAAGCAGTAGTGTGTCCTGAATGCTACGAAAACAAATCAAATGGTCATAAAGTTTAGTGTTAATTAAAAAAAAAAATATGCTGATCTCAGAAGTGCCATTTTTGTAATTTTTTTTAGATATTTACTAAATTGCTGATTGTTCACTATTTTAAATAACATATCTAAGTTAAAATACTAAGTAAAATAAATAATTATTCCATTCCATTTATTATTTTAATCAAACAATTATAAATAAACAATTTATTGACATTTCAAAATGGCCTAATATAGTAGGCCACGCGTGTACTCAAGTTAAAAAAAGGTGCGCGTGTACCGTAGTGTCTAGTTCATGTACATTTATTATTTTATTACATATATTTTTTTTATAAGATTAAATTTTGACTTGTGAAACGTGTATTTTATATACCTACTTTGCAAAATAAACTATTTGAATTAGAATTTGAATAAACTTAAGGTTTTTAAATAACATTAGCACTTAGCGCGATAAAATAAGATAAAGATAATTTTATTTGCGTCAAATATGATACAGTGCAGTTGTTATATTTAAAATGTCCAACATATTCCAAGAAGGCATGCAAATATTTACAATTATATTATTACATAGAAATTATACACAAACATGGAGGTCATTGGATATTATAATAATGAAAATTAAAAAATATTCGAAACTTATATACATGTCAAAAATATAAAAAATTTGAATAAAATTAAAATGGCAATATCAATTACATGTCAAAAATTCGTTTTCAAGTACAAAAACACATTAAATTTTATTTTTTGTACGTCAAAAATTCCTTAACACTATAAAAACATTTGTTGACGAGCCAGTTGTACAGTTTCCTTTTAAAAAATTGTTAATTGTTAATTGCAATGGCCATTGGGAAGCAGCTGTTGGAATATAGAACACTTTTCTTCAATGGGATAGTCAATTTATTTGAATATCGTAACATGTATGCACCAAAAGCTGCTCCTTGCTTCGTTTTGAAAAAAAAATTATATTTAAGTTACAAATTTTAAAAATATAACATAAATATGGTAAGTGTACACGACGAGACACACGCGCCTCTAGCGACGAAAATGGGACGCATTTTCACAGATTTTCGCGTTTTTCAGTAAAATATCACGGACTTTTCATGTAAATAAGTATGTAAATAGCATATAATTAAGTTTAGAAAAATAAATAAATTAGTCCCGTGTGTTTATTTACTCGGATAGCTGCAACATAGCATAGGCATGAATAAGTAGATAGAACAGCTATCTGAATCTCAGAATAAATGAATAAGTATTAAAATAACTTAGTTAATAGCTCAGTAAATACAACACAGTAAATAGTTACAAGATAGCATTAGGATCTTGCAGAATAAAGATGATTTTCTATGATTGTTTCATTGATACACCTAGCTAGGTCTTAAAGTAAGACCTAGGTATAAGATAAGCTATAAAACATCAATCTAGATACTTAGGTATGCTAGGAAATACCTCAGTAATCTGTAAATAGGTATAACAGCATGATATGTTAGCGGTACGACGGTGGGAAGCAGACTGAGGACGGTTGGCCATAGAGGGCGCATATTTATACTCCTGAGGTGGGGGTTGAGGTAATATCAATACCCGCGCAATACATTTTCGGCCGCCAGTCCGCTTCCAGACGTCGTAGCGTTATGATCTTAGTACGTATGTGTAGACCTAAGTATCTAGAATAAGTTAGACATAAGAATTACTTGTAAATAGGACGATTAAGGATGAATAAATAATAAAATAGTGCTCCAGGGGGTGAGGTAGAATGCCTATGTGTGCGTAAGGGAAAATTACTATAAAAACGGGTGGAGCGCCGTCCACATTCATTCACATTCCGAGCAGTATTCCAAAAAGGAAATAGTAAAGCAGAAGATCTGGCACTCTACCTAGTTCCTGGCTGCACTCCTTGGGTCCATAAGCGGCGTTTTTGTTAGTTTTCACAACCCGGCTATCTATTAAAGTGCAGTACGGCCCAACCCACTGAGCTATCGTAAGGCTGTGCTGCACTGTAAGGTAAGTAGTTTAAATATTTTTCAATGCATGTGCTCGTAAAGGCCCACTTTTTTATGCATCAAAACCGAACAAAAAGTCGATTATTTTGCCCTAGGGCTTTATTATTACTATTTTTTTTAATTTGTTTACAATGGTTGGCTAACCTGCAGCCTTTCCTGTGTACCATAGACGTTATACTTTTTTTTTCCACTGTTTAACGGCTCTGGATACAGTCCTTTTGAGCCAATTATAATTTAAAGTTCACAAGATTATATTTGTTTTCATTTCCTCACACTATGCATTGAAAAATGTAGTATGATACACGGGCGTAAAAGCAATAAAATACTCGGTTACGTTTAAAACACTCGCTACGCTCGTGTTTTAAATCGTCCTCGTAATTTATTCCTTTGCGCCCTTGTAGCATAAACTACTATTTCAATGCATCTGCTCGTAAAGGCCCACTTTTCATGCATCAAAACCGAACAAAAAGTCGATTATTTTGCCCTAGGGCTTTATTATTATTATTTTTTTTTATTTGTTTACAATGGTTGGCTAACCTGCAACCTTTCCTGTGTACCATAGACGTTATACTTTTTTTTCCACTGTTTAAAGGCTGCAACTCTGGATACAGTCCTTTTGAGACAATTATAATTTAAAGTTCACAAGATTATATTTGTTTTCATTTCCTCACACTATGCATTGGAAAATGTAGTATGATACACGGGCGTAAAAGCAATAAATTACTCGCTACGCTCGTGTTTTAAATCGTCCTCGTAATTTATTCCTTTGCGCCCTTGTAGCATAAACTACTATTAAATAAAGGCTTACAGGTTTTGCGGCACATAAAGCACGTACACATTTCTTTTGGTCGATAAAATCTCTGTTTACTTCTGTAGACTTTCCCCAAAGAATAAGACCATACCGTAACACTGACGAAACATACCCATGATATGCACTGAGGGCACCTTGTTCATTTGCTAGCGACCTCAGTCTGTACAGGGCAAAAACGAACTTATTAATTTTTTTACAAACCTTGTTTACGTGGGCTTTCCAATTCATATCTCTGTCTAGAGTGATCCCTAAGAAGTTAACCGTTTTAGATTCTTTAAATTTATTGTTGTCATACTTTATTTCTAATTTTATAGGTTAATTTTTATAATTTTGAATCTGTGCGAATGTCGTTTTTGAGAAATGGGCGTTTCCCAAAAAAAGTGTACATTGCAAAATCGGGCTGTCCCATACATTTGCACATTTTTTTTGGTATGTTCTACTCGGAACTTGTAAAAATGTATTTATATTTTGAATTAAGCAACTATTTTTGTATTGAATAAAAGGAATAAAACATCAGAAAACTGATAACTAAATAAAATATCGTTAAAATAAGCGAGCTGGATGCGCAAATTCTTCGTGATATGAAAAAGAAACAAATGACATTGTCATTGTTTTTAAGCCACCTTATAATAGACTCTATACTGTCATTTGTTTCTTTTTCATTGCCTTTCACATACTATAATCAAAAATATTTCATCAGCAAATAATAAAAGCAAAAATAGGTTTTCAATGCAAGTGCTCATAAAGGCCCACTTTTTATGCATCAAAACCGAACAGAAAGTCGATTATTTTGCCCTAGGTCTTTATTATTATATATTTTTTTAATTTATTTACAATGGTTGGCTAACTTGCAGCCTTTCCTGTGTACCATAAATTTTATACTTTTTTTTCCACTGTTTAATATGGATACAGTCCTTTTGAGCCAATCATGATTTAAAGTTTACAATATTATATTTGTTTTATTTCCTCACACTATGTATTGAAAAACGTAGTATGATACACGGGCGAAAGAGCAATAAATTACTCGGTTACGTTTAAAACACTCGCTACGCTCGTGTTTTAAATCGTCCTCGTAATTTTTACTTACCCGCTTTCTATTTTTATTACTTATTGTCAATGTACAGACATACCGGGTTCAAATCTTTTATTATATGCACCTTTTGATTGACATTCATATCCGAATTCTCTGCGTTTGTGTTTTTATTGGTAAGCCAATCTGGATTTGAGGTAGAAATGATATAATAGTCACTGTTGTCAACATTCATGATGTTGGTAGCCGTAGCCTGAATAAATATCATTAATACCCTTGCATGAGCGTCTTAAATGTTTGTTGGGATGGAACTTTTATTAAAAATATGAAAAGTTGATAAGTTTGTTTATGTGTGAAAGGTCGGTGAGTGTTTAAATATAAATAATGTCATGGGGGAGTGTAGGTGTGGCTTATTGGGGATGAAGAGTTGGAGGGGAGAGTAACCTGCCTAAGTTTGGTGTTCTAGTTACCTCTGTTGTCATGGGTTCAAATCTCGTAAGGACACGTTTCTGTTCGGTCTGCGTGCCTTGGGAGGAACGGTTGTGGATACAATTCATGCCTGAAGTACCCATCATCCTAGGACGTAACTAATATTCGTCGGTGAAACGAGGGTGTGCGAGTGTAGACTATGACTTGCATTTCAAAGTCATAAACACTCGAAAAAACCTCTGACACTTCTTTATTTTTTCTATATTTTCTTTTTCATCCAAAGGTTCTCTGGAAGATATTGCTATTAGCAATAAGTGCCGCCCTTGTACAGTGTAAAATATTTTTAGTGTTTTTTTTTTCATGTTTTTGTGTAAATGTACATTAAGCGTAATAACTATATAAATGAAATAAAATAAATAAACTTCCACAGGGATTCAATTCGTGGTGATTCGTTATAGGGTTGTTCTCAAAATAAATGTAGTTTTTGTTTCCATTTCACAATAGTTTTACTAAAACGCCTATAGATTGTGAAGTCCGCCTTCCCTAATATCAAGTTTATCTTATTGCTTTGCTATGAATTAAACTTAAAAGTGATTTATTCTTAAAATATTTAATCCATTTTAATCCATAAAACGTGATTTTAGATTTAGTTTTGTAACTTTATTTTGTAACGTAACATAATTATACAGTAAAGTCGTGGTTACGTTGAAATCGTATAGTAAGTGTGTTTGTTTGTGTGTGTGACTTTGTTGTTCCCGCGGAACCTGTTTTGTTTTTTTTTTGTATAGGAAAAGTCGGTATTCTAGCAAGCGGGCGAGTTAATAGTGATATCCTTTCCACTTTAAAAGTTGGCTTTGCTAAAAGTTGCATTTTGGGCGTTATATATAATTAATTCTTAATATTTTATTACAAATCCGGAAAATCGACTCTTAATAGTTAATTACGTAGAATTCGTTAGGTTTCTTTAAAAAAATCATTAAGGTTTTCTGTTAATTAATAGAATGTTACTGTAATTTTCTCAATATTATCATTAGATTTGATTTTTTCAATGAATGTTTAATGTTTCTTTCAAAATTTCATTACATGGAATAAATTATTTTCCTTACATAAATTATTTTTTCTAACAACACGTTATTTTTCATTAAACTTTATTCCGTTAAACAACGATTCAAAACAAGTAAAGTCGTGGACTTAAGGATATAGCGATGACGAACTAACCCTTATAATATTTTTTGTTACATTTTGTAACGTTTTATTTTTGTTACAATTTTGTTACCTACAAAAATTTTGAGAACAACCCTATAATAAATCTATGTATCTCATAATATTATTAGCAAAAGGTGTAACATTGTATATACCTTATGTGTCGCTTGAAAGTCGTAAAGCTGTCGTGAAGCGTGGTCCACATTTGCATCATCTTTTGCAACTTCTTGTGTTTTCACACACAACAATGCAATTGAAACTACCACTGCACTGCTGGTGAATTTCATGATTATTACTAAACTTTAATAATGAATAGTTCACTTTATATACTCAGTTAAATAAACAAACAACCTTCAAGAAAAATTATGTTTTGTTACAAATTAAGATTACCTACGCCTTGAAAACCAAAACTTAGTATTCTATTTCGATTTTTTATAGGAATTTAGTAACATTTAGTCCTGTCTGACGTTTTCAAGGCTATTTGGTTTGTGTGCTTTTAAATAGCTTTCTTGTATCTTGGCTTTACATAGTATGCATAGTCATCACTCCATAGTATAAAACAAAGTCACTTCCCGCTGTCTGTGTGTCCCTATGTATGCTTAGATATGGCTTAGATCTTTAAAACTTCACAACAGATTTTGATACGGTTTTTTTTAATACATAAAGTGATACAAGAGAAAGGTTTATAGGTATAATACATGCATAATATGCTAGAGAAACATTGAAAATTTTAGAGGTTTTTAATGTGATGTCGTAAATAAACACATTTTTTGCGCTTACATTGCAAACGCTGTCTGAACCCTACGATATAGATCAAAATATTGTACTACAGTATTGTACACCTTAAAAAGTTCTACAAAAAATTTTGTAATGGTTTATATCTATCTCTTAAGGATAACCCACAATAAACATTTTTTATCATTTACTTTTTACGACAAATAGTGGCTTAATCCTTATCCAATTAAGTACCTTAAATACTATAGTATATTTCGTATCAGCATTGCACCCGTGCGAAGCCGGGGCGGGTCGCTAGTCTTTTATATAGAATTAACGCAGTTAGTATGGACTAAGAACATTTACACGAAACTCTTGAGACCTATATAACCAATAATCGATATAAATACTGTTAAGAATGCTTATACAACAATCTTTTAAGCTATAACATAGTCACAGAAATAAAAAAGCAGCGGGTTATGTCAGACTGCAACCGTAAACTATTTAAGTGGATACTACCAAAGTCGCCTCTCTACTCAATCATATACATATTTGGTCAATCAAGTATAGATAGGTAGAAGAAGTTTCAATTTCTGGTTATTATTCCGATCAGTTAAACATAATTTTTTCTTAAATAATAACAAAAGAAGAATAATTAATAACTGTAATAAGAAATCAATTTTAATTATTCCTAAGTAGAATATAATTTTCCGAAGATTGAAATCTGGAAAGATTTCCCCTGTCAAAACACTTTTATATAAAACATTAAATACGAAAATGCCTTGCTCTGCGGAATTATTTCGTGAAGTTGATCACTGAAGCGACGTATTTAAGTTGTGAACTGGCCCCACAAAAATTTTATGCGAACATAACAGTTTCCACTTCAAAAATATTTACGTTTTTTGTTATTTTGTTAAACTTTAATAAATCCCATAAAAAAGAAAACGGTCTTTCAAGGGCTCGAGTAAAGTAAATGCAATTTTAGAAGTGGAAACTATTATGTTCGCAACTCGTTGTGGGGCCAGTTCAGAACTTAGTACCTACGTCGCTTCAGTGATCAACTTTAGCAGGGCAATTTCGTATTAAGTGTTTTATAATATATATAAGTGTTTGGACAGGGGAAATCTTTCCAGAACTTAATCTTGGGAAAATTAATTCTTCTTGGAAAATAAAATTTGATTTCTTCTTACAGTAGCGGATTTATTTCTAGAAGTTGATCACTGAAGCGACGTACTTAAGTACTGAACTGGCCCCACAACGAGATGCGAACATAAAAGTTTCCACTTCTATTGAAATTTTTTGTTATTTTATTCAACGTTAATAAATCCCATAAAAAAGAAAACTGACTTTCAAGGGCTTGAGTATAATATTGGTTTAAATGAACAACACAATTTCTTTTGGGTCATACGATAACAGCGCCGCCGCCTGTAAATATCTTTCCGTTGCCTTCTTTATTGGTCTGACATGCTCTTGTTGTGTATATAAATTTAGTATAGGGGCCGATTGCTAGATGGTGGTACAGTTTACTGGTGTACCTGTTGGCAAAAATAAACCGCGAGAGGGCTCTCTTTTCCCGTTATATTATTTTGCTTTTAGATTGAGGTTTACTCAGAATATATTCCTTATTCTGAGGAGGTTCATGTACTTTTTGGCAACGACCCTTATGGATGATAATCACCTGCCATCTTAGAGCACCCAACCATGACTTACTGTGACGTATTGTCGATTGTACAATACGAATAACGTTACATGAATTTAATGTTTAACAACTACGGAACATTATGAGTGCAAGAACAACTTGGTTTTACAGTCTATTTCTTACAACAAAACACATTTTTACCATACATAATTACCAGATGTGCAATTTATATAAAAATAAATTAGCCCTTGTACAAACAATTATTCTTTTGTAGTATTACAAATAACACATAGTACATACGGTTTGAACTCATAAGTGAACGAAAGGAAAAAAAAACGTATTTTATGGAATTTTAATATATATATATATATATATAAATATAAATATATTTTTTACTATTACCTTTGTATGGCATTTAATTATTTGTAGATGTGAAGCATATAAATAATAAAAACAATTAATATACGATATATTTCGACTCCTACTGTGGAGTCGTCATCAGTCGAATGAGGTATAAATATGACATATAAAGAATATAAATTTTTAAAAAAAGTGACATCTGTTGAAAAGAAGGAGGAACAAAGAAACTTTTTGGGAGTGATGATAGTAGTGATGATGGATGATGATGATGATGATGATAATGATGATGATGATGGTGATGATGATGATGATGATGATGATGATGATGATGATGATGATGATGGTGATGGTTATGATGATGATGGTACTATTGGGGTATTAAAGAGAATTTTTTGTCAGATGAGTCATGTCATGTTTGTCTGTCAGTGCTGTCTGTCAGTGCTGTCTGTTAAGTCCTGGTCCATAGTGAGCACCAAGTGACCATATGTACGATGTTTCCCAGGTCCTTAATTCGATGTCTGTCAATGGAGGGCTGAATGCTTTGATGATGCGTAAGGTGAAACAGTCGTTGAACGTTAAATTGTGGAGGCGGGTGTGTGTAGGGATGGGAAGAATGTTGTTTGGTGTGCGGTCTGAGGTGTGTCGATGTTGATTTATTCGGATGTGTGGTCTGAGGTGTGTCGATGTTGATTTATTCGGATGTGTTATCGTGGAACTCGTCGAGACTACCGTTCACACGAGTGGTGCAGCAGAAGGTCTCTCCGAGGCTGACATGATTCTTATGCTGCCAAATCATCCCAGGACACCTCATTTTTACATGCTACCCAAAATTCACAAACAAAATAATCCAGGACGACCCATCGTAGCTTCATACAACTCACCAACAGAACATATATCAGCATTTGTCGATTTTCATCTTCAGCCACTTGTTAAAAGCATATCATCATATATCAAAGACACCAATCATTTCCTCGAAATCATCCAGTGTTTACAACTACCCGCCAATAAAAATCTACTGTTTGTGACCATAGACGTCGTCTCACTCTACACCAATATCCCACACGACGCTGGTCTCTTCTCTCTTCGCACCCATCTAAACAACCGCCCGTTGCCCCATCAACCATCAACAAATTTTATAATAAAACTTTCAGAAATCATTCTTAACAACAACTTTTTGAGCTTCGAAAATAAATTTTATCATCAAATAAAAGGCACAGCAATGGGAACCCGAATGGCACCGAGCTACGCCAACATTTTCATGGCGTCCGTCGAAGAAAAGTTTTTAGCCTCGGAGCCTCTGAAACCACTTGTGTGGAATAGGTTCATCGACGATATTTTCATGATCTGGCCACACAACACAGACTCACTAACAAAATTTCTTGACCGACTCAACAACCACAGCCCATTAAAGTTCACTCACGATATCTCCACTGACAAAATCACATTTCTTGACGTTGACTTATTCATTGACCACAACAACCACATCCACACCTCCGTACACTTCAAACCGACCAACAAATTTCAATATCTACATTTTCATAGCTGTCATCCGGCGCATATCAAAAAAATCCATACCTTACTCACTTTCGCTCCGTGGCCGCCGCATCTGCAACAATCAATACGCACTTGACAACTACCAAAACAAAATTCACGACGCACTCTCCAAAAGACACTACCCAAATAACTTCCTCCAAAAACACTTACACCACAGACCAAACTTTCACAGACATATCAGAAACACAAACAAATCACACCAAACACGTCTAGTCACCACATACTTTCACGGCAGCCACAAACTAAAACAACTCATCAAAGAATCTCTACCCATTCTCCGGCAAAATAATGAAACTAAAGACCTACTCCCCAATAATCCACAAATCTGTTACAGACAAACCCGAAACCTGAAACACACACTTAGCAAAACAAAAACCAAACCACACACCGATTTCAGCAACACTTCACCTGGCACATCTCCCTGCCAACGGCGTAGATGTAAAACCTGCTCCATCATCAACACAACTACAGACATCAACACTCACCACACAACAAACATATATAAAACACATCCCAACACGTCATGCAAAACCAGCAACTGCATTTACCTACTGGAATGCCGTCATTGCCCGGCATTCTATGTAGGTGAAACCAAGAACCCAGTACACATCCGAATAAATCAACATCGACACACCTCAGACCGCACACCAAACAACATTCTTCCCATCCCTACACACACCCGCCTCCACAATTTAACGTTCAACGACTGTTTCACCTTACGCATCATCAAAGCATTCAGCCCTCCATTGACAGACATCGAATTAAGGACCTGGGAAACATCGTACATATGGTCACTTGGTGCTCACTATGGACCAGGACTTAACAGACAGCACTGACAGACAGCACTGACAGACAAACATGACATGACTCATCTGACAAAAAATTCTCTTTAATACCCCAATAGTACCATCATCATCATAACCATCACCATCATCATCATCATCATCATCATCATCATCATCATCATCATCATCATCATCATCATCATCATCATCATCATCACCATCATCATCATCATTATCATCATCATCATCATCATCCATCATCACTACTATCATCACTCCCAAAAAGTTTCTTTGTTCCTCCTTCTTTTCAACAGATGTCACTTTTTTTAAAAATTTATATTCTTTATATGTCATATTTATACCTCATTCGACTGATGACGACTCCACAGTAGGAGTCGAAATATATCGTATATTAATTTTTTTTATTATTTATATGCTTCACATCTACAAATAAATATAAATATAAAATATATATATAAATGAATAGTAAAATACAATTCACAGTCCACACTCGGTACACCTACGTTCAGTGGCGTGCACAGAACTTTTTTCCGGAAAAGCAATCAGAAGGTCAAGTACGACAATAAAAAAAATATGAAAAAATTTCAATAACAATTTGAAAAAAAAAAGTTTGTATGACGCCAGGGTAGGCACTGCCTACCCTAGAGTGCACATTTTCATACAAACTTTTTTTTTTCAAATTGATATTTAATTTTTTTCATATTTTTTTTATTGTCGTACTTGACCTTCTGATTGCTTTTCCGGAAAAAAGTTCTGTGCACGCCACTGCCTACGTTTCACCAACGATTATTACGTCCCAACGTGATGAGTGGTGAGCTCTATCTACTATCTCTATCTCCATCTACTTCGAGCACAAATACACGTTTTTTAGGGCATGCAGGTTTCCTTACGATGTTTCCCTTTACCTTTCAGCAAGTGGTAAGTAAAAACAAATGCTATGGACATAAATTCCGAAAAACTCATTAGTGCATGCCCGACCTGGGATTGAATCTGGATCTCAGATTAAGAGGCCAGCCTTCTACCCCTGAGCTACCACTCGCTGCTATCTTTATATGTACAAATTCTTCAAAGAAAAATGTGGTGGTGGCCATCTAGAGGAATGCTAAGAACTAAGAAAAAAAAAAAGGAATAATAAAACCGCTCAAACGTCAGTAGCTCAGTTGGTAGGACATCCAAACGTCAGTAACTCAGTTGGTAGGACATCCAAACGTCAGTAGCTCAGTTGGTAGGACATACAAACGTCAGTAGCTCAGTTGGTAGGACATCCAAACGTCAGTAGCTCAGTTGGTAGGACATCCAAATGTCAGTAGCTCAGTTGGTCGGACATCCAAACGTCAGTAGCTCAGTTGGTAGGACATCCAAATGTCAGTAGCTCAGTTGGTAGGACATCCAAACGTCAGTAGCTCAGTTGGTAGGACATCCAAACGTCAGTAGCTCAGTTGGTAGGACATCCAAACGTCAGTAGCTCAGTTGGTAGAACATCCAAACGTCAGTAGCTCAGTTGGTAGGACATCCAAACGTCAGTAGCTCAGTTGGTAGAACATCCAAACGTCAGTAGCTCAGTTGGTAGAACATCCAAACGTCAGTAGCTCAGTTGGTAGGACATCCAAACGTCAGTAGCTCAGTTGGTAGAACATCCAAACGTCAGTAGCTCAGTTGGTAGGACATCCAAACGTCAGTAGCTCAGTAGCTCTAAACCGGGAGGTATACCAAAGATTTTTACGTTTTTACTTTTTGTTTGTTTTGTCCTCAAAGTATTTTGATCGATGGGAGCTCGGTCGCCCAAGTACTATTCATTATTAATCCAAACCACTATCTCTCAGTAATAAAATTATATTTCCACATTTTCTTACTAATTTCATGGACTAACATTTCGTCCGTGCTAAATTTGCGCGGCTATAGGTATATTTTCTTGGAACATTTGTTCGAAATGATCAGTAAATGATATATTATGATTTCATCAAAATATGTCTACTATTTATTTACACCCGGTATAATAAACAATCTTATATCTAAAAGCATAAAATCAGTCAAATAAAACGTACATACACAGAAACGTTAACATAAATAGTGGATAAGTACATATATGTTATGTTTGTACATAATTGTCAATTTCAGCTTGACAGTGACTTTGATAACTGCCTTTGCCGATATGATTAGAAATCCCTGAACGTACTTACACATTACACACTACACCAATTTGACGACGACTTGTAGGCACAGTCTAATTTTTTATTTACAACTGTGTCACCCTACAAGCTGCAGTATCAGAAGATTCAATGAATACTTCGATTAGTCTGTGGTTGAAGGAAAAAAGAAAGGTAGATAATGCGCACGTGAACTAAAGCAAACAAACAACAGAAAATGAGATTGCGAAAAACTCGCTTATTTTTTCACAGAGCCATCTTCCTTCTCCCCCGCCGCGCTGTTGCTGGGGAAATTGCCAAACCCGGTTCATTGTTGGTGGAAATTAGTTTCATTCGAGTTCTTATCAAAGGATTTAACTTATTAGTATCGGGATTATTTGGTCGGGCTTCGTCATTCTTATCATATTAGTTATGATAGCTTTCTGTTTTTGTTTCGATCGAAACAGGACGATCGTCTATCATGGGGTCTACAGCTTCAGCCATTTTAGGTAGCCAGTTGACATTTTCTCAGAATACTTGTTACAATGACTTATATCACGGCAAATAATTAAAATGAAAATAAATTGAAATTTCATACAAAAAACTTCGGTATAATTATTTTAAGTCATTTTGTTTCATGTGAAGCAAGTTTCAAATTTAGTCAAATCTCTTAAGTAAAAAAAAAATTATAAAAATTATAGTTCCTACCTCAGAGGGTGTCAATTGGTTGTCAGGCGCTACCATTTTATTGCCTTGTTTTTTGTCGCATTGATTGCTATGGTATCTATAGATATCTATTTTATATTTTGTTCTTATTCACCATAATGTTTTTTGGGTTCCGTACACGTTTTGTTTATTAACTATAATTTATTTTCAATAAAAAGGTCAAGGAAGTAACATATGTTTTGGATCAATAAAATTTAACATAACTATATGCCTCAGCCACATGCTCGACGAGTGGCGAGGGACATGGTGAGGAAAGTGGTGAGGAACGTCATGTGGCTGCGTTATTCACGCTGCCGCTCACATTGCCCACTGCCATAGTGAAAAAAGAATAGTAGAACAACTCCCGCGCCGTGCGAGACTTAAGTGCCTACTGTTGCAAAGTTGTCACTGACTTTTTACAATCAGCTAACAGCTAAGTCTCATTTAGTTTTATAGCTTTAATATTTACAAAATCAATACATAGGGATACGTAGCTATTCATCATATTTGTTAATCATTTCTTTAGTTTCCTCTCAAAGAATCAATATTCGCTGCGCAGCCCATTCCTAACGACCCGGTGACAGTAAAATTCTCAAAAAAATTACAACTTTACAGCTAATTCCAAATAACTAAAATAAGAGTAAATTAACACTGAGCATATAGCGTCAGCTCAAACTTCGCTTAAATCGTGCCATAGTGTGGCGTGTCAAGTCATCTTCAAAGACGCCGCGCGACGCGGCCCCGACTCACCCGGTCGACTCCATCTGAGATATTGTCGCTGTGTGCGTGCTGGTTGTTCATGTGTACTGGCACGCAGCCATATTAGCCGCGCTCGATACATTTCTTAGAAGATAACCCTACTATTACTACCCTACAATGCCCGGCAATGTGACAAGTGTAGCCAGCCACACACTCGTGCTACGCGCATGCAGTATGCATCGAGCGCTCTTGAGATAGACATAATTTATTTTTTCACACCAAATAGTTTTTGTACACACTTAACATACTCGTATAAACAAACTAAACTCGTAAAATAAGAGTAAAAACCACTATAATGTATATTATTATAGGTTTCGTATCCAGAGAAAGGGAACGAGCGTTCATCTGCCAAGTGTAGGTATGGACGTTACACTGTCTGCCAAACTAAATTGCCTTATCCGCATGACAGCCAGTGATTCTACCGATCGATCGATGGATCAAATTTGGGGTATAAACAAAATAAGCGGAATGAATTTACTATAAAAACATGTTAAAAGAGAGTTTAAAAAAGGAGAAGACTTTAAAAGAGAAGGCCTAACTACCTTAAAACTAACATAACATAAAATTAAATATAATACCTATACATTAAACCGTACGACCCTACGGTCTATGGCCAGCTCTACATACTGATATTTTACATAAAAATAATATACACATGATACATAAATATATCTACTTACAAAGATAATAATACTATATAGATAAGCATATATACGGTTCATTATTGCAGGTATCCCGCCGCATGCATTGCGTGCGGAGCATAGTGACGCGATGAGTGAGGCGAGTCGAGCAGTGTGTGGCTGGATAGGGCAAACAATGTGTGGCTGAAGGGTTAAATATGTATTTACAAGGTAGTTTCTTATTCATTTTATACTTTCATTCTAAATATTTAGTAATTTTTTATTTATTATAACACATTTATTTATATATTATAGTCTATTTATGATTTTTATTATTATTAAATGATTTTTGATTTTGATTTGATTTGATTTACACATGTTTTGATATATATGTGTATATATTATGTATATATATTTATATTTACATATACATAGATACATACCTATATATGTGTGCTCATTATTTTGTGAAGCGATGAAACCTAAATGTCTAGATTAAGTCACCCGTGTATGTTTTTGTTTGTTAACTGTATTTACGGTAGATTTCTGTCACTGGCGATATTTACTGTACACCTTTTTTCTGTATTATCATTAAAACTGTATGTGCTGTTGAAGTCCCAAATAATATAAAATAAAATAAAATACAAAACACACACTTATAGACATAAAGTACCTATAATCCACCAGGTGCTACTTAATAACAAAAGCGGTTGCTGTACAGCCTTGTTTGCAAGTGTGTCGTGACGATTAATGTTGAACAATAAAGATGTTTTTGTAGAGGTCATTTGCCTTTAAGACTTCACGCTCTATGTGTCAGTTGATATGTACATTTGTTCCAAAAAGGTTATTGATTTTCTGTTGAGTTTTATGTACCAACACTTGGTACATGATCTAAGATCAACACCAAGCTACTCGTCATGTTCCGGCGTGACGTCATAGGAAGCCATGACGGGAGAGGATAATTCTTCCAGTTTAGGCACTTTCTCGGCGATCGCACTACATCTTATTAAATAACTGTTGAGAATATAAAATGGTAATGTATCAACGTGATTGGTGTTGATTGCTGCATATCCTATACAAATTAAAGTGGTTCTCTTATAAATTAGAATCTTATGCAAAAGTCGATTTACGAAAATATTATGTTTTTTACCCAAATCTGTTAAAAAACCACATTTTCAATTGGCAGGATTCGAACCTGCACGGTAATTTTCGGTCTGTTGAATTTGCCTTCTCGACCGTAAAAATCTAAAAACCCGTTTTATCTTTCAAACTACATACAATTTAAGCTCGAGTTTTAGAAATCTCGCTTCGACTTTTTTTTGGAATAGCTCCCCAGGTTTAGAAGGTTGAGAGTCATAGCCCTACCGACTGAGCCTGACTCTTTCTGTCTGACTGAGATCTTTCAATAGGTACTCAACACAAACTGAGCTATCGCCGCTTATCTTTCAATAGGTACTCAACACAAACTGAGCTATCGCCGCTTATCTTTCAATAGGTACTCAACACAAACTATTGTTGATATGTTGAATCTTGTACCTTGAAATATTTTCGAAAATATTAATATTTTACAGAATTAAATGTACAACTTTATTATGACATGTATGACCATATTGACCATGTTTAATTAAAATGGGTAAAAAGTACTATTAAGATGGCTATTTAACTGTTTACTTGGCACTATTAAGGTTAAACGTCAGTTTCTAAGTGTAAAATGCATAACTTAACTTTGTTTTTCTTGTTAAGAAATAAAAATTGAAAAGTATTTTGGTCTGTAGACGCCAATAATTTACTATTAGTGATGTTTAAAAAGCAAGAGTTTGAAATTGTACCTATACATGATAGTCATGATCTTTATAAACCCAACTTAAAATGCTGTTTTAACTTTGTTTGGACAAGACCATTACTAATTGTGCATTAAATTTCAAAATTATGCTTTATAGACCTCACTAATACTGAACAATTTAATTGGTGTCAATTGCCACGTACAAAAAGGTTTTCAATTTTTTACTTCTAAACAAGAAAAACAAAGATAAGTTATGCACTTTGCACTTAGCGACTGAAGTTTAACCTTAAGACCTAAGTCATACTGCGAGAGGGTTGTTTTTTATAATAGAATATAATCTGAACCGCCAAGACGAGCTAAAGCCAAAACTTTACTTTTTGACCTAGATGTAGGGTTTTTGGAGTTAGCTACATAAGATCTGATGCCTTCTTAAAATTGACAGCGTTGTTAGCTTATGAGTTTTGGCAACCTATACATGAAATGTTTTAGTGGGATAACATGTTTTGTTTGATTTTAATACCACCTATAACAATAGGTAAAACGTTGGAATTTTCTTAAGGTAAAAGAAAAAGTAGCCGCATATTCCTGAAAGTGATATTGCTCATAATCCCACAAATCTGCGGCTGCTTTTACGATAGATCGTAAAAAGAAAATATACTGCGTAATTTTCATAAATAACGAGGGAATCGAACTGTTTCTTACTAGCTTTCTTTCATTCCGGTACAGATGTTGCAGCTGTGAGGAAAATATTTAAATTGTACCTACGTTACATTAGCAAAGCTAGTTTAAGGGTCTGCATTCAGAGATTCGGGGTTTGGGGTTATGGCTTATTAAGACGGTAAAAATTAAAATTTCTGAACAAAATAAATACCACTTGTTACCTTAAAAGATGAAGTGCAGGTTCATTAAAAAAAAATCACGACACTAATGTATAGTAACTTCACAAAACAAAACAGGAATTTCAAGAAAATCTCTTGAATAGCATTGCGGCGCTACGGGTGTAACCTAAACTTGAAAATCTTGTTTTTTTTTCTGAAGTTATTATGCTTTAGTGCCAAGATTTTTTTTAATGAACCTGTACTTCATCTTGTAAAGTAACAAGTGGTATTTATTTTGTTTAGAAATTAATATTTTACTATCTCAAAAAGCCATAATCCCGAACCCTGTTTTGCCCAATCTCGGAACTCCGACTCTTAATGGAAAACTTAAAAACATTGGTTACCACGTTATAAGTAGATTTGAACCAAAAACATACCAAATTAATTTATAGGTTACATAAACAAATATATAAAACTGATGGATTTTACACTTATTTAGATAAATGTATGTATGTAATGTATGTATGACAACAGGTGGTAGAGCTGATGCCGGGCTGGACTGTGGAGGTACCACCATCTTACTTGGAGACCCACTCGATGTAATTCGGGGGAGAGTAAGAGGACAGATCACAGGCAAAAAACCAGGAGGCCCACCATGCCTGGGACCGATGGATGGCGGTATATCCATCCCTAATAGCCGGGACTTATATGGAACAGACCGGTGACGGGCAGCGGCGTTCACCAACCCGCCTGCCCAGCGTGTGTGAGTATGGGCAATTCTTCCAGGATGATAGGCATGGTGGGCCTCCTGGTTTTTTGCCTGTGAGCTGTCCTATTACTCTCCCCCTAATTACTTCGAGTGGGTCTCCAAGTAAGATGGTGGTACCTCCACAGTCGAACCCGGCATCAGCTCTACCACCTACCACATGTACTTGTGTCTGCATTGAATTGTCAAATAGAGTCAGCATAAAAATTTGCATCTTTAGTATTATTTGGTATAAAGCTAGTATTTATTCGTCCATGGTATAAAGTAAAAGCGGCAAATCCAGACTACTTTCTGCGTGTGCGAATGAAAATAGATATGGTACTGTGCTATTGAGACAAGATGATTATGAGCGCCAGGATTTTCTCACAGCTCATATAAAAAAACCTTGGTTCTAAAGTACTCAACAGATGGCGTTGACGAGACGTGGTCTGACTGTGTGTTGCCAATGGGCGCTATTATAATTTTGTTTAGTAACGACGCGGCACTATATTTTTTACCGCCACGTTTCAAAAGGGATGGCATACCATTGGCTATTTGGCCTCTTGTTCTTGGACGCGTAATACTGGTGATCACGCAGCGAAACAACAAATTGGTGTGTTTTTAGCTAAAACTGAAATATTTTGTAAGGAAAAAAATATTGGATTTAGGTGATATCCCTTTATATTTCTATTGCCTATTTTATAAACAAAAATCAAGTTAATCTCTTAACCGCGATTTTGAAACGAACGTTTGAAAACCAAAAAAAGAGGATGGAAAACTTTTATTTTTTTGACAAAATTATAAATCTTAAAACATTGTTTATATGTATAAAAATCGATAAATCAAATATCCCGTTAACAAGGATTTATTTCGTGACGATACATTTTATGTGTATGTAAATTTCAAGATAAAAATTAATTTGTTTATTACGACTTCCATAAAATATCCAACATTTATTTATTTTTTTGCACATATATCTCTTGACCATCATGGTTCCGATCACTAATAAATTTATTTTTATTTTTTAATTAAAAATAAATTCCAATATTATTAAAACTCGCGTGAGCTGACATACTAAATTATTATTACATACGGCTTGAACACTCACGTGTGATTGTTGTTGACTATATGCCAACCGTTTCACCGATACAATTTCGGCATTATCAAGGCGAGTGTCGTTCTTAGGACGACGACGCGGCGTTCACCGTCGTTGTCAAACGGGCACTGGCAGCCGCCAATCGGCGAGCTGCACGCATTGCTCGTGCGCTGAGCGTTGGCTGCGTCGTCGAGGGGGGTGGGATGGTGGATGCACTTGATTCTTTTAATTGTTCCAATTGTTTGTTATTAGGGGCGGTTATTTAACAAAACGAACTCACAACATCGTCACTGTCACTGGGCACTGTTCTAAAGTTGCTCGATCCATCGAGAACCGTTTTCCAAGACGGAGCCAGAACGGCACTCGCCTTGATAATGCCGAAATTGTATCGGTGAAACGGTTGGCATATAGTCAACAACAATCACACGTGAGTGTTCAAGCCGTATGTAATAATAATTTAAAAATAAATTCGTTCACATAAAACATATTTTTGAGTTATAATCTCCTGCCATGTCTCATCAACGCCATCTATTGAGAGATTCCGAAATATTTCTTTTTTTTAATTAGCTGTCAGAAAATCCCTCATTGCACAGGTTATAGATAGTATTTGTATACTTATGGAGCTTGCTGAACGGTGAAGGAAAAACACTGTAAAGTATTCACAAACAAACGTGTATTTATGTCTGAAGTACGGCGACAAGGCTCACCTCTAATTACAATCAAACAGGTTTAAAACACAACTCAGCCAATTCAGGTAATTCACTCAACCGTGTAAACTAAATATGCTCAGTGCCGCAACGCTCCTCTTTGATTCTAATTTGCGGGTATTTGGGTAAAGTAAGAATTAATTGCAGGTTCTCCTCGTTAAACGGAAACTAGGATTTTGTCTCCTCGATATGCTTCTCGGTTTTGCTTTTAAATTTGATTTATTTTCGTTAAATTTAAGTATTTTCTCTGTTAAAATCAAATATCAAACTGTTTGATAAAAAGACGATCTTTCAACACATCATAAAAAAATAATTTTATTTTCCCACAGAATAGCTTCTGTAATTAGAACAAAGCAATGAAATCGATAAAAAAAAAACAGTAACAAATGGGTCAAATTTGAAATGAGTCAAATTTAAATAGTTTAATTTATAAAATAGGTACGTACATATAATACACTTAATTATCACAAGTCATATTTAATATTTATTTTAGTTTAATAGTAAAGTTTATAGTATTAACATTAGTTTCGTAGCAAAAATCAATAAAAAATAAAAGAAGCAAGACTAATTAAAGTGGCGGAGTTAGGGATAAGCCCATTTATAAATTAATATATTTTTAATTTTTCTATCAATTTTGTTGTAATTATTGCATTATTAAATTTATTTATTTATTTTTATATATTTTATCTAAATATATTATTTTAATCGTAAATATATTGCTACATAAATTAAATAAACCTTTAATTTAGTTCATGTACATTTATTATTCTATTACATATATTTTCTTTATTAGATTAAATTTGACGTGTAAAAAGTGTATATATCTATACCTGCTTTGCAAAATAAACTATTTGAATTTGAATTTGAATTTGAATATTACATTTAAGTAAGCCTAATATTAATTTTATGCTATTGTTTTTTCCCGTTTATACGTATTTAATCGCCTCTATGGCCGAGTAAAAGAGTGCTCGCCTGCTTACACAGGCCCGTGTTCATAAATTAGGGTTCGCGACTCGGGTTATAATGCCATCTCTGTCACACGCGTTGAAAATTGTAAACGCTATCCTTCTGTCAGTGTTGGAACCTGACGAAAGTGTTAATTTATGAACGGCTATCTGAGGTCGTGTGATCAATCACGTGATGCAAAATAATGTTGTGTCCAGTCTGCGTGCCTCGGACCATCTAGTTCTGAAAAATGCAGCTTTTTACCATCTAGTTTAACAAATCAGAATAACATCCTGATCCTTAAAAATTCACAAGATCGATAAGAACACAAACTAAAATTTTATCGGAGTAAAAGTACAAAATAGTTTGTTAGAAACTAAGTACTCGTCCATACGAACAACTTTTACTATTTAACCCTCGAATCACGAAAAAAAATATGTAATATGTTATTAAAATATTGTTTATAAAATACCGTTTAAGGGCCTTTTTTATTATTTTTTTATTTTTTATATACAACGTGTAACGGAAAGGTGTAACCATATTTAAAGCGCTTATTTAGTCAATGGTATAGAACAACGTTTACTATGAAACAAAACCTGTATCTCGAAAAAAAATGAAACTGTTTCATAGAAAAATACAATGCCGCGCGGCCGAAATGTACGGAAGGGCAGATTTTTTTTTTTGATATTTCAGAGTTGGCTCCATAGTAAAAGTTGTTCTAAACCATTGACTGAATAAGCTCTTAAAATATGGTTACACCTTTCTGCTACACGTTAGTCTAATATATATTCCACGTATTTAAAAAGCTGAAAAATATCAGTTGAAAACCGACGATTTGGAGTGAAATTTATGAAGCGCGAATATAATCGTTATCAGGTAATAAAACAAATTTAAATTTGGTTTTAAAGAGACTGGTAACAACGATTGGAAAATTAATAATGCATATTTTAAACCTGGTTTTTCCAATGTTATATTTTATTAAGTAACAATGAACAATTGTTTTTTCTTTTTATTCAATTTAAAAATAAATGGCAACAATAAAAAAAATCAATATACAGCTTTAAAGCTTCACCTATTATTTATTTCAGCAATAAGTCACCCATAAAATCGTTTTATAAAGCCTCTTAGCAGAATTTATGGCCAAGAAAACCCCCTTACGACGAATTACGCATTGCATTCAAAGTTACGAGTTTTCTCTTTATACGTAGGACTTAGCCACGAGAAAGTGGTACAGTTAGCAGACAGCTTAGTTAATTTCTTTCAATATGTTTTGCATATCAGGAATAAGTTGTTGCAAACTAAAATCTCATGTTCTGCTACTGATCATACGGAACAACTCATAACAACAATATTTGAACCTTCCCATGAGGTGCCGTAGTTCACATGGAAATTATTGTCTTACAAGATACAGAATTTATGAATTATTCCTTAAATAAAATAAGTAATAGTAAATATTAAAAATTAAATGGAAATTAATAAAAACATACATATTTCCACTCCTGTCCACTAGAGGGGTGGGCAGAGACTACAGGTTTTCATCTGGGATGATCCCGACGGACCTCTTTCGCTTCTTGAACATACATCAATTTAGTCATAAAAGCTCTTCTTACAACATCTTAAATCTTTATTAAGATATAAAATTTCCTAATTTATGTGTGTATAAACGAGATTGTACGTGGCTATCAGCTAACAAATTTAAGCTTTGGCTGTTTTTTGTAAATCCTAGATACATTTTATTTTTTAATTAAGATTAAGTATATGATTTGTAGCGAAATCCATCACTTGGGGAATTCTGAATATTATGAGAGTACAAAGTAACAAAAATAACTCGAACCAGTGTGCCTGTCTATCGCGAGCCAGCGACTTAATCGTAATAAAAAAATTAAAAAATACCGTCGCGACATAAATCTCTGAGGGGGTGTCAGAGGTGTTCCGAGTGTGAACTGTGAAATGCAAGTCACAGCCCATACCCGGTACACTCGTGTTTCACTGACGATTATTACGTCTCAACGTGATACGTGGTGAGCCCTATCGCTGTACTTCGGGCACAAATACACACTTTTTTAGAGCATGCAGGATTTCTTACGATATTTTCCTTCACCGTTCAGTAAGTGGTACGTAAGAACAAATAATATGCACATAAATTTCCAAAACTAGACTAGAGACTAATCTTGTAATGCACTCTAATAATAATATTTTTTATTTAGTTTGATGACTGTCCCCAGCTTTTCTTTCCATGAGCAATAAATCGCCATGTGTTGTCATAAAACTTGATTACGTCCTGACCCTGGGCTAGAAGATTAATGACGTATTGATCGAGGCAGTCTGTTGGCATACTGTTGGCATACCCCGTGTTTGTTGCTCAACTGTTTATAAAAAAGATCTGTCATTCTGAAAGTGGTACACGAATACACTACAAATAAGACTTGTTTGTTACACTTCATTAGGTCAAATAGTTGCTTAACCACACGCTATTTTAGAAACTACGAGTATATGATAAATATGTATAACTTTATCATTAATAGCTTTATTAAATTCAAACTTACGAATAAATTACAATAAATGAAACAAAAAAAAAACTAAATACCTACATATTATCTAATTCCTCGTAACATATCAATTACAAATAAAAAAGAAATCTGTTTAATGATGAATGTGTAGATATACGTTTTTTTTTACGATAAATGTTATTTTAAACTTTCGTGATTTTCACACATCATGAATTAACGTGTGATAATAAAAACAATTAGAAACACGACTGTCATAATTTGAAAATAACCCTAGTAACAACACCCAGTGCAGTCAGGAACAGCTCTACATTGGATACGTGTTGTTTTGTATGTACCCCGACTGCACTGGGTTGAAATTATAGTAGTCGTGTTTTTCAATATTTTTTATTATTTATTTTTATTTAATACTTTTATACCCAGTGCCAATCCGGGTGGTATAGAGATTTTAATAACACCTCCATCTATCAGCCCGTATTCGTCCACTGCTGGACATAGGCCTCCTCCATATTACGCCACTCTTGGCGGTCCTCAGTCATCCTCAGCCAGCTGCCACGCGCAACGTCCTTCAGATCGTCAGTTCAGCGGTCACAAGGGCAGCCTACGCTGCGCTTTGCTGTACGTGGTCTCCATTCCAGTGCCTTACGGCCCCAACGGTTATTACGTCGGCTACAAATATGACCAGTCCACTGCCACTTCAACTTACTGATTCGGCAGGCTATGTCGGTCACCTTCGATCTCTGACGGATATCTTCGTTTCGGATTTTATCCATCAGAGATATCCCCAGCATAGCCTGCTCCATAGCTCATAAATAGCTCATAACAAATCATGTATCCAAATTTGTTAAAGCGTTCAGAAGATATCAAATCAATTCAAATATTTTAATTTTGCACTAGTTAAAAGAAAAACATCAACCCTGAAAACAATACACTCCTTTATTGGGGGCAGTCGTGTAAAAATAAATCACAC
This sequence comes from Ypsolopha sequella, assembly GCA_934047225.1. NCBI lineage: Eukaryota > Metazoa > Arthropoda > Insecta > Lepidoptera > Ypsolophidae > Ypsolopha > Ypsolopha sequella. The sequence goes on along the minus strand of OW203987.1, from coordinate 30,413,115 downwards.
ATTACGCGAGTAAGACCCGAATCTTGTACTGATATACTCGTATGTTTTGTTTTGAAATTAGAATTAAACCGTATCTTACTCGCGGCTTTCAAGGTCATTGTGGAAACTAATACGAGTACATACACCAGTACATATACCAGTATATATAGCATCAGCTAAATAAAAATAATGTGCAACTTTATGAACTTAGTATGTTCTTTTTTTTGTAATTTAATGTATGTAACACAGCAAATAGGCGCTAGGCGCTTTGGGCGTGTATAGTCAGCAAGTTTATTTAGTTAACTAAACAAATGATTATTAACTGATTTTAAGATGATAACGACTATGTTTAACAACAGTTATTTTAGATAGGTACCTAATTAATTTTTCAAGTGGAATTAAACAAAAAGCTTATGAAGTAATAAACATCAATTAGTACTTACTACCGAGAGATGATATTGAATCTGTAGAAGCTGGTATGGGTGGGAACTAATTGAAACCTTGATTCACCTTTCCGCTTCGCTGGGTATGATTGGTGCATTCACACCACGCGAATATCTGCTACTCATTTCGTATTATAAGTAAAACATTTTGAAAAACGATCTCGTGTATTATTGTTGTTGATGTCACCAATCCAATTTCAGCATTTTCAGCGGCTGACCGACTGATGTGCACTATCTATTATGGATTGTATAAAAAGCGTTAGGAAATATGAGCTATGCCGGAGAGTGGAGAATGTACTTTTCTTAAACATACGCGGAAATATTATCATTACTTTTGAATAAAGAACACGCGAAGTATCATATTTACGTAGACTGAAAAACCAAAATCACTTCCCGGCGCATTCTTTGAATTTGGAACGAAGAGCGCACCGGCAATGTTGTATGAAACGGTGTGCTGTTTGAATTTAGAACTCTTTCATCTATCGTACACATTGCGTTCTCGTGGCTGTATAGCCACAGATGCGTTTACCATTCGGCACAAACTGTAAAAAAAAATATTGGCGGTAAAGCGGAGTTTCTACTTAAAAGACAAAAGACAAAAGAACTTGAAGCCCCAGATAATATATATTTAGCGACAAAGGTAAATAAATTTATTATGTAAAAGGCCCTTTTTTTTTCCTTGCATTTTTTTAAGAAAAGCACTATCTATGCCACGGCCGAAATGGCAATTGCCTGTCTCGTATCATTGAAGTCCTCGCCTGCGGCTCGGCCTTCAAACTCATACTCGACCTCCAATTGCCTATTTCGCTGCCTTTGCAATAATGTACTATTATTATTTCAATGCTCTCCGGATCGTCGAGTTTAAACACACCTAAACCGTTAATACTGATTAGCTCTTATTGCTCATGGCCGGTACCCAATAAGTCCAACCTTTCTTTTCTTATTTATTAACACTTCAGCACTCGTGTTCCTTCTGATCGCACTGAATTACTTACACCCAGTTTCAGACTTGAGAACATCCCACTAATTGACACTTAACTTTTGGCATGCCTGCATAAAAATATAACAATTGAATCAATGTGCCTATCGATCTGCTCCGGGCCAAAGATGAAACAATCACAGTGCAGCAATTCATATTCAAACTTCATATATTGTTTTACTTATAATTCTCAAACTTAATAGCTTCATTGTGGGAAAAGACAGGGATTTGAATATTTTTGCTCAACGTTTTTTTATATCATTATTTAATTACGCTGATTCTCTAGATACCTATATTAGAAATTCAATATACCTATTCCTTAAAAGCATGCAGTAGAATGTTGGCCCTAAACCGAATATTGATATTTTCCAGAAGGACATGAATGATTTTACCCTGACGTATTACCTAGAGCTCATTGAGTAAAGCCCAAATAGGTATGTTTTTAATTTTTTTGTTTTTGAAAATGTAGAAATGTGGGGCCGTCAAAGTTGGTATATTATTTTTGGAATCTTTTTCTAGGGATCTGTTAAAACAGAAACGGGATTGGATAAATTCGGCTCGATAGAAATATTTATTGAAATGAGGTCTTTTTCGACACCAATTCTCCTGGTTTGACAATTTAGAATAACATAGGGACTGCAATTATATTTAATTAGATGGGTTTTAACGGTATCTAGGACCTGATTAAACGAAAATTTGATAGGTAGTAAGTTTTGTACATTTTATATTAATAAAAAACCGACTTTTTGCTTCTTTTCCATGAATCCGTCCCTCTCGCACTGAAGGTTTTTTCGCATATGGAGTAACTTAATAGTTCTGTGGAAGTAACAGAGACGCTTAAACTTTTACATTTCGCCTTAAGATGATTTTTGTTACGGGGCCCATCCCGAAAACTAAATTAGTTAAGGATTTGGAATTTTAGTATTATGAAAAATAGATAAATACTTACTGTATTTAACCGAATCGGTAAATTTCAGTACTTAAAAATTAGACAAACAGGAATAAAATAGGAAGCAAATTGTATCAAAAGAGAACCAGTAGACCCAAAAATACCTTTTGTTCGACTTGCGTAGAGACAACTTCTTTTTAATTATATTACTAGGAGCATACGACTCATTTGGCCCCAAATTAAATTGGTTCCAAGACCTCCTAACGCTCATCTCCAAAGTTCCCAAGTGTTTAACATTCAATACAAGTTGTCCAAATTAATCCGATGCAGGCTGATAGAATATTCGGTTATGCAAATACGGGGCTAATCTGACGTACGTAATGTGGGGTTAACGACCTCTTCTGTGGAGGATCGTAAATACTAGATTAGTTGAGATGTAATCGGAATCCATTGTTTTCTTCAAGACAAGTGCTTTTGAAGCTCAGAAACAAGTAAAATGGTGATTTATGCAACTGTTACACGATGTAATAGTTTTCATAAATAACTATGTATTTAGAAAATTAAATTGCGAAATAAAATTCCAACAAAAATAAAATCATTTTAGGGTTAACATCAGTCACTTTTAGTTTCTAAACAAAAAAAGCAACGGTAAGTTGTGCAGTTTGTACCGAACGACCTTAAGAGGCTGGGCGACCTTAGGTATTTACTAAAGCAGAAATCATTTATACAAATTTTATTTATACAAGATAAATACCTACTAATGTTCAACTTCTTGAATTGTTGAAAAAATACTAACGTATTTTCAAATTAGTGTGTTTAAAAGATCTGAACAAAAAACTTAAAATGGCCGATAATAAAGAAAAAGCAGTATGGAATAGTTGATTGCCTTTGAATAGTTCTTTGCCGACATTCCTTTCAAAGATTCGAATTCAAGCCCAGGACACTTGTGCAGGATCTTTTGAGTGATCACGTGGCTCAGTGCCATTTTGTATTTGGTTTTGGGCAGTTTAAGTCATTAACTGTTAAAACGGAGGACTTAAACAGATACCCACGTTTCTTCCATCATCATGTTATTTATCTGTAGTAAAAAGATCGCCCCCCAAACAATAAAAACATTCTCTTCAGCCACGTAATTTTTGTACGCTTGACAAGGATATGCTGCTTGCGGACCTTAATAAAATTGATTAGTCTGTATTTAATAACACTGCTGATGTTAGTTAAAATTAACTACTTAAACAATTTATTACTGAGCTATATGATAAGCACGCTCCTCTCTGGCCCGCCTTATTCTAATTTTACAAGTTAGAGAGAGAACTGTCAAAGAAAAATAACAAATTTTGTTCGTGGCATTTTTGTTCGTGTTTTTTGGTGAAAAATAATATTGTAACTATGGAAGCCGAAGATCAAGCCCCAAAAAAAATGACAAAACAAAACAAAATCAACAGCAAAATCGTCCATGATTCCAATATTAAAATGCGATTTGACAGGTGGTTTGTTTCATGGTATAATGGTTTGTTTTTAAACGACAATGGATTGACGAGTGAAAAATACGTAGACAGTCTCTGTCTACGGAAAAATATCACGCGTTGCAAAGCGTTCGAAAATCAGTCGTCAATAGACGTGGACCACTGTGTGAGAATACGTGAAAGGGGATATCATTAGACAATTAATATATTTGTAATATGTTTTTTATTTCAGACCAATATAAAAACGATGTTTTTTTACAGTCATTACGTCAGGAAATTGTCTGCCTACGCCTTCAATTCTAATGTGCGAGAATCGCCTTCCTCATTGAACGATAAAAATTCTTTCAACATAAAAGTGAAACAATTTTCTCCACAGAGTACCCGTCTTGGAACTCAAATATCCAGTATTATTATTTTTAGACGTTTATAATGTTTGTATGTGTATATTTTATAAGAATATATTAATTTTTTTTATGTATGCTCTTGTATTTTTTATGTAAGTTAATATATGATCTCCTTATTTTTTCTCAATTAGTAATTGAACCTTCCTTATGATATTTTGTTCATCTTTCTGTTTGCTTCCAAAGATTACCTGAAAGATATTGCTATATAATATAGTGTCACCTTCATACACCATCTTTAATTGTTTTTTTTTGTATGTCCTTATTATTTGTGTATACATGTGTGCAAAAAGTGTTATAAATAAAAATGTATTTTACTGATCATACTGAAAAGTTTAATTTTATTTTGTTGTGTTTACTTTTAATACACTCAATATAATGTTTTTTTACACTGAAATTGACGTGTAATAAGAATTACAATAAAGTACGTACTCGTATATTGCAAAAAATAAATTATTTCGTTTCATTTCATCAAAGTCAGCTTCAATGAATACGAAAATTGAGACACTTGAAGAGCATTAGAACAGCGGAGAGCCCTCCGAAAATTGTTTTAAGGGTTCTCTTTTGTATTGAACGCTAAATACTTTAAAGAGAACTTCAGATTTGATTGATTTCGAAATATTGACGGGATGTTTAACTTATAAGAGTACAATATTTTCTGTCTTAATAAAACTAGCACATAAAATGGTTATTAAAATACGAGTACTAAATTCCCTTCGCCTTCCTACTTCGTGTAATTGTACTTTTATAACAGAAAAAATATTTTAAAGCATAATTTTGTTATGAAGACTGTATTTTAATTATTTTTTTTTTATCTAATAGAGAAATAGTATCAAAGAGGCGTTTGTAAGAAAAAAATCACTATGCACAGTTTTTGAGCTCATGATCAGGATTTTACGATATGAGTGTAGATAAAAGAATAAAGAGGTGTGAGCACCAGAAATATATTCTGGTTCTCACATGGTTGAATTATTTATTAGTATAATTTTTTTCTTTTATTAGTTTGTATTATAATTTTATTTTAATTTTAATTTTGTTTGTGATTTTTATTTTAACTTGATTTGATTTTATGGGTTTTACATTGCCTGAAATAAAGACATTTTATTTATTTAATAAACAGTCCATTCAATTTGACCTTCTTATATTAAATCTATCTTTTTGATTTTGTATTCCAAAAGGTACATATTAAAATCCATTGGGCCTGTATTTACGTTTCATAGTAAATCACAATCATCGGCGCAGTACACCCGGGGGAAATTATGGCTAAGATCTGAATATTTTATGAAGAATACCCGGTATTACCCGGCACGGTAATACCCTACGCACGAGTACCATGTGCGAACGGAGAGGCTTTTTAACGGCGAACGATTCAATATGTATGAAGAACTGATGTGATAGGCTTTTTATGATTTAGTTGGCCTTGAGGGTTTAGTGTTTTTGAAGTGGAATAAAGTTGTTAGCTTTTATTTATGTTTTAGGGCTATTGAACTCAAAACTACGCGGTGCTTGTACCGATGGACTCTTCTTTTTCTCACCAATATCTACGATTCAAAAACCGTTTCGAAGAATAGCTGTCTAGTAGACAGATGCTAAAATAAGCGTGCATAACGTTTATTTAATGAAAAAAATATGAAATATCTTTCATTCGACCTTCAGGAACGTTATCATCACACATTTCCATAGGCATAATTTTATTTTTCTTGAACGCATCCTAAAGTCTCAAGGAGCTGACCATTTAATCTGATATAATGACGTCACTTCCTGCGAATAGGTACTAAAATAACAAAAACAACTATTATTGAAATTATATGGTTTATATAGATTTCTTTGAGTGAATACACTTATGAAAGTATTAAGATTACTTTTAACTAAGTCCCTTTACAAAAAACCTCGAAAAAGTAGCATGTTTTAAATTTAAATTTAAATAAAGGAAACAGTACATATCAGAAGCAAATATAAATTTACAAATATTCAAAAATATTTGTGCTTTAAATTTGTTTCTGATTGATTGCAAGTTTGTAATGCACTCTAATAATAAATAAAGGAAACATGTTGTTTAGTTGATTGTCATATAATGAATGTCTACAAATTATTATTATAAAAATAACTAAATTCTAACCAGTAATGGCTAAGCATAACGTGTGTCCCTAGAAAATGCTTGTCGCATTGCTAGACCTCTGACACCCCCTCGGAAATTAATGTCTTGACGATATATACCTATACAGTTTCCAGAGCACAAAGGTTGCATTTTGATCCCGGAACCCCTTTAGTTGAAACCCCTGGAACGATGTACTTACAACAGAACTTATCCTAGTATCATATACTTGTACATGTGTAAGTAAATAATTCTTAAGTGCGGCTAAATTTTGTTGCAGCAATTCACTAAAAGCGGACGTCAAAATAAAAACAACTTCGCGCTTTATTTCATGGTTGTCTGTATGTAACTACTGTTTTCATAATGCTCGAAAAAATGATTTTGTGGTTTTTTCTTTACGAGAAGAGTTTTCGATGTCTAAAGAGACATTATTTTGCGAGTGTACATTATTTTTGTGTATTAAATTTGTTACTTTGGTCTAAGAAAAATATATTTCAAACCTATTTATTTTGGTTTTTAAACTTTCCGCAGAAGAACGCGATTAAGGGGCAGGTAGTCACCAATGACCTTGAGTCGACTTGTGTCGATACAAATATCGACAGAAACTATATTGAAGTAACGTACATATCAGAGCGCGCACGACGTCGCTGGGTCTAAACATGTCATAGATGATTTTTCCAAGCAATATTTTTCTTGTATTTTAGACAAATACCATTTGAAACCAAAGAAGTAACCAATTTTACTTAACTTTAGTCTAAAAACAGCTTGATTTTGAACAATATTTTCATAATGTTCTTTTAATGCAAAAATAATTCTCAGTTTTTTTTTTTTCTTTTTATTTCAAATAACACTAGAGATGTTTTTCATAATTTTCAACTTTTTCATTTAAGAGAAATATCTTTATCAGTAACGGTCATATTTGGATGACGTTCGAACAGGGGAACGAAAATACAAACAGAAATAAAATGTCAGCTTTCGGATGATTTTGTTGCAATAATTAGGTTACGTATAGCCATAAAAAAAATACATGTTTTTGGTTGAACTTTAAGGTATTCATTTTCCACAAACCACGTTAATCGATTCATATTTGTACTGTCAATGAATTTTTTTGTAACCCTCTATTGCACACTTCTTATCGATTTTGTTTCAGGTATCGCTTTCGCGATTTTGTTGGTTTTTTTTAAATAAAATTAGTGTGAATGATATCTATTCATTTTCCAAATACCACGTTATTCGGGTCAAAAAAAGCATCCCCTTTTTCCAAAAATACGTATATCCACTGATGCAGTCAGCGGCAGCAAGATATTGTCAGTCTACGCCTAGCGTTGGCGCCCGTAAGACGTGGAACCTGTGCCCTTTTTTGCAAGCTATAAATATCTCCCAAAACTACTTCAAAACACATTGAAATTAATTTTATAAAGTAATATTTCGAGGAGCATCATATTCCTGCCGTTAAAAACTCAACAAAATATGCGTATGAGTGATTTAGCTACATCGTGCCATAGTCATAACAACAAAACTGAATGAATTTGGAATGAATTCATACTTTTATGCGGGAAAATAATATATGTTACTCTAAAAGAATAATTTTGTGATCGTTATTGAAACCCAAATTAATTTACTTATACTTACTGAGATCTGTAACAAAGGTCAATGACCTTTTCGTGAAATTACCCTCTAGTATTAGCTCACCATTTCAGGTCCAATAAGTGAAGTTTTTTGCAAATTATATAAGTAAACTTACTTGAGATAAATCGCCAAGCATTTAAAATATAGAAATTTATTTTGAAATATTTACAGTGCATGGCAAAATTATTAGATCGTAGATAATCCTGTCGGTACATGTTCAGGTTCTGTTACGCAAAATGAAAACAATGAAACTCTTTTAGGATTAATTTGTTATCCCTATGTTTGTCTGTCTGTCCGTTTGTCTAGACAATTTTTTCTGGGTAAAATTAATAAATACCAATATAAACGGCCCTCTATAGAGCTGTAAAAACATACTTTTGACGTTTTTATTTATATTACGTTTTAGGTTTTTACGTTTTTTTTTTACGTTTTTCATACAAATTTTCTCACACTTGAGATAATACTTTGCATTTAAAAGTCAACACAGAAAGGAATTGTTGAACAAATAATGTAAAAAATATGAAAACCATGTTGTTCTATTCTAAAGGGATTAATTATCTACTGTTCAATGTGGCGATAGCTTTGTTGAATGAATGAATGAATGAATAAACACTTTATTGCACACAAATAAGAAGACAAGATACACACAAAGAACAGATAGAAGGCAAGGGCGGACTTATTCCTAAAAGAAATTTCTTCCAGTCAACCTTGGGAAAACATAAACACATTTTTATCTTGAAAATTTAACCTAATCAGTGCATAAGCATATGTAAAAGTTATTTTAAACCTATAACATAAACATAAAAATATACTACATACAAATACATACATAAATACACAGATACATATATACAGACAAACAGTAGCTTAGTCAGGAAGTCATTCAGAGAGATGAGAGGTAAAATTTTTTCAAGTTGTATTTAAAAGAGGACACAGAAGGAAGATCTTTGAGGTTTTGCGGAAGTTCATTTTGTTTATTTTTTTCCTTGAATTATTTTTTACTAAGATAACAAATAGTTTAATACAAGGTTTTCCTTAAGAGGTCCCTTTACCCCCTGTATTTGAATGTGAAGTCTACAGCTTATTTTCTTCATATCTTTTTTCATGAGTATATTCTAGTGATATCTAACTACGTCTCTATACAGCCCAAAAAGCAAAATTTGATAAAACACCATCATAATAGCTGTCAGGATATCGTCAATATTGCCTCGTTTTTACGCAAAGTTTAACAAGTTTGTATATTTTTATCTATACTGGAAATAAAAAAGAGAGAAATACAGGCGTCGTTCATGTTAAGATGACTAAGTTTACACACTTTGCTAAGTATAAACAATTACCGTTTCATGGAAAACTGTTTTGACCTGAAACCATTTCACAAATTCAATTAACTTATTTTGAATATCTTGTCATCTTGCACTTCTTGATGAGAAATACAATTTCAATAAGTAAAAATACAACTTTTAGTTAAGAAAACTTATAGTTAAAAGTCTGCTGAAGGCATTAACATATTTTTAATTATATCACAATAGTAATAAAATAATTGGCTTATCCATCGTTGTGATACCAGCCGTAAATTTCTTAAATAATCGGATATCACGCTTATGGAAAACCCAATTATTTCGAAGATACCATAATATCATTAAAATATGTTTATGCATATAGCAAACTTTTAACAATAAATTGTCTTAGCTAAAAGTTGTACTTTACCGTTATAATTATTTCTTAATATTTTGTTACAAATTTGGAGAAATAGCCCTTAAGGAAAACCTTGTATGAAAATATTTGTTATCTTTGTAACAAAGAAAAAATAATAATAAACAAAGCTATCGCCACATTGAACAAACAGTAAATTATTAATCCCTTTAGAATAGAAAGATATGGTTTTATATTTTTTACATTATTTGTTCTACAGTTCCTTTCTGTGCTTTCTTTCAAATGCAAAATATTATGTGAAGTGTTGATCTCTATATTTTCATAAGGAGAAAATTTGTGTGAAAAAGTTAAACAAAAGGCCATAAAAACGTTATAATATGTATATTTTACAGGGCTGTAAATATTAGCATTTATTGATTTTACCCAGAAAAATTGCCTAGACAAACGGACAAACAGACAAACATAGGGACAACAATTTAATCCTAAAAGAGTTTTGTTTTTTCATTTTGCGTAAAGGGACCTGAACATTTCAAACTATGATACAAATAAATTTCTATATTTTAAGCACTTGGCGATTTATCCCAAGGGTAAACAGGTGTCCCAAAAGTCAACGCTTTCCCTTGGAAGGCTGGTAGGCCAGCTCATGACTGACCAGAATATCAAATTATGACCTCAGCAAAAAGTAGATAGTCTTCGAGTTGATGGTACTTTTATAAATTCGAATAGATTTTTGAGAGTCAAAGCTAACCAGTTCTAAATTCTAAGAATAAAATTTTTGTTGCGCAACTCTGAATAGTCATGCTATTGATAAAGTCAAAAATAAACCTTGAAATGCTGTTACATCAGGAAGAAAAATAAAAACTCAATTTATGAGCAATTTTTTGTAATTAGGTTAGTTCGATACCACACCCTGAAAAAAAAATGTCCTATGTTAGTTTTGCAAATTGTCTTAAATAACGGCTCATCAAATATTGTTTTTCAAATGATCTGGCAATTTCTGTGTATTACTTTTGAAAAAAAGTTATTGCTATTTTACTACCAAAGGAGCTGCGTATTTTTTAAAATAATTATAATTTAGAATGAAAGAGTGGCGGGCAGTAAAAATATTTGTCGTTCATTAGAAATGCCATTTAACACGCGTTAGAGTGAGATAAATAGTGACGCTATTTAAAATGAGTTGGAATGAGATAGTAACGCAGTTAAACGTGGTTGAATGAGAGAGGCATAATTGATATAGGCTACAGTGAGATAGATAGTGCCGTGGTGCATTCCTTCTGAGAATATTTGTTAGTTTCCACTTTTTGTAATAACAACTTTAGTAAAAATTTTTTGTAAGGAAATTTTTGGTCCAATTTATTTTCCCGCAAGTGTAAAACCAGCTCAACGGGCGAAAAATATTTAAAGAATGGGTAATGGTGACAATTAACCGTCACAATATTATTATGTATCTGTAAAGGAGTGTCTGAAATGTTCCGAGGGTCAACTGATAAATAAAACACTTAAAAAACCACTTTTAGCCGACCATAATAAATTTACGTCCCGACGTGATAGCAAGTAGGATCAATGCCGTGTGACGATGATCGAAATACACTAATAAATTAGATAAAATAAAATACGTATTACTTTTGACCCTGCCTCGTCCACTCTATTCGTATTTTTGCTATGGTGACGCGAGCTTAGAGACCGGGACGAATTTCCCCCCGCGCGCTATCGTAAAATAGAATAAGCCACGCCTGGAACTGGTTTTTGTTTTGGCTATGTCATACTCTTAAGGGATCGAATTGTTTTTTTTTAAATAGTTAAACGAAATATGAAACCAATCTACTTAAATTTAATATTCTTTGCCTACAAATTATTTCGGTATTAGCTAAAAATCCTCCAATCTGTTATTACGCTGCGTAATTATTAGTATTACCCGTTGAAGACATATAGTCCAATCAGCCAACATACAATCGCCTTTATCAAAAGCTAATAAAGTTTTTGCCATCGGACTTTTTGTGTTGGACGGCTATTAAAAAGTTGATCTCATGTAGAGCCAAGCCCCTAGTCCTAAGCCCTGTGATTGGCCCAATTTATTACAACATCGCTAAGATACCCGGGGCTCTACCGCGTAATTGTCATTTGTATCAACTTCAAGCAAATGCATGCGAAATTCAACGCGTGCAAAAGAGATGGCATGTTAGGCGGGCGTCGTCGCACGCACGTCAAATTTCAATCTCAAGTTGATGTTGATGAAAATGAGAATTGCGCGGTAGACCCACCGATCAGCGACTAATATTTCTTCTTTTGCTTTACGCTAGGCAAAAGTAACACTCCCATGCTGCCTCGAAAGCTCTCACAGATCACCTTCAATAAGGGCTAGCACATATTATAACCGAAAATGAGGCTGGACAGCTAAGAGCCTTTCCTATGCTTACAGGAGCAAAAGAATAAAAATCCCACGCTTTCCTTTTCACATGTTTCGATAAATTGTCAGCTAGTAATATTATAAATACTGTTATGCGAAGGAGATTTTATCGATGGTTGTCAATAATTATTCCGTCCAACTAGACATTATTAGCATTTGGGACACCCGTGCAGCCTATTACGAAACTCACTTCGTTTATTTAATAAACAAGCACTCGAGGCCCAATGGCTCTCATTATGTCACAGACTCGTATCACACGTGTCCCAATCAGAGACATTGGGACACGAGTGATTGTTTACGAATCGAATGAAGTGAGTTTCGTTATAGTTTTGCACGAGTATCCGAATGTCTTATTATGTTTATTTGCACACTTTATACTATAATATTAACTTAATACTTTATAAACAACCATCAAAAACAGTATCACGAAAAATAAGAAAAATAAAACTTGTTATTATGTCATGATTCCTGAGCCCATGGAATTATAATGTATATACTTGAGACCATGAAGTTCATGCTTGAGACAAATCAGAAGCGAGAAAAGTAAAGAGGATGTAGCTTAAGGCGATTACCATCGCCAAAGTAGCAGCTCGATATTTGTCACTACAAATATCAACGGAAACGACATTGAAATAACGTTCATATCAGCGCGCAATGCAAAGTGGCTGTTACGACGCTCGCTGCGTCCTTGAGAGGGCGAAATAGGAGAAAATTATACTTTTCACTTGGACGTGATTACTCGATTGAATAATCATATGTTATGTTTATAGCTATAAAGTTTATCTATTTATCAAAGCATAGATGAATTCAATCGGCCAAGCAACTCAGGAGCAGTAGGGAATTTGAGGTCAAAAAACACCATTCAGTAAAAAAAAAAAAACATGTAGAATTTTTGGTGGTATGGAAAAGAAAACTGTTGCATATGTTGTCTAAGAGTTGATTATTCATAATACATTTTTTCATTATTTTTGGTTTGGCCATAAACGAGGAGTAGGCTTTAGAAAGTACCCATTTGGCGGTATTAAGGGCCTTAAGAAATAAAGACAGACCGTTATCGTTTGTGATTAGTTCTCTAGCAGTGTTATAATAAATTTGGCCAATCACAGCGCATAATTGTGGTATTATAATGTAATATAAAAAGAAAGAAAGAAAGAAAAAAAAGGCGTTTATTTTGAGGGCTACACCATTACAAAAAACCAAATACTCTAGTCAATAAACTATTATACAGCCTGAGGTAGTTTATAAGATGCAGCCAACAAAAAGGTCTCTGACTTAGCAAAATGCCACAGCAGAACAGTGACGCTGATCTTCCGTCAGGGGCCGCGAGTTGTGACACATGCGATGTAACAAAATTTAATGATGAAACTAAAATTGTCTCTGTGTGACATAAGAAAATTTACTAATTTAATAATTTACAGACAAAAAAATTCACTACAAGAAAATGTGTTTTAGTGGGTCAATAATATAATTTAATACAAAAAAAGAACAAAAAAAAAATTAAAAAATACTTACGTCAATAAATGAATAATTTATATATAAAATAATAAATAAAAAACAGTTAAGTGTTTTAAGAATTCTTAAATTAAACCGGCACAATTTGGTTTTGATTTTGAATTTGAGCCTGAAACAAATATAATTTTAGGACTGTTTTAAAAGTAGACTTAGCCTTGGAATTCCTTATTGGCGGTGGAAGGTTATTCCAACACTTAGTAGCCAGATATCTGCTGTTTTATGCTCAGGTGTTCAAAGCTTGTATGCCTTGGCACGGGTATTGTAACGCGTACCTTGACGCAGCCATGTAAGTTTTTCATACAAATGTTTGGGAATTTGTTTTGTTACAACATCAAAAACAACACAAGCGAAATGCAATTTGCTTCGTGATTTCATGTTTAACATTTTTGCACCATTAATATAAGGACTAATATGAGTTCCAGGGGGCACATGCACACAAAATCGTATACAAGCATTTTGAACTCATTGAAGTACGCGTTTAGATATTTCCAGTAAACAAGGTTCAAAAACAAGCAGGCAATAATTTAACTTTGAGAGAATTACCCCCGGTTTCTGAAAGGCCAATCAATGTTAACAGTAGATTAAAAAATAATTATCTGCGGATTAAGCCAGAAAAAGTGGGAATTTTACATTGAAATCAAAAATTAACTAAGTTATTTATTGATTCATCACTATTGAGACTTCATATGTGCTTTATTTTCACCGTTATTTGCGGTTAAAGTTTTTTTAATCTACTGTTAACTTTGATTGGCCTTTCAGAAACCGGGGGTTAGGGTCACACAGATCAATATTTTAGCGTTTCGACTCTAAAACAATTAGCTCAGCAACATGTCGTCCAAAAATGAGTCCTGAATCCATTATGACACCAAGATTTCGTACTTCCAAAACGCGTTGCAATGGCTGGCCAGTAATGTGAACTACAGGATTTTCTCGCTCTACAGATTCTATCTTCTTTTTCGTACCCATAATCAAAAATTTGAATTTTGTCGGGTTAAGTACTAACGAGTTTTCCTCTGACCATGTATTGATTCGAGCTAAGTCCTCATTTAGGGCATTTACAGCAGAGATAGTATTGGCTGGATCAAAGGAAATATATAATTATACAACATGTGCATACATGTGGTATTTACAATTATTGATGTTGTTTTGCAAGGGACCCAGGATTGACCCTTGAGGGACTCCTCTGGTTACATTACTTATTACTGAAGATGATGGAAACAAGCTATTAGTATTATTATTAAAGTAAAGAAAAGTACTAAAAAGCCCTAATTACAGTGATATGATAGGCAAGCGTGTATTTAAAATCAATGTACCAAGAACAAAGACCTACTTTGCAAATCGTTTTTGCTCCTATGTCACGGGTAATGTCTACAATCAAATGATTAAGTTTTGTAATTAAAAAAAAAAACTCAATAAAAGACACTAAAAGTAAAGTCCTAACATGGTTAAAATCTAAAACCTATGATGAAATTGAAACGTTGCTTCTGCCAATAGAAAAACAAGTAAAATGAATTTCGGCTGTTTGAACCTTTATATCATATTTGTTTAATTTACTATTTATCAACATTATACTTATTTATTTATTTGCTTATTTAATGTAAATATGATAAAGTTATTTTTATTATAGTTTTAAGTTGTTTGTTTATACTGGTTTAAAAATCTAAAAAAAAAAAGAAAGTATTTTGGATAGCAACTGAGCGAAATAAAATCTGTAAAATACTTAACCGGCCCTCGCGTTCCAGGCTTGCCTAGTTTGAGGACCATTGGAAATAATAAAATGTCAATACCTTTGCTATACAATGTAATATACACTTATAATAATGCCTGCTACTTTTAAGTTAATACTAAATTATGTAAGTCTGTGTTTTTATTTACAGACAGTGTTAATATTTTGGATGTACCTACGAACATTGTAAGATAAATAAAACTTTTTTCATTTTCATTTTTCATTTTCATTTTCATTATCTACTACGATAATATCATAACATCGGTCAAATAATGTAGGTATTTATAAGACCGCTTTTGACCTTATTGCAGTATGGGATTAGTTAAAATACTGTTTTACACGTGCGCGTCCTTGACAACGACATACGATCTACGAAGCAGAGCAACTATAGAGTACTTTGCTATGCCATAGCAAAATCCATAAAGTCTCAACATAAAGGCCATATGATGAGTAAATCTTAGGCCGGCAACTGTATTTGGATCTATTTAAGAATGAAAAGTAAAATTTAAGAGCAAAAGAAAGCACACGAGAAGGTCAATCCAACTATTGTGTACCAGATAAGATTTTAAATTTACACCGTCTTTATAAACATTATTATGAGTACGGGACTCACCGTGTTTGGTTTTTATATTAAAGGGAAAATATAAAAACCAAACACGGTGAGTCCCGTACTCCTAATAATATTGTGTACCAGTGATTCAGTACAAAATTTATTGCAGGGTGATTAAATTTTTACCACGTCACGGGTCCCTATGACAGTTCTTAATCCCCGAATATATGTCACGAAAACGCTCGCACCCACATTTCTCGGCCCATTATTACGTGCCATCGTAATAGATGGCGAGTCCTATCGCCGTTTTGTAAGCAGAATGCATTGTTTTCGTGCTAAATGAATGCGAGTGCCAATTTGCTTTGAGCTTCATTACATACTTGTAAGTCTTCAATGTGAAATGTCAGAACAGAGCGAAATTATTATTTTTTTATCTGTTTTTAGGGTTCTGCAGTGCCTAAAAG
Organism: Ypsolopha sequella; assembly: GCA_934047225.1. NCBI lineage: Eukaryota > Metazoa > Arthropoda > Insecta > Lepidoptera > Ypsolophidae > Ypsolopha > Ypsolopha sequella. Next base: position 30,396,922 of record OW203987.1, on the reverse strand, counting down.
GTATAAAAGGAACCTTTATCAAATACAGAAAGAAAGAAGAAAGAAAATAGGTTTTGTTGTCTAAACAAATAAATACAAAACACAAAAAACAAAAGAAAAACATGGACCACATTAAAATGAACTTATCTAGACTAATATTAAAAATTAAAATATGTAAATAAAATATTTTTTACAAAATACCGTATTAGGGCTTTTATTTCTGATGACGACCCCACTGAGGGATCGAAATATAGCGTTTTAAAAATGTTTAATTAAGTAATTATATTTATGCAAAGTACAGAATACAAAAAATTTAAAATTAATCAAAGTATATTTTTAGGTAGATTTTCTGACAGTTATCAAAATTGAGATACGAAAAATGTTTCATAACGTCTTTTCATAGTTGTCAAAATTGTAAATTTTCATACATCTCTTGATATCAGAAAGACTATAAAAATGTATCTGTCAATTTACGAAAAAATTGTCCTCATTAAATGTCACCACAATATAAACCTACCATTTCCATAAATATTACTTTTTGCTATTTGGGGTATGCAACTTTTCGTATAGAGGGGTGGGATACTAAATTTTTTTTGAGCGGCCATATGTGAAATATGGCTCATTTTACAAAGTTTAATATACGCATACATATTTTCGAAAAATTGGTGTCGTGAGATCTGCGGCATAATTTTTTTTTTTGCAATTACTTTTTGGAAGGCACTTTTTTATGTTTTAAAAATGATATTTTTTATCTTAAACTTTTTTAATTTTCTTTCTCTTATATAGGAATACTAACTTTTAAAAAAATAGCGTCGTGAGATGTGCGGAAACCCCTTTTTTTTGCAATGAACATTCGGTAGGCACTTTATTTTGTTGTTAAAAATTTATATTTTTAACTTAAGTAAAACTGTTTTGTAAATAGAAGCATGTGTCTGTTGCAATTAATTCAGCAGGTACCGCTCTTATTAAACAAAAACCAGATCTAAGAGTGAACGGGAAGGTGGGTGGTATTCTAGGGTTGTTGTTTACAGAGTGGTCTCCAAGAACACGGCGATCAGTGCAAGGATATCCTTAAGGTTACTCAATTGTGGTGTACTTTGTACATGGCTATAGCAAGGTAGCGGGAAGGATAACTTGGCAAAGAACAGATCTAGCAGAGGGCAATTGAAAGTTGATTGATTTAAAAGTGGTCTTTGAAAAGTTCAATAAAAGAAATGCCGTTATCACGCTGGTGAGGTGAGGCTTCGTCAATGCCTTTTGTTCTGCCAACGCTGTGATTGGCCGTGTTAAACCCATCTTCCTGAGGTCCAACGAGGATAGGTCCCAATAACGCGCCTAATTGTAAGTTGCGAGAAAAAACAGGACGGCTTAATTGCGCCCAGAGAGATGAAATGATTTACAAATGTTTATATATCATTACCTAATATATTTATAATTTATTCAGAAATTAAAAATATTTGGGCACCTACTTAGCCATGATGATCCTATCATTAAAGTTATAGTCGAGGGTAAAATGGAAGGGAAAAAAGAAGGAGGCAAACCAAGGATCAAGTTCAGTGACTATTTTAAGGCAAGAGTCACTCAAGAGAACTCAAGGAATTAATTTTGGCGAAGATGCTTTAGGTACTGAGAAGAGCTAAGCTCTTAAACAAATGATGAATATTCGGAGATATACTTAATATTGATGCACTTGTTGCTTCGTGTAGAATGTATCACAATGCACATCACAATGGTATGACCTAGATTTGTTGCCTACTACCGACAACTGCAGTTCGCTTGAACACAAATCCGGCGTTGCTACTCATATTTCAACATGGAAAAAGTCTCATTGCCGCACAGCTTTCAATAATCAAACTCATATATATTATGTTTTATTTTTGATTGCCAATCGATATATGTACGAATGGTTACTGGCCGACAAAAAAAATGTTGGTATCCCAATAAGTTGCCTCAAATATATTTAACAGTTATGCGCAAGATTTTTAATACCATTTTCCTGACTTTCCCCAAAACTGACGAAATACGAAACACTAGGGACGCGAGTCGCACAAGTGACTCGCACATGACCAGTTTTTGTATTAAAACACGATAACATATACAAACTGAGCGCTTTGATTTCAGCATTTGTGTTTCTTTTAGACTTTGCTAAAAGCTCATTTCATTAAAAAATATATATCTCATTAAATAGATAATTGAATGAACACACTTAAAAATTTGAAGGCATTATTATCATATTAATTTTAAATAATTAAATAAATCTTATTCTGAAAACCCTCATTGTGTTTTTTGAAAGAAACGCGATCAAATTGAATTACCTGTTTGTCTAGAATAGTTACTTGACCGTGAAATTTAAATCAAAGAAACCCTCATCCTAAGCAAATATCACAAATGTAAGAGTTTGAATTTTGAGAGCCAAATTATCAAACTCCAAAAGCTAAACGAAGTGGAGTGAGGGGTATATATGTTACGAGTTATTCCAGAAAAACCGGTCAAGTGCGAGTTCGACTCGCGCACAAAGGGTTTCGTACCATTATCTATAATAATACAGATCGCGCCAAACTTCTAGTCTGCTCGAAAGTTGCTCTTCCCAAGAACAGCCCATACATTTTGTTCCTGCTGATGCGAATCGCCCCGTGCTTAGAGGGGACTAAAAATTTGGCACGATCTGTACTCGTTAACTTGTAAAGCCTTCTTAGCTGTGATAGTTTTACTTTTAATTTCGTTATGTATACTACTGCCATGATTTTTTTCACGTCTCCAAATACAACCGTTTTGCTGGCAGGGGGGGCATACTTGACTCTAACAAAAATTAACACTTTTAAGTTTAATATTTCGCAATCGAAACCCTGTATCGAAAACTTGTCTTTTCACACCCCCAATTATTTTAAATTACCTATTCAACGACACCACACACTAGGGGATAGACGAGAAAAAAAAATCATCCCCACTTTACGTGTAGGGGAGGTTACCTAAAAAAAAATGTTTTTCAAAATTTTACTGTACCACTTTATTGGCGTAATAAATATGTATACGCATGCCAAACTACAGCTTTCTAGTACTAATAGTCTCTAAGCTAAGCCGCGGACAGACAGACAGAGTTTCACCCGGGTAAACTTAAAATTACCAAGCTCCTTGGGTAAAGTTTGAAAATTCAACGTTTACCAAGATACATCCAGGTGTACCCATCACTAGTTGAGTAATGTTAAAAATATGGAAGTAAAAAACGAAACGAGTCAAAAATAGGTACGATGACGAGAGATTGAGTTTGTAAACCTAGGTTTATACGGGTAAACTCGAAATTTTCGGACTTTACCCAAAGTGCTTGGATAATTTTAACCTTACCCAAGTAACTTAGGTTCACCAATTTATCTTACATTACCCGTGATATATACAACGTGTAACAGAAAGGTGTAACCATATTTGAAGAGCTTATTAATTCAATGATATAGAACAACTTTGACTATTAAGCCAACCATGAAAACTAAAAAAAAAAATCTACCCTTCCATTCATTTTGGCCGAGTGGCATTGCATTTTTCTATGAAACAGTTAATTTTTTTTTGAGATACTGGTTTTGTTACATAGTAAAAATGAGTCTAAACCGTTGACTGAATAAGCTCTTCAAATATGGTTACACCTTTCTCTTACACGTTGTGTATTGGGTTACATGAAAATGCTTTGCAGTTTATTTAAGGTGACATGTTACCTTAAATCAAATTTGGTTAAGAGAGGTTTCGCAGCCGGATTATGAATAACCCGCCTTTTTCTAATTAATCGAAACAGAACATTTAAATTCAAAATTCACTCAATACTTATTCAACAAAACCTTATAACCTATGTATTGTGTATGTTGCCACCGCAAAGTTTCCAGTAATCGTAGAAGTTATAGCAGGTACTGTTCTGCCGTGTTCTGCCTATTACAGCATGCAAAAAATATATAAAATAACTACAACTAAACAACTTAAGAACCCGCTCCGAATATTACTTCATACAAATATAAAAACCATAATAACTCGCGAAAGGGGAACAATTCAATCAAATAAATTCTAGGCTTTCATTTAGACGGTCAATATGAAGTGGTGTATATCCCTGATTTTTTCACAAACATCGCGTTGAAGACCAGAAAAATATTTAAAATAGTGGGTTTTCACCCAAAAATCGAGTACTTTTACAAGGCTTCGTTAAGTAACTTATGAACATTTAACAAGCAAAGGAAGCACAAACACCACTTGGAAGTATCATCAATAATCTAATGAATTAAAACAGAATAAAAATAACAAGTAATCGAGGCATAATTAAGGTAGTCGGAAATAATAATTATTTCCAACGCAAAGGGCGAGACCCGCTCAGCACAGTTCGAACGGCGTGGGGCAAAGCATGAGGCGCTTGTTTAGATTAGCCAGGCAAATATGCGCTTTATGGTCGCAATACGTCTCGCTTTGTATCGGAGTTGACGTCGTCCTGCACCAGGTTCTTAAACGCATGAAATTTCATCAAACAATACCAGGCTATCAAATGAGGAGAAATCTAGCTATCATAATGAGATTACCGAATTTGGTCTGTTAAACAAGCATTAGCTTTGTCAAGAAGTAGTGTTTTAAACTCGATAAATTAATGATGTTACGCAGTTAACGAAGAAAAAAAAGAAATGTGATTAGAGCTATAAATGACCCCACGATATAGTGTGTTAAGAGGATGGCCTACCCTAGCAATTGTTTTTATTACCCGTCCAGCATAATAAGTCTAATGGCAAACACATTATTTGCTTTTGATAAAGGTGATTATATGTTGGCTCATGGGCCTCTTTTTCTCAGACGCGTAATACTAGGTAATGATCACGCAGCGAAACAACAAATTGGTGTGTTTTTAGCTAATACTGAAATATTTTGTAGGGAAAAAAACATTGGATTTTAGTAGAATACTTTCATATTTCTATTAGGTACCTATTTTATGAAATCTCTTAACCGCGTTCTTGTAACGAAATAATTGAAAACCAAAAAAAAGAGGGTGGGTTTTTTTTTTGACAAATGTATAAATCTTAATACATTGTTTATAAGTAGAATCCATAGATAAAAGATTACTAAATCAAATATATTTCTTTCAAAACAAGGAGTCCGAATTTTTTCAAACGAATCCTCGAAATTCTGGCGTTGTTCATGCTCTAGGCTCATGTACAACTTTGTATAGCGACGCGACGGCTCCGGTAGCGTTCAGTGTGTCTTTGAGTCAGCCAATTACGGCTGGGCTATTTTCTTTTTCCCTATCCAGTCTGTAATTCTATTTTCAAATGATACTTTGTTAGAAATTCATCTTCTATGTTTTTTACTGTCGCCGATGTCACGTATATTGGCTGGTATTTTATTTATGTATTGTAGATCTTAAGCACAAGATGCGGTCTAGTAGTGCGAGCGTAATCTCCCGGTAAGTGGGAGATCCCGGGCTCGGAATGGCTCGGATCCCGATTCAGAGTTCCTCACACATCCAGATTTACTTTTCTTTCTGCGTTTCTATACTGCAATGATATAATGTTATTTATATCTCCTTGCGATGAATAAATCGCCAAGTGTTCAAACATAGACATTTATTACAAGATAAAATTGCTTTTGATGCTGTAATCATGTTATTGTAGTATGGTAATAGATAAATATATTTATTAATTAAAATTCTTCCTGTATTCAAATTTCTTCTATTTAAATTTACTCCTTCTTTGAAGCTCCGATAACAACGTAACAATATGAAACGCAGCCAACGCTTGTACAATTTCGAACAGAATTCTGTGTAAAAGCGTTGTAAAATTAAACATTCCACCAAAACAAGCAAATATAGACCTTAACGTTGTAAATTAGATAATAACTTTGATATCATCAAGTTTGCAAGCCTGTAACTTACTGTAACAAGGGACTATTAATTACTTGCTGTAGCAAAAGTGACATCTTGTACTGACAAGGGAATAGAATGCGTCTAAATTATTAGTAAAGATTTGTACAAGGGTAAACACTACGTACGTCAAAATTTCATCAAATGCATGTAGTGTAATAATGAACATGAAGCAATAAGCCAACGGAGAAGAAAACTTAGAGCCGACCACATAGAGCCGGTTTATAACAAATAAGTAAGAAAGTCGTAACTGCACCTTGAATATTTTTGTAAAATTTCAAATGAAATGGGTTATTTGCTTATTAGTATTGTAGACCGAAGGTTTAATGGGGGTAATTATATTTCATCGGGTACTAGCATGACACAGTTACTCTGTAAAGAAGGACATAAAAATACTTCTAAAAAAGCATTCAGATCTTGGCAAAACTTGGCAGGTTGTGTACAGTCATGAAAAAAAGTGGGGCTTTTTTCAACTCAAAATATCTTATGTAATGCCAGCATCAAACTTTGTTCAATACGTTACCTAACACTAGATAAGTATAGCTAGTACAACATTTGCGAGTTGATCTGACCATTTATTTAGTCAGACCGATTTTAGGGGCGCATTCGGGGGTAGTTTTTTCCTTCGCAACCAATGTATTATTGTGGCCTTGACCAACTTGTAATGAAATCCCTTAGTTTGCTTTAAGTTTGCCTGGCCGTTTTTCCTGTACGAATAATTTTATTTTGGTATTCCTAAATGATATTTCTGGACATTTAGGTAAGAACTTAGTATCCAGACTTTAAAATTTGGGAAGTGGGTACGTGGGACTGTACAGTATCAAGTTGCAATTTATCTTCGAGCCGACATTCCTTGCAAAATCATAAATCAGTCCCATAGTCAATATTCGGGTTTTGCAGAACATCTTTTTATTGAAATCTATCTCCACCACTCAAAAAATTTTTAAAAACGCTTGGGATCGGAAAATCTCCTGAATCTACAACTTACAACATTGACTTCAATGCACTTAATAAGCACTTCTCCTCTACTCCTGTCACATTAGAAGACAACATCAAATATATCACGCTTCGTAACATAGCCGACAAGCCTAAACCCAACTGCGTTTCCTTCTAATTTGAATCTGTATCTTTGAGTGACGTGAAGAAAGCTATCCTTTCCATTTCCTCTAAAGCTGTAGGTGTAACCGCGAGGTTACAGGAATGCAGAGCAGACGGGATTTGAGGATGTGAGCAGACAGATTGGAAAAGATTGTGAGTGAACTGACCTTTGATGATGATTGTGGATGGGCCGACGAATGCGCCGCGTGGCGTCCCTCCTTGTTGGGCTGATCGAGCTGGCGCCTTGGGCAGGGATGTGCAGGATGTCTTGGTTTGTGGAGTAGTTTGAACACAACACTGGTATTAGCACAAGATACGCGAGATTTGTTGCGTCGGCGGCGCGAGTGTGCACACGTGTGTTTCGGGAGACGTCTCGCGCGGAACAGAACGAACGAGCCAGCGCCCAGCGCGCGAGTCGATTTGGCGCCAGCCGCTGCGTTGCGAAATTAGTCATCCACATGCGCGTGCGGATCCGTCACGCTGTGGCGTGAACAGTAGGCGATGACCAGGTCTGTTCACAAATGCTCCTCTCAATTCTCGATGAACTTGTTCCTACCATCGCTCACATCTTGAATCACTCCCTCGTAACTTGCTCTTTTCCTACGGCATGGAAACGTGCACATGTCATCCCTTTACCTAAGAAATCCAATCCTAGTTCCTTCTCAGAATATCGTCCCATTTCCATTCTACCCATCCTCTCTAAGGTACTTGAATCTCTAGTACATTTACAATTATCGTCCTTCTTATCCCGGAACAACCTACTTAATCCCTTCCAGTCCGGATTCCGTCCTGGGTACAGTACTGTTACTGCACTGCTGAAGGTCACTGATGATATACGATTTGCAATCGATAACAAACAAGTTACGGTGCTAACTTTGCTTGACTTCAGTAGTGCTTTTAACTGTGTTGATTTTGATATTCTCCTGGAGATCCTTCGCTCTCTTAACGTATCTCCTCTAGTAACAGAATGGTTTGATTCATATTTACGGTGTCGCCAGCAGTGCATTCGTTCTGATGAAGTATCATCTGAATGGTGTGAGCTTACTGCTGGTGTTCTGCAAGGTGGCGTCCTGTCACCTCTCCTGTTTTCAATTTTTATTAACTCTATCACCGAATCATTATCTTCTCGCTACCATCTCTATGAAGACGATTTGCAGCTCTATCGCCATTTTCTTGTTGAGGATGTGGAATCTGCCATTCAGGAAATGAATGACGACCTAGATAATATACATCTCTGGGCTAAATCTCATGGTCTCCTCGTAAATCCCAGTAAGTCACAAGCAATGCTGTTAGGCAGTAAGTATTGGCTGAATATTCTCGGCAACGTTCCTTCAGTAATGTTTAACGGGTCACCAATCGCCTTTTCTGACAAAGCCAAAAACTTAGGGGTAATACTCGACAGTAATTTGGCTTGGGTACCACATGTTAATGAGACTAGCAGGAGAGTACATGGCGCATTTCACTCCCTAAAGCAACTCCAGAATTTTCTGCCCTTTAAAACAAAAATCTTACTTGCCCAGACCCTTCTTCTTCCCATCATTGATTATGGTGATGTTTGTCTCATCGATGACACTGAGGTGTTATTAAATAAACTTGAACGTCTTCAGAATTTAGCTATCCGCTTCATCTATGGTCTTCGCAAATTTGATCGCGTTTCTCACTTTCGTAAGGAATTAAAGTGGTTACCTATTCGTCACCGCCGTAATGTGCGTATTTTGTCCCTTCTATTTAATATCATTAGGAATCCACTTTCTCCGCCTTATCTTCGCGAACGTTTTGAGTTCTTAATCTCTAGAGATAGACCCTTGCGTTCTGGGACTTCCTCCCTCCTTAAAACTCCTGCACATAATACTTGTGCTTATGGCAACTCTTTTAATGTTGAATCTATCAGACTGTGGAATGCTCTTCCACATAGCATTCGAGACTTGCGTATTATAATTTCCTTTAAGAAAAAGCTGAAAGAACATTACCTCTCGCTGTCTTAATAGGTAAATATAATATTATATATATATCAATATTTATGTATTCTATAATAAAATATATATATATATATATATATATTTTGTATTTGTATTTTATAGTGTGTATTTATAGTAAGTATTTGAATACTATATTATTGCTATTTTTATGTTATATATATTTATATTTTTAATTTGCATCAATCTCCTTGTGCACTTGTATGATTACTCGTTTAAATTATTATTTTTTTTTTGTTTGTTATTTCCTGTTGGTTTTGCTGGAAGAAATCTCTTCTTAGAGATAAGCACGCCAATGTGCACATTGTTTAAATGTAATGTATCCCTGTTTCTGTATATGTGTGTACAATAAAGAATAAAGAATAAAGTATCCTCTCCCCTCTTGCAGAATGTTTTTATTTTTTTATGAAGCACCAAAAGTGTCACCAGCAATATTTAATTGTTTATTTATTTATTTATACGCAACGTACATTTACATTACGCATAAATAAATTAACCGCCCGCCTGCGGACCGATTGCTGCGTCTGCGGCTATTTACTGCTTTTGAGGTCTACCGAATCATCACAACAAAGATTCAATTGAAACCGACAAAAGACGTTTACGACGTCTCTATTGAAGATGTCGCAACTCAACTCTCTCACGTTTTAGCTGAACTCTATAACAGTTGCATCCTATCCGGCATATACCCATGTTCGCTTAAACAGAGATAGATTGCCCCACTGTTCAAGGGAAAGGGAAGTAGGTAAGAAATCCCGACAGTGTCAAAGGTGTTTTAATATGGAATTAGCTCTCGACTTACGAAGTACCCTAACTTTGACGGCAGCGCAGCTGTTGCAGCGGCAGTACGCCTACCGCGAGGGTCGCTCCACAACTATGTTCGCGCAGGACGTTGTCGAGACTCGGAAGAAGAAGTAACAAGTCGCAGTGCTCATTTTCAATCTCTCTAAAGCATTCAATGTCACCGACCACAACATTCTGGCATCTAAAATTCGCCTTATGGAATAAAAGGCTTATCTCATGCCCTACTGACTAACTTCCTCAAAAACAGGTCACAGGTTGTGGCTGGCGACCACGGCAGAGTAAGATCGTTGTAATGACAAAATCCATGCGTGTGGCTCAGGGTTCATCAGTTTCAAACATTCTTTTTTCGTTGATTCTTAATCATCTTCCTGAGCCCATACCGTACAGCGAAATATTTATGTGCCGATGACGTGGTGGGCGTTGTGGTCGTTTACACGAGACAGCTTCAAGTCTGTCACTGTGTTTTAGAATAAACGGTCTTGTTCTCAACCTCAAAAAAACTCACTTCCTCCATTTTGATATCTCGGGGCGACCAATGAAGTCCTTGAGTGTCTCATTGGACGGCATCCAAATTGAGCAGGTTGAGGCGAGCAACATCCTTGTTTTCGAGGTAGACTGCGGGCTCACCAGGGGATCGCACATCGAGAAGGTATGCGCGCGTCTGCGTAGCGCCTGCTTCACTCTGCGGCGGCTTGCATGGTACCTCACGCCAACACCTTCTTGTACACTGACAGTAGGTGTTGACCCTACTCACGACATGGTACGCATGTGCAATTTCATGACAGTGTACTCGCTGCTGCAGTAGCGCCGAACTGTGAGCGAGCGCTGCCAACTGGGAGCGCGTCTTTAAGATGCAGAAAAGGGCCGTCCGAGCAATTGCACAAGTGCCGCAGTGTACATCAGCCAAACTTCACTTTAAAAAGCTAGGTATCCTAACGTTACCGTCGATTGTTATTCTCCCAGTTGGGGTATTCGTGCACGAGAATGTCTCTCTATTTAAGAAAGGCAGTGATATTCACAACTACAGTACTCGAAGAGTCTACGAACTTGTTTCACTGAACCACAGGCTCACGAAGTCTTAAAAAACGGCTTACATACCGGACCTCAAGATCTTCAAATTCAAATATTTAATAATTTATTTTGTAAAGTAGGTATACATTGTACACTTTTTACGAGTCAAAATTAATCTTATAAAAATATTTGTAATAAAATAATTAACTAAATTATAGATTAACTTAATTTATGTAGCAATATATAAACGATTAAAATGATAGGTAAAATCTATATTTATACAAAATGACATCTAATCAACCACCCGAACCCATACCGGAGACACAGCTAGCGACCATAAGCAAGGTTCAGTGATCACCAACTGAGCCCCCAGCACGAATCCATTAGCCACCTTCCCGCACACCTGACAGCTGCTACCCAACTAACACACAAGCTGCTTTGTTCTCTTCTGTAAATCCTCTTGGACGCAAAAGAGGGTCATCAAAGCGGTGAAATTTACTTGAAGACATAGAAAAGCGTTAGCTAATGTTCTCAGCAATTATTGAAGCTTTGAGCTGCAGGAGAGAGTTAGTAAATGCTTTTTTAGCTATTTACAACTCCAATAGGCAGTAATAGTATGCTCAGGAAATATAAAGGTGTAATTACAACGCCAATGTATTGCAGCCGTATATCCGATATTACTAACTCCAATATAAGAATTAAGCACGTACAGTTGAGTTAAAATGCTCTCGTAGAGTTACAGAATGCTTAAATGTAGTCTATTAGAGTTTACGTTTTCCTGATTCAGTTAGAATTTGCCATTTTATACCAGCGACACAAGACCGATTTATATTTCTATTATACGTAACATCGCCGTGTATCAGCGATTACAATTACCTAATGGTGTTTTAGCTTCAAGAGTAGAAATAGGGAGTGTTGCTTCCTGATTTTATAACCTAAAACCACGGACAGCACATGTCTGCCATCTTTTAACACAATATGGTAAGAAGTTAATAAAAAGACGGTCAAGTGCGAGTAGGCCTCGTGCCCTGAGTGTTCCGTACACACTTCATCAATGAAATTCATGTTTATTGTTAAATTCGCTCTCCAAATAATTTATAATTGATATATATTTTTTATTTTAATAAATAAATAATTTTGATAAATAATGATGATAATGATGATGATGATGATGATGATGATGATGATGATGATGATGATGTTGATGATGATGATGATGGTGGTGGTGATGATGATGATGATGATGATGATGATGATGATGATGATGATGATGATGATGATGATGATGATGATGGTATGGTTTGGTACGGTACGGTGCGGGAGATAAGATAAGATATGATATGGTATGATATGACATGATATGATATGATCAATTTTTATTTATTTTAATTAAGATACTCAACTGTTGCTGGGTCTAGGAGCCGTATTTTTGAATCGTTCGTTTTCAATTTACGTGCGAAAGTATATACTCATCTCACGCAGCACATCAGAACTTGTCATTTGCAAGATGAGACAGGTATATATTTTCGCACGTGAATTGATTACGAACGATTCAAAAATACATCTTAAGATAACAGTATTTATATTTAAATTATCATATCTATCAGTACCTATTTATAATAAAACAAAAAACATTAAAAGCTGTTGCAGTGTATTTAATTTTAAATCATTATCATTATGTTTGCTACCGTACCCTAAAATTTTATGATCAACTGCTACTAAAGCCATAATTTGGCTACATACACCGCTATTATATCGCTCTAAAACTTAGTCACCCCCTTTCTACGGCTCATACACGTCCTAACGACGTATAAAATTCTCAGAGAAGTAACAAACTACTAATAAATATTCCGTCATTATTATTTTTATTTTGTTGAATTGGTTCATCGAAATTATTGTTTTGTTACAGTTACAGATATTAACGACAAAGAATGGAAGAATTTTTAAAAATAATAAGGGAGTACTACATTGCTGCATTTGCAGCCGATAATTTAAAAATAAACAAAATATCTAACCTAACCTCTTTGCACATTTCTCTAATTTTCAATCTTATTTCACATTATTAGGAAGGCATATTAAAAACGAAGTGGAAAACTATATATAGAATAGCAGTAAAATTATCTACGTAAGGGAATTTAACTCACAACACACATAATACTATACCATGGAAAAAATTACATCCAATTTATTTGCGTCTCGTATCGTAGATGGAACATGACTCAAATCACAAAATATAGAAATTCAAGGTAGAAGTATAATTCGCTCTCGTATCGCTGTTTAGACTCCTCAGTGGGTATAAATCGCTATTGTAACCCTCTTGTATGGACGAAATTGCAAATAGAAATTAAAGGTAGTTAGTGGACCCCGATCGACGTATAAATCGCTCTTGTATCGCTTTTTAAGCCCCTCGGTGTGTATCAATCGCTATTGTAACCCTCTTGTATTGACGAATGCCGCTTAATTTGTGCCTAAATGGACATATAGCGGAGGTATAGCCGGGATATATCCGGATATTTAATTAACGCTGGCAGCCCCTTCCCACCACCCGATCGATTTGAATTTTTTTTTGGGTGCACAGGGAGTACAGAGCAATTATTTGAAATAAAAATTAAAGTCGCTGAGCCCACATTTTTTTTCATTTTTTTCCCTACCCCACTACACCCGCACCCACCGCCCGCGGCCTGCCAGCACGAAGATTATCGGAAAAGGTTGTTCAGGGAAGTAGCTAATGGAGTTTCAATACAGCTTAAGCCACATGACCGATTTGGTCGCTAGCTCTCCATCTATAAAGTAGTGAGCTTTTAAAAGTATTTTAAAGTATTCAGAGTACGGCCGTTTTGAACGGATACAGGTAAACGATTCTATAGTCAAGCAGCATGCACTGAAAAAGATACGGAGTAAAAACCAGTTTTCTGTGTAGGTATACATACATTTTTCTAGTTGACAGGGCGTTGCAATCTGCCTCGATCAGAAAAGAAACTAACACGTTCCCGTAGATAAATAGGTGAAGAAGAATTATCAAGAACACTGAAGAGAAGAGAAAGGACATGAGTATTTCTACGAAAATGAATCGGGAGCCACTTAGCTGTAAGCGAAATTCAGAGACAGGGTCATATTTGCAAAGGCCAAAGAATAAACGTATGCACATGTCCTGAAGGCGCTCTAGCTTGTTATCAAGCTCTTCAGTACGGTCAAGGGAGCCAGAGTCAGCATAATCAATAATCGGAAGAACTAAGGATCGTGCTAACATAATTTTGGTTTGTATGAGCAGGAAGTTTTGCAAGCGCCTGAGTGAGTATTCACACATTAACATTTTGTATGCAACGAAGAAGACAAAATAAAAAAAAAATCAAGAGAGTGAGACGCAACATATGGACATGAATCCCCGGGGCTGGCAGAAGTGTCTCAAGTTGCACAGATGATTGTTACGTTCCAGTTTGATGGATAATAAGCCCTATCACCGTACAAATTGGACTCCAGCTTAACGTACCTTCCGAAGCACGGATACCGAATACAGATGTGCCCCTACGGGATTTGAACCCGCGACTTAGTGGTCAAGTATCCTAACTACTAGACCACAAAGACTGTCCTTGACCGGATTCAGGATAAAAAGTATAGCTATATGTTAGCCTAGTCATGATCCGTCGATTTGCAAGACAAACTGCAGACAAACTATGATAATAAACATTTACCGGCTTAAAACACAAGTTGGTACCTAATTTTAAACAAATACTTGCTCCCTTGCAAGCTATTTGAGAAATAAATCAAAATATATCACGTTACTAGAAGTTACATAATCCGTAACAAATACGAGTATTAATTATAATTCTAACTTTTAGTTGTTGAATCAAAATTTCTACCAACTTTCAGATTATAATATTAAAGGGATTCCAAGAATACCCATCAACATTTCAATCTCGTTACTATAATTTCCAATTAGATCTTAGGCAAGGACGTACCCAGGGGGGAGACCAGGGGTCCAGACCCACCTCCTGAAAATGTTATGGATACAACATAATTATAACACACATGACAAAAATCCCTAAATACAGAGCGCTTTAAATGCCTTTGTGTCTGTTAAATTTCTTTAATATGTTTTGTGAACACCAACTTGATTTGCTTCATATTTTCGATAAACTTTGACGTCTCTGCGCGATACTTTGATGATTTTCCTGGAGCTAGACCCCCCCCCCCCTACCAAAATATCCTGGGTACGTGCTTGATCCCAGGGTGTAAAGCCCGCTTACGACTTTGGTATTTAGTTAGCTAGCTAACATTACTTTCTCATTTAGAGTTGCCAACTTTTTTTCCCAAGTCCACTAAAATTTAAAGTTTCGTCATGTCCGTCTGTCAATCTGTCTGTCTGTCTGTCTATCTATCTGTCTGTCTGCGGTTTAGTTCAGAGACACTTAGTACTAGAAAGGTACCTCCCCTGCACGCTAGGAAATCAATGGATAGGTAGTTCATAAAATGTTGCGGGTGTGTCAATATAATTGTTCGATTCAGGGATCCGTTTGCGAAATATTTAGCTTTCAAGTGCAATTTTTTTTAGAGTCAAGTCTTTCCTCCTGCCAGATAAATGGTTGTTTTTGGATATGTGAAAAAGTAAAACTATAACAGGTAAGAAGGTTTAACAAGTTAAGGAGGAGTGATCGCATCAAACATTTTGGTTTTTCTAAACATGGGGCGATTAGTAACGGCAGGTACATAATGTATGGGCCGTTCTTCGGAAGACCAACTCAACTCAAGACTCAACAGGGAAATCTGGAACCCTAGTTTTCTCCAAGATTAAGATTATGCAGACGACTTGTGCGTGTTAAGTCACCAACATAATTATATGCAGCTCAAACTTGACGTCCTGAAAGAAAAAGCCAGAAAATTTGATCTTAAAATTAATGTCAAAAAAGCAAAAGATATGACATCCGATATTGAAAACATGGATCCAATCTTTTTGCTGGTAGGAAAAAAGTGGAGAATGTGTCCAGCTTTACCTATCTTGACTGCATAATACAATATGACAGAGGAACCAATCTTAGCATGACAAATCACCAAAGCAAATGTTGTTTTGGCCTGTCTCTGCCCTGTGTGGGAGTTCCATCAGCTATCCCACAGATTAAAGCAAAGAATCTTTAACAGCAAATTAAAATCTGTGTTACTCTACGGCTGTGAGACATGGAGGTACACCAATTGCACTATTGGCAAATTGTAAGTGTTCATAAACCGCTGCCTTCGTAATATTCTGAAGATCTTCTGGCCCGGCACACTACCTAATGTCGACATGTGGAAGCGCTGTAAAGAAGATCCTGTTTATATGCAAATAAGTAATCGCAAATGGAGTTGGATAGGCCACACCTTACGAAGAACTCTAAACATATTTCCAGGTAAGCTCTCTGTTGGGACCTAAAGGGCTCGCATAGAAGTTGGTGGTCCCAAGGAAACATGGAGCTTGAGCGACGTGGAGCATGCCGCTAGTGATAGAGACGGATGAAGAAAAATGTTATCTGCCCTCTGCCTCGCTGTGGGGTCTTAGGATCATAAGTAAGTAAGTAAATAATGTTTTAGTGGTTGAGTGTCTTATTTTTCCACCAACTAAAGTAGAATAAACCACTAAAAAAACACCAGTCACTAAAAACAACACTTGTCTGCTAGAAGGGGTTTCTAAACCATCAGTTTTAGTGGAAATTCCACAAAATTAGCAACACTCAATGAGGAAAAGCAATGCTAGTTAGCTAACTTACTAGCAATGTCTAAACCTCCTTTAAGTAATAGATTCAATGAAAGAGTCAAGTTTAATTTCGAATTTCGAAATAACTTGGAACTGAATCTTATACTCGTACCAGAACAACCAATTTCTTATTAGCTAAAGTAACAAGATAAAATTTAATCCAGGACCCAAAATTATACAACAATGAAAAGGTTTATGAAAAATAAGTCCACTATAAGTCCATTTATAACTTAAAAGCTATAGTCTCTTCGGTAGAGTAAGCGCCATTTTTCTATTTCTTCTGCTAATGATTTGCCCTCTTGATGTGACATAATTTTCTCCTTTACTTGAGTAAACTAGGTGTGTCTAGGTCTTTGTCTTCCTCTTTTCCCTTAGATGTTTCTTTCTATGATATTTATCAAGAATCTGTCGTGTCCTTATCATCTTTTGTCTTCGTTTTTCAAATGGTTTTAACAAACATCTTTCTTCCTCTACAATTCCTAGTACTTCCTAATTAGTATGTATGTATGTAAATACTTTTTTGCACAAAAATAATTTACATTGCACAAAAGTGAACTTTAGTGTCGGCGCTCAGGCTCGCGGCCAAAAACAGGATTTTGCGAACTCTCTCACTTTTGAAAGTAGTACATGTTACAATTTCTAAGCTAAATAAATAATTTTTGCTACTTGATAAGATGAAGTACAAGATTTGATGAGAAAATTGCAGTAAAATTTTGAAGTTACTTCAGAAAAGAAACTGAAATTTCAAGAAAAACGCTCCATATCACGGTCGCGACTCTCAGCCTTAGACGCCCGCGAGCTCTCCAGGTGAGGGGCTGCTTTTTTTTTTTTGAAGTAAGTATATAATTGTATTATCCAATAGCATCTTAGGCATCTGAGCCGCTTTTCTTATGGACATTATTTTTTGTTCCCTGAATAATAATCCTCTACTAATGTATCTTTGGCGTACTTAAGCCATATTATATTAATCCCCTAGTAAGGTTTGGTGAGACTGAAGGCTGAGCCGCGTCTCTGAATGACACTATTTCTTGTTTCCATGGGAACTGATTTATGGGATAAAAAGTAACCTATCCCAGGTCTAGAACTACATTTGTGCAAATTTTCAGCCCAATCTGTTCAGTAGGTATAGCGTGAAGGAGTACATCACTTTTCTAAAGAAACTTGACACCGCATTGCCATCCCATGAGAACTTATTTTTGAGTAAAAAGTAGCCTATGTCCTATTCCACGCTTAGAACAACATTTGTGCAAAGTTTCAGCTCAATCAGTTTAGTAGTTACGGCGTGAAAGAATTACAAACATCCGTCCAAATTTTCGAATTTATAATTTTAGTGGGAAGTGGGATGGGACAGTGGGAAGTAATCTAAAAGTTACTCCGACAGAATAGGTAAATCTACGTTACCTCGTATAAAGGCAGACATGTCAAGGTGACGCTAACTCTAAATATTAGTCGGTGTGATAATAAATTAATTTGGACAGAATGCCTTCATTACGGGCCTCGTAATTTAACTTGACAGTCGCTACAGCAATTAAGTGGAGCAAGGTGTTCGTGAATGTTGGAGCAAGTGTTGGTGAATGCTGGAGCAAGTGTTAGCATGGGACTTATCTTCATAAAATTTGGAATCAGAGGAGGGAATCAATTTTCGTTTGTATTATTTCTAACCTTGTTCCTGGTCGCTGGCCAGGTCTCCGGTATAGGTTCGGACGGTTGATTAGATTTCACCTTGTATAATTATAGATTTTACCTATAATTTTAATCGTATACATATTGCTTCATGAATTAAATAAACCTTTTATTTATTTCATGTACATTTTTTATTTTATTACATATATTTTTATAAGATTAAGTTTGCCTCGTAAAAACTTTTTACTTCAGAAAATAAACTTTTTGAGTTTGACACGATTATATACTTCCTTACTCCTATCGTCAACCGGAAGTAAAAACATCTTTGAAGTACCAAAATGAAGTTCATTATTCCATTATGATTACTTATCTTGCTTCCGGTATTAATGTGAATGTAACAACCAAAGTCAGTGTCTAAGGAAAGACAGGTGCTTAAATATAAAGATTTCTTGCGGTTTAAAAACAATTAAGTAATTGAAGGTACAAGAAAGTAAACTATTTATGTCAAACGAATCGACAGCTCAGTTGAAAAACGTACATACATAAGTAAAGAATTACCAACGCAATTCCCATAAAATAGCGAAAGAGTTATAAAACAGGAAAGCATTCTTTGTCAGTTGTTTGGTGCTGAGTTCTACACGTTTTACGAGGTGATTTGAAGTGTAAGTATTGAAGTAGCTGTCAAACGCTTGTTTAAAAGTTTCTCATAAAATTCAAAAGAGAAAAATTTAAGAGGTTCGAAGCTTGAGTGTAATCAGGAGTTGGTGTCATTTTAAACGCATACTTTTATAAAAATATATCGATGGAATCGATTATTTTGGTCCTTGAGTGAATTAACAGTTTATTATATAATATAAGACTAGCTTTTATGCATAGTAAATATATGTATACAGTTTAATGCGCTATATTTTGACCCCTCAGTGGGATAGTCACTAGGCAAATAGAACATCCTTACAATTTGACATATTCGCACAAATAACCATAGATGTAGCAGTATATACTAAATTTTTGCGTACCACGTAAAAGTAACGATCAAGTGCGAGTCAGACTCGCGTACCAAGAGTTCCGTAGGGTTGTCATTTTGTATGAATGAAATTTTTCAACCGCCATATTTTTCCTGTAATCTTTACGTGAGCACATATTACCATGATTTTTTCATATTTTTCGGTATATCAGTTTTGGAGATAAGTTTGTGGTTTTTCAAAGATTTCTCGAAATCAGTGCCAATAAATATAATTAAGATGGGCCTTCCCACTCAGTTGCCATATAAATGCTTTAGATGTTTGTGACGTACTTATGATTTCAATGAAACTTTGCACACATATTTATGTTTCCCTCACAGCCCATGTTGCACTCCGACCCATCTCTCATCAAAAGCTGCACGATGGCGAGATATTCAAAAAGCGCCGAATTTGTGAAATGGTTTCGGATAAAACTGTTTTTCATGAAACGGTTATTGTTTATTTACAAAAAAGTGTATAAACTTAGTCTTCTTCACATGAATGACTTCTGTATTTCTCTCTCTTTTATTTTAAAATTATACAACTTTCTAAACTTTGCGTAAAAACGAGGCAATATTCACGATATCCTGACAGCTTTTATGATGGTGTTTCATTAAATTTTGCTTTTTGGGCTGTATAAGGACGTAGTTGGTTGTCGCTTGATAATAATTATAAAAAAATATAAAGAAAAAAAGCTGTTGTTGAGCTGAAAAAAAAAGCTGAAAAAAAGTTGACTTCACAATAAATTTTTACCTGTTGTATGAATCTTAAGAAAAATCTTGGCGTAAAGAGGCCTCTTAACGTATATAATATCTTTACAATTTACTCCTATAATATCTACAATTTGATACCCGTATCGTAATTTCAGATATTTTTCAAGAAACTGTCATCTTAAGTCAAGTTTCCTTTCACTACACACGATTTGATTAAAAAACAGAGTAGCACTAACCAAGTAAAACATAAAATCCAGCAAACCACATCGTCATTTGTTTCCCCACTAACCAGCCAACCACCTCCACTCACTTTTACTCCTGATTTATTCTGTCATTCTTTCACGACACATTCAGAAATTTGTATTATAAGCTTATCTATTCAGAACTTACTCACTTCATCGCATAAGCCATCCGTCACCGGCATTTTTTGGCCCTTTATCCGTCATGTCACGCGCACCGTACGGATTGACGCGGTGTCACGGACTGATCACGCGGGTGGCTTTAGACGGATCAGGGTGGTGCTAGTTTGAACAGAATTGTAAGTGATACATGAAGACGTAAAACCGTATCACAACATGAATCTGCAAAACCTTGCGTTATAAAGTACTCTTTAAAAAATTTTAAAGCCGGAGTATATACTTATTTACTCAAGCAAATTTATGTCAAGTCCTTAATATCGCTAAAACAATAGTAATGAAACAAGATCGTGGAACAAGTTCATTTTTTGGATTAAAATGCTACCTGAAGTTTTTTATTACCATATAGCATGGGTTTCTTAGTGCAACCTTATTTAAAAATAACTTATGCACTAATAACCACATGTATCGATTTATGCTGGATGAATAGTTTTAATAAACTCACATTCCTACACGAGTCAAAAGTGAGTTTATTTTTTAAATACATGAATGAAAGACCAAGCTTTCTTGGACGAGAAACTTGGCAATAAATCGGTTTCATTTTAGTATATGATTCTAGTAAACCCAATTATTTAAATCGGATAATAATATATGTCGTATACCAGAACCTATCAAATGCGGACAACAAATAACAAAATGATTTATTAACTGCATGCAACAGCTTGACATGACCGGTGCGGGAATGCCGGTAATAACCCGATATTGATTTATGGCTGTCAGTGAAAAATCGTCCTCACAAAGAGTCCTGATCCGTTGGGACTCGGGACTCAGATTGACGCATGTGACAGGGTATTTACATATTCATACATTACGCGGCCTTGCGTCGTACGGAACAGCAGGGTGTATTTTTAATAACGAAGCAATTGTGATTTATCGTCAACGAAGCGAAAAATTTAGGGTCGTTTTCGTTGACTCCCTGCGGTAGGTACCTTGTATTTTTAAAACGTGATATGTTTTTGGTCAAGTATTTGAATTTAACTTCTATAACGCATCGTCATCACATCACTGAATCTTTGACGACATCATTTTAGTCATCATTCTCGGCACACTTTTTTTGGGAGTCTTTTTATTGTTGGCCGACACTTGATGATGACATTTGTTTTGATGGATGTCTTAAATATACCAGAGAGGTAATGTGGCGCAATGGAAAGTTGGCAGGTATACAGCCGAAGATTACCACTCGATTTGTCAGTAAGTTGTATCTTGGTGTAACTGTCCAGGTACGTCAGGCGTCTTTGGAATAATTAGTGGTTGTATCTCAGTTTACGCCATTCAGGGTGCACCTCAAACAACTCAAAACAATCAGGTACAACTCTATTCTATGGGTACATCTTATCAATTCAGCAGTGGTAATCTGGTTGGAAGAGCGCCGGTCCTATCAATCTCGAAACCCAGGTTTAAAGCCAGCCATCGACCATTGATTAGATTTTTGGAATTTTGACAAAGGTATTTATATACTTTTATGAAATATCATCTATAGTACAGTGTTAAGTTAACACTAGCATAGGTACGAAATTCTTACGAAATATTTCTGTATTGTCTAGATACTTATTTAAGGATAAGATTTGTTATAATTTAAGGAACAATAAATAAATAAATAAATAAAAATAAAATAGAAGGTGAGGGAAAACAATCAGAGGTAAAACGGCATGCCCTATAAAGTGTGAATTTGTGCCCGAAGTACGACGCGGGGTTATGGCTATCAGGTTGGGACGTTTAAATCATCGCTGAAAAGAGGGTGTTACGAATGTTGGCTGCACTAAGTGCAGTCCACACTCCACACTCAGAAAACACCTTTGTACTAGGTGCAGTCCACACTCCACACTCAGAAAACACCTCTGTACTAGGTGCAGTCCACACTCCACACTCAGAAAACACCTCTGTTCTAGGTGCAGTCCACACTCCACACTCAGAAAACACCTCTGTACTAGGTGCAGTCCGCACTCCACACTCAGAAAACACCTCTGTACTAGGTGCAGTCCACACTCCACACTCAGAAAACACCTCTGTACTAGGTGCAGTCCACACTCCACACTCAGAAAACACCTCTGTACTAGGTGCAGTCCACACTCCACACTCAGAAAACACCTCTGTACTAGGTGCAGTCCACACTCCACACTCAGAAAACACCTCTGTACTAGGTGCAGTCCATACTCCACACTCAGAAAACACCTCTGTACTAGGTGCAGTCCACACTCCACACTCAGAAAACACCTCTGTTCCCCATCAACTATATAACAATTTCATGACGATTTAGTTAGATTGTTGTTGTCCTAAATAGTCTTACTTATCTATACTAAATAAATTAATATACTTAAGGATAGCATTTTTATGCAAACTGGTGAACATTAACATTATGCAAACTGGTGAACATTAACATTATGCAAAAAACTTATATTCGTGAACGTAGCCAGTTGAATATAGTGAAACAAAACTTAAAAATAAAATAAATAAAACCAACTTTAAATAACAGGTCTTTACATATTAAATTGTCCAAATTTTCTTACAGATTCATGAGTTCATAGTTTCTATAATTCAATAGCTATTTCCATTATTTGATTATTGTTTGAAAGTTTATTTCAAGGTTTTAAATTTACATATTCAATTTTGTTTTTATTGTCAGTTTGGTAACCTAAATGAAAATTTCAAAAACAGTTTCCTAAATGCCATCCATTTAAATAATAAAAATATTTTTTTACAGCTGACACTTTTCAAAAATTAAAGTAATGTTGCTGTTAGCTTAATGTTGACTCATTCATACACAAAAAAAATATCATAATTTGCATTTGTCATCCCTAAAAAAATGCAAAAATGCAAAAAAATGTACTGAAAATTGAGTTTCCTTCAAATTCTCCATAGAAAACGGCAATTTAATGTGTAAAGACCTAATATAAATGAGTTACACACACCATTAATTTTGAATTTAAAACTAAAACAACTTCAAAACATTTTCCGTAATGGTTTTTGTAAATTTAAACGGTGTATGATACAAGCATCAAGACCATCCTGCAATGGATTAAGAGCTTTCATCCTTTAAAGAGAAGAGTCATCTAACAAAAAAAGAACTGTTTTCTGTTCCTGCTATGAATTTTTAGCCATAACTCACCTGGAATAAAGCCGTGTAATTTTTCTTTTTATAAAATTATGCTAACTTGAATAATTTATGAACGTGAAAAGCTTTATTTCATAAATGGTTCGATTTGAAAAATTTATGTTTTTAAAATGTTCCTTGTTTATAAATTGCATTATCTTAAAAACAATAAACCGAGATCACTCTCATACTCACGTATTCAATTAACAAATAAACTAACATATTATCCATTCTTAGAATACATCATACAAAAATTAAATGCAATTCGTTATTTAATTAAAAAACTTTGTAATGATTAGCTACCTCATCCATCCATTAGCTTAGTTCGTCCGTTGCTGGACATAAGCCTTTCCAGGACTTTCCCACTCCCGGAGGTCATCCTGGAAGAATTTCCCATACTCACACACGCTGGGCAGGCGGGTTGGTGAGCGCGGTGCCGTAACCCTCGCACCAGTGACGCCGCTGCCCGTCACCAGTCAGTTGGGATGGATATACTGCCATCCATCGGTCCCAGGCATGGTGGGCCTCCTGGTTTTTTGCCTGTGAGCTGTCCTCTTACTCTCCCCCGAATTATTTCGAGGGGGTCTTCAAGTAAGATATTGGTCCACAGTCGAGTCCGGCATCAGCTCAACTGCCTGTTGTAGATGAGTTGGTTTTATAAGTATTAGCTACCTAATATTGATAAAACCATCTTTTATTTAATACGCAGGAGCATAAAAATAAGATTGAAAGTAAAAACAAAAGTATAAATTCTGAATTTTACGGATCTTTTCTGTTCTTCTTTATACAACATGTAACGGAAAGGTGTGGTCATATTTGAAGAATAGATAGATAGATAGGGCGTCGGCATATTGCAGAATCTGGAAAATTGTAAAGTATGAAATAATAAATCTTCCACTAAAAACTCAAAAATAGATAACCTAACGTAATAAATAAGTAAACTTAATATTTTACATGTAAATAAATTTTGGGAGCCGAGCCAAAAAGAGCAGAGCGAGACGACCCCTCCTAGTTTTTGCAGAAATATGTTATACCTGGGCAAATTATGATATGCCAATTCCTATGGTGTGCCGACGACAAACATACGAACATACTTTATATACATCAAAGCTATATATATCTTCCGGAACAAAGGACCGGGAGGCCGTTAACTTTTACATTTATAGTTTGGCCCAGTTTCGCATTTGTCGATCAAAGCCTGATGTGATTGTCTGTAAAACAAAAGATTCTCATTGATTTATTGTAATCAATTGATCATTTAAATAAAACAAAGGGATACTGTTTAAAAATATCGATTTTATGATTTTATGCACCTGTAAACAGATTTTTGTAAGAGCGTCTTTTACTCGCGTTTAAACTCATTGCTGCATACAAAAAGCCTTAAGTGCTTGTAACGTCATCTCCAGGCTAATCTTTATACATTTTGAACGTATTTTATTATATGGGCAGCTAATGAAGTATTTTAATAATTAAGATAGTATATATACACTTAAAATAAAAAATATGACAAAAAATCATGTTTTTTTATGTAAAACGATGATAGATAGATAAATCGTTTATTCAATTAATTATTACAAAAACACAAAAGACAAAACAAAAACATTGCCAAATTTTGCCAAAAAGGACAACATACATTTATACATATGTATGTCGAATGCACTCTTCAAATACTGGCCATCGCATAGCAAAATTTTGCAGGTATTATACCTAATATTCTGTCAGCACCAATAGTATCTAACAACGTATTTATTATATTTAAATAATGAGATAAGTATCAAATTAACTGTATATGGCAAACCCTTCGAGAGTAAGCAAATCATACACAGACTAAAGATAACTCAATAAAGTAACATAATAAACCACTAAACTCCGAAATGTACTTAATAATAACGATTTCAAAGCAAACGAGCGAATATCAAATATTTAAACAAGAATATTCCTACTGGCTCGAAAGGTCAACACTGAATTCTATATTGTCTGACTTGAAAGTCCTGACACTGGCAATATACGAGGGCATGTAGCAGCATGCCGCCTTGCGATCAGTTACGACCCACGGTTAGGCAACATTTGGCAACTCAGAGACCAGGTCCTCTAAAAAGGCCGCTTTGGATGAATCATATTATGATTCCGTTCTAATTCCGTCTTTTTGCACGCGTGAACAGCTCTGACTCCATCCTATTTTCAAATCATTTTATGATTCACCCAAGTCGGCCTTTTTAAATCCCCAGGTCGCCCTCTAACAACACGACAAGATGAAGATGATCTAGAAAAATATTGGTGATTATTTATTTATGTGAGGCTGTTTTTGTGGTGTTATACGAAATAATAAAGGACACAATTGAAGTACATCATTTTTCGAAAGTCTTAGATTATTTTCCATGAACAAGTTTCATACGATAAACTGTCAAAGTTAAAAAGAAATATTAAAATGTGGGCGAAAATAATTTTTGAGTACGTGCTTGTCTTTCTTTCTTATATAATTTTTGTCGAATAAACGAATACGAGCTCAACGTACCTTCCAAAGCACGCATAGGAGGATTTGAACCTCTGGGTTAGCATAGGTAAACTACATGGCCACAGAGGTAAACTACACGGCCACAGAGGTAAACTACACGGCCACAAAGGTAAACCACACGGTCACAGAGGTAAACTATACGGCCACAGAGGTAAACACACGGCCACAGAGGTAAACTACATGGCCACAGAGGTAAACTACACGGCCACAGAGGTAAACTACACGGCCATAGAGTTAAACTACAAGGCCACAGAGGTAAACTACACGGCCACAGAGGCAGTCAACTCGGATGGCCTAACATAAAATAATTATTAGATGGTTTAGCTGTGTTTGTAGCGTATATTTAAACCTCAGAGTCTCGCTAAGGACTTATAGAAAACTTTAATGTAATGCTAGATTATTTTAATTTTTATGATGGACTCCAATTATCAACCAGCACATCCCAAAGATGCCTGCAAACAAACGCACTATATTTATATGGTGATCATTTTGACAAACCCGAGACTAAAAATGAATGCTTTCGTAAAGCTAAACATGATAGCCACACGGCAAGAAATATCCGCTTATATAATAAACGGTTGTATCATCGACACAACCTGCTGCTTTTTATATTTAATTTTGTGACGATCCCACAACTTGGCCTTCGCATAAAAAACTCCATACGTCTCCACACTCAAGTCATTGCCAAAGTTGACTCGACACTTGCTCGAGATTATTTTTCTTTTCAGACAAAAGTAGCTTAAGGTAGCAAAAACATGCAAATACAGGGGCCGTACGAGTAAAAGCATTTGGAACCCTTTAATGGCAAAACAAATAGAAGCTCCTTCCAGAGTTTTATTCTGTTGACTCGTCTACCTGTTGAAATGGAAACCGTGTATCTGTCAAGACGCAGCCGCTCGCTGGAGTCGTGAATATGAAAGTAGGTCCAAATGGGAAACACTTTTAGGGTCTTAGTTAAAAAACCAATTCTTCAACTTTTCTTTAACCTAATATTTTGAACTTTATATAAGGATGATCACATAGCAAAAATCAGGGAATCCGGAAATCATTAGTTTCTACTTTTAAACAAACAATACTTGTAAAATGTAAATTTTATTTATTTTAAGTAGAAATACTACTTCACAAACCAATTTTCAGGATTCTGTACCTCAAAATGAAAAAACGGAACTCAACTCAGGACAACTGAACAAGACTCAGGCCCTATGAGAAATACAAAGTTGAAACTGATACATCATACGAATGCTACGAAATCAATGCAATCTTAAATTTGTGACTTTTTTTACAATTCTATTTAATTCTTATATGAATTAAAATAAGATGCTATTTATTCGCTGCAAACAAATAAAACAATAAGCAAACACACATGAAAAGGAAAATTAAAAAGAAAAAAATAATAAATATACACATTATTAGAAATACAAATGTCCTATAAATATAAGATATTTGCAATACAGTTTCGTTTATTGAAGCAGTGAAAAGGTCTGACTCAGCATAGGCATTGGAATAAAAAAATCACAACGCGCTGTTTTTCTGTCAGGCCTGAGATATCACAGACTATTTGAAATGCAATAGAGAAGTTGACACATTTAATAAAAACGTAAAATAATAAAAACAGTATAAATATAAATTAGAAGTAAAATACCATCACTAATATGTGTGTGCTGTGTATATAAGGCTGTGTTCATAAATATATTGCTGATTAGAATGATACGGAACCCCCAACCGATTTTTATTATGATATCTACTTACATAACTTACAAAAAACATTTTCATAGATATTGCTGTACGGAACCCATGGGGTGCGTGTTAAGGTCGCACTTGTCCATCATTTAAAAGTCTATTAAGGGACAAGGTGGAGTGCGGAAGGAGGTTTTTGTTTTGGGTAAATTTAAATAATTTTACGGACTTTAAATATGTACTTACCATAAATAAGTTTACGTAAAAAAATACCTACCTACTACGTAGACTAAAATCTTATGCATCAATCTTATGCATTATGTATGAGTAATGAATGGCATGTGTTTTTAATAGTAGTTTATACTCGCTACGCTCGTGTTTTAAATAGTCCTCGTAATTTATTCCTTTTCGCCCGTGTATCATACTACATTTTTCAATGCATAGTGTGAGGAAATAAAACAAATATAATCTTGTGAACTTTAAATTTTGATTGGCTCAAAAGGACTGTATCCAGAGCCGTTAAACAGT
Source organism: Ypsolopha sequella (assembly GCA_934047225.1). NCBI lineage: Eukaryota > Metazoa > Arthropoda > Insecta > Lepidoptera > Ypsolophidae > Ypsolopha > Ypsolopha sequella. The sequence goes on along the minus strand of OW203987.1, from coordinate 30,368,893 downwards.
GGAAAAAAAAGTATAAAATATGGTACACAGGAAAGGTTGCAGGTTAGCCAACCATTGTAACTAAATAAAAAAAATACATAACACTCGGTTCAATAAGTACCGATACTAAATACTAAAACAAAGCTTTTTTGATAAAATTGTTTTTTATTCATCAACTTAGTCTTCTTCAACTGCGACACAGTCCCTCCAACGCTTTTTTAACTTTTCCATTTGATATGTGAAGAACGATTTATCTTTGCCTTCAAAATAAGCCTCCGTTGCTGCGATTACTTCACCATTTGAGTAAAATTTTTCAACCTGGAGCATTTGTTTTAGGTCTGAAAACAGCCATTAATCGCTGGGGACCAAATCTGGAGAATTAGGTGGATGGGGTAGTAATTGGTAGCCCAATTTCTTTAGTTTGGCCATCGTTATCGTGGACTTGTGATACGGCGCATTATCCGGGTGAAAGAACACTTTTTTCTTAACTTGAGGCCGTTTTTTCTGCGATTTCGTACTTTAATAGATCTAATAATCCCATGTAATATTCGCTATTTATATTTTTCCCCTTATCAAGGTAGTTGATGAAGAGTATTCCATGCGCATCCTAGAATATAGAGGCCATTATCTTGCTGGCAGATTTTTGTGTCTTGGGCCGCCTTGGGTGGCTTTCACCGGCTGCTCTCCACTCTGATGACTGCCGATTGGATTCCGGAGTGAAATGGTGAATCCATGTTTCGTCCATTGTCACATACCGGCGTAAAAAATCCTTTTTATTTCTGTTAAACAGTGCCAAACAGCGCTCTGAATCATTGATACGTTGTTGCTTTTGAGCAATTGTTAGCAAACGCGGCACCCATTTGGGAAAAAGCTTTTTCATGACCTAATTTTTGTGTAAAATACTGAAAACACTACCAGTTGAAATCTTCACTATCTCAACTATCGCGCGTACTTTCAGCTTCCGATCTTCTTTCACGAGTTTCAGGACTTGGTTTGGTTGATATTTTGTTGAGTCACTGCTTCATTTGGACGATCAGAGCATTCACCATCATTTGTGTCCATATGACAGCGTTTGAAATCGGCATACCACCGACAAATGGTTGGTTTAGACGGAACAGATTCCGAATAACCCTTTATAGGCCACTGTTGTGCTTAAACCGTGTTTTTTCCCATTAAAAACAATGTTTTGTCAACGCATGAAACTCGTTTTTTTCCACTGTTTTCGAAATTACAAAAGTATCGTCACTTAAATTTTCAATGTCAAAAAATTTTTCAATGTCTTTAAATGTGTTCAAAAGGAAAACCACTGAAATATTCCCGTAATTAATCTTTAACTGCTTTTCTCTTTCGTTACTTGTATTTGTTATAACCAAATCATAATTAAATAAATAGTCATACCTATTTCTGTTAAAAGTTCGTTCTTAATATAATAACTTACTATTGTGCGTCTCATTTGGTGCGTCAGTATTTATATAAATTTAAATAACATGTACCTCTTTTTGTAGCACCATTGTGCCCCTAATATCTCGTGTTTAACAATAAGGTAATTTTTTTAAATTTTGTTCTTGAAATTGTTTTGTTCTCTTAAGTTAATAATACTTCATCAGTAAGTGCTTTCACTGTTAATGTCTCGTAATTTTATTTTATATATAGCACACTATGTAATAGTTTTCGAGAACCAATTTTTTGTCTATAATAATCTGTTTAATGTTTAGGTTTCTTCCGTCATAGTTAACCCAACCAAAAACTCGAGTTACAGACTCACGATTGTGCCTTTACTATTTCATGTTTAATATCAAGTTACATAATAACGTACTTCTTGAAAATGTTCTGTTCTTTTAAGTTCATAAGTTTAAGTTCATAAGTCTATTAAACTAATAAGTCTGTTAATCTTTAACTGTTAACGTTTCGGTATTTTTTATAAAGATATACTGTGTGATAATTTTGGAAAAACTATCTGTCTATAATAAGTCTACTTATTATTTCACTGTTTGTATTTTCTTGTAAGACTGTTTGTTTTTCAAAATAAAATAAAATAAATAAAATAAAATAAATTTCTGTAACTCAATATTTTATTGTTCAATTTTCAAAAAATGTTGACACGTCTCATTAGATGGCCAGTACTTTCTAAAAATCAAAAGAGTTTTTAATATATGCGCCATCTCAAAGTTAGTCTCGGGACTTATTGAACGATCTAATATAATAAAGCCCTAGCGCAAAATAATCGACTTTCTGTTCGGTTTTGATGCATAAAACGTGGGCCTTTACGAGCATTTGCATTGAAAAAAACATCATATTATAGGTGTTAACTATGTAGGTATGTAACTTTTCTATGGGCTAGCTGATTTTTTTTTCGCGATTTCCATAGTAAAAGTTATCACCAGTTTCCGGCACTATACGTCTGCAACATCATCTCAACATTCACTATACGTCTGCATCATCATCTCAACATACACTATACGTCTGCAACATCATCTCAACATCCAATATACGTCTGCAACATCATCTCAACATCCACTATACGTCTGCAACATCATCTCAACATCCACTATATCGCTGCAACATCATCTCAACATCCACTATAACATCTGCAACATCATCGTAACATCCACTATACGTCTGAAAGAGCATCTTAACACCCACTATACGTCTGCAACATCATCTCAACATCCACTATACGTCTGCAACATCATCTTAACATCCACTATACGTCTGCAACATCATCTCAACATCCACTATACGTCTGCAACATCATCTCAACATCCACTATACGTCTTCGCCAATAACGTTACATGAACGCTATTGTGCGAGCAACCGTATTTACTGTAAAATGCAAGTTACTGCCCAAACTCGTAAACTCATAAACACTCTTTTCACCGACGATTATTACGTCCCAGTATGGTGGGTGGTGAGCCCTTTTACCTTTCTTCGGGCAAACACATGGATATGGACCTACAAATCGAACACAAATGTGCTCCCACGGGATATGAACCAGCGACCACTGACCAAACAAAGGGATATGAACCAACAACAGCCGACCAAACAAAGGGATATGAACCAACGACAACCGACCAAACAAAAGGATATGAACCAGTGACCACCAACCAAACAAAGGGATATAAACCAACGCCTACCGATCAAACAAAGGAATATAAACCAGCGACCACCGACGAAACAAAGGGATATGAACCAGCGAGCACCTACCAAACAAAGGGATATGAACCAGCGACCACCGACCAAACAAAGGGATATGAACCAGCGACCACCGACCAAACAAAGGGATATGAACCAGTGACCACCGACCAAACAAAGGGATATGAACCAGCGACCACCGACCAAACAAATGCAGTCGAAGTACTAGTAAGTAAGTGATACACATCACTTATAATAAATAAAACTAACTCCCTCATGACCTGCTTTTCTATATCGTCCATGTCGTCAAGACCTCCATTTTAAATTCGATATTTCTTCCTCTTTATTTCACTTTACACATTAACTGGGTACCAGCTTGCTTTATTAAAAACCTGGTCCAAGAGTTAAACTGTCCGTTCTCGCAATTCGTTTCGAGACCGGAAATTAACTCCACGTTGCTAGAAGAGGAATTTAGGATGCTGGCGGGCTCTCACCGAAAAAATTAAAATCAGAAACGAAAATTATAACGCTTTAAATCGTAAAATAGTGGCCAAAAAGTTAGATATTCTAAAAAAAGGAGCTCTACTTTAAATAAAACTATTTTTGCAGAAAAGTTTTTCTCATTTTGTGTCGTAAGTATATTTTTAATTTATGTCATAGTTTTGGTGGATCTAAAGGATGGCTATAAAGTTCTGGATTAAAATATCTTTACAAGCTGTCATTACCTTTATTTTGCAAGGATAATCAAAAAAAAACCGGCCAAGTGCGTGTCGGGCCACGCGCAGTGTAGGGTTGCGTAGTTGCCTGCATAATATGCGGACTTCTTCTCCAAGTACATTTTATAAGTTTGTCGACTAATACAGATCGCGCAAAACTTCTAGTACGCTCGGAAATTGCTCTTCCCAAGAACGACCCATACATTTTGTTCCTGCTGATGCGAACCACCCCGTGTTTAGATGGGACTAAAAGTTTGGCGCGATCTGAACTCGTTAACTTGTAAAACCTACTTAGCTGTGATAGTTTTCCTTTTAATTTCGTTATGTATTCTACTGCCGTGATTTTTTTCACGTCTCCAAATACAACTATTTCGCTGGCAGAGGGGGGGAGGATACTTGACTCTACAAAAATTAACACTTTTAAGTTTAATATTTCGCAATCGAAACCCTGTATCGAAATATTGTCATTTCACACCCCCAATATTTTTAAATTACCTATCCAACGACACCCCACACTAGGGAATAGACAACTATTTCGCTGGCAGAGGGGGGGATAATTGACTCTAACAAAAATGTACACTTTTAAGCTTAATATTTCGTAAACGGAACCCTGGATCGAAAAATGTTTTTCTCAAACCCCAATACTAATAATAATAATTTAAATTACCTATCCAACAACACTCTACACTAGGGGATAGACGAGAAAAAAAACATCATCCCCACTTTACGTGTGTGGAAGGTACCCTAAAAAAATCTTTTTCAAAATTTTACTGTACCACTTTATCGGCGTGAAAAATATGTATTATACCCATGCCAAATTACAGTTTTGTAGTACTAATAGTCTCTCCGTGGACAGACAGACAGACGGACGTGGCGAAACTATAAGGGGAACCTTGTTGTTGACTGCGGAACCCTAATAAGCCTTGCTCGAATGATGTAACAGGAATTAAGCGAGATGGCAATAAAACCATATTGTGCAGGAAAAGGAAGTGAGATTCCACGCGAGCCTCAAGTTAACTTATCCGAGTTTTAGTTACCGAAAAAAGTTAAATTCCAAAATATTTTTAAATAAATTACTTTGCTATCATTACATCAAACTAAACTTTTATTTTTCACGACATTTGATGCAATTCTATAATAATTATTTAAAAATATGGGCTGAAAATTTCATGACAGATCCTATCATAGATTGGGTAGACAAGCTGGATGGTGGGGGACTGGTGGATAGAGCCCTTTAGGTGTCGAACCAATGTCAAATGTCTTTTATGAAACTGAAAGGGAAATGATAAGGGAATGGGTTGAAAAAAGGAGTGTTGGGGTTTGGGGTGATGAGAAAGAATGAAGAAGACAAAAAAAAAACGGCCAAGTGTGAGTGGGACTCATGCACAAAGAATTCCGTACCACCACACAATACTGGTAGGGTTCCGTTTATTCACTACGAGGTACGGAACCTAAAAAAGGAGCTAAAGGGTGACAGGGAAGAGCAGAGGAAAAAGTTTAGGGATAAAAATAAGAAGACTGACACAGAATCCGTAACAGTTTTGTTTCAACAAACCAAATGTTTGTCATGTACATAGTGAGGTGTTCCTAAGTGTGAACTTTTAAATGAAAGTTACAGACCACACTTGGTACACCCACTTTTCATTGACGATTATTACGTCTCAAACGTAAAAGGTGGTAAGAATATGTCACCGTACTTCAGGCACAAATGGACCAACAGCTCAACGTGCCTTCTGAATCAATGTGCACCGCGCGGGGACTGAACTCATGACCTCTGGGTTAGCAGGCGGAGTACTCTACCACTCGGCCACCTTAAGGCAATATGCGAAAAAAATACGGGTGTTTCTTTTCTGTGTATTTCATAAAATACACGGAAAATTATTTTCAGTTTCTGGTATATGCAATTTGACTATATAATCTAGGGTTTTGCAATTGGAAAACATGTTTGGATAAATTTTCCTCGCTAGAAATAATTTGTTGAAATGAGGTCTTCAAAAGCACTTTTTCTCCTCGTTCGACGAATAGGAACCATATACAGAACTCAAACATATTTTATAAGGTGTGTTTTAACGACATCTAAAGATTCAATATTTAAAATGTTACTAGCTATTTTAGTTTTTTTAATAAAATATAAAACCAACTTTTTTCCCTTTTGCCCTGAATCCGCCTCTCGCACTGCGCGATTTTTCGCTTGGAGTGACAGTGACAAAAGTAAAATTAGCATACCCTCTTAAGGGTGTGGCATTGGCTAGCAAGTTTGCGATTATTAGTTGGCTCGTTGAGTTATTTTTCTAAGACGGGTAATACGAGTACTAATGATCAGGCAGCGAAACAACAGATTCGAGGTTTTTAACTAATAATGAAATTGTAAATAGGCACAAAGTTATTTAATTTTGGTAATTGCATTTCATATTTGTATAATTTATGAACAAAAAATATGGTCGATTCTTTAACCGCATTCTTTTAAGTAAAACTTAGAAACAAAAAAAAATATTTGAAATATATTTTTTTTAGACAAAAGTATAAATCTTAATTTTTTTAATATAAATTCACTTGATTTATATAAAAAAACGGCTCACCTCAATACGTGTTATGATCGGGAAAGTGAGGCGTAACGTCGTCACGTAAACGTCTATACTCGCCCAGATGAAGGCAGTCTAAATCTGCTGAAACTGGTCGGCTTTCCCGATCATAACACGTATTGAGGTGAGCCGTGTTTATATAAATCATGAATTTATCCTCAAGTCTCATTCAATTCTATAAATTCACTTAATAAAAGATCAGCGATTTTTTTTTTTCATTTGAGTAGAGTCCTTCAAACGAATCCACAAAAGTCTGCCATTTTTCATGTTCTATGCTGAATTTCTTTCTTAACTAACGCGGTCTGAAACTACAAACACACCCTAAATCGCAACAAAAATAAATAAATGCAATTAATTACAGACGTACTAAAACTAATAGACTTCACTATAAAGTCCAGTAAAACAGATCTAAATCCATGACGCACCCACCCCGTTGACGTTATAATGAAAGCTATCAACACAGGTTAAAGCCCCGGGTTTGCGTGCTCAGGTCTACTTGAAGCTGATAGTGAGTCATTATGCCTAACTACGTGATTTTCTCTTAGCCAACCGTTGTTACTGGTTAAGGAATGTTCAATTTGTACTCGCACATCACTACATACATGCCTGGTGCAGACGTGGAGTATTTACTTGAAGTACATAATATTATTGATGATATTGATCTTTTACATGTTTGTACTGTGTGTCAACACGTTGATGATGTTGTAGAAATACTGGCGATAGTACTCTTTCATACGAACTACTTTTGATAGGGAACAAATCCTAAAATTGCGATAATAAGATTCTGCTCTTTCATATAAATGTAAAAGACGTACTCGACCAAAATTTATGAAACAACTGATGGTTTTTAACGATTTCTATATTTTCAAGTTTCTGTACCTTATAATAAAAAAACGGATTCTTTAAAGGTCCGTCTTTCCGTCAGTCAAGACCCTTTAGCTTGGACCCTAAATGATACCCTTGATAGGCTTCTAACTCAAAGATTAAATTCACTTTTTCACAGAATATAACTACGTACTTTATAATAATCAATTTCGTACAAGTTTTCTCACCATGGAAACCTATGGACACTTCCAATTGATTTCAAAATTTGAATTCGTTTATAGGTAGGTCTTTTAGCACACGTATAGAAAATAATCTGAAAACTACCAATAATTATTTAGGAAGTAATTAACGACCAACTTAATTATTATAATTTTATTTTATTTTATTTTAAGCCGGAAAAATTGTTAAATGTGGAAAAGTAGTGAAACAGCACCTATTTCAAAAGTCACTTTTTTCACGTGTTTCCTGGACCCCTTGGAGTATTTATCATCATTGACCTCTGCATTACCTTTGAAAATGAGAAAGTTAAGGGGGTTTGACCCCTCAAAATGCCCCAAATAGTAGCGATTTACATGATTTGATAAAATTCATTTTTTTAGTTCCCTAGACTCCCAAGAAAATTTGGGCGGGGGGTTTGAACCCCTCTAAAGTGTAACAAAAAGATGCTGGCATAAAAAAAATACAACGTTATTATTTCGCCTCGGAATTCGGCTCTATCTAGGAGTTTTTGGGTCTCTGATCTCGAATCCGAGGTCAAAATTGAAGAAGTCCTTATTCCATTATATAATTCATGCCAGTTTTCGATGAAAATTCAAAATTAATATTTTGTTGCAGAAATGTGCTTTAGGGAGTTTTTTGGGTCGCTGATCATTATTCCGAGGTTCGAATCCAGACTGGAATACGCGCCATGGAAACTTTTATTATTTAAAATGGTTTCCTTGGTTTTCATTCCTTACAATAGTCCTACACATACTAGGGGTTGTCCTTGGGTACACTCCTACAGTGCGTACAGGAATAATCGTCGGTTGGCGTCACATCATATTTGGATTAAATTGTCTAAAGGGCTTCTACGTGTTGGCTTGGGCCCCACGCACGCCTCCCGTCTTGATTACATAGTCCCGAGATATGATAAATATACATATAATAATAATAAAGAATGACACAAATTCCAGAACATAAAATGGAATTATTGAGTTTCTTGGACTTCAAAAACCCTTCAAAATTCCTTAACCCTAGAAGCCCAATCATACGTCAAAATGACGTGCATATGTTAAATAGCTTTAAAGGTAACTAATATAATTTATAATTACGAGATTTTTGTATGATTTATGGTTAACACAATATACTTACTTAAATAAAACGCAAGAAATTTACAAAAAGGTATTTTAATTTAAACTATTTTTTTAAGTAAACGGACCTTAAAGAACCCTCACGGCAAGAACGTGAGTTTTTGAGTTCTTCTGGAATTTCTCTCTTGTTTGACCTTATTGTCCCTACTAGTGTCAAATTATACGGACTTTTTAGCAAATTCTGCGCCAAAGGTACCAATTGACACACGTAATATTTCTATAAAACATGCACAATACTAAAAACTTCAACAAAGTGCAAAAGTTGCACAAAGCTCAAACATACGTCATAATGACGTTCAACATTTCGATTACAGCAGAATGGCGGCACTTACCGAGGCGATACACCCGTCTGCAGTTATGTAGTTCCTGGGTCGTGCTGTGTTGGCTCGGAATGTCACAGCGATCTAAGCACGCGTGCGAGAGATATACCGAATATGCTTCGGAGAGTACGTCAAAACGACGTAGATTGGGCTTCTAGGGTTAATTTTGATCTGGAATTCGTAATGAGCTACCCATCACTAAATAGTGCTCAAAGTACCCTGAAGTATAAAATGGTATGGTGGTTGAAAAACGAGTTTTATAGAATATGCTCCTCGAACAAGACATAAATCGATGACACATAGTGCTATTGATACATCGATAGTATTTTAGCAATACGACTGATAGCTTTAAATGCTTTATGTAATTTAAAAACGTCAATATTCTAAATAGTAAAGTAGCAATAACATCGATACAACTGAACATTGTATATACTTTAATTTGAAAAACTATCTTTTGTTTTCGATACTTCGATAGTATCGAAACTAGAATATCAATTTTGAGATTACATGGTCTATCGATAGTTAAGCAACACTACAGGGAGGAAGGCTATCTTCAGTCACCACGTCAGGCGGCTAGGTAAATGGTCATCGCTGCAAATATAACTTTCATGCACCGAAAACGTAGCTGCTTTTCGATTTGTGTCATTTCACCCGATCCTCGACCACAGCAAGTTGTATCACTAGCAAGTGAAATATATATCTGGGTAGGCTAGGTTTTCAAAACTTTTACTCCGAATTTCGACAGTAACGGTGAAAAACACTAATTACATAGTATAATACCTATATATCCATCCATCCATGAGCCTGTGTTCGTCCACTGCTGGACAAAGGCCTTTCCAAGATTGTGTCACTCTTGGCGATCTTTCGTTCTTTTCATCCAGCCGCTACCTGCAACGTCCTCCAGGTCGTCAGTCCAGTGGGCACGAGGTCGGCTTACGATACGCTTTGCTGTACGTGGTCTCCATTCTCATGCCTTTAGGCCCCATAGGTCATCATGCTACTTCAACTTACTGATTCGGCAGGCTATGTCGGTCTCTTTCTATCTCCGACGGATCTTCTCGTTTCAGATTTTATCCCTATTATATAAGTTTTTCTTTTGTCATGATTCGACAAAATCTCAGCCCTCCCCGTATGTAAATAGCGGAAGGGCCTGAATTACATAGATTTATTTATTAAGTTGATACGGTAAAAAAAAAACAATTCATAGACCCAAAAGTTATTCTAATTATTATTAGATTGCATTAAAAAATTGCAGTAAATCAGAAACAAATTTAAAATGATTTAAAAAAAAATTCTTTGGGCCAGGATTTGAACCTGCGACCTCCTGCTTACATGATAGGCGCGCTACCGCCTGCGCTACTGAGGTTCATATCTGGAACGACGAATTTTTCCACCACACCTGTACATCGATTTTTTTTTAACTACTCGATAAACCAGCTTGTAATGCTGAACTGAACGCTCACGAGGGCGTTATGTGATTTTTCGCCTTGCTCATTCTGAATAGAAGGCACTGTCGTCGCTACAAAATCTTTTGTATTATTTTATTTTATTTATTATTTTAGTACTCTTTGTTTAGTTTTCAGACCGTTAGGTAGTTACATAGGTATACTTTTAGGTTAGTAGTGTATGTTGACTATTATATTTATTATAGTTACATACATATTTATATCACTATTTATGCACTCAATTTAAATTTCAATAAGCCAATGTATAATGTTTCTTCATCTCTCTCATTTATGTTTGACTGGAAGAAATTTATTTTAGAAATAAGTCCGCCTTTGCCCCGTATTTCTCGTATTCTGTGTTTTTGTGTGCAATAAAGTGTTTATTACCTGTTGCATCACACAGTTAAAAAATTCACAGTGCACTCTAATAATAATAATAATAGTATACATAACGCCCTCGTGAGCGTTCTGTATGTGCAGTACAAGCTAATATATCAAGCAGATGCAAAAATAACAGTGGACAAGTATGATGGAAGAATTCGCCGGTCTAGGTAGGAACCTCGGTGGCGCAATTGGTAGCGCGCTTGTCTTGATAACAAGGGGTCTTTGGATTTGTTTCTGATTGATATTTTCTAGTTTGTAATGCACTCTAATAATATTTAGAATAATAATGGTATTCAAAGCGATGGATTTTGCAATAAAACATAATATTATGTTTTATTGCAATATTTATTCTCGTATCAATCAGAAATAATAAGTTTTGGGATAATATTATTATATTATTATCCCAAAAGTTATTAGCTATTTTTGAAGATCTTTTTCTAATCGTTCTTGTTCTATGACCCATACCATTACAGTCTACTGCAAGGGTGTAAGTTTTACATTTGGTTTGCAATATAAAGTGCCAACATACATTTTAATTGGTCCTTAAATTTGAGGATATTGTAGATATTACACAGACTAATTGAAAATTAATAACGACCATCTCCCGACTTTTAATAAATAATAAGTTAGTAATGGATAGCAGTTTAGGGTAACCGCCGATTTAATATTTGTATTGTATTCGGGAAGTTGTTTTCGGGAGTTTCTTGAAAGTAAACAAATTGATTGTTTTCATTTTATTAATTAAAATTTTATTATTCTGTTATTCAGTATGTACCTTACCATGAAGTCTTTAGAGACGTATCATCAATTTAGTATCTAATAGGCAAAAAAGATATCATAATTAATAAAATTAAAATTTTCAAGGTATGACCTAAACAAAAGTAACAATATATAAAATTATGGAAACATCACGATGATAAAACAGTAGATTACATCAATAAAATATCAGACAGGTAATGAAATGTATCCAACTTAACTAGTGAAACCAATAAAAGAAAGGGTTTTGAACCTAGAAAAAAATTAGAAGTCACAGTTGTTGAGGAAGTCCACGTTAACGTATGGAATTTATGGAAATACACTATTACGAGTATTCGTATAACTAATACCATTGACAACAAATATTACAATACCATCAGTCGTATTTGATAAAAAAAACGAAACATACAGAGTTCAAATAGACAAGTATCTTTAATCGAATCTACATTGCGATGATCTACATTTTCAAGTAGGTGTTTAATTGAAGTATGAAGAGATATTTTTTTCAATTGCGCATGTGATTCTGTCGGAAAGTTGTTCAGTATGATCAGTAGAGTATGTGGTTTCATTTAAAGATTGCAGTCTATTTATACCCGGTATATTGGAGTTCTGATACCATTCGCTAAGACTAATAATTTACATATTTACAAACACTATTGGTCCGTCTATTTTTAAATTAAAGACGTGAAATTATGAAATTAATAAGGATATAACTAAATTTTTTTTTTAAGTATCTCCCATACCACGTCACGTCAATATTTTTCTGACATCGAAAAGTTAAATTACTATTATAGTCCAAAAAGGATCCGCTCGTACACACCAGTAACCAGAAATCCACACAGTTCATACTCACAAAAAAAAATATGAGAGGTGTCGAGGGACACCCGGTGGAACGAAGTTCCTTTCGCTACTGACACGCACACCACACGTCTATACTGAAGAACCAGCCGACTCCGAATAACATGCATGGATTCCTGTCAGACAACAGTGAAAAAGAAAATAAGAAAAGGAAAGTTAGTAGTTTTATTAAAACCACAAAAACTAAAGATAACTGATAATTTTGCTTCAGAATTCGGTGTACAATAACCTTTTGTCATGTTGATTAGATTGATTCTTCTTAAAATTAAAATTAAGTTCGATATTTTTTGTTTGTATTATGAATTATAAATGTCTATTTCAACAACACAAAATTAATTTTCTAACAAAGAATGTCTTCGATAGGATTGGCAGTTATTCACAGTTACAATTTTCTTCTAGTTTTTATTTAATTAATATGTGCTAGTTTCGAAATACAATAATTGTTATTAGGATGGATATGCGGCAGAGCTGCTGAGTTATATACATCGTCCCCAAAGTAAGTCACTATATTTACATCTTTATGTACATCAACATAGTCCTGTATTTCCTACAGACCCCAGTTTTTAACTGTGTCCTTCATTACTCCCCTTTTCTTTATTTAATTGTAACAAATTAGGTTAAACAATATTTTAACATTGTCCTAAATATTTGATACTCGGTACTTATGATTATATCCTTATCTTACTATTCCTAGTACCGTATCAGCGTCATCTTCACTTAAATCACTTTTGATTGCTATGTTTCACAATTGGATATGAAATATTATAAAGTCTAATCACAGATCTATTCGAGATCAAAAGTCGTTTGAGTTAATATTTTATTTTCACAGTTATATTTTTTGGCCTTCGAAGTTCAAGTGCACTGCTATTTAAATATAGTCCGTGAGACACTTGAGAAGGTCCGGCTCAAGTCACACGATCTCGTCGTGATGCACCACGTCACTGCAGCTGCCGGCTCGCTGCAGTCATGCCCTCTGACGTCACACCCTCAACTCCTCCATTGTCACATTCGACTTCGCGTTCAGTTGCGTATTTTTCTTTGTCAACGTCGATGTGTTCATTAGTTGCATCTGATGCGACAGCAGTGGCTGATTCTCCTGGAGCTGACCACTTGCTAGCGTATTTATATTACTTTTTCCAATTTTTGGCGGTGGAGGCGCTCTTGGTAATGTCGCCATACCAGCGACGTTGTTACTTGGCAAATCAGCAAACTCAGGTGGAGGTAACTGGTGGTGCGAATGAGTATGGTGGTGGCTCAGAATCGTGGCTGGATCGTTTTTTAAACTCGTCTGATACGTTAATGCTCCTTCTAAATCACCACAAATATTGTTTGGCATTTGACCGTTTTCGGCTCGTTTCTTTAGATGGGATCCGTTGGCGTGTCCATCTTGGCCATTCATTCTAGTTTTATCCCTCTGATAGTAAACACCAGCAAAAATCAGTACATTAAGAATAAGTAGAGAGCAACCAATAGCAATGGTTACACTTAGAGCCGTCGAGTAAGCAGCGAAACCATCCTCAGGAGGAGATGCTGTAGTACCATGTTCTGATTTTTGGATTTCTGTACCTGAACTCTGTGTTGGTGTATTACTAAGGCCAATTATATTGTAATTCAATGGCGAAGTCACATTTAGAACACTCAAAACAGGTACTTTGGTGGCAATTCCAGTATCTGTTATAATTACATCTGTAGTTTTCTTGAAAGGAGGACTGAACGTTTTGAGAGTGGGTTGAGGTGAGGAATCATCGTTTTCAAGTTGATGATGAGAAGGTGGTACGTCATCACCACCAGGTCGATGGAGATCTGGCACCAGATTGAGCCAAAATGATAACCTGCAAAAATATTTCACAGACAAATCAAATTTAATTTTCTTATTTCAAAGTGCTTGTATGACTTGATTGATGGATATGGAAGAGGCAAAAGAGGTGTGCCAGGATCGTAGCAGATAGATGTACGTTTGACGTATGTATGTATTTGGAAAAAGTATAATAGAAAATTAATCAATGAATTTAACAAGTTTCGATGGAATCACATTATCTTGTAAAATGTTGCAAGTTTATTGTACTGCATTCAAAACATAAAAACTTTCCAATAAAAACTTACAATGTCGTTATAAAGGTACAAGCAGAAAATGTCGAACGTTGGAAACCACTTACCTATGAGCTCGATAATGGTTTTTCAACTTGGACTTAGTGTCAATATTGAGGTATTTCTTGTGGACCGCTTCATAAGCTGTCCATTCTATATTTTTCTGTCTCACTCGCTCTTGCCGTCCTGCTCTAATAGGATCGCTCTCTTGCGCTTCGTTGGGATTTCTGTAGAAGAGAAATGAGGTCGGAATTCTAAAGTATATTGCAACGTTTTGTAAGAGTCAATTTCTCTCAAGGAAATTCAATTTCTCTTGAAGTCGAGTTCAAATACGCAAAATCTGCAAGTTTTCTTGCTGAGAAAATTGCAATAAATAGGTATGTGAGTTTCACAAACAAGATGTACAATATTTATACAACTAAACTGCAAAACTAAAATAAAAAATGATCTCTATATTATGACGAATATTTACCCAGTCTTAGCGAAGTTTCCCCAGTACAGCATCACGGACTCTGACAGGGCCAGTTCTGCCTTCGTGTAGTTCCTGGGGAAGTGTGCCAGTCCCCCAACCAGGGGTGCGCCGAATATGTAGGGCAGTTCTTCGCCGTGGATGCAGCCTTGCCGCTAGAATAATTGTCATGTTTCAAAAAACACATATAACATAGCGTCACGACATGAATCCCCGAGGGGTTGTCAGATTTCAGCTGTCAGGTGACATGTTTCAATACTACTAATTTGATGATAGTAAAATAATCCAGGGTCAGTTAAACAACTTCAATTATATTTTTAGAATACTCTGATGAAGAGTGAATGACTGATCTATCAATTAGACAGAACGGCTGGATATAGGAGCATGAAACTTAAAATGTAGGTTTCTTGTTTGACGTAGATTAAGGAGGTATTTTAGGAAATTCTTTCGGGATCAAGAGAAACGTGATTCCCGTAGCGGGACGACTGCTAGTTTTACATAAATATACTGACTGACAGCGAGTCCCTTTATTGTAATTTGATAAGGAATATGAAATTTTACGGGATTTAGTCTGTTTACCGACCAAAATAAAGATTTATCTTCATAAATGTGCCGTCGGAAGCGTTACAGCTCAATCATTATTACTTTCTGTTCTGAGATAAATTCCTTTTTCAAATCATAAAAACGACACCAAGTTCATAACGGCGTATACATAAACTGGTAGCTTATGATGAAAACACACATTCTACTTATTATACTGAACAATAATCTATAGAAACGTACGCACAAATGAAAAATAATTATTAAACAATACCTACGGTAGATATTTATACTTAAGTAATACAGAGAAGAGATTTTTTTTTTTCAATTGCCCATATTTGTTGTTCTGGAATTTGTTTTTGTGTGTGTTTTAATTTGTATGTGGTTTTATTTTTGTGTTTTTTTAGTTTAAATATTCTTCTTTAAACGCTCTGTGCTTTGCATGTTTTAATTAAATTAATTTATTAAATAATTCATCTTATAAAAAAATCTAATTTAAATTAATTTAATTAGGCATAAAGAACCGTGATAGGGCTCACCACCCATCACATTGGGACGTAATAATTGTCGGTGAAATGCGGGTGTACTGAGTGTAGACTGTGACTTACTTTTCACAGTTCACACTGGGAACATCTCTGACAACCCCTTGGGGATTCATTTCGTATATTATATATATAATTAAATAATCTTTTGTAAATCAATTTATTGAATCATTTTTTATTTCATTTGAGGTACTTTTCGCAATATTTTTGTTCGAATAGATAAAAACGTAGACGCGTGATCTAATAAATATTAGAGTGCATTACACGAAAGAAACCAATCAGAAACAAATTTAAAAGTACAAATATTTTGAAATAATTCTTCGGGCCAGAATTTGACCCTCCGACCTCCTTACATGACAAGTGACCGAGGTTCGTACCTGTAACGACCAATTTTTCCACTATACCTGCACACCGATTTTTTGTAACTACTTGACACACTAGCCTGTAATGCACATACTGAACACTCACGAGGGCGTTACGTGATTTCCCGCATTGTTCACAGAGATGGCACTGTAATAGCTACAATACGTTTTGCTTCAGACAGAGTATTCAAAGCGATGGATTTCGCTAGAAATAATAAAAGCTTTTGTGTTTTGTCTGGTCAGTGATGAGCATATGAACCTATACTTGTAACAAAACCATGTAACAAAATCCGTTATAATTATGGTAAATAAATAATTACTAATTACTGATTACTGATTACTGTATTTTGTAATTTTATAGCTCTCCTATAAAATGATTTTAATATTTATAGTTATTTTCGTTGTAATCTTCTTTTGTGAGCGTGCATTAAATGCAATTATTTTTCTGTATGATATCTTAGATACGACTGTTATTTTTGTAAATTTTAATTCTTGTATATCAAATACGAACTTTATTGGACTTTCTATTACCTATTATTAATAAACTTTATGAATTGTCTGTGTGTTTCATCAATAAAGAATACTTGAAAAAAAATTAAATAAAAATAATCGTATGTGGTATAGTAAAAAAAAAAAAGCACATTTACCCCCGGTATATTGGTCAATTTTAATGTCAATATTTTAGCACAAAATTGCAAGTTCAAAGTCAATGCGATTATTATCGTAGAGAACTCTCGAAAACAATCCTTGTGAAACCTTACTATTACTACTATATACAAAACAATCCTTGTGAAACCTTACTATTACTACTATATACAAAACAATCCTTGTGAAACCTTAATATTACTACTATATACAAAACAATCCTTGTGAAACCTTACTATTACTACTATATACAAAACAATCCTTGTGAAACCTTACTATTACTACTATATACAAAACAATCCTTGTGAAACCTTACTATTACTACTATATACAAAACAATCCTTGTGAAACCTTACTATTACTACTATATACAAAACAATCCTTGTGAAACCTTACTATTACTACTATATACAAAACAATCCTTGTGAAACCTTACTATTACTACTATATACAAAACAATCCTTGTGAAACCTTACTATTACTACTATATACAAAACAATCCTTGTGAAACCTTACTATTACTACTATATACAAAACAATCCTTGTGAAACCTTACTATTACTACTATATACAAAATGAATGTTACAGATTTTCAATAAACAAAGTTTTTACATCATTAATATTTTGTGGTCGATCCCGTTGAAACTTGTTCGAAGGAATATCATTGAGACTTGTTATCGACAACTTCAAAGCCACAAAAGCGTTTCTCAAGATATTGTTCTGAGGCGGTATTCATTACAAACGAAGTTTGTGTTTATGTTGCCTGCTTTACACTTGTTCTTTTAAGGCGATTACCGTCGCCAAATTAGCAGCTCGATGTTTGTCTGTATGAATATCGACGGAAACGACATTGAAATAACGTTCAAATCAGTGCACAATGCGTGGTGGCTGTTACAACGCTTGCTGCGACCTTGAAAGGGCAAAATAGGAGAAAATAATACTTTTCACATGGGCGTCATTGTTCGATTGAATAATTCTCTGTTATATTTATAGCTATCAAGTTTATCTATTTATCAAAGCATAAATGAATTAAATCACCTAAGCCGCTTAGGAGCAGTAGGAAATTCAAGCCAAAAAACACCATTTAGTTGAAACAATTTTTCATATAGAAGTTTTGGTGGTACGAAAAAGGAAAATGTTGCATATGTTGTCCTAGAAATGATAATCCATAATACATTTTTTCAATATTTTTGGTTTGGCCATAAAAGAGGAGTAGGCTTTAGAAAGTACCCATTTGGCGGTATTAAGGGCCTTAATAGAAAGAGTTAAATAAAAATAAAAATCAAAGGTAGTTCAGTCATTAGAGGACACAGAGTCTTACCGAGTTAGATCTAACAGATCGACGACTATCAAGAGCATAGTACTTTTTGCTGAATGGTGACATGAACAGGAATGAAATCTGAATGCCTACAAAGATTTACTTACGAGCAACGAACTAACTTTTAGTTCACTGCTTACGAGACTATGTTAACTGTTAAAAATACAAAGCAAATCTTTTCATTTGTGATCGTATTTTTTTGCAGTAATAACTAGGTAAGTATTCATCTTTGTCTCTTTCTTTGTTTTACCGGGTACGACATCTCTTGGTTTATGCCATCTTCCTTGATGGCACTGCGATGGCAATTGATCTGTGCCAATGTCCCCGTTGCGGCTCTCACCGGAGACGATGACACTTTTTTTCCCATCCTCCCCGGTACCGGGGATGACCCACTGGGGAGGATGGTACCAAGCCCTTCCTGTCCCGGCTTGACGTCAAAATCACATCAAACATCCCAGTTAAAACACCTCTGTCAACCCTTCAGGCCCTTTTTTAAACAAAAAATACTGGTATCACAATGTGATCTAGAAAAAAATAATACTCTCGACGTAAATGTTTATTTATTTTTTTCAAAGGAACAAACCAATTACTTAACATTAGACCCAAGACAACACCAGTCCCGACCTTACATTTGATTACAAACTCTTGTACTTATTCACATTCTTTATACGATGAAGATCTACCCAACATACCCACACATACATACAGTCATCTTTACTCACACCCTCTTGTAAACAATTGAGAACAGTAAAGTTACACATATTATATATAGTATAGCTATAGTTAATTCTAGTCACGGATTTCAAACACTGTTTTTTTTATTTTAATTACACTTGTAGTAGCAAAGGGCGGGGCAATAACGGGCGTCAAGTGATCTCGTAATACCAGTGAAGCAAAAGCATCCATGTGGTTCTAGTTAAGCTGAACATAATGGTCAAAAGTACGACATGGCAAGAAGTATTTTGCTTCAATAGGTAATATACGGTTATATTTCCCACACAACTTGCTGCTTTTTTCATAACATTGTGTGTCAAAATATGTATCATTAAATCGACTTTGTTTATGTAATACGAGTCCATTCATTTACGTTTTGCATGTCTAGTATAGTCTATGATTCGGATGATAGACACAATTGATTCAATTGTTATATATTCGGATGACAGACACAATTAATCCAATTGTTATATTTTTTACAGAAGTTGATACTACCGCGCGAGTTTCATCCTCAAAACAAATATTCGCAATGAACATAACACGTTACGAATATAACTTGAATATCAAAAACACAAAATTCGAAATTGTTTTCCGTAATTTTTCCGTCATTTCCACAACTCTGTGTGTTTACTGTGGCCCACTTTACTTTTACATACAAACTCGACCCTCGCGACCCAGTTTCAATTGAAACCAATAACTGAATGCTGTTTCAGTTACGTTTTTAACTGTTTTCCGTTATTTCATTGTCTGCCCAGTTTTGTGATCGGTTTTTTTGTTTAATGTTAATTAAAAAGATCATGTTACGTGGGTTTTTGATCCCACGCTGACTGGTAATTTTAAATAACGATAGAACACAGTTTGCTTACGGAACAAATGCAATAAATATTCAGCAAGTTTATCTGGTTTAGATGTTGATTAAAAGGCTGAACTTTTCTATAAAGGTGAAAATTATACTGCGAGCCCAGTAAACTATTTAAGTAGAATATTAAAATAATATAATAAATGCTGTGATTACTTCATTTCCGGGCGCAACCAGGTAGAAAAATTAGAAGGTTATATCAAACGTAGGTATATTACATAGGTATGAAAAGATACCGATTAAAATGTCTGTAAAATATTTACTGATTCGATACGACACAAAAACTTAATCAACGCGGGCGAAGCCGTGGGCAAAACCTAGTATCAAATAAAAATAAGTGGGATTTAAATTGACTATAAAAAACAGATTAAGCTCATTTTTTACTGTGCAAGGAAGCACAGGTCGGTTATTCAGACAGTACACATCTGAACGCCGGACGCGCCTCTACTACTCTGATAAAGATTGACCTGTGCCTTCTCGCACACAAAAAAGCGAGTTAAATATCATGGCACAACAAGAGATATAAATCTGAAATCATTATTTTCAATTCTTGTTGAAATAATACTTGATTCACATAATTTTGTAGTTTTGCACATTTATTTTTACGTTCATAATATATAGGAGATTCTTCCTTTTTTTTTTTCATTTTATTCGGGTCTAAAAATTTAATCAATATAAGATAAAACAAAGAAAACTATTTTTATTTTTTTAGAAAAAAGTTACTAAAATTGTTAACAAGTACTTTTACTTTTTTGTAACAAAACTAACTTATCTGTCATTATTTTTTTTTGCATTCGACTGATGACATACATATTTTTTTATTGTTTTAAAGCTAATAAATAGATGAAAAAAAGTTATTTCTAAAAAGCAAATTAAAAAGGGTAGTATTTAATTCCATTAAACTATGAAGGTAAGACAGAATTGATCAGCAGTCCTCTAACAAGGCCGAGTTTGTCCTGCGAGGACTTTATTAACGTGCACACATCGTGTACAAGAGTTTTAGTCGACGACAATTTTGTTTTGAAATAAACGTTTTAGTTAAATGCCCAACACATGATACAAATTTGATAAGTATAATCAATACAAAATGAAAAAAGATCTAACGCTACGGAACCCCCATAGCACAAGTCTTACACTCGTACTTGATTGTTTTTTTACTGAATATGAAAGCAATTACATAAAGCTCAAAGATACGTTTTTCCATACTGTCTGCAGTAAAGCACAATTGGCACCACACCCATTGAACTAAGTGAGGCATCCGTCGTTCGTTGCCGATGTTAATGACGGACCTCGGGCTGAAACTACTTCCATATAATTACTCTTCTCCAAATTTAATTAGTTGGAGCACTCCCCAACTTGCGTTCCGAGAGGAACTGTTAAATTGGTAGTCATTTTATATAATAAGAGATGTGCTTGCAGATGTAATTAAACAGTTTTTATACCGGATGTAAATAGACTGCCATCTTTAAATTAAAACACGTATTCTACTGATCATACTAAACAACTTGTTCGTACAAGATACCCGCGCAAGTGAAAATAAAAGTTCACTTGTCCATACAAAATTGTTAGTACGTTTGTAACGTTAGTATGGAGGAGAGAATATTCTTTTTCATTTTCGCAGGTATTTTTATTTGGGAAATTTGTTCAGTATGATCAGTCAATTATGTGGTTCATTAAAAGAAAAATATCTTTAAGGTATTATTAGAGTGCATTACAAACTAGAAAATATATAATAATGTATTTTTTATAGAGTATTCATAGCGATGGATTTCGCAAAATAAACATTATCTTATCTAACAGGTATTTACATATGAAACTGCCCAAATTTTCCTACAGATTCATGAGTTCATAATTCCTGTAATTCACTAGCTATTTCCATTATTTGTTTTTTGTTTGAAAGTTGATTTCACGGTTTTAAATCTACATACGTATTAAATTTTGTTTTTACTGTCAATTTGATAGTCAAAATTAAATTTTCAAAAACAGTTCGTCTTAAAGGCCATCAATTTCCATGGTAAGATTCGTAATCATTTTTTACAAATAACACTTTTCAAAAATTTAATTAATGTTACTGTTAGCTTAATATTGTCTCATTCATACATAAAATAAATTACCTACATAATTTAGATTTGTCATTCCCAAAACAAATGCAAAAATGTTAGTACTGAATCCTTCAAATTCTCTACAGAAAACGGCAATTTTTATATGTAAAGACCTGTCTATTTAATCTTGGTGTGTTTTAAAGTTTCGAGATAGTAATATTGTTTTCAATGCATGTGCTCGTAAAGGCCCACTTTTTATGCATCAAAACCGAACAAAAAGTCGATTATTTTGCCCTAGGGCTTTATTATTATTATTTTTTTTATTTATTTACAATGGTTGGCTAAGCTGCAGACTTTCCTGTGTACCATAGGTGTTATACTTTTTTTTACACTGTTTAACGACTCTGGATACAGTCTTTTTGAGCCAATTATAATTTAAAGTTCACAAGATTATATTTGTTTTCATTTCCTCACACTATGCATTGAAAAACGTAGTATGATACACGGGCATAAAAGCAATAAATTACTCGGTTACGTTTAAAACACTCGCTACGCTCGTGTTTTAAATCGTCCTCGTAATTCATTCCTTTGCGCCCTTGTAGCATAAACTACTATTACATTTTCGCGATTCCAAGAGTATTCCAGGGTAGTACCAGAAACATTCTACGCTTGAATGAGTACGCGCTTCCTTGCTCAAATAACGTACATACAACCCGTCTTCATCTTGGCAAATATTCTAGCACACTGTGTATATTTGTTAGGTATATACTCTTCAAGCAGAAGTAAAGTATCATCTGTATACATTCAATTAATTCTTTTTGACGTAAAAGTAATTACGAGTTTTTACGAGAAAAAGTCGACGACGTTTTTAAATCAATGCGAGTCTTAGTTGTAATATTTATATCGTTATGATGGTTTTTCACCTTAACGGGACACCTGACGCTAGAACATCAACAACACCAGGTTTTCAATGGTTCATTGCAAGAAACTAGATCCCTCCTCATATTGAAGAAAATATATTTCATTTATCGATCTTTTATCTAGGGATTCCACCTATAAACAATGTATTAAGATTTATACATTTGTCAAAAAATAATGTTTTCCACCCTCTTTTTTTTGGTTTTCAAATGTTCGTTTCAAAAACGCGAGTAAGAGATCAACTTCATTTTTTTATATACAATAGGCAATAGAAATACGAAGGGATGTTACCTAAATCCAATATTTTTTTCTTGCAAAATATTTCAATATTAGCTAAAAACACACCAATTTGTTGTTTCGCTGCGTGATCACTAGTATTACGCGTCCAAGAACAAGAGGCCAAAAAGCCAACATATAATCGCCTCTATGAAAAGCAAATAAGGTCTTTTCCATAAGACTTATTTTGCTGGACGGATAATAA
Organism: Ypsolopha sequella; assembly: GCA_934047225.1. Lineage (NCBI taxonomy): Eukaryota > Metazoa > Arthropoda > Insecta > Lepidoptera > Ypsolophidae > Ypsolopha > Ypsolopha sequella. The sequence goes on along the minus strand of OW203987.1, from coordinate 30,345,569 downwards.
AAAAAGTTGCTAGTGTATGCCATCCTCTTAATTTTATTGATATTTTGTTTCGTTTACTCGTAGTTATTATACCAGTATTATTTTTAGTTTAAACACGATGTAAAGATGTAATAGCTTAGTAGCTACTATGATATAGAGAGTACCGAAGCGTCAGACTGTTTTTTCCGTCCACGAATGGGAAAAATAGCAATTTTACTTGGCAAAAATAAACAAAATCATGTTTTGAAACAAAAAAACGCGTTTATAGTTTTTTTTGCCACTTGGCGAGAATCGAAACCAGGCCTGTTAGCAATCGATCAACTTCTACCCACTCTTCCAAACGTAACAGTCAATCAAGTCGTCAGTTCAACTCCATTAGTTCCGACTAGACCTCACTCAAAGCCTTAAACAAACAATTACAAACTTGCACACACTCGGGTCACGCAACACATGGTTCAGCCCGGCCGGCCTGCCGCGCCGTGTTCATCCACACAAGTGACGTCTAGATTGATTAATGACGTCACACACTGCGTCATAATTAGCAGAGCATTAAAGGGTCACTGCTTGCGATCATGATGACGTTTCAATTTTGCTCAAGTGAACCAGAGAATATTTCTACGGCACGCAATAGTCTTTGAGAAATTCATAAAAATAAAATGACAAAATTGAATTTTTCATCCACGATACGGAACCGTAGGTACGCGAGTCTGACTCGTACTTGATTGGTCTTTTTTTTTTCAGTGTAACATCGCACTGCCAAGTAAGCTTGTGCGTTCTGTATGATACTGACGAACGGACACCCAGAGAATACAGGCTCAGCATAATGGCAGAGAATATAAAGTATTACTACGTAAAGAAGCGACACTCACCTCCCCGCGCGAGATTATCGTCCCCCGCGGTCCCCTGCATGTTAGTGGCAAATCTGGTGGCACGTAAAGCTCGAGTACCACTCGTTCACTTGCGCGCGTATTTTGTTTTTGATTTTATTACGATACTGATTTTTAATTAATATGGTTCGTTTTTGTGGTGTTTATGGATGCATTGAAAATGGAGCAAAAAATAAAGAACGGAGATATTTTAAATTTCCTGCCGATGAACTAAAGCAAGGCATTTTCTTTTATGCATTAGTTTAGGACGTTAACTGCAACTCTCAAACAGTTGTTAAACAATTGGTAAGAATTTCAACATTAAGTTGAAATTTAAAAAATCGAATGTTTTTGTGTGACCGTTCGAGCTGAGCGAATTTCAACATGTCCTAAAAAATGTGTATTTGTGCCCGAAGTACGGCGATAGGGCTCACCACCCATCACGTTGGGACGTTATATTTGTAGGTGAAACGCGGGTGTACCAAGTATGGACTGTAACTTGCATTTCAAAATTCACACTCGGAATACCTCTAACACCCCCCCCGAGCATTTGATTCAAGTCGTGACGATGTATATATTTTTAATATAAAAATAATCCATGGGGAACCAGAACTAGGACCTAGGGATTAACCACGCTAAAATTTAGGAAGAGAATCATATAAGTTGCTGAATTATAATGTTGTCCCTCTCGATCGACGACGCTCCCACGCTTGCTGCCAGCCCTAGACTAGCTCACACACACACACAAGCGTGTGTGTAAATAACTTGAGCACTCAGTATGGAGTGTCGGGGGTTTGATAATGGTCTCCTTTTTATTTTTTACATACGGATATTTTGTATAGAATGGACAGCTGAAAATCTCCACCAATTTTAAGTCTAAAATTTTCATTTCATTTAACAATTAGAACTTAAATGACAATGTAAACTAAACCAAATAATTCAAAATTAAAATGAATTGAATGACTAAAATAAAAATTCTATTCTCAAATAAAATTAAAAAAAAAAATTTCGGCACGTGTTAAAATTTTAAGTAAAATGAAATGTGCTGGCCAGATCGCTGCCGTCATTGGGAAAAGTACTCAAAAGGCTGGCGGTGTTGCCTCTCTGGATTTATCATTTACATGTTGTTTTTTAAACTTCCGATTTAAGGAAGATCTTAATGTTCTAAAATAATTTTGGAAATTTAGAAATTAATGTTTTGTTTTGTTTTACCTGTGGATAATCTCCATATTTGGTCTGGTAGTCGAAAACATACAGGTAGGAGTTTCTTCTCAAAGCCGAGTGCGTGTCTGCTGTTAACACTATCGGTGCCACGACTTGTGCGTCGCTCAGAGCTTCTAGCGTCTCGTCTCTGTTGAAATAAGGTAAGTATATTTTTATTCAAAAATGTATTTTATTTTGTCCTAAAAATTTCGTGTAAAATGAAATACATAGTTACAACGAAATCTTCGAAAGGGTGTCAAGAGGTATTTCCAAGTATGGCTGGTGAAGTGCAAATGAACCTTAAAACAATAAATTAAAAGCTTTCTAGCCGAGATGACTCTCTAATGTCTAGTTTATACGGGTAGAGTAGGGAGCTGTGAGCCAGAGTTGAAATAAACATTATATTTCTAGACAAATATAAACGATTTCAAGATTATTATTAAAGCTCTAAGTTACTAACGCTCAAAAGCGATAAAAGAAAACAAGTTGATTAAATGGTTTCGGAAGTTACTCTACCACTAAGGAAGTAGGATTATTTTAGCACACTGAAAATAGCGGCCTCGATAAAGACAATTTCTAATTTTACAAAGTAACATAAACCCGATATTTAATTTTAGTGACAATTTTTTAACAGTGAAAGTGCTCACCTCACCACCTACCACGTCGGAACGTTATAATCGTGGGTGAAACGTGGGTGTAGGAATGAGGTTGAGGACTGTAGTTTGCATTCCACAGTTCACACTCGGAAACACAGCAGACACCCCTTTGAGGACTCATATAGTAAAAAAGATGTATACCTTCTGCAAAAAGACAAGTATTTTTTAATTAAACCACAGAATCTACTGATCATACTGAACAGCTTTCTCAAACCTGCGGAGATGAAAAAAATATGTTCACATTTACTTACTAAATCATTTTCAAAACCCACTGATTAAATTTTGTGTGTACAAATTCCTTGGCGTACGTGATCCTCAAGAACGTACCTGATGTTTATGAGATGCTGCCCCGGCCGCTCCCAGTCCGTATACTCGTTGATGATGGTTGCCAGGATCTTGGAGAAGTGGTAGCTGTACGTGATCCTCAAGAACGTACCTGATGTTTATGGGATGCTGCCCCGGCCGCTCCCAGTCCGTATACTCGTTGATGATGGTGGCCAGGATCTTGGAGAAGTGGTAGCTGTACGTGATCCTCAAGAACGTACCTGATGTTTATGGGATGCTGCCCCGGCCGCTCCCAGTCCGTATACTCGTTGATGATGGTGGCCAGGATCTTGGAGAAGTGGTAGCTGTACGTGATCCTCAAGAACGTACCTGATGTTTATGGGATGCTGCCCCGGCCGCTCCCAGTCCGTATACTCGTTGATGATGGTGGCCAGGATCTTGGAGAAATGGTAGCTGTACGTGATCCTCAAGAACGTACCTGATGTTTATGGGATGCTGCACCGGCCGCTCCCAGTCCGTATACTCGTTGATGATGGTGGCCAGGATCTTGGAGAAGTGGTAGCTGTACGTGATCCTCAAGAACGTACCTGATGTTTATGGGATGCTGCCCCGGCCGCTCCCAGTCCGTATACTCGTTGATGATGGTGGCCAGGATCTTGGAGAAGTGGTAGCTGTACGTGATCCTCAAGAACGTACCTGATGTTTATGGGATGCTGCCCCGGCCACTCCCAGTCCGTATACTTGTTGATGATGGTAGCCAGGATCTCGGAGAAGTGGTAGCTGTACGTGATCCTCAAGAACGTACCTGATGTTTATGGGATGCTGCACCGGCCGCTCCCAGTCCGTATACTCGTTGATGATGGTAGCCAGGATCTCGGAGTGGTGGTAGCTGTACGTGATCTTCAAAAACGTACCTGATGTTTATGGGATGCTGCACCGGCCGCTCCCAGTCCGTATACTCGTTGATGATGGTAGCCAGGATCTCAGAGAAGTGGTAGCTGTACGTGATCTTCAAAAACGTACCTGATGTTTATGGGATGCTGCACCGGCCGCTCCCAGTCCGTATACTCGTTGATGATGGTGGCCAGGATCTCGGAGTGGTGGTAGCTGTACGTGATCTTCAAAAACGTACCTGATGTTTATGGGATGCTGCACCGGCCGCTCCCAGTCCGTATACTCGTTGATGATGGTGGCCAGGATCTTGGAGAAGTGGTAGCTGTACGTGATCCTCAAGAACGTACCTGATGTTTATGGGATGCTGCACCGGCCGCTCCCAGTCCGTATACTCGTTGATGATGGTAGCCAGGATCTCAGAGAAGTGGTAGCTGTACGTGATCTTCAAAAACGTACCTGATGTTTATGGGATGCTGCCCCGGCCGCTCCCAGTCCGTATACTCGTTGATGATGGTGGCCAGGATCTCAGAGAAGTGGTAGCTGTACGTGATCTTCAAAAACGTACCTGATGTTTATGGGATGCTGCACCGGCCGCTCCCAGTCCGTATACTCGTTGATGATGGTGGCCAGGATCTTGGAGAAGTGGTAGCTGTACGTGATCCTCAAGAACGTACCTGATGTTTATGGGATGCTGCACCGGCCGCTCCCAGTCCGTATACTCGTTGATGATGGTAGCCAGGATCTCAGAGAAGTGGTAGCTGTACGTGATCTTCAAAAACGTACCTGATGTTTATGGGATGCTGCCCCGGCCGCTCCCAGTCCGTATACTCGTTGATGATGGTAGCCAGGATCTCAGAGAAGTGGTAGCTGTACGTGATCTTCAAAAACGTACCTGATGTTTATGGGATGCTGCACCGGCCGCTCCCAGTCCTTATACTCGTTGATGATGGTAGCCAGGATCTCAGAGAAGTGGTAGCTGTACGTGATCTTCAAAAACGTACCTGATGTTTATGGGATGCTGCACCGGCCGCTCCCAGTCTGTATACTCGTTGATGATGGTAGCCAGGATCTCAGAGAAGTGGTAGCTGTACGTGATCTTCAAAAACGTACCTGATGTTTATGGGATGCTGCCCCGGCCGCTCCCAGTCCGTATACTCGTTGATGATGGTAGCCAGGATCTCAGAGAAGTGGTAGCTGTACGTGATCTTCAAAAACGTACCTGATGTTTATGGGATGCTGCACCGGCCGCTCCCAGTCCTTATACTCGTTGATGATGGTAGCCAGGATCTCAGAGAAGTGGTAGCTGTACGTGATCTTCAAAAACGTACCTGATGTTTATGGGATGCTGCACCGGCCGCTCCCAGTCTGTATACTCGTTGATGATGGTAGCCAGGATCTCAGAGAAGTGGTAGCTGTACGTGATCTTCAAAAACGTACCTGATGTTTATGGGATGCTGCCCCGGCCGCTCCCAGTCCGTATACTCGTTGATGATGGTAGCCAGGATCTCAGAGAAGTGGTAGCTGTACGTGATCTTCAAAAACGTACCTGATGTTTATGGGATGCTGCACCGGCCGCTCCCAGTCCGTATACTCGTTGATGATGGTAGCCAGGATCTCGGAATGGTGGTAGCTGTACGTGATCTTCAAAAACGTACCTGATGTTTATGGGATGCTGCACCGGCCGCTCCCAGTCCGTATACTCGTTGATAATGGTAGCCAGGATCTCAGAGAAGTGGTAGCTGTACGTGATCTTCAAAAACGTACCTGATGTTTATGGGATGCTGCACCGGCCGCTCCCAGTCCGTATACGCGTTGATGATGGTGGCCAGGATCTCGGAGTGGTGGTAGCTGTACGTGATCTTCAAAAACGTACCTGATGTTTATGGGATGCTGCACCGGCCGCTCCCAGTCCGTATACTCGTTGATGATGGTGGCCAGGATCTCGGAGAGGTGGTAGCTGTACGTGTTCCTAACGAACGCCTTCAGGATCTTGGATCTGCGATCAGCCTCGATACCGTACTGCACATCGTCGCCGGAAAATGCAAAGTATGCTTCCGCTTTTGTGACGCCTAGCATAAGGTCGTACCTGGGCAACGAAAAAAATAGAATATTGAAAATAAAAACAATTATACTCCCGTACTGCAATAAGATAACTACAACATCAAAAACGGTTTTATAAGTACCAAAATTGTTTGGCCAATGTTATAATATTACATTTTAACATCGCAATTCTGCGTTGTGATGGCCAAATTTATTATAACACTGCTAGAAAACCAATCACAAGCGATAACTGTCTTGTCTTAATTTCTTAAGCCACGCCCTCTTTACTCTCTCACTTTTTGATGGTCTCAGGCATCTTTGTAGATCGTATCACTACAATATCATGACGAATGTTCTTTTCTCATTTTTCCTAAAATTGGTTTTGATGGTCGTAAATAAAGTATTGTGTGCAACTTATTATAATTGGACTCGTGCTAGTTTAGTTCGTTTCGTAAACAAGCATTCGTGTCCTAATGTCTCAAATTGTGTCACAGTTACACAAAATACTACTAATTTTCATTTTATATTGTTAATAAATATTTTGTTTAATAATTATAGACACAACAAAAAACAATTTTAAATATTTTCGAGATAAATTTCGGCCCACTTTGGGGCATCAGTCGAATAAATATTTTAAGGGGCTGCACAATGCTAAAATTCAGTCTTGCTCTAACGCTTTTGTTTTTTAACTGTCTATCCTGCTCTAATCAAATGCCACGCACGTAAAACTTCAGTTATTTTGAAATAGCGGGTTCATTAGGACAATAACTATTATTTATTTATGTAATAAATATGTTTTTTTCTAGTAAGTATCTGCGTGTGTTGGTTTCGTTTCAATCGGTTTTGAAATATGCAAAATGAATCGCTTTTTTCGTGATATTTATTCTTTTTTAAAAGCATTATAATTAAAAGAAGATTGAAAGTATGTTTATTTATAAAGTGTGACTAATAAGTGTCTTGAGTCGAAAAACACGCAATATATTTTTTTCAAATTTTTACCATCTACTATGATGGAACTGATGTTTAGCATTGTGGAGCCCCTTAACTTCATATAAGCTTTTATTTTTATTTTGTGCTAGCGGTCGCACGTAGAGTTGTTTGCGTGGATCCTATACCGATCCGGTCGGAAAATCCTTAAACATTTCTTACGTCTAAAATTTATTGAAAAAGGCGTTACTTTGCGGAAGTCCATCATAAATTTGTAGATATATTAATAATTTGCAATATTCCGCTAAACACCCTTACCATGCTATTCAAAATGCAGACTCAAGCACCGCCCGCCCTCCCGCATAAAACATGCACAAGCAAAGCAAGCAGTACGAGCACAAAATAAAGCAATCTTAAATAACAAGCAAGAAAACTTATCGACACGTGTTTCGCCTCTAAACGAGGCATCCTCGGGATGTGTAGTCCGCCCGACCGCTCGACAGCAAATGACGAGCTGCCGCCCGGAGCTCACCTTTTATACACCGGCCTGGCTAGTTGTTTGGTGGGAATAAATGGATGACGAAAACATACGTAAAATCCATTTATTCGTCATCCATTTATTCCCACCAAACAACTAGCCAGGCCGGTGTATAAAAGGTGAGCTCCGGGCGGCAGCTCGTCATTTGCTGTCGAGCGGTCGGGCGGACTACACATCCCGAGGATGCCTCGTTTAGAGGCGAAACACGTGTCGATAAGTTTTCTTGCTTGTTATTTAAGATTGCTTTATTTTGTGCTCGTACTGCTTGCTTTTCTTGTGCATGTTTTATGCGGGAGGGCGGGCGGTGCTTGAGTCTGCATTTTGAATAGCATGGTAAGGGTGTTTAGCGGAATATTGCAAATTATTAATATATCTACAAATTTATTTCTTACGTCCGCGTCATATATCAGAAAACGTACGATCCTATGATCCTAGTTCAGAGACGTATTATATGTCAACGTTCTAGGTTCATCCTTTTGGTTTGACTGATAAATATCGTGTGAGGTACCGTGTTAAAGAAAGGCATATTTCTAAAATTTTCGGTCCAGTGGTCCTAATAATATAACCTAAAATTTGCTAGAAATTACCGTTCCTCTCCTAATCTCTCAAGTTTGTAAAGCTATTAATTATATTTTAAAAGTGGTAAGTAAATATTGAGCCATAAATTACTAGAAAACTGCACGTCTGTTCATTACACAGAGTAAAAGCTACAGAAAAATATACCCTTAATTTTGTCTAATAACTAGTTACTGTATGAATTGGCACGGAACCCTAATTAGGCAAGGCCGACCCGCTCTTGGCCGTTTTTTAGGGTTCCACAGTCAACAACAAGGAACCCTTATACTCGTAGTTTCGCCATGTCTGTCTCTCTGTCTGTCTGTCCGCGGCTTAGCTTAGAGACTATTAGTACTAGAAAGCTGTTATTTGGCATGCGTATACATATTTATCACGTCGATAAAGTGGTACAGTAAAATTATGAAAAAGATTTTTTTTTTAGGGTACCTCCCCTACACGTAAAGTGGGGATGATTTTTTTTTTCTCGTCTATCCCTTAGTGTGTGGTGTCGTTGGATAGGTAATTTAAAAATATTGGGGGTGTGAAAAGACTATTTTTCGATACAGGGTTTCGTTTGCGAAATATTAAACTTAAAAGTGTTAATTTTTGTTTGAGTCAAGTGTCCCCCCCCCTGCTGGCGAAACGGTTGTATTTGGAGACGTGAAAAAAATCACGGCAGTAGTAAACATAACGAAATTAAAAGGAAAACTATCACAGCTAAGTAGGCTTTACAAGTTAACGAGTACAGATCGCGCCAAACTTTCGCCCTCTAAACACGGGGCGATTCGCATCAGCAGGAACAAAATGTTTGGGCCGTTCTTGGAAAGAGCAACTGCCGAGCGTACTAGAAGTTTGGCGCGATCTGTACTAGTTGACAAACTTATAAAATGTACTTGGAGAAGAAGTTCGCATATGTGGAGGGCAACTACGGAACCCTACACAGCGCGTGGCCCGACACGCACTTGGCCGGGTTTTTTTATATTTTTTGGTCTACTAAATTCGGAGATAAGGGGGGATACATACATATTTTTGTGTTTTTTTTTAAAGAAAAAGTTTCTTCTTGGGAAGACCAACTCCCGAGCGTACTAGAAGTTTGGCGCGATCTGTATTGTTATAGATAATGGTACGGAACCCTTCATGTGCGAGTTCGACCCGCACTTGGCCAGTTTTTTATTATTATTTAACATGTAGGAGACACAAATGGAGTATTAACGGTGGCCTTATCGCGATTAAAGCGATTAATAAAGTATAATAAACAAAATTAAATCTTACTTAGTGAGCTGTGCCACAGCACTCTTCTTACTTACTTAGTGAGCTGTGCCACAGCACTCTTCTTACTTACTTAGTGAGCTGTGCCACAGCACTCTTCTTACTTACTTAGTGAGCTGTGCCACAGCACTCTTCCTCATGAGAACAGCGTTGATTATATTGATGGCATTCTGCAAGGCCTTGCCAGAGAGCGGGCGCCCTGGCTGACCTCCCCAGTCGTAGTTGTTTTCTGGGTTGATGAGCATGTCACCGGTATCTAAAACAATAGAAAATAAATAATAAAAGTGAATGATAAAATTAAATCATAAATTACTGTTTGAGAGCTTCTGGATTGTGGATAATCAAGCAGTGTTGCAACTTTATAAAAAAAAAAAAACTTTCAAAAGTAATACATAAAAACATCAATTAATAAATTTGAAATGACAATTTTTTTATATTTGTTGATATATCTTGTCTGTGTCGTATAAACTTTATTCTCGTAAATACATTAAACAAACATTTAATTTACCCATAGTTCACCACGCATATTAGTTTGCTAAATATGAGTAAGACCAAAATTTATTTTAAAATATCTAGCCTTTTTAATTTAATTCGTTTAATTTTCTCCTGTCTTGTATTTTTTATCTCTTTATTAAATTAAAGTATAGGCTTACTTTTTAAATTTAGTTGTTGTTACTTATATTATGAAAAAAAAGACATAATTTTGCTAAGTTTCTTGCCCTTCTTCTTAGCAAGACTAATCGAATGGATGGAGTTAGGCATATATATATTATTATATGTATTGTATATATGTATAATATAATGTATTCCTTATTCCTATATTTTTATTTTATTCAAGAGTATTGTTTTTATTAAATTTAAATAAACCCAACCTTTATTATTTCCCTGTGTATTTCCCAATATTATTGTTTATTACATAAAACTATTACCTATAGACCTAGATTATTTATAATATAACATTAAAACCAACCCGTAATACGTGTATCTGATATACTTACATTACATAAATAAAAATATTTTTTATTTTATTTTATTTAATTAAATAAATACATTTTCATTGTTACAAGAATTGATATTTTTTTAATACATATTTAATGTAAAAATAAAATACATTTATTGTATGAATGAAAAAAAATATTCATTCGGATTCCCATTCTTACTCTCATTTTTCAATAAAAATATAAATTTCTTTATGTTTACAACCGTTTCACTCTTCAGTAAAACCGATTCTGAAGGCTTTAGTTTTAGTTTTAGAGCTGCCAAAACTTGAATTTGTACAAAGTATTTTAGCTTCTGTTTTTGAAACTTATGAATTATTTTGCAATGAAGAAAATTAAGTAATGACAGCACTAAACCTAATATTAAAGCCTTCATAATCGGCTTTACTATGTCTATAATTTAATACAACATATGTAAATTTAATTATGTGCCAATTGATTTCCAGCATAATGCAGGTTGCATTTACAATCGTTTGTAATTGACACTTCAGAACCTTCCTTCATTAATTATATCACAATCAACTATAAATCAATTACTACATCAATTAATTTTACCTACGCGTGCAACATGAAACGGTATGATTTGAATAACCGATAATTTAATTTGTGCCTTATTTACAATTAATTTGACCTGCAACCGACTGAGAGTTATGTGTATACGAACATATACGTGCAATATATGTAACTTGGACAATATCTCCCGGGAATTACGCTCAGATCCGGTAGATAGCGTTTTGTACGGTTTATTATCCCTTTGTATAGCAAGCGACCGTGTCACGGTCGTTTTTTCAAGTGTTCTGATTTCCTGAGTAACCTGACAAATCACAGACTACGGGCCGGATGTGAATAACCCGCCTTTTTCTAATTAATCTAAACAGAGCACATAAATTCAAAATTCACCCAATAGTTGTTGATATAACTATTCAACAACTATTGGGTGAATTTACGTGTTCTGTTTCGATTAATTAGAAAAAGGCGGGTTTTTCGAAATCCGCCTGCAAAACCGCACTTAAGTGCATATTTGCAAAATGGTGTTTGTCAGACTAGGAGTTAAAATAAAATGCTAGATTATCTGAATAATAGCGTTTCGGTTCATCCGTAAGCAAATTCAAAAATGGCATTATCACTTTACTTTTTTGAAAACATTTTTATTCCAAAGGGTGTTTTACTTATAACTGGTTTTTCACCCTGGCATAATACAATAACGTTATAACTCTAAACTTTTTTAATAGTTTAATAAACCAATTTTTCAAAATATTTTCTGCTGGAGGTAAGAAAAATCTCAAGAAACGTCGGAATTGCACTTTTTAATAAAACAGCTGATTCTTTTCATGATTTTAAGGTTGAAATAATGAAATTAGATAACTTTAATTTAAGAACATAACTTTGTTTTAAGAAGTAAGAATACCATGTTTACTAAATATGTTTCTGACGTCAATAAATCAAAAAATGTTTTAGTCCGAAAAAGATCCACCCGCGCACATCGACAACCAGACATCAACATTGTTACACTTCCACTAAAAATGTGCATTTGCCGCCATTGGTGGTACGTCTGTTTACCGCCAAGAAAAACGGCCGGCCACCAGCAAAACGCAAAGGATCCCTGACAGACAACTTTGATAAAGAAAAAGAAAGAACCTCAATTGTTCATATAGCTTACATACATACTCGTATTACAGTGTTTTAGAAGAGGACCATTCAAAGGGATTTAGACTAAAACTAAATGTACAATGAGATAATGTGAGACAATTGTTAATTGACCTATCCAATGATCTGACCTATCTATCATGATATCTTGATAACAATCCCGTCGTTCTGAGAAGATGATAACATTGTATGGGGCTATGAGGACATTATTAGCAAATATAGTTATATTGGTTATGTTACTATTTGTTATTGTTTTGTATACCAATCGCAATCAACATGAAATCTAAATTAGATGACATTTATTTATACAGCCCAATTCATACCAGAGGCTTCGTAAGTGATCAGTATTACGGATCGATAAGACTTTTTGCTAATTTTGCAAAATAAAATGTAAATTAAATTATATGTACGAGTATGTATAGTAATTGACTCAGGGCTGTGCTTGCGTTTGTAGAGAACACGAAAAATATAATTTACGAATTTCACAAAAAGGGTTATCGAATCTTGATACTGAGCACTTACAGAGACTTCAGTATAAATAAATTTCACCTATGGCTATATAAATAAATGTAATTTTAGAATTAAATCAATGCAGTAAAGCTAAATACATTAGATACAATTCCTAGAATAATTTAAATAAAGACATGTTTATAATTTTTTTACTTTAGTTAAACAAACGGGAAATTTATTTAACAACAGGAATGTTTGGGTTAAATATAAATACCCTTATCTTAGTCCGCTTCTATGAAAGTAAAATGTTTGAACCGAGATACATTTGAGAGAAAACTGTCAAACTATGTCCCCATTATCGCTTCGTTTTCCAATAAACTTTCTGCTGCGGCTCTGGTAATACTTAGTTCTCCAATTTAGTTCCAACGTTGTTCCAACACTGTCAGAATTTGTGACGAGAATTGAATTCATCAGGAACTTGTCTAATCTACGATATAATGGAAGCTGGCAAAGGGCTACCTTTACGAATTTCCCGGTTAGACTTACATATTGCTCACCTCTTTATACAAGGTGTAACAGAAAGGTGTAACCATATTTGAAGAGCTTATTCAGTCAATGGTATAGGATAACTTTTACTATGGAACAAATCCTGTATATCGAAAAAAAATTACTCGCTTCATAGAAAAATGCAATGCCGCTCGGCCAAAATGTATGGAAGGGCAGATTCTTTTTTTGAGATTTCAGGTTTGACTCCATAGTAAAAGTTGTTCTATACCATTGACTGAATAAGCTCTTCAAATATGGTTACACCTTTCTGTTACACGTTGTATATGTACGAGTATGTTTGACACACTAGTGTCGATTCGAACAATTCATATACATGATTTTTTTTGTTTAGAAATTTAAAATGGAAAAGCATTTTGGTCTGTGGGATTTGACGCTATAATAGTTCAGTATTAGCATAGTAAAATACTATGGTATTAGTGAGGTTTATAAAGCAAGAGTTTGAAATTGTATACACGATAAAGTCGATTCTGAAGGCTTTAAATTAAGTTTAAGTGCTGTCAAAACTTAAAATTTTTCGAAGTAATTTAGCTTTTGTTCCTAATGTTTAAACACTTTTTTGCAATAAAGAAAAATTGGTTTTCACAGCACTAAAATTAAAATTAAAGCCTTCAGAATCTGCTTTATTAGTCACGATCTTCTCAAAACCCACTTAAAATGCTATTTTAACTTTGTTTGGACAAGATCATGACTAATTGTGCATTACATTTCAATTTCGTGCTTTATAAACTTCACTAGCACTGAATTATTTGCGTCAAAATTGAAAAATTCAAAATTGAAAAAAAATATTTTGCAAAGTAGGTATATATAATACACGATTCACAAGTCAAATTTTAATCTTATAAAAATATATGTAATAAAATAATAAATGTAAATGAACTACTTAGATTAAATGTTTATTTAATTTATGTAGCAATATATATACGATTAAAATTATAGGTAAAATATTATTATACAAGGTGAAATCCAATCAACCGCCCGAACCCATACCGGAGACCCGGCCAGGGACCAGGAACAAGGTTCAATGATCACCAACCGAGCCCCCAGCACGAATCCAGGCGGCCGACCAAATCCCATCCTATATACTACATAGTAATAGGTTACATATATAAATACATGCCTACCTCCGCCCATTCGATTAGTCTTGCCAAGAAGAACGGGCAAGAAACTTGGTCAATTACCACATACCAAAATGTTTTTCAATTTTTAACATATAAACAAGAAATACAAAGTTAAGTTATGCACTTTGCGCTAAGCGACTGATGTTTAACCTTAACTTATTTGACAGGACTAACCTTATTTTGAGCGTCCTGTCTTTGCCTTTTCGATACAGAAAGAAAAAGACAGAACGTTTAAATTAAGTTTAGTCTTTTTAAATAAGTTAAACCGTGTTACACCGAATCGAAACAATTTTGTGTATTACTGTGGTCTATTTCTAGGGTTCCGTACCTCAAAATGAAAAAACGGAACACTTAAAGGTTCAATTTATGGTCCGTCTGTCCATCTGTCGTTCTGTATGTTCATATTTCAAGACCCTTTTTTTTTGTGCTAAAACAAGTTTAAACTGATACCACCTACAAAAGCGTACGGCCCAATGGTGCTGTACAAAAATTAGGCCTCTAACTCAGGGGTCGGCAACCGATGGCCCGCGGGCCGCAAGCGGCCCGTGAACCATTTTGGTGCGGCCCACAACAGCTGCATGATAATTACTTATTACATTTGGTAGATGGTATATTTGTAAAAACTGGTTTTTCTAAATGCTGTTTTCATTTACAGCTTTTAGGTACCCATTAAAGTCTTTTGTTTTGTAATTTTAACGGATTTTCTGAGAATTTTAAATGATCTAGAAATAAATTGTAAAAATAAGTTCAAAGTCCCGAAGCCAAAAAGCCTACTAGAGTTAATTAAACGAATAATTATGTGAAGTTGCAAAATATAGGTAAGATCAAACGTTACGATGGTAACGATAATTATAAATTGGTACAGGTATAATCTCAGTACCGAGTCAAAAAACTAGATTGAGACTTACTTAGGCTAAGCTATTTAATCAGAACCGTTATGTAAAACAGCTAAATAACGTTCAGCTGAATTGTCAATGACATTTGAAATTGACAATACTGCTAGTCTGCAACCCACGTTTAGACATAATGTAAAATGACAACAGAACATTAAAATGACTTATGTGTTTAGTAGCATAATCGTAAAATTTGCGATAGCAAATATACGAGTATGATTATGATGTATATTTATATGAAATTTACCATTCAACGTTTCTTTTACGTTGTTTTACAAAACCGCTAAGCGTTGAACAACTGCATTGAATAATCCTGCATATTAACGTTCAGTCATTTTGTACAACTGCTGAAAGTTATACAAAATGTCAGAACTATAAAGACCATATCAAAAATAATTCTCTCCATAACTTCGACAAACCTAAACCAAACTGCTTTCCGTTCTCTTTTAAAACTGTTGCTACAAATGAGGTTAAGAGATCTATCCTTTCTTTATCCTCCAAAGCGATATATGATGACCAAATCTGTTCACAGATGCTTCTTTCTATTCTCAACGAGCTTATTCTTACCATTATCCTCATCATAAACTACTCCCCTGTTACTAGTTCCTTTCCTTTGCCTTGGAAATTGGCCCATGTTATTCCTTTACTTAAAACTTTAAACCATTGTTCTTTTTCTAAGTTCAGGCCAATTTCTATCCAACCTGTTCTGCTCAAAGTCCTAGTCCTAGTCAATTGCTGTCCTAGTCCATTGTTGCTAAACAATTGTCCTCGTTTCTGGCCCAATCCAATCCAATTTCCGTCCTGGGTATAGCACTGTTACAAGGTCACAGATGACATCCGAACTGTGCTTACATTGTTTGATTTCAGCGGTGCTTTCATCTGTGTGGACTTCAACTTGCTCTTGGAGGTCTTAAACTCTCTTAACGTATCTCCTCTAGTAACAGAATGGTTTGTTTCATATCTGCGTTATCGTCGGCATTGCATTCGTTCAAATGACATGACGTCAGAATGCTGCAAGCTCACTGCTGGTGCACCACAAGGTAGCTTTATCGTCATTTCAGAGTGGATCACGTGGAATTAGCCATACAAGCTATGAATGATGACTTGTCGAGCATATGCAACTGGGCTGAATCATTTCAATGATTCAGCCCAGTTGCTCAATCATTATGTTTATTGGCAGCCGACATATGCTAGGTAAACTGAATCCTACTTCACTACCGCCAGTTTGCTACCTTTTTACTGAAATAGCTAAAAATCTAGGAGTTATATTCGATAGAAACTTTTCCTGGACAGCTCATGTCAATGAAATCAGCTATACGGCACATGGAGCGTTCCACTCCCTAACGCAACTCTAGAATTTTATATCCTTTAAAACTAAAATTATCCTTACGCAATCTCTGCTCCTCCCCTTGATTGTTTATGCCGATATTGCTTTTGTTGATATCACTGAGGAACTACTAAACAAACTCAAACGTCTTCAAAACTTAGGTATCCGGTTCATCTATGGTCTTCGCAAATGCGATCACGTGTCTCATTTCTGCTCAGAGTTAAAATGGCTTGCCATTCTTCTTCGTCGAAGTTTTCATATTCTTTCTCATCTCTATTATTAAAAACCCTCTTTTACCTCCGTATCTGCGTGAGCGTTTTAAATTCCTATTTCCTCGAGATAAACCATTGCGTTTAAATACTTTTTCCTTATTAAAAACTCCCGAGCATAATTCTGGAGCTTATGGTAACTCTGGAAATCATTGCCGCATGGTATTCGTGACTGTCATACTATTAGTCGTTTTATGTTAAAACTTAAAGAGCATCACCTCTCGCTGTGTTAAAGTAGGTAAGTTATGAATGTATTTATTTATATGAGTTTTTATCTATAGAAGCATATATCTAATGGTAGACATGTATATACAGTCCAGTATATTTAAATTTATATATTGTTATTTTATTTGTATGATAATGTTATGTTATATATTCAATAATTTTATAGCACACGTATGTATAATTACTTATTTTTATTATTATAGTGTCCTCTCCCACTAAGGTTTGCTGGAAGAAATCTCTTTTCAGAGATAAGCTCGCCTCTGTACATGTTTTTTATTGTAAATAATTCTACTTAATGTAGATATGTGTACACTTAAGAATAAAGAATAAAAGTTTTATAGCTGTTTTACATAACGGAGCTGTATTCTAAAACAACTACCGATTTTGTAAAACAACTAATAATATCCAATTCCGACATATCGATAACAAGACAACTCACTCGAACTTTCCGTAACCCATTGTTTTCACAAGAATTATCCATATACTCGCCCCCTCCCCTCTCCTCCTTCACAGCAGTTCGAAGAGTTGTGTTGTTTTGTTGGGACTTTTTTTCCGCTTGTCAGCCAATTCGCGTCTAAGAGGCACGTTATTAAATTGTCTCGAAGAAGTTTTCTCATCTCGGTCCCTTGTAGGAGCGTCAACATTTTCAGTTAGTCTAGCTTCTTGTTTAACAAGAATTTTTCCGATTTTGCACCCGTTTTTTGTTGGCTGTTCCTCAAAAGTTTTCAGCTTTGTAGCCAACTTTGCATCGCATGTGAACCAGAGTTTTTGTTGACTTTGATCAAGGCGATTTCTTATGCCATATAATTTTTCGGGGATGTTTTGTCCATTAGCCTAATTTTAATCGTGTAAATCGTCTTAGATTTGTTCTGCAACATTTTTTTTTGAGGTTGCTGAAATTCTCACATTTTCATTATTTAATTTTTAACTTAGATCAACTACTTCAAGACGGACTGCCATCAACATTGAAGTGAGGCCGGTGTTGTAAACATGTGTGCGCATAGTTAGTTTTGACCGCTTAGTAAAAACTGAGACTGATTGCGCATATGTGAGTTTTAAGAAGTGTACGAACACGAAACTTCTCACTTTTGGCCTGCTTCATCTGTCACAAGGAGTGCGCTCTGTTTTGATTTTTCATTTCGTCTGAGGTCGGAATGTAATGTGTCTTGACCAATAACCTTTACAATTACAATGATCTTGACGACTCATCCAAAATAATGACCGAATTCAAAAATCTAAATAAAATTGGTGTTCAGTCTGCATGTTTTGGAGGGCACTGTGGCCCACATTTGTGATTGGAGTACGGCAATAGGGCTCAGCCCCACCCATCACCTGGGACGTTATGGTTTACGAGTATGGACTGCTGCTTATAATTCACACCTCTGACACCCTCTCGGGGATTCATGTCATGAAGATATACATATATATATATATATATATAATATATTGTTTTTAATTTAGCGGTAAATACATGTAAACACACGTCTCGGTACACAGCTCGCACAACTTGAGATATTTTATGTACATGAATATTTCGTAACACAAAGCACTTTCAACAATGTTTAATGTATCTAATTAAGCAGTGTGATCATGTAGGTATTCAAATTATCTCGTAATACAATGCCTCTTTTTGATTAAAGTCTTCACACTGAGATTATTTTCTTATACCGAGGGCTTTTTACAAAAAAAATTGATATGTATTAAATAAAAAAAAAACTTTATTAACACAGTAAAACCTAGAATTTAAGTATTCAGAGAAATCTGACCTGTTTCAACACCTTTATTTAACTCTTGTCTATCCTGCTCAGTGAAAGCGGCTTGCTTAGGAAATTCGCGATCTTGGGGTGTTATTAATTATTATTTTGAAGAAACATTATTTTAGAGCTTTTTTGCTATTGATTATTTAAAAAAAACAGATTATAAATATAAATAAAAAGCTATTAAATACTATCGATAGTATATCTCCACCAACTTTTGGTCGTCGTCAGTCGAATTATAAGAATAGATATTTGACATAATAATATACAAGTACAGATTTGTGACATTTACACGATGAAAAACTTTTTTGAAAATACTTAATTTTTAAGTATTGGAAAGGAAAAATTGCATGAACAATCACCGACACACAACAGATACTGAACACAATAACACGTTACCCATTCCCACACACGCCAGATCCCATAACCAAACATTCAACAACTGCTTCACCGTTCGTGTCATCAAGTAATTTCATCCCCCACTGACTGACATACAACTTAGAACATGGGAGTCCTCATACATCTGGTCACTTGGTGTTTACTACGGACCAGGACTGAACAGACAACACTGACCAACAGACAACTATAACACACATATTCCCTCATAACATACACAGTATACACTCGTCATCTCTTACAACTCTTCACAAATCCTATCACCCCCTCCTCACAAACATTCTCTCTCGCAACGTATCTTACTATTATTCTACCAACCCTTTCCAATAGCTAAGAATTAAGTATTTTCAAAAAAGTTTTTCATCGTGTATATGTCACAAATCTGTACTTATATATTATTATGTCAAATATCTATTCTTATAATTCGACTGATGACGACCACAAGTTGGTCGAAATATATATCGATAGAGTTTAATAGCTTTTCATTTATATTTATAATCTGTTATTTTTTTAAATAATTATTATTTTGGAATTAGAGGGATGGGTTTTTAAAACGATAGGGTTTATATTGCATTTTTACGACGTTTATTTTGTACAAGTTTTATTGTTCCAAATATAGTTACTCGTAAAATAAAATTATATTTAGTTTAAACCTATCTTTGCGATTTTATTGGATGTACGGACGGAAGTAATGAAATATGACGTAATTTCTTTTCTAAATTTTAATTCTTGTTAATTACAAATAAATTACAAAATAATACGATATTTATCCGGGAAAATCCGAGAAACTTCACCTTGAGAATCTTGAGATAGATATATATCCCATCAAAAGCATAAAATGTACAAAAATGTCAAGTCTCGCAATGCAATCTTTCCACCGTAAAAAGTTGTGAGATCTTATGTAAAGCCAAGTCTGTTATTTTACTTTGTATGGAAGCACCTTTTCATTTTAGTTAGTATGAAAGCACCTATTGAACGAATGTATCATTAATTGTTTCCTAATTAGTTACCTACCAACATTAAGTGACTGTATTAA
The DNA here is from genome assembly GCA_934047225.1 of Ypsolopha sequella. NCBI lineage: Eukaryota > Metazoa > Arthropoda > Insecta > Lepidoptera > Ypsolophidae > Ypsolopha > Ypsolopha sequella. The sequence continues at coordinate 30,325,674 of OW203987.1, read as the reverse complement.
TATTAGTCATCTTTATTTCTCTAATAAAATATAGTGACTTCGCAATCGCACAGCAACATATACAACATATCTACCTAATACCAATTTGTTAGCGATTTGAGAAGATATTTCTAGAAAAGGATGGTACGGCCGTTCCGCGAGACTCGGCGGGGGCACTGCCGTGCCCCCAGATTTAATTAGTACAAAATTCTGTCTCTTCCTGGTAGAACATCATTTCAGATGATAATTAAGTTAAAACTTATTGCAACTAACATTTTCCAATTATTAAATGTTTTTAATTTATTTTACTAATCGATTCCGTTTCAAAGAATCTTCAGACCGTTAATTTGGTTTCTTTTACAGCAAATAAATATATTCTTTGAAAAGACCCTAATTACAGCCCTAATCTTACATTTTTGTATTTTGTTTTGAACATAATTTCAGTAGCTATTAAAATATCACATTAAAAGTTAAAATACGAAAATTTTGCTTTATCCAAGACTGAATTTTACTGTATAATCGTATATCTGAGTAAATTCTTTCTGCCTGAACACACCCCGCTCCTACTGGTATATTCACGCATGACCTGTTCTTGGTGTTATAATATAAAATAATCGATGCCAACCTTCAATACCTCAGCCGATGTGTCGAGCGAGGATTTATATAATACGGTTTACTAATAAATAATGTGCCTGAAACTGTATTGTATGTACATTTGGCCTGTTTTCTGAAAAGGATTTTTAGATATGTTTAGAGATATTTTTAAACTTATTAAAGAAACTAGGCCTAAGAACTTACGAAACCTAACTTACCTACCTACTTATAAACTACCTAACTATAATAATATATATGGTATGAGAACATGGGAGTACATGCTTCCTTTAATACTAAATGAAATACCTACGCATGCATTAGATAGACTAAAAAACTTAAATAATAATAAAAAGCGAAAAAGTGCCATAAAGCTTTATTTTCTTCAACATCAGCAGCCTGTGGCTGCGTGATGTTATATAAGATAATATAAGTTAGAATTAGTTTAGCTAGTTTAACATAAAGTTTGCGATCTCGCCATACCGTGCATAAACCATGTGGTTTTAGTCGGATGGCTTTAAATTCTTAAATATGTAAGTTATTTAACTATGAATAAATAAACAAAAAAAAAAAGGTATAATATGAATATACAGTTTAGAAAAAAACCCTGTTTAAATTTTCCGTTACTAAGTAATAAGTAATAAGAATAAGCTCTTCAAATATGGTTACACCTTTCTGTTACACGTTGTACATGTATCGTCACGACATCAATATTATTTTCGAGATACATAAGTACGACTAATATTTTATCTTTTGAACATAAGCATCTTGGCATCTTAGAGTATCTTTATACGGGCATATTAACGACTTAATTAAAAGCAGAGGCGTTGGAACAGGAACAGAGGAACAGGAATAGTTTATATACTTAACAATAATACATTACAGCCCCCCTATTCTGTATCTAAAGTTGCCAACTGCACAAGGTGCCTATCGTCAAAAAAAATAGATAAAAACTAAACTTTCAAAACTGCTTTTAGTGGGTATTGAACTATTTACGAACTGTGTCGTGACTTCAAGTGCTAACATGCCCTTAGACAATCGGAATTCGATAGTATATCTATGTTTTTGATGATAGACACCCAGTCCAGAAGGCAACTAGAGATACATAATAGGCCCGCAGGTCAATATAGATGGCGGGCGTAAAGTTAGAGCATAGGCAAGGCACGAGGTGTGCGCGCGGTGATACGGAGCAGCTAGCAGCTACATCACACCTGCTTTGGCATGACTTGTTAGGCTTAAAAGGGACGAAATACTCACCGATGACGACGCCATCGACGCTGGGTCCAAAAGCGTATGCAAAGTCCGGTGCCTGTACCGGGGCTGATAGCAAAGCTTCTAGCGGCCGCTCTCGAAGACATCTGAGCAGCGCTGGTGGGGTCAGCTCTGTATAATGAATGAAAGCATGTAATTAAAATTAAAAACAAAGATTATGGCCAGCAATTCTACCAGCCTGCCCAATATCAGTGTAGGTTACTCTATCATAGAGGAAGTAGAATAGTACATATAACTAGAGCATAGTTTATCCTTCGGCAGTGAATCTCAGGTAAAGGAGATCGCGAGACGATTTCAGCTACGATGAGCTACCTTTAGAAAACTCTTTAGAGAAAAAATACCGCGATGTCGTTAGTATAGTAATTTATTACGGGTATTTAATGTCTTTATATATTTCTGAAAATTTTATCTATTTACGAGTATATAGTTTATTTTTTGAAGACATACAAACAGTAGCGGATCCGCACTAGAAACGACCTTCACCTATCTGTTTAATGGATGAAAAGTATTTTATATCAAACTTAATATGTTAGAAAATATATCTCGGGTGGGGTGTCTAAAAACTTCCTGGCAATACTATGATTAATAAAAAATTTAAAAATGACGTTTTATTAAATATTGCATTCATGAGTTTAACGATTACATTTAATACCAACCGAAAGTATGAAGCCTATAAAATATACAAACGTTGGCTTGTCTATTGTTTTCCTGGCATAACTACTGTGTTGCCAGGTATAAACAGGTAAATCGATATAGTTATTTTCACCTATCTGTTTAATAAATAAATCTTATATTAAAATGAGCGCTATTTAATTGCGAATACGATGATATAGGGTTGTCTGTAAAAAATCTGGCATGAATGACGGTTGCCGAGTTTTGAAAGGTGAAAATTTTATGCGTGTGGAAACTTGTGACAAAGAGGTCTGTGCGTTGTAGCAGAGCGCGACGAGACCACCCGATGGATGAGAGCGCGTATGCTATTTATTCGTGCAACAGAGAAAAAATATATATATGCCTTTTTGTCATTAGTCACGTGATATTAATGTTCTTCTGGATATAAATATAACAGCGATAGGTATCTTGGAATTTACTTATCTTGAAATTTTCTTGTGATTTCAGGAAAATAAATAAAAATGAACAAAGTTAACAGTCAAAAAATTAAAATGAAATGAAATGGTAAAAAACGTACTCTAAGGATCTTGCTTTACGTACAAATAACGTACGTTTATATTAAAATATAACATTAATACTAAAAATGTGTTATTGAAAATAGTTACAAACAATAATTATTATTCCGTATTCATCAGAAGTGAAATGTTAATCCTCGAACTCGGTAAATTCGTCTTCATTTTCCGTCATTTCGACAATGTCTTGATTTTAATTGGCGTTTGGTTCCCAATAATTCCTGTAGGTTTCAAATATTCATCAAAATGCCACCAAAAATATAGACGACCCAACGTTTGTATATCCTATACGCTTCATACTTTCGGTTGGTATCAAATTTATTCGTAAAACTCGTGAGTGCAATATTTAATAAAAAGTCATTTTTAAATTTTTTATTAATCATAGTCTTGCCAGGAATTTTTTAGACAACCCACTCGAGATATATTTTCTAACATATTAAATTTGATATAAAATACTTTTCATCCATTAAACAGATGGATGAAGGTCGTTTCTAGTTCGGATCTTAGACTAAAATATTCAATATTATACAGGTAGGTATTGATGTCATGTATCTTTAGAACAAGTGCTGTAATTAAAATAGTTGTTACTTTAATAGAAAGCCGCTTTCTAACCTTGATGTGCCAAATTAGTGACGTGAGTGAGACCAAGCTAATTCTACGCACAAAAAGAACTGGGTATTCGTTACTCAAATTTTACTTTTCACCTTGCCTTGAACGCCTTGTAAACGCCAATATTACAAAAATAAGGAATACCCACCTGGTGAGCAGTTGGCGTGGGTAGCCACGATGGCTGCGTACTTGTTGGGATCAGCCACTAGCGACCATGGACTGAGTCCAGAACCTGACATGAGGATCGCTCTGTGGAAGAGCAGACCTGCAAAAAGATACAGATTATCAGTTAAGAAATGTTACAGTCTCAGAACAAAATCACTTTTGAAGAGTGAAGGGTGTCCTAAAAAAACGTAATGCGTGATTAATTCGAAACATATATGAAAATGATATTTAGAATTCAAATTCAAATTCAAATAGTTTATTTTGCAAAGCAGGTATAGATATATACACTTTTTACACGTCAAATTTAATCTAATAAAGAAAATATATGTAATAAAATAATAAATGTACATGAACTAAATTAAAGGTTTATTTAATTTATGTAGCAATATATTTACGATTAAAATGATAGGTAAAATATATATTATACAAGGTAAAATCCAATCAGCCGCCCGAACCCATACCGGAGACCCGGTCAGGGACCAGGAACAAGGTTCAATGATCACCAACCGAGCCCCCAGCACGAATCCAGGCGGCCGACCAAATCCCATCCTATATACTACATACTAATAGGTTACATGTATAAATACATGCCTACCTCCGCCCATTCGATTAGTCTTGCTAAGAAGAAGGGCAAGAAACTTAGCAAGAAATGTTAACCTATTTAAGAATTACATCAACTTGCCGCTAACAAATACCGATGAAAATATGACGAAACAATAATTTTATAGACAAACATTGGTAACTCAGCAAGATGAAATGTAAATACTACAAGAATTAAACGAACTAAAAATAATAATAAAAGTGCGCCCATGAGAAAAAAAGGAAATTTTATGGATAAATATGGTAGAATGAGTTTTGTGTGTGTGGAACGTGTATGTGAGAAGGGTATAAATAAAGAAATGACTGTTTATTTTCAGATAAAAATCCATAGGTAGGTTAGTGTAAGGGTTAAAACTAGGTAAGTAAAACAAAGAGAACATGTACAAAATTGATTAATTAAATAATCCAATGGATCGTTCCATCCAGAATTTATGGTTGGGACAATCATTTGGTCCGCAATCATCTTCAGGATGCCGTTGCCACTGCCCCGTAGTCTAGTAGCATAGAGGCAGTTTTCTTGCGCATTATGGCAAAGAAATCATCTGTACGCGCCTCCGCGAACATGCCAGATGCACTGCTGAATCGCGGCAGCCGCAACAGCATCCTAAAGGCGTTGTTATATTGCACACGCAGGACGTTGTAGGCTCGTTGCGTGGCCTACAGGCCGCTCGAGTAGAACGATATATAATTATAGGGGTGGGTGTGTGTAGGTGGGGAAAGAAATATTACTATAAATTTTGATCATCAAAAATTATTTTAGTTATTCAGAAGCTCATAAACCTGAATTACTCTTTATTTTTTAGGACAAGACAGTCTTATAATGTTGGGTAAGCCTATAAACTTTTGAAATTTTTGTGACGTTGCCATTTTCTTAAAGAATTAATCTTTCATTAGACTCAACAGACAGCACTGACAGACATGACCCGACCGACCGACGAATTAGACCGCTCAAAATTTCAAGTAAAAACACCAACAACATCACACAACCACCTAAGCACCATCATCGATCATCCAAGAAGAGCAGTGATTAAATAATATCAAAAATAACCAACATCTTATTTAGAGAAACCTACTTTATTATTTTTTAGAAAATAGTTTAAAACTAAAATTGTTTATAAGTACCACTTTTACTTTTTATTATTTTTTAATCGCTCTTAATAATTATTAATTATTAAACAGTGCATTACAAGCTAGAAATCAATCAGAAGCAAATTTAAAGTTGATAAATATTTTGAAAAATATTCTTGGAATAGGATGGTGCTGTCGTGTGGCACAGTCGGTAGTGCAATGTAAGCAGGCCAGAAGACGTTTTTTCCAATATTTGTATACTAAAAATTTGTTTCTGACCGATTTCTAGTTTGTGATGCACTTTAATAATAATAAATACATCTACCAGTAGATTTATTTTTATGTTTATGAATTCTCCATTATTGGTAATAAATCAATCATCAATACCTACAACGCCCATAAATACTTTTTGATGTTCTTAATTAACAGAGAAACTTTATGACGAATAGATTTCTATTGTTGTTAATTTAACCTTAAGTTCCTTAAAATCCTTTACTAAATTATTATTTTGTATTCTGTATAATAAAAAGGAAAGTAGATTTATCGGTTTTTGTTTCGGAGCTCCCTTTTATACAATACACTAAGTTTCCAGTTTTTATTAGGGCCACGTTGCACAGACCTCCATATATTATGGAGGATATTAAGAAGAAATATATTTTCCTGCCACATGCTCCGATCTTAACTAACAATATGATGGTGAGCGCTGGCATTGACAGCTCTTTACCTTTATGTTTATCTAATTGTCACAGCTTAAGTGCCCGAGGGGGTGTCAGAGGTGTCATTAGAACAGTCAACACTCGTTCATCGATGAATATTTCGTCTAAACGTGGATGGGGTTTTGGTAAGCCCTATCGCCGTACTTCGGGCACAAATATCAGGCACATCTAAGACTAATTGTGATCACTTTATTTTTTAATCTGTCACAAGATGTGACGTTAAAAAAACAATATTGACAATTTCTTCTAAAGTGTGACGATAATAATTGCTCACAAATAATTTAACTCATCTTTGATGAATTATTACCTAATATCACCGACTTTATTAATTATTCCCTTGTGACCGGTTCTTTCATGTTGTCTTGGAAACGTTATTCCTCTACCCATAACCACAAATCCTGTCTCTTTTTTCAACTATCGTCATATTTTCATTCTACCTATCCTCTCCAACGTCTAATAATCCATCGTGCATAACCAGCTTTCGTCCTATCCTAACAGCTTGTTGAACAAGTTTCAATCTGGATTCCGACCTGGTCACAGTACGATAACGGCACTTCTGAAAGTAGTTACTTATAAAACATGCCACAGATAACAAAAAAATTACAATAATAACGCTTTTAGACTTCAGCACTGCATTTAACTGTGTTGACTTTGACGTGCTTCTTAGTATACTCAGTTCTTTTAACGTATCTCCACTTGTTATAGAATGGTTCAATACTTATTTTAGAAGTTCATACGCTTGGACGAGATTACCTCAGAGTGGTGCCTACTTTTTGTCGGTGTTCCTCAGGGTGACGTCCTCTCTCTCTCCTCTTTTCCATATTTATCAATTCTATAACCGAAGTACTTTCTTGCAACTACGATCTTTATGCCGATGATCTGCAACCTTATCGTCACTTTGATGTAGCTGAAGTAGAAACCGCAATTTCTCACATGAATGAAGACAACATTAGGAGATGGGCTGATTCATTCAGACTTTCAGGGAAACCCGAAAAAGTCTCAGGCTGTTATAATTGGCAGAAATAAATTACTAGTCTGCTTAGTCAAAGATCTTATTCGCAGGTCTTTTTCAACAGCACTCCCATTGCATAAGCTGACAATGTTAAATTTCTTGGTATCATATTTGACCCTAACTTATCATGGTGTGCTCATGTCAGTGCAGAAATAAGAAGAGTCTTTACTTCCTTTTATTCTCTTAATCGTCTACAGTGATTCCTACGGTTTCGAACTAAGGTAACTCTTGCGCAAACACTACTCCTACCTCTCATCGACTATACCAATATTTGCTGATAGAAATCTCTTTTTAAGATAAGCTCGCCTTTTGCTTAAACTGTAAGATTATCTACTGATAATTGTAATACGTTTTATTCTTGTATGCAATAAAGAATTTTGAATTGAATTGAGATATGGACCACAGCTTAACGTGCCTTTTGAAGCACGCACTCCGAACACAAGTATGCCCTTAAGGGATTAGAACCCGCGACCTCCTGATGACGATCACGATAATCCGGAGACGTCCCGACCACTAGACTACAGAGGCCGTCACTACCTGGTAATGTAAAAATTCAGAATTCAAGTTAGGTTTTGAGCAACGCACAAGTGTTTTAATAACCCCTGTTACATAATAAACATAATAAACATTCATAACGACATCACAAAGTAGGCCCAGATTATAGGACTTACAAACTTTGATACTTATTGTAGTGAAAACAACTATTATATTCTCAGTGAACTTCTCAAAGTCTCATTTTAATTGCAAAACTACTTCCCATATTTAAAATGCTCTTTCATCTGCCCGCTGTAATGAAAGAAATCGCGTAATGGCTGCCGTCTTTTCTCCAAGAATAATGCCGTCAAAAACAATTCTTTATGCATAGCTCATGCATTTCTTCGCAACAATGAAGTAAAATACGAGACAAGAATATTAAAATGCGGATCAATTTTTACTCAACCCCAGACTACATGCATAAGTTTTACATCAGAATCAAGGAAACAAACAAAAAAGTTTATAGCCAAACTGGAGAGCTTAACTCTATGGAAAACCGCACCCTAAAATAAATGACTATTAAGCGTTTCTATCTCTATTACTCGAAAAGCTTTTTTTCTTTTTAACAGTTTCGCTGTCTCTATTACTCTTGAAAAGTTGAGAATTTGAAGGTCAAATTTCTTTTTATGAATTTGTTATATAGGAAGTCAGCATTCCAGGAATAAGCAGCAGCGACTGGAATAGAACACAGTTTGTTACACTTCATTGCATAGGTTTATCCCTTTCATTCGGATCGGAACGGATGCGAGCCCATCTGTTTCAATGTAGTAGTACCTACTTTGCCCGTGGCTTCGCCTGAGTAGTTTTTGTGATCTGACTGAAAACGATGTTTGGTTGCATAGTTTTTAAGCGAGCGGTAAATAAACAATCTTTCAAATTTATAATAACTGAATAAATATTATTTAAAAGTCTTTTTTGCTTTTAATTATTTTAAAACAGATTATAAATATAAGTCGTCGGACTGACTGACGACAACCACAAGTTGTTCGAAATATACATCGATAATAGTGTATACTTTTTCATTTACATTTATAATTTGTTTTCAATTTATAATACATTATATTATATAACTGTCAAACAACAAGCAACTTAAACAAAATTACTTCATCTGATAATTTATTTATTTTTTCCATGAATAAATTATAAGTCTTGGCCTTTGGCCTCGCCAAAGAGACTTTATCTAGGTATCAAATAAAAGATTATATTTACCGAAAACACTCCAAACCAGAATCTGGTTAAATACGAGTACTTACTATAAAATGAATAGTCAGAAAAATATTGACAGATTTGATGGGACTAAACTAAAACTAAATCAACCTGGGCAAAGCCGTGACCAAAACTAAGAAAATTATTATAATGAATAAATATAATTTTTTTATTCAATAAATTTTCGTCACAACATGAATCCTTGAAGGGGTGTCAGAGGTGTTCCTGTGTTCACACTGTGAAATGCAAGTTACAGTCTACACTTGATGCACCCGTTTCCGACAGTCGATTATTACGCATTATAATTGTCTATGGGTAAGCCCTAACGCCGCCGCCTTCCGAAGCACGCAGACCGAACTTAAACTAATGTGCATCGCGGGAATTGAACTCACGACCTCTGGGTTAGCAGGTGAACGCTCTACCACTCATAAAGGTGGTCTTCTATTTAATAAAAAATTCAAAATCCCCTGCACATTTTACTCCTAGTAATAACAAAGTGAAATATGCTACATGAATAAGAATTGTACTGGCGCAGACTAATAAAAATATACTTTCTGTCGCACTATTAACTTTCATCTTTATTCGTTTGTAAGATAATTTTATAAGATCACTTTGTTGTCCGTCTGTCAGTGCTTTTTCTCAGACACGGCTTGAGGTATCAAGCTGAAATTAATATTGAATTCTCTCATCTATAGCCTTATGCTGAATGATTTGAGTTAAACGCCTTGAAGGGCATTTTCTATGTTAATTTTCGTATCAATACATTTTCGTATTTAGTACTTGACAATTGAAGTTTTTTGAGAGAGAAATTTTTTCGTGAAAAATACTTTAGGAAAAGCTTATTGACACGATCTGCGTATTCAGAGAGAATAATTTGATTTCTTATTAGACACTTACGTTTGTTAATAGTTCATTATTTGTTATTAGTTATTATTAATGATAAATTAATGCTTAGTTGATAGTAATAATATAAAAAATTAACGACTGTGATTGATATGAAATCCCACAATATGAAGTGCGTCTGGAAATAATACAGTGAATACCAAGAATATTCTTTCGCCCCTAAGCAAGGGGCGATAGCGAAATGGTTGACATGGTTGCGATGGTCTTTCCAATATTTTTATTTATGTAAAATATTTTAGTTATTAAATTATTATCAAACCATTAGTGTATTGTTCGAAAATAAATAACGTTAATTTGGGGTTGTGGATGTATGAAATCAGTTATTCTTAGTACTTCAGCCTTTCTTTTGAAAGCAGGTATTTGTAAAGCAAACAATAATTGATTTGTGCAACTGCGCGGCGGGATTATTATAGAATAGAATAGAATAGAAAAAAATATTTCAGACCATATAGTCCATAATATATCAGTAACAAATTGAACTTATCAGCTATATTAGTAAACATTAAACATTAATAAACATTAAAAACAAGACTAAGCAAACAAAACACTGAACACAATATTTACAACATTTAACTACAAGGCTATTGGCGCTGCCGCAGACCCTGCACATCAATGGAGATGAGTACTGTATTTTTTATTTAATTTAACTTTGATCCTCTAACAATAATTTAAACGTAAGCAAGAAACCGCATTTTGCTGGGGGACGGTGTCTTAAGTGTTTGACAAAAATGTGAAATTTAACATTTTATTTAGCCTAAAGCTTAGAAATACAATATGGGAACTTTTAAACGTGGGAAAACTTTAATTTTAAAATTTAAAAGAGAACAAAACGCTGGCTATACTTGAACTGAGGCAAACTTGAGCACTCCTTCCTGTACGTATTATGTATGTAAGAGATATGTTACTCAAAATTGTAATCTGAACTAAATGGTTGGGTTTTTTGTTCGGATTAATGCGATCAGTAAAAAATGTGGTCAGTAAATCTCCGCAGTTTGTTCACGCCTTATGTACATCCCACCCTAAAAAGATTTTATATGTAAAAAAGGATATAAAGCTCTCCGGTTCAAAATTAAAGTTAAATTATGTATCACACCGAGCAATAAAAAAATACTTAAAGCGAAGACCACAAGATTTGCGTCAGAATAAATTTACTACAGGCTTGAAGATCCACAAAATCGCCTATACAGGATAAGCCGGTAAGACCATCTGGTTGAGGGAATTATTTTTTCATTTCTTAATAAATTTAGGATGAGGTAGGGCCTTAATCCGGACGTTCATTTCAAGGACTAAGGATATTTTACATAATACAAGTTTATGCTTTGCCGCATAATTTTACTTGGAATTCGTAAGATTGACGGTTAGATTTGGAACAGTTGACATGTTTATGGTGAGTTAGACCCATTTTCAAAGAGACAAAATGACCACGATATAGTTAGACCAGGGAATCGTGCCTCAACTATAATATATCCTGACACGGGTAAGGAAAAAAAACATTTACGTGTCAGGTAAAGTTATGCCATGGTTCGCTTGCCAAACGAAGTTGTAGACTATCGTAAGTTGACAAATAGTCTGAGAAAATTACCAAGTAAACTAAACCTTTTTCCATACAAGATAAGATTCCCTTATTATAACAATCTTACTAGGGATTCTACTATTCCCGGTGTTTTTATAAAAATAAAAACCTTTCCCTTTGACATAAAATGTATTAAATTCTTTCCATACCATTATGCTTTTTGATCAAAGTCCTCCTGTTATTGAAATATTTGTATCGAAACTCACCCTGTTTAGGTTGTGTTGAGGGACGAAGGTATTTTACTCATATTAAAAAACGACTCGTTTTCAAAAATTTTAACCAAATTTTGTACACAAATGCATAATGTATCTGAAGCTTCCCAAACATTAGACAAATTTGATCTATTAGTCGGAAAATGTAACAAAAATGTGAAAAAATACCGAGAGTTATTCATCATTTTGACGCTTGCTGAAAATGCGTTTTTAGAAGAAAGTCAAAATTTTTCAAGTGGAGTATGTAAACTAAAGGCTACCTTTTTATATGGCAAGAGTAAAATTTGGTAGCGTCATGTTTTAATTTAGTAGCATCATATTTGAATCCGTACAAACTATAAAGATAAAGATAATAAAAGTAAATAAACCAGTAATAAAATATTAGACAAATGGGATTTAATCGTAGGTGTCATTTTAATATTAAATATATATATTTTTTTGAATTATTTTGTAATGGGTGAATGAGTGCTCTTGGCCTCTCTCGCCTCTGATAGAAAACGTTGAGATCTAGAATGAAGAGCGCTGGTCCAGAACGAGCGAGAGAGTGAAAGCAAGAAAGAGTTCAATTATCAACTCTTTCTAAATCTACGGAAGTCGAACGAACAAACGGCATACACTACTCCGGTACACAGTGCTTTGTGGCATGATGTCGGTTGAAGCTTACCAGTTGGTTTGTGTTAGTTGGGATCTTGTCTTGTGTTATTTGGGTCTTGTCTTGTGCACCAGGCGTATTTGGAGTGATCAGTAGTGTCTAGTTCTTAAGGTGATATACCGTGCTAGCAAAGGTCCCCGTTACTCCAGGCAGAAAGACCCGCAGTGCGAAAGGGACGGAATCGGGGAAAATTGTCAAAAAGTCGGTTTTAAATTAATGCAAAATTAACTAAAATAGCTACAAAAAATTCCATAACCAGTAATTTAGGTGTAGTTAAAACCCATCTAAATAAATATTTTTCAAGTCTGTATGCTATCCTAATTTGTCAGAATATCAAAAAAAGTGTAAATTTAGACCTGATTTCAATAATTATTTCTATCGAATGAAATTCCTCCTATCGCGTTTCTGATAGACCAAAATCTAGTAAAAGGTCCCAAAATTGTTATACTAATTTATTTTACTTGGAACGTCATTAAAAGAGCAGATAAATAACTTCAAAAAGTGTCAATTTTGACGGTATAGCCCCTTAACACAACACTCGGGGAGGGCGTGCGTTTCTTTTTCTTATTATTTCTGTAAGTTTGCAAAGATTTCTGTACAAAAACCAATGGACAGAGTGATAAAATATTGGTATAATAGGTTTCCGTTTCCTGAATTAAATTTCAAATAAATCATTAAAAAATATATATTAAATTGTCAATATCTGAACCTTAAATAACGCTAAATCAGTAAAGATATAGCTCAAATTGTCAATATCTCAAATTTAAAGAACGCTACCACAGTAAAGAAGCACGGATAATACAATATAGAAAGCAAAATTTTATTCTAGAACGGTATTGAAAATGCAGTCAAATAATGACTATGCAAGCCGAGTCGGATACTGAAAATTGAGGATTGAAAATTTCCGAGAGCGGACGTGGTGAACTATGTCTATTATAGATTCAAAAAGAGTGTTTGCAACGCAGTCTCGAATAAATGCATCTCTTCTTGCTTTTTTTAATGACCAGTCAAGTACAAATGATCGTACAGAAGTCATTTTTTTTTTCATATTTTAATGCTAGCGTAATCTGCATTGAAATTTTTTATTCATTAAATAAAATGCTAATAAAACACCTATCTTGATATCTGCACTGGTAGCATTGTGTTTGATCGCGCGCGACGCCACTAGTTCACAAGTGCAAGGAGCGTGACGTACTGTTTAATCGCAAAAACATGGTGTCACGCTCCTCGCACTTGTGATTCAACTAAGTGGCGTTACGCGCGATTAAACACTGTTCTAAGAGTGCTGGGGGACTGTTCATTATATTATAAGAAATTAAATGAAAATTAATCATACACAATTTGGTTTTACGAAAAAATATTTACGTTTTGGTAAAGTCAGGAGTGACATTGATTAGGTTTTACGGGAAACTCCAGCGTAGGTGAAACTAGCACGAAGACTGGAATGAATGTTTAATTTGTGGTAAGAGTACAAAACCGTGTTAAAGCTTTTATGGTTTCAGCTCTATCTTAAAGGCGGTAATACATAAAGGCTTCAAATTTAGTCAGATTGTAGTGTATAAAAGATTAAATAATAAAATATTGGTCAGGCACTACTATTTTAGCGGCTTGTTTTTGGTCACCTTGATGTTATTTACCATAATTTTATATGATTCCCTTACCAAATTGTGTGGTGGCACCCTGAATCCTTTATGCACGAGCCCGCGACCCGCACTTGACCAAATTATTCATTTACATAGTCATCTTGTCATTCATGTCATTTACATTGTCATCTTGTCATTCATGTCATTTACATTGTTATCTAATCATTCACGTCATTTACATTGTCATCTTGTCATTCATGTCATTTACATTGTCATCTTGTCATTCATGTCATTTACATTGTCATCTTGTCATTCAATACTAATTTACTAATTTAATTAAAATTGTATTGGAGACTCACGGATCCCACAGTCAAACTGTACATGCACTTTTGTGGGTTATATTTAGCTTTAAGATAATCTACCTTTTGATAAATAAAAGTATTCATTCATTCATGTCATTTACATTGTTATCTAATCATTCATGTCATTTACATTGTTATCTTGTCATTCATGTCATTTACATTGTCATCTTGTCATTCATGTCATTATAATATACATCTAAATTATTTCAGCCTACAAGCAAAATATATTTTGAATTTAAATAATTATATTTGGTTTATCTCCTCTTATGATGATAACAGTAAAAAATGTTTGATGTCTGGGGTCGGTACCTATTACGAAAACTTAATTTTCCTACTAATATAGTACTAGCGGATAAAAGTATCACCACGCATACTCGTATTTATCAAAATACAGAACGTGTCATGTCGCTATTGTGCCTTAAGTGTAAAAAAACGTTCCGTTGTAGGTAAAAGTATTACGCAAAGTAACATAAAACTAACATTGTTAACGTAACAGCCGTGAAACAAAAACAGAAAAACGAAACGACGATTTCGCTCGTTGTAACGACGCAAACTACTCCTCTGAATATTTTCGTACGACTTTAATGTACAAAGTTGCAATCCTGTTTATTAAACAGCCTAAAAAACTCTCAAGATGTTCTACTTGCTACGCTAAAAAGGGCAGTGTGCGTTGTGCAACCGTCACTAGCCCGTGAACGTTTTTTCATCTTTTTGAAGTCAAATTGAAGGTTGCTGAGTCTAAAAAAATATAAAACATATTGATGAAGAGTATTATAACAAACAAAGTTAGGTTAATTAAGTTTTTGTATGTCTTATTTGTATCGAATCTGTAAATATTTTGCAGACCTTTATTTTTTTAGTACGTAGTAGTTGTCCTGAGTCTGGTTTGGAGTGTTTTTGGTTATTTATCTCTAATTTGATCCCCATTTAAAGTGTCTTTGGCACGGCCAAAGACCAAGACACGTTTCCGCTTTTCTGATCGACACTATTTTTTTATTTCCTAATTAATACTCTGCTAATGTGTCTTTGGCGGTCTTTGATATGTGATTTAATACCCTAGTATAATATGTTTGGCGAAGCTGAAGGCCGAGCCGCGTCTCTGAACGACACTATTTCTTGTTCCCATGGGAACTGATTTTTGAAATAAAAAAGTTAACCTATTCCAGGTCTAAAACTATGTGCAAAGTTTATGAGCAAACTTTTACGTGCAAACATTATGTGCAAATTTGTGCAAAGTTTCAGCCCAATCGGTTCAGTAGGTACGACGTGAAGGAGCAACAGGAAATCACTTTTAAATAGGAACTTGACACCCATTGCCATCCCATGGGAATTGATTTATGGGATAAAGAGTAGTCTTCCAGGTTTAGAACTACATTTGTGCAAAGTTTCAGCCCAATGGTTTAGTAGTTATGGCGTGAAGGAGTAACAAACATACATCCTTCTACCATACATCCATCCAAACTTTCGCATTTATAACATTATAGGAATGGTATTAGTGGGAAGTGAGATAGTGTGATGGGATAATGGGACTATTTTACCAATAAAAAAACTAATATTTTAAATTACAATTACCTATGAACTAAACAAATAAGAATCTGCTAAAAAATTAAATTAAACCTATCTTAAGCCAAAATAATTCAATGCCACACGGCGGGGTGCCCAAAATGAAAACATTAATTAAATCATTTACAGATAAGAAATGGTAAAAGTTTTTAAAGTACCAGAAAAAAATGATTTCAATTTACTCGTGGAAAATAAACGTACGGTACAGAGATTTTGAGTGATACTTGCTTTTTTTACAAAATCGTACAGCTAATAGTGTTTATGACATTTTGTGAGACATTGTGACATAAGTCGTTCGTTTCGTAACAGACTGCAAGAGTGTCCCAATGTTTAGTTAGTCCAGTTGCACATAATACTTATCTTAGACCATCAAAAATATCGTTCGAAAAAGAATACTCGTCTTGATATTGTCAAATCATGATACTTATCATGATACGGTATTTTTACCTAAAACCAATCAGAAGCAAGGACGAGAAATAGGGTGAGGCTCTTTTCTACAAAGAACGAATAACCTCCAAAATAATGTGATGATTGTGACTGATGGCGGGCTTAGGATAGGGCCTGAAATACCTATAGGTACATATATTTCACACCATTATCTCATTCTTTTGTTTATTTATTAATATTAAAACAATAAAAATAGGCTTTTACGAACTAAAATTTCATTTTTACCCCATATATTTCGGCCCATGGTATGGGGCCGTCATAAGTCAAATGCCCCTTGAAAAAAAAATTTTGATCGTTGGTAAGGACCTATTTTTATTGTTTTAATATTGATAAATAAACAAAAGAAATAAATAAAGCTTAAAAAAGCAAAATATTATATATATATATATAAATCAACAATAAAATACCAAGAAGTCATCAAATTTTATTTATTCACACTCTGAAATAATGTAAATTTTGTGCATTCTTCTAATGTTCCTCCTAACCTCACCCTTTGAGTATGGTACCCCAAAAACTGTGGGAATGTTAAAAATATCTTGAATAGTTTAAACTTGAAACATAAATTATGTTTAAATACCTACGCTATGCTTAGTTGATGCCTACGATGTTTGGCACTTGGTGGAATTTACTACACATTATGTAACTACTTATCCATATTTAAACATTATTATTCCGGACCAGTTTCGCTGTTGAGCATTTTTAGGGCCATTTATGTTTTAGTTTATGTTAATAAATATTGAATTTTGACTTTTTTTCTTTTAAGAATATGACATAGCCAAAACAAAAACCAGTTCCGGGCGTGGCTTATTCTATTTTACGATAGCGCGTGGGGGGAAATTCGTCCCGGTCTCTAAGTTCGCGTCACCATAGCAAAAATACGAATAGAGTGGACGAGGCAGGGTCAAAAGTAATACGTATTTTATTTTATCTAATTTATTACTGTATTTCGATCATCGTGACACGACATTGATCCTACTTGCTATCACGTCGGGACGTAAATTTATTATGGTCGGCTAAAAGTGGTTTTTTGAGTGTTTGATTTATCAGTTGACCCTCGGAACATTTCAGACACTCCTTTAGAGATACATAATAATATTGTGGCGGTTAATTGTCACCATTACCCATTCTTTAAATATTTTTCGCCCGTTGAGCTGGTTTTACACTTGCGGGAAAATAAATTGGACCAAAAATTTCTTTACAAAAAATTTTTACTAAAGTTGTTATTACAAAAAGTGGAAACTAACAAATATTCTCGGAAGGAATGCACCACGTCACTACCTATCTCACTGTAGCCTATATCAATTATGCCTCTCTCATTCAACCACGTTTAACTGCGTTCCTATCTCATTCCAACTCATTTTAAATAGCGTCACTATTTATCTCACTCTAACGCGTGTTAAATGGCATTTCTAATGAACGTCAAATATTTTTACTGCCCGCCACTCTTTCATTCTAAATTCTAATTATTTTAAAAAATACGCAGCTCCTTTGGTAGTAAAATAGCAATAACTTTTTTTTCAAAAGTAATACACAGAAATTGCCAGATCATTTGAAAAACAATATTTGATGAGCCGTTATTTAAGACAATTTGCAAAACTAACATAGGACATTTTTTTTCAGGGTGTGGTATCGAACTAACCTAATTACAAAAAATTGCTCATAAATTGGGTTTTTATTTTTCTTCCTGATGTAACAGCATTTCAAGGTTTATTTTTGACTTTATCAATAGCATGACTATTCAGAGTTGCGCAACAAAAATTTTATTCTTAGAATTTAGAACTGGTTAGCTTTGACTCTCAAAAATCTATTCGAATTTATAAAAGTACCATCAACTCGAAGACTATCTACTTTTTGCTGAGGTCATAACTTGATATTCTGGTCAGTCATGAGCTGGCCTACCAGCCTTCCAAGGGAAAGAGTTGACTTTTGGGACACCTGTTTACCCTTGCGATAAATCGCCAAGTGTTTGAAATGTTCAGGTCTCTTTACGCAAAATGAAAAAACAAAACTCTTTTAGGATTAATTTGTTGTCCCTATGTTTGTCTGTTTGTCCGTTTGTCTAGGCAATTTTTCTGGGTAAAATCAATAAATGCTAATATTTACAGCCCTGTAAAATATACATATTATAACGTTTTTATGGCCTTTTGTTTAACTTTTTCATACAAATTTTCTCCTTATGAAAATATAGAGATCAACACTTTACATAATATTTTGCATTTGAAAGAAAGCACAGAAAGGAACTCTAGAACAAATAATGTAAAAAATATTAAACCATATCTTTCTATTCTAAAGGGATTAATAATTTACTCTTTGTTCAATGTGGCGATAGCTTTGTTTATTATTTTTTTCTTTCTTTGTTACAAAGATAACAAATATTTTCATACAACGTTTTCCTTAAGGGCTATTTCTCCGAATTTGTAACAAAATATTAAGAAATAATTATAACGGTAAAGTACAACTTTTAGCTAAGACAATTTATTGTTAAAAGTTTGCTATATGCATAAACATATTTTAATGATATTATGGTATCTTCAAAATAATTGGGTTTTCCATAAGCGTGATATCAGATTATTTAAGAAATTTACGGCTGGTATCACGACGACGGATAAGCCAATTATTTTATTACTATTGTAATATAATTAAAAATATGTTAATGCATACAGCAGACTTTTAACTATAAGTTTTCTTAACTAAAAGTTGTATTTTTACTTATTGAAATTGTATTTCTCATCAAGAAGTGCAAAATGACAAGATATTCAAAATAAGTTAATTGAATTTGTGAAATGGTTTCAGGTCAAAACAGTTTTCCATGAAACGGTAATTGTTTATACTTAGCAAAGTGTGTAAACTTAGTCATCTTAACATGAACGACGCCTGTATTTCTGTCTTTTTTATTTCCGGTATAGATAAAAATATACAAACTTGTTAAACTTTGCGTAAAAACGAGGCAATATTGACGATATCCTGACAGCTATTATGATGGTGTTTTACCAAATTTTGCTTTTTGGGCTGTATAGAGACGTAGTTAGATGTCACTAGAATATACTCATGAAAAAAGATATGAAGAAAATAAGCTGTAGACTTCACATTCGGTTTATAACTATTGTATGAATTTTAAGAAAAATACAGGGGTAAAGGGACCTCTTAAGGAAAACCTTGTATTAAACTATTTGTTATCTTAGTAAAAAATAATTCAAGGAAAAAAATAAACAAAGCTATCGCCACATTGAACAGTAGATAATTAATCCCTTTAGAATAGAACAACATGGTTTTCATATTTTTTACATTATTTGTTCAACAATTCCTTTCTGTGTTGACTTTTAAATGCAAAATATTATCTCAAGTGTTCATCCCTACATTTTCATAGTGAGAAAATTTGTATGAAAAACGTAAAAAAAAAACGTAAAAACCTAAAACGTAATATAAATAAAAACGTCAAAAGTATGTTTTTACAGCTCTATAGAGGGCCGTTTATATTGGTATTTATTAATTTTACCCAGAAAAAATTGTCTAGACAAACGGACAGACAGACAAACATAGGGATAACAAATTAATCCTAAAAGAGTTTCATTGTTTTCATTTTGCGTAACAGAACCTGAACATGTACCGACAGGATTATCTACGATCTAGTAATTTTGCCATGCACTGTAAATATTTCAAAATAAATTTCTATATTTTAAATGCTTGGCGATTTATCCCAAGTAAGTGTACCTATATAATTTGCAAAAAACTTCACTTATTTGGACCTGAAATGGTGAGCCAATACTACAGGGTAATTTCACGAAAAGGTCATTGACCTTTGTTACAGATCTCAGTAAGTATAAGTAAATTAATTTGGGTTTCAATAACGATTACAAAATTATTCTTTTAGAGTAACATATATTATTTTCCCGCATAAAAGTATGAATTCATTCCAAATTCATTCAGTTTTGTTGTTATGACTATGGCACGATGTAGCTAAATCACTCATACGCATATTTTGTTGAGTTTTTAACGGCAGGAATATGATGCTCCTCGAAATATTACTTTATAAAATTAATTTCAATGTGTTTTGAAGTAGTTTTGGGAGATATTTATAGCTTGCAAAAAAGGGCACAGGTTCCACGTCTTACGGGCGCCAACGCTAGGCGTAGACTGACAATATCTTGCTGCCGCTGACTGCATCAGTGGATTTACGTATTTTTGGAAAAAGGGGGTGCTTTTTTTGACCCGAATAACGTGGTATTTGGAAAATGAATAGATATCATTCACACTAATTTTATTTAAAAAAAACCAACAAAATCGCGAAAGCGATACCTGAAACAAAATCGATAAAAAGTGTGCAATAGAGGGTTACAAAAAAATTCATTGACAGTACAAATATGAATCGATTAACGTGGTTTGTGGAAAATGAATACCTTAAAGTTCAACCAAAAACATGTATTTTTTTTATGGCTATACGTAACCTAATTATTGCAACAAAATCATCCGAAAGCTGACATTTTATTTCTGTTTGTATTTTCGATCCCCTTAAATGATTATAATTACATAATAAAACAGTTAAATGAATTTTTTGTGAGGTATACTTCGAGCCATTCGGGCCCGGCATCAGTCACAATGAAGTAAAATGAAAATATTACAAATAGGTAAAAAAATTATAAAACAAAAACTTTTTACATTTAACCTATTTACAAGATATTAAAAGAGTCACGTAGCGCCTTCCCACCGCATCGATGCAGACTTTTCTGTTCTTTTGTTTGTTATGCGTGGTTAGAAAGCTGGTCAGCTGATCAGCTTAATAATTTTATCCATGTCTAATGTCTTATGAGGTGCACTATGCTTAGTTTTTCCTTACATGAGAAGCACAGACCACTTGTGTTCTGTAAAGAAAAGCATTATAATGTTGAACGCAAAAGCACAGAGATATCTAAAATAAATTTATTTCTAGCCCTTTTTGTACCTGACCTTATTTTCAGCGTCAATGGATTAGTACACTTTTCAACATAATTGCAATCCTAAACGGCTTCCTATTTGAATACGAATTTACACAATAATTTTCAAGTTAAATATCGTATTGTAAAATAAGGACAATGGTGGAAAGCGGATCTAATTGCTGGACAATTTTCCCCTCGCTTTCCTTTCCCATTTTGTTTATTTATAATATTATCATTGTCTTAAGCCTTAAAGCCAAAATTATCTTTAAACAAAGGTTTTAGATCTGGTTCCAATTGTTGTTGAAATTAAAACTTGTCTATCTCTTATCTCATGTCTATTCGTTCCCGTCCAATCTAGATATTTCATTGTTTTTTATCTGTATTCTGGTATATAAAGATAACATGATAATTTATCTGTATTCTGGTATATAAAGATAACATGATAATTTATCTGTATTCTGGTATATAAAGATAACATGATAATTTACGTAAGTCGATCCGTCTTTATACTTAATTATAACATAATGATAAAATTTAGTCACAGAAGAGATGTTTTTCGAAAATCAACTTTATTTTCAGTTTGTTCAATATTGATGAATAACCGAAAATATTAATCGTAATTTAAAAGCAGATTTCAGTTTTCTATTTACTAGGCCAAATCACAAACAATAAACGTACAGGTTGACTTTTAGTTGTAACCCGACAATTTAAGAGATTGTAGAAGAATAAAAACTGGTTTTATAATAACTATCCAAAATACGTATCAACAATAAAAAAAAAGTGAGAGTCATTTCAAGATTTCCGTAAAATCCAAAGAAATCATGATCACCTGAAGAGAAAAGACAATAGATCGCGCGAAGTTATTTTTATTGTTTATACCCGGTGAACGAAAAAAGCATAGAAGTTGCGATGCAAACAGGTGCAAACATTTGAAAGTGGTACCAGAGACTCAACAATCGGACGTCTGATATACAGGTAACTTATCAACTAATTAAACTAACGCAAATCTAACTAAAGCAGATTTGGAGATACTCGTATGCTCAGACAAACATACATAAAAACATTTCGTGTTTCATAATTCGTTTGTTCAGATGCATGTATTGGGTAAAGCATGCCTGTTTTTCGCGATAATCGGATAATATTACACATCTGCAATTCACCCGACGAACACATAACCAACTATTTTTGAAATCGGTTAAAATACCTAATACTAATTTTATTGGGTCTACCCTAAAAAGATCTTGTAGTATTTAATATTGCTACGAAACTATATTTTGTCCGTACTCGATGTTTAGTCTCGATTAATTAGTTTGGTCTTGCACAACACCATCCCCATAGAAAATAAATTTGCAATAAAATTTGCTCTTAAATTGTTTTGTGATGATACTTACACGTGAAAACTAATTCCCTCCGCCTTCCCATTAAGACTGTACCTGAGCCTAGAGCATGACCAACTCCAGGCTATCTAGGATTCGTTTGAAGAAATTCGGACTCTCCTTGTATTGAAAAAAATATATTTGGTTCAATAATCTTTTCTCTAGGGATCTTACGTATAAACAATGTACTAAGATTTATACTTATGTGAAAAAAAAAATTTGCACCCTCTTTTTTTTGGTTTTCAAACGTTCGCTTCAAGAACGCGGTTAAGAGATCAACATGATTTTTTTTTTCATAAAATTCAAATATTTTTATTGAAATTCAATATTTTTTTCCCTACAAAATAACTACTAACAACTTTCAGTATTAGCTAAAAACACACCAATTTGTTGTTTCGCTGCGTGATCACTAGTATTACGCGTCCAAGAACAAGAGGCCAAAAAGCCAACATATAATCGCCTCTATGAAAACCAAATAAGGTCTTTGCCATTAGACTTATTGTGCTGGACAGGTAATAAAAAAAATATGCTAGGGTATGCCATCCTCTTAATTGCAGATGTACTGGTGCACCATTTTACTGCACAATAAGGCATTATGTATAATTTTTAGAATAAAACGACGTCGAGTCGGCGTCATAGGAAGTTGTCATTCTTGCGGCTGCCGACGACGCCATAATAACGCATGCTCAACACAACTCGCGTTCATCAACACAACTTTCATGGGGTCATTTTTCAGTGCTAATTAGATGTCTATGCTTTTTTCGTTCACTGTTCACCCGACTATTTTGGACTATTTCGAACTCGTTCCGCATGGAAATGGGTAGGATAACAATATATATTTTTTTTTTTGATTTTTGAATAATTTTATACCTCAATTTTTTTATTTTAATTTATATTGTTCTGCTAATGATTCTTAATAACCTCTAAAATTGTCGCGGTTCGGTTTAAAGCCACTCTGTTTATCACCACGACAAACAGATTGATAATAAATCTCCTAACTATATCGAAGAAAACTAATTTGTGTTCGAAATAAGAAATATTATTATTTATTTCTTATTATAGATATTGTTATTTTTGTCTTGTTTCGTAATAAAAAACAAAGATATCGACCGTCAAAGTCGATCGCGGGCGGGAGGGTGGATTGCGGGGGCGGGCGCCAAGGGCGTCGGGAATGTTTTTTATTGTTGGCGGGGGGTCGGAGGCTCGTTGCGGGGAAGTCCCTACGGCCTATTGTCAGTCACAAGTCTTGTCTGGTAGGTTAGCCATTTATTCGAAATTTGGAAACCATTCCCCATAAAAATATGAAAAAAAAAACTTATTTTTTTAACGATTCTTTGTTCTATACGTGATTTTATATTATTAATTGATTAAATATAGCTAGGGGGTTCATCTTCAACCTTTATATTCCAGAAAATGTGTCAGTGGTATTTCAAAGTGTGGACTGACATAAGAACAGCCTTTTTTCACGTAAGAGGTGGTAAACTTATTCATATTCATATTCATTTATTCAGTAAATTACATCGTCAATATACAGTAAATACATCCAAGGTTAATCGCTGTTCTTCGGGCAAAAATGCACGCTTTTGGAGCTCGTGTTTTCTTTCACCGCTCGGCAAGTGGTAAGTAAACAAACATTATGCATATATATTTTTTTGAACTTGTCGGTGCATGGATTTAGAACATGGCTCTCATGAACTAACGAGTCAAAAACCTTGGGATTCTACATGTCTGCCCAATTTGGCTGTACTGTCAGCATAGACCAAACACTCACCTGATATTACGTCATATGTATGAAATTTGTGCAATTGACAATATACAAATTGACTGCTTTTGCTTTTAATGCTATCTGTATTTCCATGTGCGAATATAGATGGAGATAGTGTGTAAGTAAGAGGTGGATACTGCCGGTCGCCATTTCTATTCCCAAGGTCTTGCTATTGTTGTATTAATTTAAAACTGCTGTCGTTTGGGATTTGTTTTTGGTGTTTGTTATTTGTTGGTTTAGGGATAATTACTGAAATTGTTTGTATTTTATATGTAGCAAATAAGCTTATTTAATTGTCAAATAGTCTAGTTGTGATAAGTTGTGTTCTGTCAAACTTATAATTGAAAATTTTACTTATTCTTTTATTTTTAATATAGGTATACTTATAACATATATACAGGCATCCACTGAAAATCAGCATCATGGCGCTAGCCACGCTTATGACACATGCTGAGTGGAGATCTATTTGGTATTATTATTAGTGTTTAGTTGTTAGTTTTAAGTAAAAATGTTTAAATACCAAATAAAGATATTCAATTCTATTATATAATTCGGGTTATACGGCAGCGCTTTTAAATAAACCCAAAATTTAGGAGTTATAACATGAAGAGAAACCTGTACATCTGTTTCATTGCAAAATCAACAATATCCCGAAGGACCAAGGTCCATTTTAAAAATATACTCTGATCTCGGCAACTTTCACCACGACATAAAAGAATCTGCATATTCATACAACGATATGAGGCAGGTAAAGGCTGGAAAGTCAGCAATTTTCAAATGTTTGTTCATGAAAAACGGAAGCTGCAGCGTACGATATTATGTATGTTGTACTTGTATATTATATGAGGAATACACACCCGACACCAGGTATGTTTACAAAATAGAAACATTCTTATTAATAATTTATTAAAAATGTTGCACTATCATGACTTGCCTCAGCCTCAGCCTGTAATGATTGTGCAAGATTTTTAATAAATTAATAATAAAAATATTTTTTTTTGTAGGTACTTGTTGTTTGGTGTAAAAGGAGGTTTTCCAAATAATCATACCCAAAAATACATTTCCTTATTATCCGGCTGCTGACTGCAAGCAACCCTATCTCACAATATAATTGTCCGTGTTCTGACTGCAAGCAACCCTATCTCACAATATAATTGTCCGTGTTCTGACTGCAAGCAACCCTATCTCACAATATAATTGTCCGTGTTCTGACTGCAAGCAACCCTATCTCACAATATAATTGTCCGTGTTCTGACTGCAAGCAACCCTATCTCACAATATAATTGTCCGTGTTCTGACTGCAAGCAACCCTATCTCACAATATAATTGTCCGTGTTCTGACTGCAAGCAACCCTATCTCACAATATAATTGTCCGTGTTCTGACTGCAAGCAACCCTATCTCACAATATAATTGTCCGTGTTCTGACTGCAAGCAACCCTATCTCACAATATAATTGTCCGTGTTCTGACAACAAGCAACCCTATCTCACAATATAATTGTCCGTGTTCTGACTGCAAGCAAGCTTATCTCACAATATAATTGTCCGTGTTCTGACTGCAAGCAACCCTATCTCACAATATAATTGTCCGTGTTCTGACTGCAAGCAACCCTATCTCACAATATAATTGTCCGTGTTCTGACTGCAAGCAACCCTATCTCACAATATAATTGTCCGTGTTCTGACTGCAAGCAACCCTATCTCACAATATAATTGTCCGTGTTCTGACTGCAAGCAACCCTATCTCACAATATAACTGTCCGTGTTCTGACTGCAAGCAACCCTATCTCACAATATAATTGTCCGTGTTCTGACAACAAGCAACCCTATCTCACAATATAATTGTCCGTGTTCTGACAACAAGCAACCCTATCTCACAATATAATTGTCCGTGTTCTGACTGCAAGCAACCCTATCTCACAATATAATTGTCCGTGTTCTGACTGCAAGCAACCCTATCTCACAATATAATTGTCCGTGTTCTGACTGCAAGCAACCCTATCTCACAATATAATTGTCCGTGTTCTGACAACAAGCAACCCTATCTCACGATATAATTGTCCGTGTTCTGACTGCAAGCAAGCTTATCTCACAATATAATTGTCCGTGTTCTGACTGCAAGCAACCCTATCTCACAATATAATTGTCCGTGTTCTGACTGCAAGCAACCCTATCTCACAATATAATTGTCCGTGTTCTGACTGCAAGCAACCCTATCTCACAATATAACTGTCCGTGTTCTGACTGCAAGCAACCCTATCTCACAATATAACTGTCTGTGTTCTGACTGCAAGCAACCCTATCTCACAATATAACTGTCCGTGTTCTGACTGCAAGCAACCCTATCTCACAATATAATTGTCCGTGTTCTGACTGCAAGCAACCCTATCTCACAATATAATTGTCCGTGTTCTGACTGCAAGCAACCCTATCTCACAATATAACTGTCCGTGTTCTGACTGCAAGCAACCCTATCTCACAATATAATTGTCCGTGTTCTGACTGCAAGCAACCCTATCTCACAATATAATTGTCCGTGTTCTGACTGCAAGCAACCCTATCTCACAATATAATTGTCCGTGTTCTGACTGCAAGCAACCCTATCTCACAATATAATTGTCCGTGTTCTGACTGCAAGCAACCCTATCTCACAATATAATTGTCCGTGTTCTGACAACAAGCAACCCTATCTCACAATATAATTGTCCGTGTTCTGACTGCAAGCAAGCTTATCTCACAATATAATTGTCCGTGTTCTGACTGCAAGCAACCCTATCTCACAATATAATTGTCCGTGTTCTGACTGCAAGCAACCCTATCTCACAATATAATTGTCCGTGTTCTGACTGCAAGCAACCCTATCTCACAATATAACTGTCCGTGTTCTGACTGCAAGCAACCCTATCTCACAATATAACTGTCTGTGTTCTGACTGCAAGCAACCCTATCTCACAATATAACTGTCCGTGTTCTGACTGCAAGCAACCCTATCTCACAATATAATTGTCCGTGTTCTGACTGCAAGCAACCCTATCTCACAATATAATTGTCCGTGTTCTGACTGCAAGCAACCCTATCTCACAATATAACTGTCCGTGTTCTGACTGCAAGCAACCCTATCTCACAATATAATTGTCCGTGTTCTGACTGCAAGCAACCCTATCTCACAATATAATTGTCCGTGTTCTGACTGCAAGCAACCCTATCTCACAATATAATTGTCCGTGTTCTGACTGCAAGCAACCCTATCTCACAATATAATTGTCCGGGTTCTGACTGCATGCAACCCTATCTTACATTATTTTAAATAATTTTTTACCTAACTGATATATTTTCATTGCGACTGATGCCGAGCCCGAATGGCCCGAAATACACAAAAATTGTATTTAACTGTTTTTTTATGTAATTATAATCATTTAAAAGACAATAACTGTCCGGGTTCTGACTGCAAGCAACCCTGGATGGTGACTGTGAGCCCTCTCACCGTATTTTTGACACAAATATGGACCCACAGAACGAACACAAATATTTCCTAGATTTGAACGTACAGATTTTTGGTTCAGTAGAATATAAATATAGGTGTTTTGTAGGTCATGTCTTTTTACACAAAGTTTAAAACGCACCATATGCCTATCTGTTAGGTAGAGAACTAACTCCCGTCGTTACCTATGATGCGTTTTAGGGAAGGCTTTATGTAATTTACTCAAAGGAGATTGCTATTTGAGAACGAAGGGGTTCATATTAGTAACCGAAGTATAGTGTTTACCACCCATCTCGTTGGGACATAATATTCGTCGGTGAAACGAGGGTGTAGCAGTGTGGACTGGGGCTTGCCTTTCACAGTCTATAATCAGAAGCACCTCTGACACCTCTCGGGGGTTCATGTCATGACGATGTGGAAGAAATCGCTTTAACCGAAAAGACCGCCCATTGCTGCCTATATTGTTTTTATTGCGCAATAAAGAGTATTTATGTTATATGAATATTTTATTTATTTTATTTTATTTTTATTTTTTTATTTTATTGATTGGGAAACAAACAGTTTTCTTAACACATAATACAAATGAAAATAAAATAATCTTAAAACCAAACAAGTTTCCACAAAAATCTTGCAAGTAAATAAATTTATGTGCACGGCATTATAACAACGCAACATGTACTTACGTTATAAGTTACTCAGTAAATTTATACAAAACAAAGCAAATTGAAAAGGGAAAAAATATATATAAATTACCAAATTAACAAAGCAAATTGAAGAGAGGAAAATGTACATAAATTAAAAATTAACACTAACACAAAGTTAAGTATCACTAAAAATACATTTAGTACTTTTTTAAAAACGCTTTAAATAATGAAGATTTAAATAGACCCAGCGAAAGATGCAATATATCAAGATCAAGAAAATCTTTATTATAACAATCACAAGCACGAACCAAAAATCTATTTTTTGCATAATTTGTACCCGCATGTGGTATACTAAATAAAGACTTATTCCTAGTAGTAAAAGTTCGACATTTGAATCCAATTTTATTCAAAAGGTAAGGGGAATCCAAAATATTATTGACTATTTTAAAAAGAAATAATAAGTCACGGCAGATACGCCTTTCCTCCAAAGCAGCTATCGTATCTGGTTGAAATCGGAAATCCGAGCTACGACTTTGACGATAATTTAGATATCTCAAAAATTTATTCTGGATTCTTTCTATGGAGTTCACATGTGTTGCGTAAATTGGGTTCCAGACAGTAGAAGCATACTCTAGGTGGGATCTTACTAGCGCATTATAAAGAATTTTAAGGGTACTTGCACTTTTAAACTCCTTGCCCTGTCTCAAGACGAAACCCAACATCCGATAAGATTTCGTGACAATTTTCTCAACATGATTCCGGAATGAAAGCTCGCCATCTAAGAGAACCCCTAGGTCCTTCACCTCAGTCACTCTCTTAAGTGTTTTATCAGATAAGTTATAATTATACGTTAAACTATTCTTTTTCCTTGTAAAGCTAATCACACAACACTTGTCTACATTCAAATGAAGTTTATTTTGATTACAAAACATACTCAAGTCATCCAAATCTTTTTGCAATAGTATGCAGTCTTCTTCAGTTTTGACAACCGTGAATATTTTTTTATCGTCTGCATACAGTAAGACATTCGAATGATGAAGAGATTGGATAACGTCGTTAACAAAAATATTAAAAAGTAGAGGGCCGAGATGTGAGCCCTGGGGCACTCCAGAAGTTATTGGAATAAAAGAGGAAATGTAGCCTTTAATGGTAACTGCCTGTGTACGATGACGTAGATAAGACTCGAGCCACCGAAGAAGGTCACCGTGTATACCAAAATTCTCCAATTTCTGGACCAAAATAGAGTGACAAATTTTGTCAAAGGCCTTGGAGTAGTCAGTATACACGGCGTCCACCTGGAAGCCTTGGTCCATAGCCGAGAACACCCGATCTGTAAGTTCGCAGAGATTAGTCTCCGTCGAGCGTCCATTTACAAAGCCATGCTGATGTTCTGTTAGAGAAGATCTAATGCTAGGAAAGATGTTATCATAAATAATTTTTTCGAACATTTTGGCCATTATAGATAGTTTGGAAATTCCACGATAATCCGCAACATTTCGTTTGTTACCACTTTTAAAAATTGGAACTACAAAGGACCGTTTCCAGCATTTCGGAAATGTACCAGTATGTATTGATCTACTGAATAGTATTGTTAGTGGAGCGGCTAGTTGACTAGCGCACCGACTGAGAAACACGGGATGAATCCCGTCCGGACCTGGCCCTTTAGATAAGTTAAGCCCTTTCAAATATTTTTCTACAATATTAACGTTAATGTCCACCGAATTAATACTAATTTGATCATGAACACAGTTCGTGAATGTAGTAGGGCTTGAATATTCAGGCTCAAACACAGACCCGAAAAAGTCATTGAATAATTCAGCCATTTTACTTCCATCATCGGCCACGCGGTCTAAAAAATAAACTGAATCAGGAAAATCAGATGAATTATTTTTCTTAGACTTAATATATGCCCAAAAATGTTTTGAGTCAGTCCGTATGTTTTGTTCAGCTCGTGAAATAAATAAGTTGTAACACAGTGCCTGGACATCTTTTTGTTGTTTACGTAGCCCAGAAAAGATATCATAGTCACATTGTCGGCCATAGACTTTCCAACGGCGGTGGGCTCTGATTTTCTGTTTTATTAATTTAATTAAGCCTTTAGAGTACCATATAGGGTATTTTTGGCTTGAGGAGGGAACCTTAATAGGTACATAGTCATCAATAATTATATTTAATAGATCATAAAATCTCTGTACAGCCATTTCAACATCATCTATATCAAGCTCAGTATACCAGTCTAACTGCTCTAGTGCGTCATTAATTCTATCGTAATCGGCTGCAAAGAACCTACGAATGACCTGCGCAGCGGGTGGTAAACATCGCTCAACATACGTAACCTGCGCTTCTATCTCAAGTGGTGGGTGGTGAGCATCCTCAGGGAGGGAGAGGGGCGCGCACCGAGTCACCAAACATACACAGTTGGAAATTACAAGATCTAAATACCGATTATTAGTGTTTGGGATATTATTATACTGACAGAAATCTGTTATGCTTAAAAATTCCAATAAGTTCTGCTCTAAGGAACCATTTAAAGGGTTAATAAGATCGTAGGAACCGATATTCCTTTTTGTGGAATGTGTCCATATAGCGTGAGTAATATTAAAATCGCCTACAATGATGTAATTGTCATTCATGTGAGATAAAAATAGATTAGATAGAAATTCGAAATATTCCATTTCTGACTGAACCTGTAAAGTTCCGTGTGGGAAGTATCCACAGTAGATTCTTAATAGTTTAGGTGATGTCGCATGGCTCGAATTTATAGTGACGTACGCGACCTCGGCATCGTCAAAATGCGGCGGCTCGGCGCTCGAGTCACCTGAGAGCACGGCGAGCTCACGCCGCACGGCGATCAGAGCGCCCCCTCCCGCCTTCATATTGCGCGCGACATAATCGCGGTCGCATCTAAACACCAAGTATCTGTCGTCAAACAACTCACTATCAAAAATTCCAGGCAATAGATAAGTTTCAGTTAAACAAATAACATCATAACAATCCTGCAATAACACATTATTTAGAAATAAGTGGGTTTTTGTTCGCAATCCACGACAATTTTGATAATACATTCTTAGGTTTAGTTTCATTTTAAAAGGTAAACACTTAATACACATAAACAATTTTCATCGTATACAAATATAAATATTTGAATAACGAAGACTAATGCTAATTGTAAAAATAATTGTTTTAATAACGCGAACACGAAATATATTAATTTATGATAACGATTCACTGACAGAACAATAAACGATGATATTGCTTCGAATCTTGTAAATAATATTATCAACCACAAACCTTTAACAACGTTACGGGAACTATTATGATCGTAAATACAATATTTTTTACATACTGAACTATCAATACATACTGAATATTGATAGAATCTATGATACCTTAGTTTTTAAATCATCAAAAACAATAAATGTAAACTTTATATGTATTTTTTTTACTTAAAATGCAATATTTTCACTCTTTTTTCCCAAACTATTTCGGAAAACTTTGTTTTATAAGGTTGTTCATTTTATTTTATATTTTTCTATCAGACAAGCGACAGCCAATTTTCCAATAGCCTTTCTTTTGATACACGTTCAATGTTCATATTCTAGTTTGTTCACATTTATTTTTATTTCTTTTATCCTTTTAACGGATTTTAAGATACCCCCGTATTGACTTTGTCTGGTGTATTGCGTACCTTCTATTATATTTGCTTTAAAATCTGAAATTAAATCACATTTTTTTATTGATTATCACTCGCCATGTCGCTATAAGTATAAGGTTAACCTTAAATTATCAGGCAGCCTTAAAGCGAATATATGATGAATATAGCTGATAGAAGCATGTTTTTTTTTTGTCATACATATGGCGCTTGAAAGTTAGTTAAAAGGCCTTATATACATCGCCAACAAGCGCTAGACAAAGGTAACCTTTGTTGGTTCAGATCATGTAGACAGTGATTTGCGACAAATATCTGTCGTCATTTAAAACTACCTTGTAAGTGAGTGCTGCAGTTTTAACAAAGACAAATAGAGGGCAATTGAGCTTGAGACCAACTGTGTGGACGCTGTTAATGATCACCATATTATTATCATTTTCACTTTAAAAACCCTCGAGTATATGTATTAAGATAACACAACCGGTAAATGAACGCAACTGCAAATTGATTTTAGAGTGGGTCAAATTATATCGGGACCTGTGTTTTGGATTAAAGATTCAATTAAAAATCACAGCACTCCCACGCATGTCGTTTCTAAACATTTTGGTAGAAATAAACAAATGAATTAAGCCACGTGCAAAATGCAGCTAAAGTGAGGGAATGAAATGTACTTTAGAATCATCATCTTGTATAAATAAATCATATAATTATATTTGTATTTAAATAATAATTTGTAATATAAATATATATTGTAATCAACTCATTAATATATATTTTCACACCGAAATTCTATTCATAAGTGCGTTAGAAGCCCAGATTTTAGAAACAATACATTCCAAGATGATCTGTATGAAGTTCAAGATGGCCGATGCGTCGAAAATTTTAAGCTATGGCCCTAATCGTGGTGTTTTTTCTGGTGTGTCATCTTTTTTATGCTTTGTAACAGTACACAAAATACTCCGTTACAAGATTTTGATTTCAATTCAAGTCTTATATTTCAATGAAAGTCTGGCTATACACAATACATACACCCTTCACTCCCTTGCACTCTCTTGTAGATATTGCGATTGCTCATATTCACAAAGGTACTCACCTTCCGGCACCGCTAGCGAGGTGAGTAAAAAGTGGACGCACGCCGCACCAGTCCCGTGACCCATGAGCGTCACGTTCGTGGGGTCTCCGCCGAAGACCGCCACGTTCTCTTTGATCCAGTGCATGGCAGCTATCTGGTCCATCAGCCCATAGTTCGCTGGCGAGCGCGGGAACTCGTCCGAACGGGGATTTAGAAAACCTGCAACAATAAAACGGTACTTAACGTCACGATATATTCCTGAGGGAAAGGTGCCTCCAAGTGTAGACTTTCACTGGATTAGTTAATACTCCTAACACTCACTTTTTGTCTATTTTAAGTTCCAAAATAACAAAAGGTTGCGCCTTATTTTTTTAAATCCATACGGTTGTCCAAAGAAGACCTCTAGACAGAGCAATTGTGCGGGACTTGCTGGGCGAGACGCTGGAGGTATGGACCCGTGCTGTGGCCTTATCGTTTTAACTATAGCAGAAATAGAC
Source organism: Ypsolopha sequella (assembly GCA_934047225.1). NCBI lineage: Eukaryota > Metazoa > Arthropoda > Insecta > Lepidoptera > Ypsolophidae > Ypsolopha > Ypsolopha sequella. The sequence goes on along the minus strand of OW203987.1, from coordinate 30,292,046 downwards.
GCTTTTTAGGGCACATGTAAAAATGTTCAAGTGTTTTCCTTCACCGTAAGAAAAATTATAAGTATACAAATACTATGTAAATAAAATCAAAGGAACTCTTTCGTGCAAAACCTGCAACAACATGAAATATAAATTTTTGAGCAAACAATTACAGTTAATCTTCCTAGCGAAAAAATAGAGTAAATAAGGGTAGTTTTAATTTTAAATGAGCTAGGTAATTAGAAGATTTTTAAATCAGTAATAACATGAAATACAATAGTTCCACTTAAATAATGCACATGTGAATCTTTGCCACCTTTCTCTATTTATATCTCCGCTTTCTATACAATCCATGACAGAAACGGTCGCCAATAGACAGCCAATATGACATCCATAAACTGCTTCTGGTTCCGATTATTTGCACATGTTCTAAAATTACTTTGATTTTTATTTTCTATTAATAAGCTTCCAAATACTATTTTTACAACTTAAGATACAGCTCGTTTCAGAGAATATGAACAGTGGCGAAAATTTGTTTGCGCATTTTACTTTTAGGAGATCTTTACAAAAAAGGATGGAAATTTAAAAGTAAGTGTCTAAAATTGTGTGTTTAAAGATATATTTATTTAACTGCGTGTTTACATGTAACCGTATTAATATTGTAAAACTGTTAAGTGAGTTGTTATCGTGTAATACCGAAAAAAAAACATAGACAGTCAGGGAGACTGTGGACAGAAGTGAAATCTTTTCACTGCTGGTCAAGCGCAATACGTCATACTTCATGTCGGTGACGCAAACCCATACTACTTTTTCCTATTAAAAAATCGCTCAATGCGACTAAAGAAACAGTTGAAATTAAACACGACCAACGACAGCTACAAATCATGTTTAAGTTTGTTTGTATGTAAATTGTCGTAGAGAGTTCGTATATGTAAATTGCCGTTGTCATAGAACTTGTTCCTTGTTCCCCCTGTTTTCAATTACCCTGATTGACTCTAAATCACTGCCAGGTATTTCAACCCCACAGAATCATCTAATTAAGTAATTGAAATATACAGTTAGGTACCTTGGTTTTAGCTAGCTAAATATAGAGTTAAGTACCTTGGTTTTAGCTAGCTAAATGTATACACTGTTTATAAGGTCACTTTGATACAATAAAATTTATACTCTTTTTTTGATCAGAAGCAACCTCCAATGACCCATTTAATATTATTCGTTATGTTGTATGATTTATTTAATGGTTAACCAAGAAGATTGGCTACATTAGCTATCTTCGAGCGCACCGGCTGTACCGACTAGGAGTCAAACCGAAAACTATGACCGAAAACGGTCGGACTGGATAATTATGGTATTATTAAAAAAAATATATTAAAATTGTAATGAAAAAAGCTTTTTTATCTTCAAAAAAGTTTTATGTACTTGCATTTTTTTTCTGTGTTTTTTTGTGGAATAGATTGTTTTGTATTTGTATTTCATACATATTTGTTGTATTATTCTTGTTCTATATACAGTGTTAAGAATCGGTGCAACCGCAAACCAGAGCAGCGGAGTTGCGACGAAATGTATGAAGAAAAGGAGGTACCCCGAAAAAACGACTTGTCTTGAGTCGGCAGAGCTCGCTCACCCGTGAAGCGATACACTCGAACATTTTTATATACGCATGTCTATCAGCTGTTGTAAATTAACAATATATTCATTGTGAGCCAGTTATTGCTTGTACGTGTTATTCATTGTTGGTAAAACAACGACCAATCCAGAGTTCAATCCAGAAAAACGCATATCCAGGTTTCGTTGTCAAAGACGAATTCAGAGAGACGCCAGAGTCTCCTTCATGGTCCTTCGGCATACGGATATAAAAACTACCAGCCAGTTACGGTATACAGTGCCAGTTACAGGAAGAAATACATAAAACCAGAAGTCATAAACAGGAACGTATCCAGGAGTACCCATCACGGAATCAGTACAAGATAAGTCAGCCTTAATTATCTACGTAGATGTCTAAAAACTAAAGACAAAGCAAGTTATTGAGCGAGTCCTAACCAAATATCAACAATTTCAGTATTTAATGTTATAATTAATTTCAAATAAGTACTGATTTATTACCATAAATCTTAATTCATATAGCTTTATGCGATTGTCCTACGAAGTTTGTTTATTTTTAATAATTTGTAATATTATCTGCTATTTTCTTAATAGCAGCCATAATATAATACCATAAATATAATTTTCATTCAATTTACATATTCTGCTCAATAATTTCCATTCTATGTCAGCAATTTTCGTGTTTATTTTTTATAATTTATAATATTATCTGCTATTTTTCATAATAGCAGCCTTAATATACCATAAATATAATCTTCATTCAATTTACATATTTTTCTCAATCATTTCCGTTCTATGTCGTGAATTTCCGTGTTTATTTTCAATAATTTATGATATTATCTGCTATTTTCATAATAGCAGCCTTAATACGTCATAAATATAATTTTCTATCAATTTCCATATTTTCTCCACAATTTCCGTCCCAAATTGTCAATTTCCGTATAAGATTACAAAAGTTATAAAACGCTTCGATCTGTTTACGAGTTAAAATCAGTGCATAGTAACTTATTACCTACGATTCTGTCTTTGTTCTCATCGCCAAGGCGTTGCGACGCCCATATGAATACAACTTTGTAAATGCACTTCAAGTAGTAAACAAGTCAACTCTATTGGAGTGGCTTAAGATTCAATTTTATTAAATTTAAAATGAATTTTTGAGTTACGTGAAATAGTTCGGCGGTCGAGTTAAACATTCCACTCTTTCCAATAACGGAGTTATCATAACATAGTTTCTTACATTTAATTACACATGACGAGTATATTTTAGCGAATGATCGTATTGAGTTATTTCTATTTAATGAGTGATCCACATATAATAAATAGGTATTTTGGTCATGGTGTGAAATGATTTACTGTCGTATTTAACAATTTTTCAATGAACAATAATTTGTAGGTATAGTTGGGTTGGCCTTTGATAATATTTTCTCAAATGGGTCATTTGCATTTTATTGGGCTAATATCATTTTTTTATGTAAAATTTATTTTGGTCAGTTCAAATTAAAATATTAAGTAGATTTTTATTGAGTGATGAATTTTAAATGAATGACATAATAATAAATAAAAATAAATAAATACTAAAATAATAATAATTTATAGTTACGTACCTTTTTAAAGATTTCGCTTCCGTTTCACTTTGTCAGCAAAGTCACAATGGAACTCAAAGAATTAATAGCCAGACGTGGTTCTGCCAAGGGTCGCCTTACAACATTTATTAATTTTGTCAACAACTTAAAACCGAATTTAACCAACGTTCAAAACATTGATTTACACCTTCGAATCCAATGTTTAAAAAAGGTGTACGAAACTTTCGAAGAGATTCAAACTTCTATAGAAACTAGTGTTGAGGCCACAGATACCGCTGCCCAGTATGCCTTAAGGGAAGACTTTGAGAACAAATATTTTTTAATTTTAGCTAGGGCGCAAGAACTGTATGAAAACAATAAACCAAAGCCGGTTTTTGACGACAATGGGTCAGTTTCAGGAAAATCTCAGGATGGCAGTGTGGTCAGGGAAACAGAGACCAGGGGTTTTCGCGGTATAAAACTTCCGACCATACACGTGCCAAAATTCTGTGGCGAGTACGCCAAATGGCTTGAATTCAGAGACACTTTCAGCTCTCTTATACATAGAAATGAATCGATTAGTGAAATTCAAAAGTTTCATTATCTGCGGGCTGCTTTGGAAGGTGACGCTGCGGAGGTGATAGGGTCATTAGATTTTACAGCCTCGAATTACGAGATTGCATTTGATGAGTTATGCGGTAGATATGATAACCCTCGTTTATTAATACAAAATCACATTCAGGCTTTGTTTTCCGTGGAACCAATCAAACGTGAATCCGCAGAAGATATTCGAAAACTTGTTGACACATTTTCTAAAAATCTTAGATCTTTGAAAAAACTTGGTGAGCCAATAACATCTTGGGATTCATTGATAGTTTTTATAATGAGTTCGAAACTCGATCCTAGGACTTCAAGAATATGGGAAGAGAAAAAGGGTACGATCACAGACTTAACGCTTGCTACGTTTATATCTTTTTTGAAGGATAGGGCTGATGTACTTCACACTATAAGTATGGGAAGCAATAAATATACAAACATTCAAATTAAGGGGCTAGCTGCTTGTACAGACAACACAAGTGATAATGAATTTACAAGCGAAAGCCTGTACACAAACATAAACAATAATCAAACCACTAACAAAAATTACAACCAAAATACGAATAACAATACAAGTAAAAATCCAAATAACAATAGAAGCAACAATTCAAACAATAATTCAAACATTAATTCAAATAACAATCCAAACAACAATCCAAACAACAATCCAAACAACAATTCAAACAACAATTCAAACAACAATCAACACAATAATCAGAATGCCTATTCAGGTAGGTATAGGACACCCAGTTGTCCTGTTTGCAATCAAGCACATAGACTTTATTATTGTGAGTCTTTTCTTGGGAAATCAACCGAAGAGAGAGCACGAACGGTCTGGTCGCTGAGATTGTGCAAAAATTGTCTAAGACCTGGTCATCAAGCTGCTGAATGTAGATTAGGCCCGTGCAAGAAGTGCTCGCAAAAACACAATACAGTATTACATGTAGACACAAACGATGCGCCAGGCAGCAGCGCCACAACACTTTCAGTCAGCGTGACAGAGCGGGTGTTGCTGTCGACCGCAGTAGTCATGATTACAGATAAGGACGGGCAACGTCATGAAGCAAGGGCGATTTTAGATTCTGGGAGCCAGGCATCCTTCATGACGGAGGCCTTACACCAAAAACTCAAATTAAAATGCACAAATACGTCTACGTCGGTGGTAGGCATTAATAATTCAGTTTCAAAAATCACAAGGCGTTGCAATGCATTAATTGAATCGAGAACATCAGACTTCAAAGTGGAATTATCCATGCTGGTGCTTCCAAATATCGCTAATCTTTGCAACAGTACAACACAAATGCAAAAATTAAACATATATAAGGACATAACACTGGCAGATCCCGAATACTTTAATCCAGCGAGCATAGATATACTACTCGGTGCAGATATTTTTTGGGATCTACTAGAACCAGGCCAAATACGTTTAGGTAAGTATAGTCCCATTTTGCAACAGACAAAGTTAGGATACATAATTTCAGGTCCCACTAGTGGATTAAGTCAAACACACACGCCAACAAAGAGCCATTCAATTACATGTAATTTCATACAAAACAACGATACACAAAAACAAGAACAATTAGCTAAGTTCTGGACTCTCGAAGAAACACCAGATAATAAATTCTCAATTTATTCATCGGAGGAGCAACTGTGCGAAGACAGTTTTGTAAACAATGTCACGAGGCTGTCAGATGGTAGGTTTTCAGTTGCTATTCCTTTGAAAAAATCAGAGTCCAGCCTCGGAGATTCATACGCAAGAGCAAGACAATGTTTTCTTGCACTTGAACGCAGATTGCAACGCTCACCAGAACTTAAGCGGATGTATACGGAGTTCATGATGGAATATAGGCAGTTAGGTCATATGTCTCTAATACATACAAACACAAATGTGGACAAAAACGTGAAAAACCCATATTACTTGCCGCATCACGGCGTATTACGCGAAAACAGTGAAACTACAAAGCTCCGTATAGTTTTTAATGCAAGCGCGCCTACAACCACGGGCGTATCTTGTAATGATATCCAGGCTGTAGGTCCCACAATCCAGAGCGATTTATTTTCAATCCTAATTCGGTTTAGGCATTTTTCCTATGTCATGACGGGTGACGTAGAGAAAATGTATCGGCAAGTGGCTATACATGAAGGGCAGCGGCATCTCCAGAGAATTATTTGGAGGGACAATCCAAGTGATTCTCTTAAGATATACAATCTTAATACAGTGACCTATGGCACAGCATCAGCTCCATTTTTGGCGATAAGATGTTTGAAACAGCTGGCCATAGAGTGCAAAAATAGTGTTATATCTCAGATTATAAGCGAAGACTTTTATGTTGATGACTTAGTCACTGGGAGTCAATCCCCCAACCAATTAGTCGAAATCAGAGACAAAGTCATTCAAGAACTATCATCCGCCTGTTTTAACTTGCGCAAAATTAGATCCAATATCAAACATTTTGATAATAATTCAAATTCAGATCAGAAACTAAATCTAGGTGATCCAGGTTCCTCACACACATTAGGTCTTGGTTGGTCGCCAACAGAAGACAATTTGTATTTCGACATTAAGCCAAAATCTCACGAAATTCATACAAAAAGATCAGTTTTGTCACAGATAGGGCAGATATTCGATCCCTTGGGATTACTCACAGTCATTGTTATCCAGGCAAAAATCATGCTACAGAAACTTTGGTTGTTGAAAATATCATGGGACGAGCCACTTCCATCCAATTTAGCACAAGTTTGGCAAAAATATATTTCAGAACTTGCTCAGATCAATAATATTCGGATTCCTCGTCTAGTGACAGGTATAAATCCAAGTCAAATCGAGTTGCACACGTTCAGTGATTCTTCTCAAGATGCGTATGGGGCTTGCGTTTACGTCAGAAGTATTACTAGCGATAATCAGGTACACGTGCACTTATTATGCGCAAAGAGCAGGGTCGCTCCTCTCAGGCCCGAAACAATACCGCGTTTGGAGCTTTGCGGTGCACTCACAGCTGCAAGGTTAACTGAAAAGTTGCTTAAAGCATTTAGGCTATCAGTATATAGATGTGTACTATGGTCTGATTCAACAATAGTTTTGGCTTGGCTGAAAACGGCACCAAATCAACTTAAACAAAAATTCGTTCAGAATCGTGTGGCTGAAATTCAACAGCTTACCAAAAATCATGAATGGCGACACATTTCCACTGATAATAATCCTGCAGATTTGTTAACTCGCGGCGTAAACATGTCAGAAATTCATAATCTAAATTTGTGGTGGTCAGGACCCAAGTTTTTGCAAAATCATCAGGATGATTATCAGAAAGAAGACATTCCAAAAGTAGTTTTAGCATCCGAGGCAAATACAGATAATGCAGAAGTAATTGAATTCACAAGATTTTCTAAATTATTGAAACTAAAAAGAGCATTTGCAAACGCACTACGCTTTATACACAATTGTCAAAGGGACAATACAAAAATCAAGGGTCCTCTATCCGTCGATGAAATCGAAAATAGTTTTAAACTGTTGCTCAAATTGTCACAAAAACAATCATTCGAGGAAGAGTATGACCTCTTAACAAGAAAACAAAGCTTACCACACAAAAACAGTATACTGTCTCTGTCACCTTTTTTGGATGAGTTCGGTTTGATTAGAGTCGGAGGCAGATTAAGCAACTCTCAATTTGAATATGGCAAAAAATATCCAATTTTGATTTCATGCAAGCATCCAATAGCAAAACTCATATTCGAGCATCAACACATAATTCTATTTCATGCTTCACCACAGCTTTTGCTTGCATCAGTAAGAGAACAGTTTTGGCCGTTAGGTGGACGAAATACAGCTAGATTTGTTGCACAAAAATGTCTTAGGTGTTTTCGTTTGAAAGCTAAGACTGTCAGCCCTATTATGGGCAACCTACCTCAGCAGCGTTTAGATCCAGGCTATCCCTTCCAAACTACCGGCATCGATTACGCAGGACCTCTAAGTGCTGCTGACCGTAAAGGCCGCGGGTGTAAGCTAATAAAAGTATACGTAGCGGTCTTTGTTTGTTTTACTACAAAGGCCATACACCTAGAATTGGTCACCGATTTGACCAAAGAAACTTATATCGCTGCGCTACGCAGATTCATTGCTCGTCGTTCAAAACCGCGCGAAATTTTCACAGATAATGGAACCCAGTTCCATGGTGGCAAAAACGAAATTCAAAGATTCATTAAAAATAATTCAGAGTCATTATCCGAAGTCATGGCAAATGAGAACATAGACTTTAAATTTATTCCAGCTTATGCCCCACATATGGGGGGGATTTGGGAGGCTGGAGTCAAATCTTTCAAGCTCCATTTAATGCGAGTCTTAGGCGAAGCTAACCTCACCTTTGAGGAACTTTACACGGCGTTAGTACAGATCGAAGCAATTTTAAATTCACGTCCATTGTATCCAATGTCCTCTGATCCTTGTGATCTCACTCCACTTACCCCTGGTCATTTCTTGGTTGGACGACCTCTAACTGCATTGCCGAGTCCGATGTTGGACGACGTCAATACGAATAAGCTACAACGATGGGATCGCCTAGAACAGATGCGCCAGCACTTTTGGGTCAGATGGATGAAAGAATACGTATCCGAGTTACAACAAAGGACTAAATGGCGTTCCTGCAACGGCAAGCTAGACAAGGGAACCTTAGTAATAGTGAAAGAGGATTTCCTGCCACCACTGAAGTGGTGTCTCGGACGCATTTTGGAAGTATTTCCTGGCAAGGATGGAGTCTGTCGAGTAGCAGATATCCTCACCAAGAAAGGTGTCATAAGGCGAGCATTCACCAAAATCTGTCCCCTTCCGATTAACCAGACCGACGATAAAGATAATGAGCTATCTTGTTGAAAGCAGGGCTTTCAACGCCGGGGGGCATGTTAAGAATCGGTGCAACCGCAAACCAGAGCAGCGGAGTTGCGACGAAATGTATGAAGAAAAGGAGGTACCCCGAAAAAACGACTTGTCTTGAGTCGGCAGAGCTCGCTCACCCGTGAAGCGATACACTCGAACATTTTTATATACGCATGTCTATCAGCTGTTGTAAATTAACAATATATTCATTGTGAGCCAGTTATTGCTTGTACGTGTTATTCATTGTTGGTAAAACAACGACCAATCCAGAGTTCAATCCAGAAAAACGCATATCCAGGTTTCGTTGTCAAAGACGAATTCAGAGAGACGCCAGAGTCTCCTTCATACAGTAAGTTGTTCAAGTAAAGGAAGCCAAAATCCTGACACACAAGCACTCCTATATTCAGGGTGCTCTTGGCTTAACTCTATGTCAGTATTTCTTTGGTGACTTTTCTTTATTATATCCTCTCTTTACGTCTAAACAACTGAAGAATTCTTCCTACTACTCTCTCCAGCTACACTAATAAATAAATAATATTATAAAGAGGTAAAATTTATTTATTTGTAATCGGGTAATCTCTAGAACTAATCAATCGATTTTGATAGTTCTTTTTCTGTTGTAATGGCTACTTTTCACTTGGACAAAAGCTATATTTTGTTTACTGGGGACGGGCAATTCTCTAAGGACGTATCCAATAATTACCATTGTGCGAGGCATTTCGGGAATAAATGAACCGATTTTGAAAATTCTTAAATTGTTGTTGTGGGTAATCCCCTAAAATTTATTGAAATATGAGTAAACAGTTAATAATGATTACATTTCACCAACCATATTCATACGAAAAGCATGGTAAAATTTAAATGACTAAAAAAATATCTGCCATTCATCTTGCACCTTTTGAATAATTTAATTATCATAGAGAAGTAGAGCTAGTTTGTAAAAGGTACTCTTTTGTCAAAATTACAGCAGTTGTAATAGTAAAACTTAGTAGAGCTAAAGTTTTTTCCACCAGATGAGCAGTTTCCTAGGGATATAGTCATGAATTACATTCGCGTAGATAAAATTGCGGACAAAAGGCTAGTTCTATTACAAGACGCAACGATCCCTTTCATGGCTCAACATAGTGCGATGAATAATAATGCCAACGGACTTAAAATCCAAATTTCAACTCAAAATTTTTTGAGGGATACCCAAAAATAAAACCCAGGAACAAAGTTTTAACCAGTTTTTAACTCCTACGGCTCACAAGCTCCTATTTGGGCTTCATGAACGCGTGGTCCGAATTTTGATTAAAGGGCTATTTCTAACGACTACTAATCTAGTTGGAACCGCACAAAGTTGCGTCGTAGCCATGTTAATTATTATAAAAGACCGACAACCACAGCCTTTCTAACTACAAAAGGGAACAATAAATACTGCGAAGCCCATTGCACCGCAAGCACTCATTATGTAAAATAAAGTCATTTTGTCAAAATTGAATTCTTTGCTAACGTGTGAAACAGCTAAATGGAACAAAAATATGAGATAAAGATACACTTGTAAATCTACTTTTCACTGAGGATTATTCCGTCATAACGTAGCGTAATATATTAAAATCAGGCCATTGATATACGTTTTCTTATCACGGAGATTCATCTCATATCGCCTTTATAAAAATCAGGTGTCTCGTAGATGAATAAATTGACACTTTATTGTAGTACAAAAGACATTTAAAAAGGAAAACAGAATTTTGAAACCATTATTTTATACATAGGCAGATTTCCACTTAAAGCAATTTCTGCTAGCCAACCTTTGGCTGGTTTTTCACATAAAAGAGGGTGTAATCGCGGGATTACAGAAACTGCAGGGCGGATGGGATTTGACACAGGAGAATTGTGGAAACAATGTGGGTGCACTGACTGACCTGTGTTATATGTTGTTCTTGGTGTTTTCGGTGAGCCGACGAAACGCGCCGCGTGTCGTCTCCCCTCGTTGAGCTGATTAATGCTGGCACTTTGGGCAGTGATGAGCTGGATGTCTTGAAGTATTACACAGCACTTATATGTTCACAAGACACGGTGAATACGCGAGATTGTTTGTATCGGCGGCACGAATGTTTATACACGTGTGTCGTTCTCTCGAGAGTTCGGACGCAACAGAATGAAGCCAGCGCCCGCGCGCGCCTCGACCGGCGCGCGGCGGGGAGGGGGTGGTCGTTCGCGCATGCGCACGCGAATGACACGTCATGTTCTAACGTCATGCTGGTAACGTAGTGTAGCGTGAACATCCTGGGGGGGCCGGGGCTGCGGCTCCTCTTGAGCTGAATCCAACGGCAGCCTGGCTATCTTGAACACAGGTCGTCGCAGATTTCCATGAGCTGTGTCCAGATCCACAACTCGTATCACTCCATCCTTGCCAGGTATCGTGCGGAGAATTCTTCCCAACTTCCATTGGAGCGGAGGCAGGTCATCCTCTTTGATGAGTACCAGTTCACCCACTTGAGGAGGGGAAGAAGGGGAGAGCCATTTGGAGCGGGTTTGCAGGGTATGGAGGTAGGATCTGGACCAGAGAGTCCAAAAGCGCTGAGAGAGCGCTTGAATGAGTTGAAACCGTTTAAGAGCAGATATGGGTCTGTCGTCAAAAGACTGCTCAGGTAGAGCGGTGAGCGGACGACCAATAATGAAATGTCCGGCCGTGAGAGGTTCAAAGTCCGTAGGGTCGGATGAAATTGGGCAGAGGGGTCTTGAATTGAGTACAGCCTCAATTCGAGCCAAAAGAGTAGAGAATTCCTCAAAAGTGAGGTGCTGTTCACCTATCACACGATAAAGTAGTTGCTTGGTGGATTTTACGTTTATTTCGTGCAGTGCGCCGAACCAAGGTCCTTTAGGCGGGTTCAGTAACCAAGTTATGTGCTGATTCGCGAGCTTGTGAGTGATTGCATCATTGTTTGACCTGAGGAAGTTCTGAACTTCAATGAGTTGATTCCTAGCACCTACATAGTTTGTGCCGCAGTCTGAACGAATGAGAACCGGAGTACCGCGACGTGAGATAAAACGTTGCAATGCCGCAAAGAACGCTTCCGTTGAGAGTGCAGAGACTGGTTCCAAATGAACCGCCTTTGTTGCGAGGCAAACGAAAATACAAAAGTACGCTTTTATGAGTTTCGCGTTCCGCAACGTGCTGGATTTAACGAAGAAGTGGCCAGCAAAGTCCGTCGTGACGTGACTAAAAACTGGCTGAGGAGTAACTCTGTCTGCTGGGAGATCAGCCATGAGCGGAGCCTTAGGCTGAGCGCGGCACCGGAAACATCTAATACATTTAAACACGCGGTGTCTAATAATACGACGAGCGGACAGAATCCAGTACTGCTGGCGTAATATGGCGTGTAATGTGTCAGCTCCAGGGTGGCAGTGTATTGTGTGATAGTGATCTATAATGAGATCTACGAGCGGACTGGAGCTGGGTAGAATGAGTGGGTGTTGAGCGTCATACCTAATTGACGCGTGAGAGAGACGACCACCGACTCTCAAGAGGCCGTCCTTTATGAAGGGCGAGAGACGCTGGAGCCGAACGGGACAAACTTTATCAGTCTGGATACGATTAATGTCTTCAGCAAACTCATTGTGCTGAACAGAGCGGACCCAGTGCAACAGAGCGTCCCTGCGTTCACTAGCTGTCAACGGACCAGAGCGCCGTGCATCAGGGCTGTGCCGACAATTGAATATGAACCTTTTAATACAAGCCGTCACTCCGACGAGCTTGTCAAGTGAGCTGTAGCGAGTGAGCAAGTCCAGATCGATATCTGGGACTGCTATGTGTGCTGGTACCTTTTTGGGCTTAAGGCCTGGGAGAGCGTGATGGCCTAGAGCGGGTGGCATCTTGGGCCAAGTGCAGGTAGGTTCTTTGAGCCAACTGGGTGACCACCAAAGGTCATGAAGTGAGAGGGACTGGGCAGACATGCCTCTGCTTGCACAGTCAGCAGGGTTGAGGTTCGTGGGTACATGCTTCCACGTATGGCTAGTTGAAGTAGCTGTAATCTTAGCCACTCGATTGGCCTCGAAAGTCTGTAATCGGTGAGGTGAAGTGTTGAGCCATGCCAACACTATTGTGCTATCTGACCAGCATGTGTGTGTTTGAATGGCTATATGAGCTGACAGTTGGGCTGACACTCGAGTCATGAGCTGAGATAAAAGAGTCGCGGCTGACAACTCCAATTTCGGGATTGAGAGACGAGTCTTTATGGGTGCGACCTTGGACTTGCCAATGATTAGGTGTACATTGACATGTCCAGTGGTATTGCGCTCATGAAGGTAGATAACGGCACCAAAGCCAGCCTCTGATGCGTCCGCGAACCCGTGAAGTGAGTAAGTAGACGTGGGCTTGTACTTACAAATGTGCCGAGGTAAACGGAGGTTTGAGAGCTGAGGAAGATCCTCTGAGATGTGTTGCCACTCTGTGTGGACTTCTTCAGAGATAGGCTCATCCCATCCTATTTTCAGAAGCCAAAGCTTCTGGAGAAGAATCTTTGCGCGGAAGATGACTGGAGTAACCCAGCCATTGGGGTCATAGAGAGACGCTACTGTACTGAGAATGGAGCGCTTTGTGACTTGAGCATGAGTGGGCAAAGAAATGCGATAAGTGAACTCATCAGTTTGAGGAATCCACTGTATTCCCAGAACCTTAATGGAATTAGAGTCGGGACTGAAGTCAAAGTCCTTGGGCATGTCGCACTGGTCATCTGGGAATCGTTCAAGGAGCTGGGGCGAGTTGGAGGTCCATTTACTGAGCTGAAAGCCACCTAGGGCGAGTAACTCGATCAGTTCGCTTTGGAGCGACTGAGCAGATTCTACAGAATCTGCACCTGAGAGAATGTCGTCCACAAATATTGATTTGCGGAGGACCTGAGCAGCGTGAGGGTAGCGATGACCTTCGTCATCAGCCAATTGGAGTAAAGTGCGGATGGCATGGTATGGGCTGGACCTTAATCCATATGTGACGGTATTAAGGGCATACGTGAGCAGGGGCTGGTCGGGTGAAGACCGCCAGAGAATGAGTTGAAAACGTCTTTGCTCTGGGTGAATGAGTATATTTCGGAACATCATTCGGATGTCTGTGCTGAAAACTTGTGAGTGGGTCCTGAAGGACATGATAATGTCAACAATATCTTGCTGAAGAGCTGGACCTGTATGAAGACAATCATTTAGATTGACGCCGTTTGAGCTCTTACAACTTCCGTCAAACACACAGCGCAACTTTTCTGATCCTGGCTTGAATATGCCATGATGTGGGATATAGAAATGGGATTTATGAGCAAAGGTATTGGGGTGACACGGCGACATATGTCCCAATTTTATGTAATCTGACATGAATTCTACGTATTTCGAGCGGAAGGGCGGGTTCGCTTGCAGCTTCTTCTCTAAGTTGAGAAACCTGCGCAGAGCAATAGCGTGAGTGGAACCTAATGTCGGCGCGTTGTGTAGAAAGGGCAGTGTAACCACATATTGACCTGATGGTTCACGAGTAGTTGTGGTGCGGAAAATGTCCTCACACTGATCCTCTAATGGGCTGGTATGCTTGTAGGTTTGGGGTTCCTCAGATTCCCAAAACCTCTCAAGACTTTTGTGAATGTCATGAGTGGAATGCTCTGAGTCCGTGTGAGAGCCGACAATGTGAACGGAATTGACCTGATTCGTGGGTGAGGTGTGTAAATTTTCGAAAGGTCCAATCAACGTAAAATCAAATATCGTGCCGAAGGCTATAGGCTTGCCAGGGCCGAGCGAAACCTTGGTTCCGTCTAACACTTGACCAAGAATGTCAGATCCTAGTATTAGATCAACCGGAGCTGGTGTGTGATATTCTCGATCAGCAAGAGGAATCGGTGGGTGACCTGTTAACTGAGCGAGATCTGGAACCTTTTCCAACGGTAGGTACCCAGTTACGTTCTTCAATATATGGGCTGTGGCCGTGATCATAGGTGTGTCACGGTGAGTAGGTCGGCATACAATTGTGATTGATGCCTTTGAGTTTTGTGTGTGCTGATTTCCAACTCCTGCGATTTTTAGAGATGTATGTTTTAATGGTAAATTTAAAACTGTGGCCATGCGCTGAGAACAAAGAGTTAGCATACTTCCACAGTCTAACAGTGCTCGTGCTGAGTGAAATTGACCATGTACGTCTGCTATTTTAAGTGAGACGGTTGGCAACAAAATTGGTGTGTTAGTGACGTTCACTACACGTTGTGCGGAGTTACAGGAATCTTCTGTTGGAGTTGAAGTCATTGAGTGAAAATGAACTGAGTGTGTATGTGCTGATTGAGTGTGTGATGAGTGTGCTGAGTGTGCTGAGTGTGCTGAGTGCTGGTCGTCCTCGCCTTCATAGTGCTCTGTTATTGTAGGTAGTCATTGTTGACTACCTACCCGAGACCTACTTGGCGATCGCGATTGAGTGGGCGAGTTGGGATGGGACGTATATGCCTGTGTAGCATGTGCCGAATGGTATTGAGGCTCATGCGCTGAGCGCTGTCTGGGCTGCTCACGTAGAGACGGAGGCAACAAATGAGCAGATGAGCGTGTCGGAGACATGGCCCCATGGCGATGCAGTGAAGTATGGTGGTCAGACCGCCCACACTCCTTGCATGCACGTGTAGACCTGCACTCGTTCTCATAATGAGGACCCAAACAGCGTCGGCACCGGTTGCGTGCGTTCACAAAGTCCCACCGACCTTGAACCGGTTGGTTATTAAATCCTGGGCATGCGATGAGTTTGTGTCCCCTATTCCTGCAGTATGGGCATGGCATACCACCAGTAGGGGAAGAAGGTTGAGCCGAATAATCCTGTCGGCGAGTGGGTGATGGGGATGATCGGGCCGAGTAAACTGGCGCTGTCTCAAATGCCATAAATGGTTGACGAATAGGACGGGGGGAGCGATTGTCCTGCCGAGGAGCTATGGGGCGGAACTCTTGATGAGCCTGGTAGGGCTGACGTGGAGTACCTCGAGTGGGTTGAAGCAGCTTATTGAGCTGAGCGAGCCTTTCTGACGGGCCGAGCCGTGATGAAGAAGGAGCCTCCTGTGACGCAAGGAACGATGACTCATTCTCCTTGCAGCGTGCGTGCTCTTCCAGAAACTCAATGAGGTTCTTGAGCGTGGGCAGAGTTGCACGAGATCCGTACTTCCGCTCAAAAAGAGTGCGGAGCTCGCCTTGTAGTTTTCGCACCACCATGGACACGAAAACATAGTCGGAATCTTTCATGGGCAGATCGAGATTGCGGAGAGCGCTTTGCGCTGAGATAAGCGGAATTAAGAATGATGTGCGGATATCCGAGCGCATGTGGATGTGCGGAAGGTTCATTATAATGTCCACAAACCGGTCAATGAGTACACGACGATTGTCGTAACGCTTGGTTAGAATTTCCATGGCTATGGGATAATTCTCGTTGGTAGGGTAGAGGTGTTTCACCATATCATGTGCCTCACCCTTTAGGGCGCCTAACAAGTAATGCAGTTTGACAGCATCCGAGACTGTAGCCATCTCACTGACGAGGCTCCTAAAAACGGCAATAAATGAGGGCCATTCTTCAACATTCGAATGAAACTCCGGTATGGGTATTTTTGGTAAAACACCAACGGGTGTACCTGAGCTGAGGGGTTGCGTCTTGTCCGGAAGGGCTGATTTTACTTTTAAATTTTCGAATGCTACTAGTATAGCATCATAATTGCTAAGTGCCGACTGAAAATTTTTTGTGTAGTTTGCCTCAGTTTCGTCGGACAAATCCTCATCGTCAAGGATCTCATAATATACGTTTTCCAGCTTAGTTTTAACGCTTTGTATGTTTGCGTAACGAGCGGTGAAGTCCGCCACAGAATAAGTTTTTCTGTCGCCTGCCTCTACCGCCTCACCGATCTCCTTTAACAGAGTTATCGCCTTTACGGCCTCACGAAACATCGCGGCTTGTGATTTCGAAGGCATTTTAATCTTGTTAAAGTAGGTGGTTGATTACTAAGATAAAATACTCAACGAGTTTGAGCTAAACTATAAGAGCGGACGTACAACTAAAACAATTGATGAGATCGATGAATAGAGCTGAGATACTTGCGCGGATGAAGCAACAATGACTATGTTCAAATGGAACACGGAACTCTTAAGTAAACACGACAGAGAAAAAAAAAAAAAAAAAAAATTTTTTTTTTTTAACAACCTGTATATGAGCTGATAAACCAACGTGGAACACCCTATATGTGTATCACAAACAACAAGATCAGAGATGAGAAGAGAAAAAAAAAACAAATTGTTTACTATATTGTGCTATATATATATACCCGGGTAAAAAAGCAGACAATAACACAAATAAACGGTCCGGCAATATATTACTGCGACGTGAGATTACCGCAACACAAAAATATCGAAAAGGGCTGATGAACCTGTTCACTTTTATGTTATTTGCCTTGAAATCACGTGCCGACAATACGCTTTGGTTCTTGTTTAGACGAAAGTACCTTTACAACAACAACATAAGTCGTCGAACATTCTATTTATAGAATAAAATATCTACCTACTGCTTTGAGAGCGAAAACAAACAAAGAATGTGTTTACCTGGCAGAAATCGGATCTAAATGAGCGGACAATCAAATGATGCAGATCAAGCTTTGGTAACGTAATAATTCGTAAACGTAAACGTTCGTTACGTAATAACTTATGTATACGTGGGTTTTACGTACGTGCACGAAATAAAGCAAATACTCGCACCGAAAAAATATCTCGCAAAATCTCGTAAAATTTGGGTTTAATAAAGAAGTATAGTGGACTGTAATAAACAATTGGGCTGAATGAATATACTTATGTTATCTGAGCTGAATAATAATTACAACCGTGATGAAAATGAGTTATTCTGTAAAGGGGCGTGGGGGGGTCGGTTCTAACCGATAAATGGAATGTTCCAGGCGGCGGTTCAAATTATCTACCCGCGATAGGTATTCGAAACCACAAAAAATTTTTTGCCGGGAAAGGGGGCAAAATATGTAACCTGGTGAAAATGGACTGTAGTAAATCGACGGGGGCTGGTTCAAACAAAGTTACGGGCCGGCGGGGGGGAGGCGGGGGGTGATATAAACCAAAAATTTTCCGCTCGACGGACCAAAATTTTTCTTGTATTGAAAATGGACTGTAGGGGCTGAAAAGGGGCTGGTTCTAACGGTTCGAAGGGCCAAATTGTAATCGCGGGATTACAGAAACTGCAGGGCGGATGGGATTTGACACAGGAGAATTGTGGAAACAATGTGGGTGCACTGACTGACCTGTGTTATATGTTGTTCTTGGTGTTTTCGGTGAGCCGACGAAACGCGCCGCGTGTCGTCTCCCCTCGTTGAGCTGATTAATGCTGGCACTTTGGGCAGTGATGAGCTGGATGTCTTGAAGTATTACACAGCACTTATATGTTCACAAGACACGGTGAATACGCGAGATTGTTTGTATCGGCGGCACGAATGTTTATACACGTGTGTCGTTCTCTCGAGAGTTCGGACGCAACAGAATGAAGCCAGCGCCCGCGCGCGCCTCGACCGGCGCGCGGCGGGGAGGGGGTGGTCGTTCGCGCATGCGCACGCGAATGACACGTCATGTTCTAACGTCATGCTGGTAACGTAGTGTAGCGTGAACAGAGGGATAGACAAAATAATGGTATAAAGTCCAGTTAATTAAGTGAAAACCAATTGAATGTAAATATACTTAAATCTAAAAACTCGTATATTATATTATATACATATCAGTTTCTCTATGGTTTAGTAATGCAAATAATTGCATATAGATGTCGCTACGTATCATAAATCCTTATTATAATGAAAATAGTAACGATGTGCCCAGTTAATGTAAGTGACCAGTTACCGTACTGTTTACCCTACTACCTACCAAATAAAATTACATTTACTTTCGTATTAAAAAATAAATTTCTTTAAGGAACACCTTGTTTGAAGGAACAATTTTATCATCTTAACATCCAGTATATCTTAGCTTGGAATAATTTGCTATGAAGTTGAACCTTTATCATTTTCTTGTATGCATTATACATTACCATTGCGAGGCCTTATATATACGAGTCCAGGATAGCTAATTATGGTCGAGGAATGTATAGTGCTTTTCTCAAAAATAAAACGAGATATTTTCAAATTATATAAGTTTTTTTATAACGTTAACAAACTCATTTTGAATAACAAACAATCGATCGAGTTTGTTTTATGCGTCACGCAATTTTACTAAAATAATGCTATCGCGGTGTTTGACGTCTTCTGTAGTTAGATTCCCAAGCTTCAGACTTCTACATACACCGTTTTTACTCCCATGATAAGAACAACCTACAACAAAAAACTCAATTTTAATAATGAATTAAAGGCCTATTTATAACTTTAGAGCCATAAAATAATATTACATCATTTATTTACCTTTATAACTAGATATTTATCATCTATATGTTGGCTTGAAATATTTTAGACTTCTTGCTTATATACCCATCTGATTGCCTTTTTAGCCATGCCGTCAAATTGTTATCATTTTTCAAGTTTATTTTATTCTTATTGAGCACAACACATAGGAGCATGGAATACATCGCCCATAAAGTGGAAGGCTGCTTTGTTTGGCTAAGGTGACTGAAATAAGCCAAAAACACATTTTCCGACCAACTGTTCGTGTGTTTATCTGCTTTCCACTTGATGAACTTTTCATATTCCTTAGATTTTGGCGGAAGCAAGTTGTTTTTTGCTAATTCCGCTTCCGCTTTTAGATCTGGAGGAGTACACTCTATATCAGAGCCTTCTTCTGAACTCATTTTGTAATTTATTTACACAAAAAACTTTAAATGAAAATATTATGCAACAACATAATTTCCCGCTTT
The DNA here is from genome assembly GCA_934047225.1 of Ypsolopha sequella. NCBI lineage: Eukaryota > Metazoa > Arthropoda > Insecta > Lepidoptera > Ypsolophidae > Ypsolopha > Ypsolopha sequella. The sequence goes on along the minus strand of OW203987.1, from coordinate 30,272,578 downwards.
TATTTTTCTTTCGTTTTTTTTTTTTTTTCGTTGGACAAATGTAAACGGCCAGCCCTCTTCATAAAATTGAGGTTAAATTTTAAGTGTTCAATGGTTTTAAATATAACTATAAAATCAATAAAAATAATATATTTTCAATTATAAAATATAGCAAACGTTTTCTGAACACGAAATTGTAATGTTTTTTCTTTTTATACTGGCCGCTAAAAACCGTATCGCCAAACTCTTTAGTCATTTAAAACATAGACACGGATAGTTAAAAAAAAAAAAACATGGTATGTAATGGATTTTCATACAAATTTCCTGGACAGTTATTCAGATTTCCTGGAGACTTGAAATAGCTCTACAGGATGAAGTACTTTCTGGCATGTCTATGCAATATGTAATTAAAGCATTACAACATATTTTTGAGAAAAATACTTTTTCGGAATATCAAGAAAATCTTCAAAAATTCACTGATTGTGCTTGCTGGCAACGCACGAAGCGAGCGTTCTAATTTAGACTTTTTGATAATATGATTAGGTTCAAAATCACTCAATAGTAATGTTGTGTCCCATGGATTAGGCCTTAACACGATATTTTTCTTCACCGTTCAGCAAGTGGTATGTAAGAACAAATACTACTATGCACATTAATTTCGAAAAATTCATTGGTGCATGCCCGACCGGGGATCGAACTGGAATCTCAAGATTGAGAGGCCAGCGTTCTACCCCTGAGCTATCGCTACTTTTGCATTTAAGTTAAATGTATACCTACCTATTATATATTTGAGACCAGATTATTGCGTCGTTGCCGCTACATTAAGGCCATTATATTACTTAAATAAAGCAGTAATTATGTTACTTTTCCTTATTTGCCCATCTTTATTTTTTTTCTATGAGGCATCAGATTATACCTCAACCATTTCTACCTCGAGTTTTTTATTGCGCAGACAAAACAAACAAAATTATGTATCTTATTTTCAGCTTTGTATGAGCATATACGAATGTCAAGCACAGAAGTGCCGCTCATTTTTCAAAAGGACATTCCTCATATTTCAGCAACAAAAACAGAAAGCAAAACAAACAAATTTCCCAAACTCTTGCCGAGTTAAAAATGTAACACGAAAACGTTGAAAGTTGGGGTTCCGTACGAAATTACGGTAATTAAACGAAAACAAGTCGACCAACTCTCCCCCGGTCGAATGCTTTGTCACGTTCCTAATTTGCTTATGAAATTTTAACACTGATTCAATTTTCAAACAGAACAAGGAGTGCTAAATGTCGTCTGAGGTGATACTTGCGGCGGAAAAGCTTTGGCGCGTATTTTGTTATGTAAGTACCTAATTTTGCGGCAAAGAGGTGACAAAAGCGGATTTTGGGGAAGAAACTTAATTCCTATATAATATTAGAGAAATTTTTGCTCGGTTGAAATTTAATACGAATAATTAAAAAAATAACCTTTTGAAGCATGACAAAACTTGGCACATGTTATTATTATTATTGGCACATATTAGAGAAAGTAAAGTAACACGTACACACCGGGTCTAAATGTACTGGTATCTTTTATTGAAATGTTTTAGGTATCTGTTACTGATCAAACTGGACAACTCTTGTAGAGAAACATACCCACTTATGTGAAAAAAAATGTTCTCCTTTCTATACTAACTTAAAAACCTGCTGAATATTTTCTATGGCCACGATATTTTATTTTCATTTGCACACGTTTCGTCAAAAATAATAATAATATTAATTATTAATAATATTGCGCAATTAAAATTTTTGCACAAAGGCAAACTTTTTTCTATTTATCATTTTCTACCAGCTAACCTTTGGCAATGGGGAAGTGGTTAGGTAATGGCATGATTTTATGAATTTGACAAGGATATGAATAGATCCTACTTAAGTACTCAATAAATTGTATTATACAACATGCTAATAAACAAAATAAATTAATTTATATGCTCTAGTAATTAATACTACTAAAAGTTTACATATACCATACATTAATATCTAAAATGATGAGAATTTAATTAATAACTCATAAATAACAGTTATAAGAGGAAATTAAAAAACGTTCTGTAAATTAAGAAAGTGTTGTTTAATTGAACTCTTGAAGACTGACATGGACGAAGCTTCACGGATGTGTAGCGGCAAACCGTTAATTTAACATATATACAGGTACATTGACTATAAGATAATTATAAATATAACCTTTTATAATTGGCTGTAACATCTGGTAAAAAAATAAAAAAATACATATTTTTAACGAACTCTGACTTACCCGGGTACAGAGAGCCTCACTTTTATCACAATGAAAAATTACAAAAACTCTTGCTTTGTACCAATTTTAAGCATGTTAGGCAGTTTTTGTTAGCAAAATTGCACAAGTCATGTAAATGTCAGTTTTTCCGTTCCATCTATCACTGGTTGAACACTTGACGGTCAGAAAAAACACTATTCTTGAAACTGAAAAATGAAACATTCGCATGCCAGTGACTGACAACGATTGATGGCAAAGTCTGGTGGTTGTGGAAATACAGCGTTCACACTGACAAACAAGGTGATTTAAATTGTTTAGAATTATTCACACTGTGACTTCGTTATCAAGTGACTTGTTTATAGTGTTCTTAAATTATCTGACTAGGGCGCTTGCTTGCTAACCTAGTGATCGTAGGTTCAATTATCTGACTGCCTCTGTGGCTGAGTGGTAGAGCGCTTACTTGCTAACCTAGTGATCGTAGATTCAATTATCTGACTGCCTCTGTGGCTGAGTGGTAGAGCGCTTACTTGCAGACCTAGTGATCGTAGGTTCAATTATCTGACTGCCTCTGTGGCTGAGTGGTAGGGCGCTTACTTGCTAACCTAGTGATCGTAGGTTCAATTATCTGACTGCCTCTGTGGCTGAGTGGTAGAGCGCTTACTTGCTAACCTAGTGATCGTAGGTTCAATTATCTGACTGCCTCTGTGGCTGAGTGGTAGAGCGCTTACTTGCTAACCTAGTGATCGTAGGTTCAATTATCTGACTGCCTCTGTAGCTGAGTGGTAGGGCGCTTACTTGCTAACCTAGTGATCGTAGGTTCAATTATCTGACTGCCTCTGTGGCTGAGTGGTAGGGCGCTTGCTTGCTAACCTAGTGATCGTAGGTTCAATTATCTGACTGCCTCTGTGGCTGAGTGGTAGGGCGCTTACTTGCTAACCTAGTGATCGTAGGTTCAATTATCTGACTGATTCTGTGGATGAGTGGTAGGGCGCTTACGTGCTAACCTAGTGATCGTAGGTTCAATTATCTGACTGATTCTGTGGATGAGTGGTAGGGCGCTTACTTGCTAACCTAGTGATCGTAGGTTCAATTATCTGACTGATTCTGTGGATGAGTGGTAGGGCGCTTACGTGCTAACCTAGTGATCGTAGGTTCAATTATCTGACTGCGTCTGTGGCTGAGTGGTAGGGCGGTTGCTTGCTAACCTAGTGATCGTAGGTTCAATTATCTGATTGCCTCTGTGGCTGAGTGGTAAGGCGCTTGTTTGCTAATCTACTAGTGATCATAAGTTAAGTTAAAGTTTGGTAATGCACTTTGCGCTAAGCGACTAACGTTTAACTTTAAGATATTAAGCTGGTCATTTACATCCGATACAACAAAAAATAAACCATGATAGCGATAATTAGCTATGGTAAAAATATTTACACAAAAATTTCAAGTGGAAGGCTAGATGGTGCTGGTAACATCACCGGCCGTTTTATTTAGTTGCTTTCTAGCTTCTGTTGTCTGTATTTTGAATTTTTCGTTAGAATGAAAAATTTTATTAGATATTATAAATAAATAATAATTGTAATCTGTGTTTAATATTTATAAATAATTTGCGCATGTTTCGATAGGGAATAATGTTCATATGAATACAAATATTTGGTCCTGTCACTTAAGGTAATACGTCGCTGCGTTTTTGCGCTACAGCGCTTCAACTTTGTAAAAAAAAAGGATTCAAGTCATTTGCTCATGTTTCATATCGATAGGGTTTAAAGTTCATGTTATGAATAATAATCGATTTGGTCCTTTCACTTAGTATCCTATTTCGCTGCGTTTTTGTGATACAGTGCTTCAGTTTGTGAAAAAAAAAAAGGTTTCATATCAATAGGAATATAAGTTTTAATCAATGCAAATCGATTTGGTCACGTCATTTAAGGTTTTATGTCACGGCGTTTTTGTGATACAGCGCATCAAATTTGTAAAAAAACGTTTAACTAACCCATTTATGGTTTTAGTAGCGTCCATTCCATTCATTCTATTCATTTTGACTGCCAGAACACGAAAATAAAATTTGATTTAAAATCAAAGTTGAAAAGTAATATTTGCTTCCAAAATCAGTAAGCAAACTGTCTGACATTTTTTTTTAGTGGAAACGTAATGAACAAAAATGGATGCTACTAAAACCTTTAGCAAAATTTAAGTAGAGCTTTTTTTTACATTTTTGAAACTACGTCGCGTTATGAAACAGAGCCCTGGATGTTTGCTTCATGGATTTTCTTAGATGATTTCAAATGACTTTAGAACCGAATGAGTGCGTGTTACTTGGTGGTCGTAATTCAGCCACGGCATAGAAATGAAACGCCATAGAGTTCAGTTCTGATTGATGCAAAATAAGGTGCTCAATCTGACTTAATATGCACCCTTAAGTGACCGGGCCCAAATCGATTAACTTTGATCTGAACTTGATTCCCTATTGATATAAAACATGAGCAAATCATTGACGATCACGATCTGGATCTATTGATTTAATGAGTTTCTTTTTTGTTTAATTGGGGTATCGTGAAAATAATGAATAAACACTATATCTACCTTCACACATTGATTCTTCTAACATTTCAGGTGAACGTCACTTGAAAAGATTGAGTAAATTTTTTGGTGGTTGTTTCAGGTACTTAAACTTATTTGTTTAACTATACTATCAGCTCACCTGAAACGTGTAAAAAATGTACTAGGATAGGCCTTATCCTAAGAGACGTATTCGTGAGAAATATTAATCGTCCACGACAAAACTATGTTCCACGCCTATCCATCTTATAAAGGGCGTTGTCTGTCCCGTTTGTTCCGTGACCGCCTTAAATAAAGCTTCTACTGGCCACAGCAATAAAATGAAGAAGACAATAAGAACCTTATTTGGTAGCAATAGAGCCCATTTCCTGAACTCAGTTCTCTAAATATCTTGGTCCTTCAGCCTCGAACCTGTTTGCCCGGACCCCTCGCGAGGCTTCGCATTAAGGGCTTAGACAATCTCTTCAATAAAATCAGCAATGGAAGTGAAATAATTTATTTTCAGATGAATGTTTTTGTTTACTTTTTCACAATAAGGGTTGTTCACAGTACAAGGTAAATGAAATTTTATGATAGCGACCATGACAAAAGACAAAGAAATTTATTCGTAAAAACATGAGTCAAATATTAAATATGGTGAACGAAGAGCTTAGGCCTATCACGTTTTACCTTAACCCGCCACTGGTGACGTATACGTCTGTGAGACCGGGGTAGTTCGAAAAAATGTAATACTTTTTTCACCGTTCATCGAATTACATTGCGATTTTGAGTAGCTGCCTTATTCCACGCCCCTTACTGTTCTCTTGTCATAAATGTAAAAAATATGTACGCCTTGAGCACGTAGTACCTACTTGCTCAAGTTGCTTGGCTGTTGAAGATGAGTGATTTTAGTATTATATATTTTTTTGGTAGAAGTATTATCATTTACGTTTCTTTACTTCATGTTTCTAAGACTGACTAAGGCTGATTTCATAGTTGAATATTTAAGATTGTTGCCACATCTTTTAGTTAAAAAATATAGTTAAAATACATACCCCATAATTTTAATGCATCCAACGATGTTGTCTAATGTTAATAAAAGAGATTTGATTTATGAAATACTTATGTTTTATTAACCAAAAATATCTAATTTTATAACCTTTTCAATGAAAAGTAGCATGAACAATAAATTAAAGAAAAACTCGTTGTCAAAAACCCCGGTACTTGAGACCGGGGTCACCAACAATGATAGCCAAATACACGTGACCAGTGGTGGGTTAAAAGGCATACAAATATTAGAGAGGTGACAATGTGCCTCTGGTAAATGTCAGTCGGACTACTACAATTTGAATATTTAAATTCTAAATTATATAATAAATTCTAGTTCTAATAGAACTTTATTTTCATTTAGAAATATATTATGTTCCAAATACCATGAATAAAAATATTCGGATGAGCAAAAATTATAATGATGTATTATGTATATAGGTATATAACATAAATTTTATTGGAAAAGAAAATGGTTTTGAAAGCAAAACAGTAAATTTTTCTTATTCTGTATTGTACACAACCAAGTAAAGACAAACATAATTAAGGAAAATACATTTCTCCTAAGAGCAGATTTCTTCCATTATACCTCTGAGGACAGGAATATTGATGAATATACAAGTAGATATACATACATGTACGTATCGTTACATAAATAATTATATACTTTCTTGCTTGTAATGCAAGATAAATATACTGAAACATTTTTTAATGTAATTCGGAGATAACATAAGAATGTTATGTATATGTCACGATTTGATGACAGAATAATGTTTACTTTGTGTTTTTTGCTTCTGAAAGTAAAGCCCATTAATTCATTTCATTTTGTAGCAATTTTCAGATATGGTCACAGTTTATGAAGTTTGTCTGCGATATATACCAATAATCATAAGTGTCTATTGTGTGAATTACCTTCTACCGTTGGTTTCTACAGTTTAGCTTAGCTTACTTATTGTACAACTAGTATATACATATGTACAACTAGTATATATATGACGAAGATCGTACTTATTAAATGACAATAGTTATGGTTTCCTTATTAAGTAATTTTCATTGTCATGGCAGAAATATTTTTTTCAAGATGTATCACAATAGGCTCGAAAAAGAAAACAGTACTAAAGGAACCCTTCTCAGTGAATGTGGCATCTATACGCGAAAATATGAGGCATAAATAATTAGAGAATCGCCTAATTATTATTGTGTTACTGGAGTTATTTCTTTCACACTTAATGAAAGCATTTTGGGTTATTATTTTTTCGGGATAAATGACTTTGTCCGTGGTCAATGACCAACTTCAAAATTACAAGACTGTACACCGAACACCATGAAATATAACTAATTATTAAACGAATTTACCTGTACGTGAAGTTCTATCATAATTGTATGAACGATGTCGAGACAGACATACAGACAGACGTTGCTTTTTATATGTATAGAGACAGAAGAGAAGATGATTATATATTCAGAATTCTGTTTTTCTTTTAAGAAGTCTTTTGTGTACAAAAAAGGGTCCAGTCATTCATCCATCCATTCATTTATATACACAATACAATATAAAATTCCAAAAATTGACAAAAATTATTCAGAGTATTCTCTATGAATTTGAAAATTGTGACTAACCTACCACGGAGGACATCGGCGTTCAGGTACGGACGTAATATTTTATTTTCTATTCCATTAATTTTGGACGAAACCTACTTTTATATGGAATAGCCGATTTTTTGAAATTAAACGTTTACTCCAAGGAAAAAATTGGTCGTACAGTCGAGCACTATCACCATCCTTCGGATTATTAGCGACTAAAAATCTGTACGCACGTATGCTATTAATTTGATTATAAATTTATTAAGACATGTTCCTTGTTAGATAACATGTCGAACATTTCGCCCACCTTCTAAAACAAACATCTAACTATAACACAACTTGTGAACGTGAAACGCTGACAGTTTAATTAGCATAACAATGAAAGGATAACAGCCGCATAATGAGGGGAAGTTTCCGTTCCTGAAGGATTGTGAGGTTTACAGGAATTTGCTGCTTCTCTGGACAGGGGAGAGGTGGGGACAAATACAATTACTATCAGTAAATGGTAACCAATGATTTATTATTACCTTTGTGATATATACATGGTTATTAAGTAAGTTAATGAAAAGACAAGACATGATGTTGCCAAGTTTCTTACTCGTTCTTCTTAGAAAGACTACTCGAATGGGCGGAGGTAGGCATGTATTTATATATTGTGATGTGCACACCGTGTACTCGGGATCTCGTGAGGATTTTATTATCATTACACCACTTTATTATTTTTAGTTTATCTTCTTTTATATTTTCTTTTCATTTGATGTATCCTATTTATCAATTATACATTAAGGGAGGGGAGCTCCAAATTTGATAGAGCACTCGCTCGTTATATTTCTTCAATAATTTATGGATGGAGAAGCACATCCGCACTAATCGGACTTTCTGAGGAATCTTGCTCGTGTTTTGTCTGAAAGATCTTTTATATTCGATCTGTATTTATTTTTGGAAAACACGAAATAATTCAGTCAATGCGACGTATGTCGATCCATAAAGGTTATCGATTGCCAACTAAACACGAACAAATAGTCCTTTAACCTACCTATAAAACCTAGCCTTACCTAAACCTAACATATTGCCTAGCTATATGTTACAATATGTAACCTATTACTATGTAGTATATAGGATGGGATTTGGTCGGCCGCCTGGATTCGTGGTGGGGTCTCGCCCAAGTAGCATTTTACTCCATTTAAGAGTACACATTTAGTTCCCATGTGTACTTGAAGCATTATTACAGTTCACTCGTGATGTAGAAGCTGCATTATTGCGATTAATTACACCTACACCTGTCTAAGGGACTTATAGAGGTGTAGAGTTATACTTTTATACGATTGTTGGTGTAATAATACTCTAACAACTATCCTTTAGTCAGCCGTCTGCCTAAGAACATTATAGGAGGGTAGAGATACGGCAACCGCTGTTTAACGGCCTACTTGTACGATGTTATGGAGCTAGCATTTTAATAGAACACACGTGGTCATTTATAAAGCCAAAGGCTGTTATGTTTACTTCTTTTAGACTGTTATACAGCTAGTAGCTGTAGTAGGACTTGTTTGTGATCATTAAAATAACCTCTTTTTACCATCTGTACAGAAGTGTTTAAATGGTTCACTTTGTGCACTGTAGGCTGTTAAAAGGACTACATGTGTTGTCCATTAACATCAATAGCAGTTTATTTGTCCACAAGTACTACTCTTATTTGCTGTAAGCTGAACATGAATGTGAATGTGATATTCTATTACACTTATCCCACGGTATCTCACACGAAAACAAAAAGTGATTTTTGTTAGTTTGTTACAAAATTTGTACTTTAGGTACTCATACTTGTCTTAGTACCTGGGCTAGGCGATTTAACGGACAATAATTATTATTGCGGATCTCTAAAGTTTCAGTATATTGAAAGAATTAAACGATGATACACAATTGACCTGAAATACATCTTAAAGCTGTACATAAGTTCACATTAAAATAAATTTATAGACATTGGCTCTGTAGTGGTACAAATGTGGGACTTCATATAGATAACAGCATTCTAACAGAACACATGTGAACCTATTAAATGCTCACCGCATTAAATTGGAGTTATAAAAGTTCACATAGCCGTTTTTCATTTCCACCATGTTGTTCTACGTAACCTAAAATATTTACCGAATAAATCTCCAAAATTATCATGCAGATTTATCACAAAATACGCAGATAGAGTGATTGAGTTTTGGTTTCATGTTATAATTAATTACTGTAGTATAATTATAATGCCAATATACTATCAAAAACTGAAAATTGTAGATTTCCTCTCAGCCAGTTTTAAATATTTTAAAATGAATATCGCGTTTTTTCAGAGGCGCGTGAATATTTTAGCTGTAAATATGTATACATTTCACGATAAAGTTGCATTCCCATGGCATTAACATTATTAAGTATACCGCGTGTTATCATAAATTTGTATCCTTGATCAGCCGGAGTTAATGTTTCTGATGGCACACACAAAACCAAACCAATGAGGAAATTATAATAAAATAAAGAAATAATAGGACACATGTGAATTTGAGGCTGTGTATTTAGCCACTTGTTACTCTTTATTACACTCATGTATGTTGTATGGTTCACACTGCGTCCCATATAGTGCCGTAAGTCAGCCTTAAGTCCACATGTTACTACTTAAACTGCTATTATAATGCTATTATACTGCTAATGTACAGCCATAGTGAACTTAAGGCTGTCTAATTTGTGCCCAAACTGGTACTATAAGAGCATTATAGCAAGCTATACAGCTCTTATACAGCTGACTTACACAGCTTGTGGAGTACATGTGAACGACTAGACATCTTATATAGAACCCCGAATGCTACTTGGCGGTTGGTGATCATTGAACCTTGTTCCTGGTCCCTGGCCGGGTCTCCGGTATGGATTCGGGCGGTTGATTGGATTTCACCTTGTATAATAATATTTTACCTATAATTTTAATCGTATATATATTGCTACATAAATTAAATAAACATTTAATCTAGTTCATGTACATTTATTATTTTAATACATATATTTTTATAAGATTAAAATTTGACTTGTGAAACGTGTGTTATATACACCTACTTTGCAAAATAAACTTTTTGAATTTTGAATTTTGAGTTTAATATTGTTCTTGGAATATTGAAGTGACTCTTCGCTCGGAATTGAAAACTTTGTATGACTCAATATATGAAATTAAATGGAGTGAAAATTGGATACAGTTAACAAAAGAAATAGGTAACCAGGCCCAACTCAAAAACTTTGAACCTAAGATTCACTGAGTTGATATGAAAAATACTTAATCAATAGTGCGGTGTGTGTATGTAGCTTATTACTCATCTCATCTATCCTTCGACTGTTTTAATTTAGTTTTTGTTTTTCAAGGTTCTTTATTTAACAGAATAAAAACAATATAATATAAAAACATACTACGTGGTCAGTAAGCACATTAATATAACGTTACTTTGCTTTTTGAGGCTTTTACATGTATCTGTCAAAACTTATGGCAATTATATGAAACTAATTATACATAAAATTGACAATTTTATAAAATGAAATCGCACCTTACTCTTTATACACACTATTTGCTGTAATTATTATAAGAGTGCATTACCAGCTACAAATCAATCAGAAAAAAATTTGAAAGCATAAATATTTTTGAAAAAAATCCTCGGGTCGGGTGACCTCCTGCTTACATGACAGGCGTGCTACCGATTGCACCACCGAGGTTCGTAGTTATGTTCGCTCACGAGGGCGTTATGTCATTTCACGCCTTGCTCATTCTGAACAGAAGGCGATGTCGTCGCTACAATACATGTTGCATCAGACAGTTAAGAAATTCATAGTTCTCATTAACTAAGATTATATGTTTTTATTGCGAAATCCATCGCTTTGAATACTCTTATTATTGTTAGAGTGCATTACCAGCTAGAAATCAATCGGCGTATGTTAAACGGGGTCTGACAAGTGTTTTGTTGATTCTAAGTTTAGTGTGTGGGCTTAGATTGTATTAGTGCACCTTAGTACGCCTTTTTGGCCTAACAAATTGATTTGTTGTGTCCATTTAACTTTGGTACCAAGTTATTTTACACTAGGTTACCAAGGAATATTTTACTCGAAGTTCGGTTAAGTAAACAGAATGGCCTCTGTTTTGAACTCATAAAGTTTAAGTTACATTTCCTAAAATATTGTGTTAGTAGCTCGATGGAGAGTTGCAAGCGGCTAATAATAAGGTCAACGTCGCTTGATGTGGAAAAGGAAGCTGTGTCAACAACTAAGCATGCTTACTATGTATAAAGTTGTTTAGGGATATCATTCAAATAGGCCAGGAACAGGTAGGGATCCAGGACAAAACCTTGTGGGACACCAGCAGGTATGTCGTAAGGAAGCGATTGTACATGGTGACCAATATATGAACTCTGAATTGGCAATTTGTAAGATATTACTGGATCAGCCTCACAGCAATCAGTGGTACTCCAAGATTTATCAGCTTGTGAAGTAGGCCTACGTGCAAAACAGTGACAAATGTTTTTTTCAATATCGAGTAAAAACATCCCTGTCGCACGTTTAATGTTGAAGTGGTGTGCAATATGTACAGGCAAGCTGTTGAACCTTGAAGTGATCACTGCGAAAGCCGAACTGTTCACTTATGAGGTATTTGTCACAGGTCCGAGACAACCTAGTAAGTATGATAGGTTTGAATAGCTTTCCGATAGCAGACAATAAGCTTAATGGGCCGATAGCTCACAGGACTGGCGTCATCTTTACCGGGTTTCTTAATGGCGATAACTTTTGCTATTTTCCATGATGGTGATCATTCGCCTGTAGGTCGTAGGATCAAAGTGTTTGTACTTGGCCTAGCTGGTTACCCATCTCATTTGTCGACTGTACTTTAATGAAGATCTGTATTGCCTGCCTACATATTAATAAGATAATAATAATAATAAAATTCTTTATTGCACAAGATAAAAATTTCGTACATAGGCGAGCTTAATACTATTTAGTATTCTCTACCAGCTAACCTTTGGTAATTGGGAAGTTGTTGCGGGTAGTGCCATGATGTCAAAATATTATAGGGTACCGATTTAAATATATATATTACTCAAACACTTAGTAAATTATATTATACTACATGCTAATAAACATATACAGTAATTAATAGGAGATAACAACATTAAATGATAAACTACATATACCACTACATAAATAAATAAGTATAATGGTTATATACTGAAGAGAATTTGTCTAAAAACTTAAAACAGATAAAATATTGAATTATTGTGGATCATTCTGTAAATCAAGAAAGTGTTGTTTTATCTTATTCTTGAAGACTGATACAGACGGAGCCTCACGAATGTGTAGCGGCAAACTGTTCCACAAGCGTATTGCACTCACAGTAAAAGAATTTGTATACATGCATGAACTATGCTCAGGTGTACGAAGAAGCCAAGTTTTGCTGGGTCGTTCAATGCGATCGAGGGACGAAAGAGGCACAAAACGTTCCTTAAGATATGACGGGGAACTTGGGTTATGGAGAATACCATAAAGAAAGGTCAAAATATGGGAATCTCTGCGGAACCTGATATTAAGCCAATTAAGTTCAGTGCGGAATTTAGAAATGTGATCATACTTACGCAATCCGAATATATAACGGATGCATAAGTTGAGAAGTCGGTCAAGCTTATTAAGAAGTTCCTCAGTGAGGTCGGGATAGCATACATCCGCGTAATCTAAGATGGGGAGCAATAATGAATTAACAAGAGTAACTTTGGCAGAGTATGGTAGAAACTTTTGCATGCGTTTAAGGGCATGCATAGACGCAAATATTTTCTTGCTGCTTTCAGACACATGTAAATCCCAGGACATGTTATTTCTGATGTGCAAACCCAGACTTTTTACCTCAGTACAGTATGGTAGTGGTGTATTATTAAAACAAGCTTGGGGTAAGGTATGTAAGTCAGTTTTGTCCACCAGAGCCTTACTTCCTAAAATTATTACTTTCGTCTTAGCAGGATTGACTAAAAGTCCATACTGCTCGGTCCAAAGACTGATAGAATCAAGATCACAATTTAACTTCTGAACAGCATGAGACAATGAGTCCTGCTTGCAAGATAAATACAGCTGCAAGTCGTCGGCATACAGGTGATAAGAGCTGAAGTTCACAACAGAGACAAGAGTATTAATGAAAACAGAGAATAGCAAAGGAGATAGAACCCCCCCTTGTGGAACTCCAGCTGTCACATCACACCAATTGGAGAATCTGTCGTTGACACGAATGCGCTGATGGCGCCCATTTAGATAGGAATCAAACCATGACGCAGCAGAGTCAGAAATATTAAGAGAACGGAGAATAGCCAGGAGGATGTCGTAGTCAACGCAGTTAAAGGCACTGCTGAAATCAAGTAAGGTAAGGAGCGTAAGTTGCCTATCGTCCATAGCTTGGCGGATATCATCGGTAACTTTAATAAGAGCAGAGCAGGTACTATGGGATGGACGAAATCCCGATTGAAAGGGGTTAAGGAGGTTATTCTTGTGGAGAAAGTTTAAAAGTTGGCGATTGACCACTCGTTCAAGCACTTTGGAAAGAAAGGGTAAGATAGATATAGGTCGATAATCCTTGAATGTGATGGGATTCGTAGTCTTTGGAATTGGGACCATATATGCCATTTTCCATAGGGAAGGAAAACTGCTTGAAGAAAGCGAAAAGTTAATTATGTGTGTCAGAGAAGGAAGAATGGTTTTGAGGATAGGCAAAAGAAGGTCACGGCCCAAGCCATCATGACCCACTGCTTTACTAGGAATCGACAAGATAATTTTTTCGATACTGAAATCCGAAACTGGCTCGAAGGAGAAACTGTTGTCATTTAAAGGGGGCGAAGCAAGAAGACGCCTTATCGTTGAGTGTTTCAAGAGTGAGTCAATACTGTGAGGGGGGGATGAGAAGTGTCGATTTAGACCATCAATGTCAAGAGAAGAAATGGGCTCCTCCTTATTTTTACCGAATCCTAAGGTCCGCAAAAATCGCCAGAGATTTTGAGGGGAACATTTTTCTACATTGGTGTGAATGTGGCGCCGTTTAGCGTTCCTTATCACCTGGTTGCAACGATTTCTTGCGGCTTTAAACTTGATCCAGTTCTCCTCAGTCGGATCTTTTTTGTGTTTGTATTTAAGTCTATCTCTAGAGGACATTAGTTTGCGAATATTGTCGGTGAGCCAAGGGGTTGGAGCGTGTTTCATTCGTACTGGACGAACTGGAGCATGAATATCGTAGAGGTCTGTGATCAATTTATTAAATGTGTTGACCTTGTCATCAATGTTGTTCAAACTGTCTAACTGAGACCAATCTACCTTGTTTGCATCTGCCAAAAGTTTGTTCCTGTCCATATCTGCAAAATTACGCTGAAGAATTACTTTAGGCTTGACTTTAGGGATTTTTAGCTTATAGGAAGCATAGATGAGATCATGGTGAGAGTAACCAGCTGCTGTAAACTGGCCATGTGAAGCGATACGATCAGGGCAGGGGGTCATAATAAGATCCAGAAGTGTATGTGAATCACCAGTGTGATGAGTGGCATCAAGTTCTAGAATGGAAACATTAACAGAAGAGGTCAGGGCCTGAAGTTTTTGTGAGCGGTGAAAAATCTGTGAATCAGATGAAGAAAGTAAGTTGGTATTGAAATCACCCATAATTAGAGCATGCTCATAATTAGGCAAGTGAGTAACAAAGAGATCTTCAAGGCTGTCAAAATAGTCAACTTTGGGAGGGGGATATACAACACAGAGCAAGAATTTAATAGTACCAAAGTCAAGTTCAACGAACAAATGTTCCATGGATTGAGTATACTGTGAAGGAGACTGAGAGATGACTCTGTACTTAATATCAGAGCGCAAGAATATGGCGACTCCACCGCAGCCCGCTCCAGTTCGGTCATTTCTGACAAGAACATAGCCAGGGATCGCGACAGAAGTTGAGGGGATAGTGGGCTTTAAGTAGGATTCCGAAACTAAACAAGCATGGATGAGATCGTGATTGCTAGAGAAAGTAGCAAGAAATTCGGAATGATGTGCAGAGATGCTTTGAGCATTGACGTGGCAGATGTTCAAATTCTTTTTAAATGGGGTGAAAGAGTTGTGAAGCAGATCACTAAGAGGAACAGTAGATAATGCAGAATCATCCAAAGCGTCGACATATGAGTCATCAGAATCAAAAGATTGAAACAGTTCAGGATTATGTGAAAGATCCATTATAAATATAATAATATAAATAAAATAAATAGTTACTTAAGTATACTTAAAATAATATGAGCTTAAGGCTACGTACAACAATTTCCACATCACCGCCAATTTACTGAGATAAGAAAATGCACAAAGAAAAAAAAAAAATAAACAAAAGTAAGTACCTACATTAACCAAATAATCATTTTGAAACAACAAAAGTTATGGTTAGTTGCAGAAGACAGGTAACATTAAGCATAATATAAGTTAACGATTTATGTTTAAAGTTGCATGACAACAGAATGAGTGTTTTGTTCAAAGTTACAGAATATGATAGATACTATAAATTAAAATGAAAAATGAAATCTCCGTGAAACACGAAATGATGCGACGTCACTGTCATGTAGTCAATAAAAATTTTACAAAACGAAGGTAAATTACAAACATCTTCTGAAAAATTTTTAGAGCTGAAAGTCTGAAAATCAGTAACTATCACATTATCATTGAAAAGAAACATTTAATTACCAGTGCCAGCTGTGCATACGAAAATATCACTAAGCTGAGAAGAAATCATATTTTGTTTTTTGTACTCGCTGATCTATCCCTCCTGGTCCTGGTATTGAGCTTTCCAGTCCCGGATGTGGATTCAGCAGCAGGAGGATACTTCGCAGAGATATCCAGCAGCTGGTTAATGGACCTCAATCGTTGCTTCACACCATCCTGTAGCTTGAGATAAATGTGGCCGTCTTGTGACCAACATCGGTGAACTCCATACAGCCTACGAGCTTCCTGGAAGACCTGTCTCCTTTGGGCAGTGAGAAACTCACCAATGGAGATATCACTGCCTTTCAGACCAGTCTTGTTGCTCCACACTGAAGATCGAATATCCAGTTTAGCAAACTTTACCAGTATGGGACGTGAACGGCTGTCACTCTGGGGAGCCTTTCCAAGGCGAAAGGAGGACCTGATACTCTCCTTTGTGAAGTCTGCTAGCTTCAGCTTATCCGTCACTATGTGAGACACCACTGTTGGCAAATCTTCATCCACTGACTCCGGAACCCCTCGAAACAACAAAAATTTGCGCCTTCCAAGATTGTCCATGTCATCAACAATCTGATTGAGTGAGGAGAACTGCTCACGCAAGAGAGCTATAGCATCCTTCATGCAAACCTTGAATAAGTTGAACTCGCTTGCCAGACTTTCCACAGTGAGGGGTGATTTTGTGAAAGTTGTTGACTGAATCCGGGCTTCGAAGGCAGCCATACCATCCGTGAATTTCTGTTCAAGGTTGGTAATTGCTGTAAGTGGGTCGAGAGCAGCAGTTTTAAAATCCTTTTTCTGGTTTTTGGACATTTTTATATGTTTATACAATTGTGCATGTGCAGTGATGTGAGGTTATATTATTTGCAGTGATGCTTGTGACTGTCTTAGTGCATAATAATACTTCTGTTCCTTTCTTCTGTAAACACCTTACTAGTTTTGGATTTAAAGGTATTTATATATGATTTATGTAAATAATAAATAATTAGCCAAAAAATTATGCTTGTCACTTAGCACCTACCCACGAAAAAAAAAAAAAAAAAAAAAAAAAAAAAAAAAAAAAAGCGAGTGAATAAATGTATTTTTATTCATTAATGTATAAATTGAAGTTATAAATTAATTAATGTATAATCTAAATAAATTAAATAAATAATAAATCAATATAAATAAATAAATGTAAGTAAATGAATTATTGTATAATAAAGACAGGGATGGCATGAAAAGTCCAAATTATGCAGTATATAAATAAAAGAGGATTGTTTCCTCTATGTTATAAACAAACCCATCAACATACCGGTGTATTAATGACGTGTAAAAATATTAAACCACGTGCTCTACTGATCATGCTGAACCACTTAATCACTTCCCCAAAGAAAATTAGGAGTAGGCGTTAAAAATACCTTTCTTCATATGGCTTCATTATTTTAACTGGCATAACTGTTTGTATATATGCTATATTCTCACAATTGACGTCAAAACTACTGAACATATTTAGGTGGGTTATTTTATGTTATACCTACGTATATAATTAAAAGGAAATTCAGATGAACATGTTTTTTTTGTAAATACTTAACAAGAAAAAGTAGACTAGATGGTATTACGTGTATCTACAACATGATAACCTTTATCAATGTGTTGATTAATTCATGAGATTAAAAACTAGATGGCGCTATACACAGAGTCTCGTATAAGGATCAATGAGCGTTTTTCTCGTTGTTTTTTTTCTTAGTTCTTGGCTTTCCACCAGATGTCGCTGTCCATGTCACCATAGATAAAATATGTTCCGTAGCAATCAATGTCAAAGTGGTTTTTGGTTTGTTTGGAATCTGTGCAAATTTTGTTTTTGATTCTGTTGCTAAAGTATGTGACAGTGCCATCTAGGAATCTTATTTAACACTAAATTTGACACAAGGAAAAATGCTCATTGCAACGATAGCCACGGGAAACTGATATGAATAAATAATAAAATTAGAATGTTTTTTTTTTATTGAGAAATGAAAATTCTATTCTATATTTTACTTGAGTTGCCTGCCAGTACATACATATCATACAATGATGATGCTTCGTTCTAAGATAAGTTACTGGTCTTCCCATTTATTATGCGTCACGAGTCCAGTCCAGTGAAGGAGATTTATTAAGTTTTAGAGGAATTCGACGTTTTGAAGGGACCTTCGTTTAATGAAAGTTTGATTCGTTTTGGGATGCTTCTGAAATTTTCGAGATTGTTTGGGCCACAAATACCTATTAGTTCAATGAAAATAAGATACCTTGATATTTAAACTCTACGTATTATTGCAATTTAAACGTTGGAAGAATTTTTTTTTATAAGCTATGTTTCATTTCATTTTGTTATTGTTCACAATAAAACACCGTACTGTACTACTAACCGATTTATTTAGACACTTTGCAGACACTGACATTTCGACTCTCAGATCATTACACATTTCTTTTAGGAACAAACGATATCGTAATGTAACAGAGATAGGCGCCATCAACTTGTATTAATCAAAAACAAAAAAACTTAGACAGTTATGAAATGTTACAACGGGAATGATTTTTTGTTATTGTATTTTTATTAATTATCAATCCAAAAGTTACTACTGAATAAAAATAAAAATACTGAATCATTTAAGATAAAGGTAAAGCACTTTTGCCACACTGAATACGCCCAAAATAAAACCTCATTTTAATATCCAATATTCGTACACAAAAAAAATAATATTTTTATATATATGGTTTGGCTTCCCATGACGTGATGCCAGAGGATGACGAGTCACTTAGCGGTATGGTTTTATTATGAGGATGGTGACAAACCACGGCTGAAGCTTATCACAACATGATCTGCCATTATTTTGGTCATATTTTAGTTCTTGGCTTACCCATTAAAGAGTTATAGTGCGGACAGACAGACGCACAAATTGGTAGTCGGACATCAGCTTTGCTACAAAATTTTCCTGATTTATGACGAAACCATAAAAACAAAAACCACTACAGAGGAAACGTGAGCATAAATTCACAGTCCGTTAGGTCTGCTACCGAGTCAACTGACGAAAAAACAAAGAATGTAAATAATGTAAATGTACCGAATCTCTTTACAGACAAACATTATTTTGTAATTAAACGTTACTTTTATTATTTAAACGGCAGCTGAAATGCACTGAATTGGCAGCTGTTTTAACGGCATTTTTTTTTTTTTATTCAGGACGTTTTGTAGGAAATAATATTGTTTGCAATTGAAGTCAAAACATGAGTCAGTTTGGTACTACATATTGTTTTGATTGAAGTTGGGAGTTCTTAACAGACTTCAATGAATAATTATTATTGACATTCATATACGTGGGTTGTCAAATTACTGCTATAAGGTATATTCTGAAAAGGATCCACCCACGCATACCGACAACTGACACCCACATAGTTACTCTCTTGTTAAAAATCCAGAGGCAGATGCTTGGAAAAATAAGAAAGAATCCGAGTGAATCCAGAATAAAATTGTAGAACTTGAACAAGATAGTTTGAACACATTTTAATTTTAATAATACATACTCAACAGAAATTGTTTGTAGATCTTCTACGCCACAGCGTAGCTCTTTGTGCAGCACAATCGTATCCAGCTCTTGTTACGTGCTACGATCTCGCTTTGTAGACCCGCTACGACGTAGTCCTAGGGCCAATACGCGTCATAGGCGACGGATAGATTGTAAATAATTTGTGCTATGAGTGTATAAGAGCTGATTGATTAAAAATTATTTTAAGGTAAATTGCGTTTTTCAATTTTGTTAATTTTTTTGGTCAAATCATCCACAAATAATAAAGTTTTATTGGCAGTTAATCCTTGGAAACACTTCAGACACCCCACAGCGTTCGTTGTGACGATATTTTTCATGTGTACAAATATTATTTATCAGGAAGTCTATTGGCTATGATTGTAGTAACTAGTGCATGCATATGCGTACTTTATTCTAGTGTGCGTGACCGTGGGACCGCTACAATACACTCTTTTTTGTTAACTCACTACTACAACCATAGCCAATCAGACTTCGCGAGATAGGATATCTGTACATATGTATTACATAAGCTCTTACAAAAAGCAACACGAATTAAAGGCATGTGGGAACGTACCCATATGGTGTGGATTAAAATTAAAGCAAAATACTCGGAAACAAATTCTACATGAATTTCATATTATGTGTATCCGATGTGTTTTTGAAAGCAGTCGGTTTACATTGGAGTGGTAAACCTGGGTTCACTTTGCGTTATAAATCTTTCATTACTTTATCTCACCTACCACCAAGTTGTATTATTACGAACTACGGCTCGACTTGTTTACTATTATAAGTTAATTATTATTTATCACCTACACTGCAAACAATAATTTATCTTCTACACAATAAGTTAATATGAGCATCAAAAACCGTTTTATAAGTATGTATGTTGTTTTTTTTTCCTAAAATTGTGAGTAAATAATGTCACGCAAAGATGATATTTTTGATGGTTGCAGAAAAAGCACTGTTTCCAACTGGATATAATTAGCCATTAGGACACTCATGCAGCCTTTTACGTAACAAATGAACAATAGCTCTTATTATGTTTCAGTTTAACAAAATACTATTATACTACACCTGCTCGGAAAGTACCCTCTTACTTTTTTGAAAACGATGCAGAAAATACGTCATTACTGACATACAAATATGCGGGCGGAAAAAGTGTATGAAAATTCATTGTTAACGTGTTTGAGCGGGCAGAAAAAGTATATGCAAATCCATTGTTAACGTGCTGTTTTTTTTAAATAACATAAAGAATGAGCAAGTGGCCAAGTGGCCAGTATTATTTTGCGAACTCGTACATAAAACTCAAAAAATGATACTGGCCACTTGCTTTTCCTGTACATAATAAAAAATAAGAAGGAAATAAAAAGTGACAATCGCACGCGAGTCAGTCAGTTTCTTTTATTGTATCTTGGTTAAAAGTAAAATATACTATATATATAGTATACTATTTCCTCGCAGGTGTAGTATAAAGCACTATGTATCACTCGGGAGAAAGTGCAATTCCCAACTCGTGTGTATTGAGGCCCTTGGCTTCGCCTCGGGCCTCAAACTACGCCCTCGTTGGTAATCTTCCCCTTTGTTTCCTCGGTGAACAATGTACTATTGTATTATTTCGTTGTGTTTAATTTTGTTGTATTATTAGTGATCCTTGATAATGCCGTAAGGCGAAACATGTTGAAGTTCATAAAGGTAAAATCATGGACATATTGCGGGAAACGCCAGAAAAGGTTCGATTCAACGTTTTTGAAAAAAATCACTTTTGAATAACTTAATGCAAAAAATTAACATATACGTAGTGTGCTACAAAAGAACCGTGGAAAATTCGAGTGACTTAATCATTTTTTTTTGCGTTCCTCTAGTACTAGAGGAACGCAAAAAAAAAACAGTAAAAAAACAGTCCCGTGAAACAGTACAACTGCTTTTATTAAAATTTCAAGATATATTAAGTTCCTTCAATCTTTGAGGATTAAACTTGTAATTAAGTGGTTAAGGGTCCGTATAAGGTCAGATGCACAACTTCCAATTATCATTTCACATTTTGTAACTTGGTTAATCGGTTTTATAAAAATAATATATATGTAGATACTAGACTATTAGGGCTGATTTAAAAAATTTGGAATAAACGCAAAAGCTTCAAGTTCACTCTATAAAAAAAATTACGAAATTATCTCTAAAATTCATATTTTTTGAGTGTTAAGTGTACTTTGGGCACAAATACACGCTTTTTAGGTCATGCCGGTTTCCTTACGATGGTTTCCTTCACCGTTCAGCAAGTGGTAAGTAAGAACAAATACTATACACATAAATTCCGAAAAATTCATTGGTGCTAACCTGACCGGGGATTGAACCTAGATCTCAAGATTGAGAGACCAGCGTTCTACCCCTGAGCTACCGCCGCTAAACTATTTCACATTTTTAAAATACTTCCAGTACATGAGAAAGTGATTTTTTTATTAGCAAATGAAAATTTTGACCAAGAAAATAAGTACGAAAACCCTATAAACCACAATTATTACTCCAGAAAAGTGGTCAGAAAAGCCTTAAAAACTTTCAAATTCAATTATTATTATGGTCAAAAAACTGATAAATACTTATGAGCGGATTGTGAAAAGCCTACATTTTTCTAATTAATCGAAACCAAACACTTAAATTTAAAATTCACTCAATATTTATTCAACAAAAACTTTTTACTTATGTATAGTGTATGCTGCCATCGCAATGTTTCCATTGGTTTCTGTAAATTACAATTTCAAAATTATCTTAATTAAAAATGTAACTTTAATAAATATAATATACGTGCTTCCATACCAGAAGCAGAGAATATCAAGAGAAGGCTTGGTTTCATGGGACCCACGAGTGGTATTTGGCAGATGATTACCATCTTCTCATGAATAACAAAGTTTATATAGCACCTACGTATGAATTTTATTATTTCAGTGTGAAAATATGTGTTTACTCCTATAAACATATACTACGTGATGTTTCATCTATTGTCTAGTCATCTCCAAGTATTTTTCCCGAGATTTAGGTTCATTTTGTATAGATAAATATCTAAAATACAATTTCATTTATGTTTTAGGGATTCCGTACCCCTAATAACAAGTAATAAAACAAAGTTTGTAATATTTATCATGTGTAAGTTCGGCTCTTAGTTGGTTATACATTATTTGTAGACTATCATTCATTCAAAGCTATCATTCATACGTAAGATTACCTTATATAAGTAAGAGACAAATTAGGACAGAAAATTGAAAAGTAGGAAGAAAAGTTTCAACAATAATATCACCCGTGATCAGCATTAAACATTTGCTAACACCCATAAACCTAGAAAGTACACTCAAAAATTGATTTTCTCACATAAAACCTGTCTCAATACATAAATTTCTCATAAAATCCATCATAAATACGAGAGGTCGTTAACATACGTCGTTAACTGCAAGTCATACTGAAAATATGTGAGTACTATCATAAAGCTGAATCATCCTGTACATAGAATATAGGGCTGGCAAAGAAAGGAAAATTCAAGGAATGAAAACATTTTTGATTTTTTTCTATTTTATTGATCAAAAATCATAAACTGGCTGTAAATACACAGGTATCTTGAAATAAAACACATAAATTACTTATTATACTGAAAATATTTCCCAAGAAAACTTACCGGTAATTCCTCGGTGTATTAATATTTTAAACATTCAAATACATATGAGTTTTAATAAATTATTTTTCCGTTAATATGCATACGTTTATTATTATTTCAAATTAAAGCTTCGATTGAGGCTTAAAATGTTGATACCCTTTATTCAAAAGTTATAATTACTCCCAAAAACAAATGAAAGCAATAACGAACATTTGTTCTTGTTTGAACACCCGCTGACAAATTTTAATGTTATTTTCGTAAAAAGGTCATCCATATAAATAATACGTGAGGCAATTTTAACCCCACCCTCCCGAACACCAAGGTGACAATCCACTTCTTATCTTGTTATCGTGTGTTAAAGTGTGTGAGTGGACTAACTATGGATCATTTTCTTACAGTGATGTGAATACGAGTCAGCTAACTATGAGTGCTTCAGTTGTTGGTTAGCGAAACTACGTCCGCGTTTTAAAGGGAAAACTTCTTTGGTCGTGTAAAGATATTTTCGTTAGGGGAAAATCTTAAGACGATATGCGAAACAAATACGGCTGTTTCTTTTCTGTGTATTTCATGAAATACAGGGAAAATTTCAACACATTTCTGGTATATACATTTTGACTATAATAATCTAGGGTTTTGAAATTGGAAAACATGTTTGGATAGATTTTCCTCTATAGAAATAATTGTTGAAATGAGGTTTTCAAACACACTTTTCTCGTCGTTTGACGAATAGGAACCATATACAGAACTCAAACATATTTTATTAGGTGTGTTTCAACAATATCTAGAGATTTCATATTTGAAATTTTGCTAGCTATTTTAGTTTTTTTAATAAAAATATAAAACCTACTTTTTTACCTTTTGCCCTGAATCCGCCCCTCTCGCACTGCGGGATTTTTCGCTTGGAGTAACAGTGACAAAAATAAAATTCGAATAGCCTCTTAAAGGGCCGCATCAGGGTCGTGCTATATTTGACGTGTTACGCTTGGCCAGCAGTAATAAGTTTTCAGTTCTGTCGTCAGTTCCTATTACTGCTTATATTATAATTTTTTACGTCAATGCACTAGACATGATAAAATAAAAGATGTTCAGATAGTGTAGGAAGGAAATAAAATATTAGAAGAGTAACTAGCAGCACGTGCTAAAGAGCGAGACACGAGTCACATAATTGCCCTTTCCCTCGAGAACAACTTGTCTTCTTTCATTACAACCACGAGGAAAATAACGTTACACAGAAAAATAACGTTCATTAATGTTTAGCACCCATAAGAATGGTGAAACACTTTGAATAATACAATTACCACTATTTTTGTTTATTAACGGCAACTCACGATATAAAATAAAACTTTACTTACAGTTATGAGTTTTTTATAAAAATAACATTTAGTATCTGTATTTATTTGACTGTGTTTTTTTGGGTTACGTAGTTCCTAAAAGGTACAAAAGGAACCTTTATGGAGACTTTGTTGTCCGTCCGTATGTCACATTCTCAAAACTTTAGCACCGTTGAAGAAAAAGACTTGAAAATTTGCACAAAATATATGAAAAATGTCAATCACAGATAATTGGTCAATTACAAAAAACCTATGGCGATTAAAAAAAAGTTGAGCACAAATGAGAAATATAAAAAAGAAGTAAAATAAATAAAAAAATATTTTATGGGAATACGATTGTTGGTATTAAAAATCTGATTGTAAAATGTATAATTTGACTATATTTAATTACATCTATTTCGAGAAATCCTTGAAAAACCACAAAAAAGTGTATGTCCCCTCCTTATCTCCAAAACTGGTAGCCCGAAATTTGTGAAAAAAAATATGGCAATATGTGTTTACGTAAAAACTACAGGAAAGTATATAGTTGTAGAAAATTAACGAAAAGAAATCACAAAATTAAATTTATCATCCACGATACGGCATCCTAGGTACGCGAGTATGACTCCCACTTGGCCAGGTTTTTTTCAATAATAACTGTGTGTTTTTGTTGTTTTAGTGTTTTTATTACTTTACAACGATATAAAATATAAGTACTTTATTTATTTTAAACAAAATTTAGTTATTTCTTAAATAAATTACTAAGGAGATAAAGAAATAAGTATACAGGGTGGAAAAAATGAAAGGGCCCTGCAGGGGAACTACCTTAAATCCTTTAGTTAGCTAATTTTACTGAAAGGAAACATTCCTTTATTTTTTAAAAGAAACAAAACCGCATTCAAAGATCTTCTAAAATTTGCTTGTCTCACCCGGGAACTGAACCAACTAAAAATTTAAAAAATAAACCCTCGCTATTTTATTATACGAATCGGTAGGGTTATTGTTCAGGATAAAATTTGTCTACTAAACTAAAGTCTTACACTCATCTGTTGTACGAGATACCCATGAAATTGAATATTTATTACAAGTTCTTTATTAACAAAACCTAGTACTGTTCACTTGTAAAGTAATAATTATACGCCATTATTACACAATGACAGCACGGAATGAAAGCAAAACAAAACAAAATTTGAATTTCGAACGAAATGTATGGTTTGACATCAAATTTGTTGCTCCGCGTTGCCAAAAAAATACGTTCCTTTGTTAAACTTTTCGTCAGTACGCCTAGTGCAAGAAGTAATTGTGCTCTGCATACATTTATTATTACTATTTAACGATTTTCTTATTGAAGTCTTCAACGAGGTACTTAATATAAATAACATTAGCAAGCTTGTACTTCATACGATGTCTTTGGATGTAAGAGAGACAAGAAAATTACAAGTGAACAGTACTAGGTATTGTTAATAAAGAACTTGTAATAAATATTTAATTTCATGAGTATCTCGTACAACAGATGAGTGTAAGACCAAATGTTTATTAAACAAATTTTATTCTGAACAATAATCCTACCGATTCGTATGATAAGATAGCGAGGGTTTATTTTTTTTATTTTTAGTTGGTTCATTTCCCGGGTGAGACAAGCGAATTTCAGAATATCTTTGAATGCAGTTTTGTTTCTTTTAAAAAATAAAGGAATGTTTCCTTTCAGTAAAATGAGCTAACTAAAGGATTTAAAGTAGTTTCCCTCCAGGGCCCTTAAATTTTTTCCACCCTGTATATATTATTTATTTGGTAAAAATAATGAATGAAATTGTGAATTTATTCTTGTCGACAAACAAAAAACTAAGGCAGAGGGAATATTTTTCCCACTAATTTTTTTTCTACCTTTACTGGTAATATACTTTATTTTTATGTTGTTTTTTTTTCTTAAATTTTACTTACTTGCACTAAGTAAGTAAGTAAGTAAGTAAGTGACATGGTACCAAAATATAAAATACATTGTTCATAACTAAATATAATTTAATAATTTCTGACTTCAATATTTCATGCAAAAACCTTAAAGGGTTAACAATTGTGATCCAAAGCGTAGGTACTTCCTTAGTGTGAAAGCATCATGTAAAAAAACCCAAGTTTATTTATCTGCAAATATCTTTTATAACATGAACGTGGAATTAACAACCATCAAATTAACATTAAATTAAAAGTGTTCCAAATTTATATAAATTCTAATAATGTATATTGAGATGAAGTGTTCCCATTCATCTCAATATTCGTTATTAGAAATAATATACAATAAATATTGAGTTCCTCCATTTCCACTCCAATATGGAATCAACTGATAGCCCTGCGAGTATCAGGCAGTCTTGGATGTGACGTTATTGCCGAAGCACATGCGAACTCGTGATTACAGACGTTTTTATCAATAAATTGATGCCATGATGTAATGAGGTTGGCGATTCAGTGAAAACATTTGCAAAAGGTTGTTTTTATTATCTAATGAACCATGAAAACACTAAAATTGATGAAAATACAGACAAAAGTAGGATTTAACTATTTTGTTATTAAAAGTTAGTTATAATAATGATCATTCCTTAAAATCATAATAATATTGGTAAATATCATGCTAAACTGTGATTATGTACACGAATCAGACTTTACTATAACATAAGTTACGGGTAATGCTAGAAAAATGGGTAAAACTAGGTTTACGCGGGTACCTAAAACACTCCTCCTCGCTTCGCTCATTGTTGCACCTGTTTTTGAATGATTTAATTATTTTTAATTTCTATATTAATCTTAACCCTTAACACCACACGTGGGGGAGTAGGCTCCCCCACGACTCACATTTTAGCAAATATTTTAAGTGTTTGAAACGTAACGTGGTTGAGTGTTCGTGTATTCCCAGTGCCACCCGAGGTCTCGTGGTGAGTGGATGCTAGCCCGACTACTGTGCTTAGTTCAAGAGGTACGAGTCGATGGGGGACCCTAGTCCCCCACGAATGTAATTACGTTTGTTTATTTGTAGTTTAATTTACTTAATTATTTGTTTTTTTTGTAGGTTTTTGTCGCATTATGGATAACAGTTTAAATCCCCAGCAGATAGAAGATCTGTTGAATGACTTTGACTCTGAGAAAAACATGAATGAGGACATTTTTCCTGAATTTTACAGATTTTTTATATTAGCTATGTACTATGTGCATTCTCTTTGTGATTTTAGATGCTTGAACATTTTTATAGATTCTAATGCATGTTTTGTAATTTACAAGATAGGAGTAACTACAAAAAAGACTTGATTTATTTTTTCATTTCTAATTTTAATTCATAGCTGCTTTCCAAAGTTAACTCTTAAAATATGATGTGTTTTTGTGACTTGTTTTGTTTGACGCCATAAATGTATGTTTTTAAGTTATAAAATATAAATAAACACTCTTCTAACATTCACAAAAATATTTAATTTATTTCGGTAAAAAAAAACCGATCTATTGATGAAAAATAGTACTAATATATGATTTTTCATTTTGGGGGACCATGCTCCTCCACGTGTGTAGATGTGTGGGCCAGAAGTAGCGTGTGTTGTTAAGGGTTAAATAGTAGTAATGCGTTTCTTACGGAGTATGACGTATGGTTTAGCATTGAATGAGAGAGTGAAAAATATCGACATACAGGACCGTCGCGGCCTGAAAGAAGATATAATGAATAGAATAGAAAAAGGAATGCCCGAAATAGATGAACTTGTGTGACTAGATTGGTGGATGTGGAAGAAGCGGAAGGGGTGTGTCAGGATCGTAGCAGATGAAAATCTGTATTCTCTGCCTACTAATCTAGGAGACAGGTGTAAATATATGTATGTATGTAAGTATTAATCTTAAATAACCCAACAAGCGTTAAGTAGAACTATAGGTGTACATGGTAAACCCCGAATTTTCGGACTTTACTCTAAGATCTTGGGTAATTCCAAGTTTAACTGGGTAAACCTTATTTCACTTATTCTCAAAGCATTACTCGCGACATATACATTAAGTAAATGAAGGTACAGTAAATTGGACTTGTCAGACGTCTTGAAGAAGAACTAGGTAACTAAAGTTGCTGATAACTTAAACCAATCTGATAACGAGAAATAAGAACAAGCTTTGATTATTTCAGTAACTAACTAAACTTTTATATTTGGACTGTTATTGTACAAGTTTGTCTAGTCTAGACATCTCGAACTAGTTCTTAGTTAGAGTTTCATATTAATATCAAAGCTTTTTATTGATAATGCTAAAGGTGATAACTTTGTAGCAAAATTAAATGTATAATTGAATATAAACGGCTACTCAGGATATAGGTATATAATAGTCAGATTACGCCTGACTAGTTAAAGATTTAGTCTGACTTATTGTTTGACTAATTGTTTGACAAATTTAGTTTGACTAATTGTTTAACAATTTTTTGTTTGAGTAAGGTACACTGCTGGCCTCTTAATCTTGAGATCCTGGTTCAATCCCCGGTATAGCATGTACCAATGAGTTTTTCGGAATTAATTTGCATAGTAATTTTTCTACTTACCACTTGCTGAACGGTGAAGGAAAACATCGTGAGGGAACCTGCATGCCCTAAAAAGTCTGTATTTGTACCCGAAGTACGGCAATAGGGCTCACAATGCATCATGCACCCATCACGTTTAGACGTCATCAGTGAAACGCGGGTTTACGGAATGTGGACTGTGATTTTCATTTTACAGTCACACTTAGGAATAAGTAAGACTCCCACTCGGTGATTCATGTCGTGACGATATGTATGTTTTATTTAAACCTTTTCCCTAAAGATTATCGACATCAACCTTGACATTCTGTAACACGAGCATACGAGGACCCTAATACCTGAAATTCATGATATATAATGATACGTTAGAGACATTCTTTGCCTTCACGTATGTAATTTACTTTGATTTCGGTAACAAATGACAAGCCTCAAATAAAAGTTGGAAAGTTGTAAGGGAAAGTAATTGCCTGAACGTGGGATGTGGAATGGGCCAGTTGAAGACACCCGGTCGGACGTAATGTTCGGGGCTCTGATTATTATTATTATAGGGGCCGTATCAATTTCGGAAAAAGTTTTGCGGACAGGTAAGGTTTTCGGAATATTTTAGTGCAATAATTTAAATAATTTAGACACATACAGGGTGTGAATGAACTGGTGTCTTTAAATTAAACCATATTTTCACTGAACTACTTTATCAAAAAATCTTAACAGCACAACTTACACTTGTGTTTTAATAACCTCTTTGCCAGTTTCAAAAAACTACTATATTCAAATTACTTTGGAAATGCTGACGTTATTTTACTCGTGTTGGGTGAGGTCGCAAAGTGGATTTGATAAGTGCACATTAATGATTCTACGTGAAATGGATGACCAAAACCCAAAATGATTACTGAAAATCTTCCTAATGTGTTTTTTAAGGAGCAGCCTAACGATTCGTTAATGCGTTTCCTTATTTTTTACATCTGCCTCAGATTCGTATACTTTCAATCTAATGCTCACTTTTTAGTGATAATAATATTAGTTTTAGTGATAATAATTTCCTTTTTTTTTTTGATGTTATATTGTATATGTTAGCTGCACTATCGCATTGGCCTAGCTGTTAAGATAGTGTTATGTAGTTAATAAATAAATAAAAAATAAAATAAATAAATAAATAAAGTTTAATAAAAAGTCAAACATGCGCAAATGCAATTTTACTTTCAAACAACGATTTTTCTTTGTCATTTATGCAATAAGGTTTTTCTAATGTTTCAGTCATCATACTATATATATATATATATATGTATAATATATTTACACACATACAACGAGTAACAGAAAGGTGTTACCATATTTGAAGAGCTTATTCAGTCAATGGTATCGAACAACTTTTACTATGGAATAAACCCTGTACCTAGATTTTTTTTTAACTGTTTTATAGAAAAATGCAATGCCGCTTGGCCGATATGTATGGAAGGGCAGATTTCTTTTTTGAGATTTCACGGTTGGCTCCATAGCAGAAGTTGTTCTATACCATTGACTGAAAAAGCTCTTCAAATATGGTTACACCTTTCTGTTACACGTTGTATAACTCCAGACTCTCTAACTTAACTCACTCAATAACTAAATGACTTATCAACGCTCGGTCCAAATCCTAAAATGCTGAAACCATGAAATTTTGCACAGACAAAAAGCCGAATACATCGAAATTTCCACGGGATCGGAAAAAAAGGGATCCACACTAGCAATGCTGCGGGGCGTCTGCTAGTTTAATATTATGTAGTTTTTAACTGCTTCCAGGTTGTGTAAGTAACCTGCATGTACTACTATGTGAAGCAAAAACTCACCCAATACACCTAACCTATAGTTGATAGTGACCACCAGCAACCCGGCGTGAGACGCCAGTACTGTCCCATCGTAGGGGTTCCCGGAACTCCACTCGTAGCTCTCCCCATGGATGAACACGAGCACCGGATACCGGGACACCGCGTCACGGACCCCCGCTGGAAGAGACATTTATTATTTAGTTCACATGGATCTATTTCTTATATACGGTATATACGGCAGATATACGTATTCAAGCCCGTCTGGGATGAATTCGATCTGTAAAAGGATTTATCTCAAAATTTCTCAGAAATAACCTCGCCAAAGGCTCGGTTTACTTTTAGTTTCCCATCCATGCATCCATCAGCCTAGTTCGTCCACTGCTGAACATAAGCCTTTTCGGGACTTTGCCACTCCCGGCGGTCATCCTTGAAGAATTGCCCATACTCACACAAGCTGGGCAGGCGGGTTGGTGAGCGCGGTGCCGGAATCCTCGCACCAGTGACACCCCTGGTTTTTGCCTGTGAGCTGTCTTCTTACTCTCTCCCGAATTACTTCGAGGGGGTCTCCAAGTAAGATGGTGGTACCTCCACAGTCGAGCCCGGCATCAGCTCTACCACCTGTAGAATACCAGAATACCAGCGCTGTAGCTCCTACTGCAGCATTAAGCTGAGCTGTAATCCTTTTTTATTTACCACTGTTTTCCTAATGTTATATTTACTCATACTATTTGTTATTTTTGTATTGTTTGTGATTTTGTATGTATGTATGTTTTTTCTCGTGTCCGTGGTATTTTAAAATAAATTACTTTTCTTTCTTTCTTTCTTTCTGTTGCCCAACAAATCTTAATTTCTAAAATTGGTAAACACAGCGGCCTTGGAATAGGTAGTCGAGATGTTCGAAGCACTCAATCACCGGAGTGGTCTTTATTTTCATTTTATTAACGTTTTTAAAGGAGTCAAAAATAGGGAATCATATAAACTGTCTTCTTTTTGTGATGTCCCTTGAAAATCGTCAACTAATGTCGTTACCGTCGTTTTTGAGTTCTTAAAGGAAATTCGTCTTCATTATTCAGAATAATTATAAAAACCAGGCGCAGCTATGCAAATGCGGTTTGATCTAGCTCCATTGAAATGCTTTAAAATATTGTAAAGTTGCTAAATGGTATGCTAAGAAATTGAAAAGCCGTATTAACCCTTATAAACCATTCTCTTCATAGCTATTCGTTTTCTTAATTATAAAACCGGCCATTACTCTTGTGGTGGCATGCGGCTTTCGAAAATAACAATTTACACGTTTTCTTACTTAGAAAACCACATAATGGGCAAAACACGTTTTCGCGTAAAATACTAACGCACTTTATCCTTGAGTCACAGTGTGAAAATAGAGTTATTTTTACGGAATTGGGGTCTTTACCTTGTTGTTACATACTCTGGATATTCTCTTATTCTTACAATTAGTAGTTTTTATTCGAAAGTTGGAAAATTTTGAAAAAAAACTAAATACTTTAATAACTTGAGAGAAACGAACTAAAATAAAATGAAATTTTAGTTCGTTGCTTGAGACCTACTGATTTTAGACCACCAGTTCATGGGGTCAAAATCGTTGCAAATTAGCTGAAGTATAACCCCTTTCTAGGAATTGGTCTAATTACCAATCACCCGTGTTTCGCAGGCAAATTGTAAAATTCAGCATTCTACGAACGGCCTCAGTTGCTAAACGTTCGCTGTTTTGCAAATTGCCATTCGGAAATTTGTAAAATGCTCACTGTTTAGTGATTTACCAAAAGCAAATTGTAAAATGACTTTGTCATTTTCTAAAAAGCCAAAATCGAAAGTCTTCAGAGCGAGGAGGGCGTGTTAAATTAACATGTAAATACATATTGTGAGCTGATCGAAGCGGACCTTCAATAATTTGAACAGAATTACCATATGCCGAGGCAAATTATAAAATACCCAATTCTACAAAATGACGAAGATTCCTCAAATTGCAAAATAGCGAGTGTCAATAAACTGACGAGGCCCTTTGTAAAATACCAAATTTTATTATTTGCCTGCGCTATATTCCTAAACATAATTATACACCCTGTGTATACCACTTCCCTTTATATCGGCTGGAGGTGGCCCATAAAAATAATATATCGATATTAGTTCGGGGAAAGCCGATAGTTATATAGTACTTCCGAGAAACATATTAGTTTCCTGATAGTTGTCCAAATGATTCTCGGAAGATGTTCCACCAATCATTTTAAGTTTTCCGTATAATAGCAATGATAGTTCATTAAGAAAAGGACACTTAAAAAAAACGTTCGTGTCTACCCGACTGTACTTTAGAAGCTTCTAACTTTCGTAGAAACAATAAGACTTGATATTTGAACCACAAAATACCTATATAAAGAAGAAATATATAAAAAAATAACATTTTTAATATAGCGAACGAGGTACTATGAACTTGGTATAGACTAGACAAATAAAAATTCGATAAATAAAAATGTAACTCTTATTTCATTGCAATAAGGGTTATCGTTTAGAATTTATCAATTATATATGTCAAATTTATCTAGTCGACGCGTACATACGTGCTCGCATAGTAGGTATGTTTTATCGTAACAATGGCGATCTGTAGTCTCGTCTCCCTGCCCCTCTGATAGTCGTTCATAAACTCACACCGAGTTGGGTTTCCTACCCGGGTTGCAACACTAACCCGTTCAAAAATGAACTCGCGTCTCAACACCGACCGTTCAAAAATGACAGTGTCGCTACACTGGTGTCGAATTTTTCAACATCAACTCTGAGCAGGGTTCGCAAGGTTCGTATAGGCTCCAAACGCCACCTGACATTCACGTTAATTTTCGTAAATGACATGACGTTAATTTTCGCATCGAGGGGGTCTTCTCAACGTTATAGTTGATATATTTACGTTAAATTTCGTACAGAGGTGGTCCTCTAAACGTTATTATCCTAAATATCTGCGTCACTTCAAACATTTATATTATCTGTGAGTATGCTAAGGATAGTGGTACAATGAAAAAATACCTTTAACTTTACTGTAAGAATTATGTGCCTCTCTCTGTTTGTACTCCTAGTTTGTAAATAAATAAATAAATAAATAAATATAATGCAAAAATTACAACTGACGTTTGAAGTGTCGCTACACAACGAAACCCGTTCAAAAACTCAGCGTTACAACCCCAGTGTTCCTACCCAGCCCAGGGTTATTTAATGAACGCACTTCTGGAGGTGCTAAGAGACGGTCAATTGCAATTGTCAATGTATAAAAGAATTGGCGATTTCAAATGTAAATTTTTCCCTTGTTGCTTTTTGGACATCACATACGCTACAGCTCTAGTTATTTTGAATAAGATAATAGTGTTAATTACTTACAGATAATAATATCAAAAACAGACTCATAATTTTTTTGCTATAGCATTGGATGTCTGAACTCGGAAAAAAAAGAGAGAAAGTTAGTGGTTCAAGGAGTGGTATAAACCGTGAAACCGCTCCACGCACGGACATTTTTTAGGCTTCCGTATCTCAAAATGAAAAAAACAGAAACCTATGGTTTCAATTTGTTGTCTGTCTGTCTGTCAGTTAGTCTGTCAAGACACTTTTGCTCACTCCTCGTGTGAGATTTCAAGTTGAAACTGATACCTCATACAGAAATCTACAGATCCATAGTGCTTTAAAAAGATCAGCCTTCTTACTCAATGCTAAAAAAGGAATTGCTCTTTAAACAATCAGTTTCATAAAAATTTGCTTAACATAAAAACCTAAGGCACTTTCAGTTGACTCAGAAACTTGAAATTTCGTTCACAGGTAGGTCTTATAGCACAGGGAAAAATTATAAAATGTTTAAAAGCTTCTTGGTCCAACTTAATTAAACCCTTTACATACCTACTAGAGTTGAATAAATCATAAGTCTTAAGTTAAGTTGGTCTATCATAACTGTAAGTTGAATAATTTTATCTTTTAAACGATATACGGAACCCTCAAGGCGCCAGTCTTACTCGCACTTGTCTGGATTTTTGTGAGTTCTTTAAGACACTGAACCAGAAGATTACAAAATATCGTTCAATAATACTCGATTGTACGTCTGTCCGCCATGCTGCATGAATGGCGATCAAATGAACGAATGGGTGCCAATTGCTTTGCAAAACGATTAATAGCCTGCGTCAATGGCGCCTGTCAATGTGCTTCAATCAAAATTTCCATCAATCTCCTTCAATGCCGTACTTGCAAGTGACAATCACTTCAAGTTTCTTAGTAAATGATCAGTTGCCATTGACAATGTGCATCAACCACGTTGATATTGACAATAAATTGCAATTGACCGTCTCGGGCGCACTTAAATAAGTATGTGTAAAAATCATGTTACTTGTTATAGTATTGAAAAGAAAATAAAATAAGCCATGATGATCTGAGTTTTTTTTTTCATTTCTTTTATTATAGTTTTAGGACTTCCCAATTAATATGCCACGAATAGACGGATGGATAAATGAAGTTTCATTTTGTTGCTAATGAAACTTCATCCATTGAACCACGACAGAAAACACGGTATGATTACACTTATCATTATCACACCTATTTGTAAATACGAAACCACAATTTCGAAACACAAAGCAAAATCTTATCTCACGCAAGATCATTATATTTTTCCGATAGCATTTTTTCACTAAACCCCGTAACCAGCTGGGAAAATCCCGGCTAAGCGGAGAATTCGGGACGGCCGAGGGCGTTTTGCGTATTCCCCTTCCCCTTATCTCCGGGATGATGGATCGGGAAGAAACGGATAAATCAAGTTTTTGTTCCGTTTGCACTGTGGCGCAAGTGAAAGGGGTAACAAGAGCAAAAGATTCAGCGAAGCGTTTTTCTAGGGTCGAGGTTTATTTTTCATGACAGCGCTTCGGAACTTTTTCGTGCATATTCTTGTATGTGTATTTGTGGGGATACGTTAACGTATAATAATAACGTGACCCTGGGCTGTAGGGGTTTATACGGTCACTAAATATTTTATGTAGTACGGGTATAATACTACCGTAAGTACCATTATTAGTGCATTATCATATTAACCCTTAATTCACTAACTTTTAAATTATAACCTAAATCTGTAGTATAGGTCTAATGGACCCATTTTTTTACAGTTGGTTTTGAGATGTAATACTTTGAAATTTTTTTTAATAATGTTGTAATTATGGCCATAACAGAAACGTACGAAAAAATCACAAATTATTGTAAGTATACTATCGTCAAAAGGCATGACAAAATCAATCTTCTTTGGCTATGTCTCAAGAAAAAGATAGTTGTATAGAAACAACCTGAAGGCAATATTTTTTATCCCTAATAGTACATCAACGAGAAAAAAACCCAAAACAACATAAGTGCTAGTAAAAAAAAAAGCTGCAGTATTACAAATTACGTTTTGGTACACCACATATATTTTCCACGTCACTATTTCTTCTCCAAGTCATTGTTTTAGTGCAATGGAGGCACCATCATCATTTCTGTCCACCACACCTGGCCCGGGTCTACTTTGATCCATATTTAGTTGTCTATAACAAAAATGTGTCAAAACATAAAACAAGAAAATTACGCAAATACCTGCGCGTTTGGTGCGTCACTTTAGGAAGCTAAGGGACGTACAAAATATTTCGCGCGCAAATCCAAGAACAACGCGTGGTTAATGTCTTAGTATGGGTCCTTTATGGGACCCAGGTAGTGAATTAAGTGTTAATTATGTGCTATTTACGGCTATTGATGATGCGGATGGACAGATTAGGCAGGATGAATGAAAGAAGAGTCAAGAGCTACATACTAATGTGTCAAAAGATCATGATGGATAGTTCTTTTAAATTGGTAAGACTGCGGTAAATGGAACCTTTTTTTTACATTCTTGGACATATAATTCTTATTAATATTATATTGTATGTAAAAGTATAAAATTAAGTGTCACTAAAATAGAATAAGAATGAATTGTGATGTGAATTGTAATAATTAAGTTTTAGTCTAATTGGTTGAAATAACTGATATATTATTAATTATTATTCATTATCATTTAATATTATTACAACCATAAAAGTCCTTATTTGTTTAGCAGCCATAACATTTTATTAAGCAAATTTTGTGATTTTGTTCTAGGTATATCTTAAGAGAATAAAATAAATTAGATTTTGAATCCTTTTAAAGATTTTCGATTATTTGCACGTTTGTGTTTCAAAAATAATGAAAGTGAACCCTTGGGTAATGTTTTATTTAAACTCAACAAACAATTGTGAAAAAATGATGACGACGCTTCTCACTTGCACTCAACCACAGTTCGGAGCCTTCATAAACACCGTCCTAAGCAGCAGCTATCTTTGTAAATCCGCACGATAATGACAAAGAAAGAAAATATTTAGCTTTGAACAAATTTCTCTTGAACAAATTTCGTACAAATTGTACAAATTGTCGCTATGCTCGTGTTTCAAATCGTCCTCGTAAGTTATTGCCTTCTTATCGCACTTGCAGCATAAACTACATTTTTACTATTATGCAATCATTAAATTGTATGACACGTCGAATACATAAAAATCTACATACATGCATAATTGGGAATGAGTAACCAAACTGAACAAAAACAGAAATCAAAATTTAATACCAAAATAGTAAACGAATTTAGTTCCAAAGAAAATATTACATATTATTGAGGCGCATATTTATTTGATAATCCAATTTTGTTAAATTTACAATTTTAATTTGATATCTCTCGTTATGCTCTAGGCTTTGAGAAATATACAATTTTATTAATAATTGCATTTTTTTATTCTGAAATTTTGTTATCCACTCACACTATAGACATGCTTTTTTAGTAAACATACACCCTTCATCACATATTATTTACGTCTCGTACCATTGGGAAACCGAAATTCTATGAAACTGTATCAAATTCTGAAACGCGTCGAAAGTGACGTCCCAAGCGGATTCCCGGCAAACCTTCAGTTTTTCAAACGTTGAACGTGTTGCAATTTTACGAATATTCTTCGCAAAGTTTCTACGTTATTACAATAAAGTCTATTTTACCTTCTCTAAGAAACAAGCGCAAGTTTGTCTTGAGGGAAGACTCGGCAGTATTGACGAATAAAGCGGGGAGAATAAATCAAATGACGCCACAGATCAATATAACTCTAACTTTTTTTCGGGATCGATGCAAAGAAAAGTGGCTTTTGAGGTGAAGGAATAGGATTATTTTTTGTACCGTGTAAAGTTTTTCCTTCCATAAATCGTACATTGGCTTTCAGCGAATCTGATAGTCACCTGTCAAGCGCATGTTTTCTGTTTGTTTCTGGAGCTCGACTAGTTTTTATTCAACGGATTTGATGGTGGTCGGATTGCCGAAAACAGCTTTTTAAATGCGTTTAATTTCGTGATTTATATAACATGCATACATAATGTAAATAAATATATACGTTGTTCTTTTTCAAAGTTATTTATTTCTTTGGTTGAAAGAAAGACAAACAAAGAAAGAAAACGGAATTTATTGCTAAATAATTAATAAAAAATATATATTCATAAGAATACAATAAAAAAAGAAATCATACTAACTTAAATTCGAACTAACTAACCACGAAGGAAACTATCTAACCGAATTTATTTAAAAATAACTTACCTCAGTAGACATCGTTAACATTAAAAAACTTGTTTAGCAAAAGGTGGCACGCTCAACATTTGCCGTTGAATATTTAATACTCGTACCTATTAAAACAATAAAAAAAATATTTTTGCTTTATATATTTTGAACCACAGTATTGGGCCATCATCAGTCAATGATGAAGGCCTTATATCGTGAGCCAAAATACATCTTCTTCTGTTCTATATTATTTTATATTATACTTATTTTGATGCAGTTTTCACTGTAAGTTGGAGCGTTTCTTCGGGAAGGCTTTTGGGGTTTGTATCATCATGCTCTACCAAGGGAGCAGCACCATTAGGGGAACAGAACTCAAGTGAAACATGGTAGCTCAAATTAAACATGATCAGAGCTCAAGTGAAACATGTCTAGCGACCTACCAGGGTCGCCAGAGTTCACCTTAGCGTTTTAGCATAGTAGGTAGACGAATCAGAATCATACTTTTGTAGAGACCTCTCGAGTTTGGGTTTATTTATTCGATCTTGATGAGTGTTTTTGTAAAACATGGTGACCAGGGTCTGATGATGGGACTGGAAGATGGATACAGGATCTCCTCAAGGGACAACAGCAGACCTCTTGAGATCGGGATTATTTGTTTGATCTTAATGGGTAATTTTGCACTATATCGTGATCAGAATCGGATAATGTGACAATATAGACGAAATGCTCGAAAAACTATGTTCCTTTGTTTACCTCATTTCCGTGAAAATATCTGTGGAACCTTGGTATTTATAGTAATGATTACAATTTTAAAATAACCTTTAAAATTGATACGCGAAAAGATTGGGCATGAAAACGAAAAATTGTTAAAAAAACAATGAAGCTTGACAGAATATAAATTTTAAGAGTATTGGAGCATTGAATAATTAATTGTTTTTTATGATAAAGAAAAGATAATTGGATTTTTAATAAAAAAGTAAAACATGAAAAGATCTAAATATGTCTACACACAAAATTATTAGAGAAATGAAGCGCTTCAGTCCAGATAAATAAGTCAACAGCGAAGGTTATAAAGTTAGACAAAGGGAGATTAAATGGCGTCGTATCAAATTAAGTTCTGTTTTTTATTTTTTACATGTTGTGAAGTATTTGTTTTTATTAATGTTAGGGTGTTTATGCATTCACTCTTTATCGATACGTATTAGTAATAAATTGTTACGAACAACTTATAAACGGATCCGGCATTTATCTAGAAAAAAAACACGAATAAGAATCGAATACGAGTGAGTGCACAAACGCCCTTATTCTTTAAAACGTTTTGAATCATAATGAAATTTCAAGAGAGAGAAAAAAGACGTCAGTTATACTCGTAAAATAATCATTTGAGAAGGTATTAAGTACTAACTTAATATATTTTAACTTGTCAAATGACTAAATAATACAGTTTTAATTAGATGCCTTTGAGTTTTGATTAAATAACAACTAAATTAACCGTCCACGGCTCTAAAGCCCCCCTACAGTTGAATGCTTAAATTCTATCAGAGAAATGTGTTCTGCTCTAACGCTTTCATTTGACACGTCTTGTCTGTCTTGGAACCTGGCCGCTCAGAAAACTCGCGTTTTCGATGTGTTTTTACTTGTTATTTTGGAAAAAGTGCGATGGGTATTTTATATGTCGGTCATGTTTTATCACATTTTGTACGACTTTATTTTACAATAAGTTTTATTGTCCAAAACATAATATACTTGACTCAAATGAAATCATATTTTGATCACAGTAAAGGGCCATACCGGTTGTATTAGATGCAGAAAACTTTTAGTAATCATGTTAATCATCGAATGGCCGAAATAATAAAATCAAACATTCAAATATTACATGTACTTTTTTTATTTTATCGTCTCAATTTCAAGGCTTAACATTATTTTTAAAAGAGTAAAACTTAGCGTAGCCTTTTCTTAAAAACATTCTAAGCAAGCATTTTATTGTGATAATGTTGAAATTTGATACAAAACAATACTAACAATACTCTTTTTCACAAACTATAACAAATTGGGACATTTTTCGTAAATTTTTATGAAGTGGGTCATCTGTAGAGGATTATGTCTATGCTAATATATAAACGGGCATGAGTGCTGATCTAAGATTGAGCACCTCATTATGCATCAAGTAGAACTGAATTTTGTGACGTTTCATTATTTGCGCAAAGAGTTTTTTTATTATTTGGCTTCTACTTTAAATTAAAACACGGTTTTTTTTTTCAAAATCACTAGATATCATTAAAAAAAAAACACAACTAAAATCGGAACTTGAGAGAAAATCAATAAGAATTCTAAAATGAAATGAAATAGAGGTTTACGAAAAATGTTATTTACATTAAAATATTCAATTATTTACTTGAAAAAGTTTTTTCAAAACTACTTAATAAACGTTAAAAGAATATAGGTATATTTTGTTGATAACTATGGGTATCCTGATTATTGCAACAAAATGTAATTTTATTTCTACTTGCGTCATCTTCCCCCATAAAAAAGCAGTACCTAAATGTTTATAATATTTCTGATTGCTTATTTATCATACGTTTCATCTATTCAATGCATCTATCATCGTTTTCAAAACACAAAAGCATCTCGCATACACGAGTTACGAGTATGAAATATAAAACCACAAATTCAGAGCTGTCCATAGTGGAGAACAGAATGTTCTTTCAAACAATACAATGTATTGGCACATACAAGCGCTGGCTTATATAATTCACATGTATAAATTGACAGATTTTTGTCATCTCTGAATGTTTTTTAAGCTTTATATAATTTAATTTTAACAGCCTTTTGGCAAGGATCCTTCTGCGTGTTTATGGTGATCGGCCAATTTTAATGGCGGCTCCCTGTCAAAATATATGTTTTGGCTGGAGTGAGATGGTGTGGATGTCTGGCAATCGGTGTGTTTTGGCTGGAGTGAGATGGTGTGGATGTCTGGCAATGAGTGTGTTTTGGCTGGAGTGAGATGGTGTGCATGTCTGGCAATCGGTGTGCGTGGGCGGATCCTTTTCGGACTAAAATTGATAATTAAATAATTGATGCCAGAAAAATGTTAACGTGGTATTCTTACCTTTAAAAATAATTTATTTCATTATATTCGATTATTTAGTTTTAGTTTGGTCATACCTAACTGATTGTGTAACATTTCTGTCATTAAGAATTACATATTAACTCGTTGATGATTGATATAACACAAATAAAGATAATACTGGTAAAAATAAAGTAAAAAGTGAGTACACAAGCTCTAATCCGGGTTTCAAATCCTGTATGTTCAGTCTGCTTGCTTTGGAATTTTGTGCTCGAATTACGGCTAATAGGGCCGTGACGATGTATTTTTAGGGTTCCGTAGTACCTATAAGGAACAAAAGGATCCTTTATGGTGAGACTCCGTTGTTCGTCAGTCCGTCCGTCCGTCCTTCCGTCCGTCCGTATGTCAAAGCCTCATAACTTTAGCACCGTTAAAGACTAGCTGTGTAACTACAAAACGGTGTTTAACTTTAGACAGTGTTTAAATCTGTTGTTGTCGCCTTTTCTTTCATATTGTAAAAAAGTGACAGCAACAGATTTAAACAATGTCTAAAGTTAAACGCCGTTTTTTAGTAACACCGAAAGACTGAAAAATATCCAAAAATAGACAAAAAATATGAAAAGTTTGAAATTGTTCAAAATATTTCCAAAACAAAAGTGAGAAAAATAAAAAATATTAACCTAAAAATATATCAAATTGTAGATATTAAAAACTCAAGTGTAAAAATATATACTTTTACTATATTTACGATCACTAGTTTCGAGTAATCTTAAAAAAAAAACACAAAAATATGCATGTCTCATTGTCCCCCTCTGAAACTGGTGGACCAAAAATATGAAAAAAAAAAAACTGTTAAAGACCATAACAAGCCAATTGCAGAAAAAATATAGCGATTAAAAAAATTGAGCACAAATGAGAAATATAAAAAAAAGTAAAATAAATGAAAATATGTTTTATAAAAAAATATAGGTATATAATTGTAGGTATTAAAAATCTGATTGTACAAATAAATAGTTCGGCTGTATTTAATTGCATCCATTTTAAAAAATCAAAGAATAACCACAAAATATATATTATGTCCTTATCTCCAAATCTGGTGGACTGAAAAATATGAAAAAAAAATGTGGTAACATATGTTTACGTAAAGATTACAGGAAAAGTATAGAGGCTGAGAAATTCACAAAAAAATAATTACAAAATTAAATTTATCATCCGCGATACGGAACCCTAGGTAGGCGAGTCTGACTTGCACTTGGCCAGTTTTGTTTTTGTTCAGGAAGGTCCGCTCTCAGTTTCCTAGAATTCAAATTCTATCGATAAATGGCAATCGCGGTGAATGCACTAGTTGGCTCCAACTATTGTTCCACAAAGATAATAGGTAAATAACAAGTCGTATATACATATACATGCTTCACAGGAACTTCCCGTGAAATCCGTTTATATATAGGTTTCATATTACGACTGTACATAGGGCGATGTTAACGTTAGAGTTTTGTTCTACGTTATAGGAAACAAACAAAATCCCCTTGTTACAATATCAGGTTAAGGTACGTTTAACTTTTAAATTAAACCTACCTTGACCTGATATAGATAATATATCGAAGATTATTCTTATATCCGACTCATTTGACGATATTTTTCTTATTTAAAAGATAGCTTGACCTTTTTAGTGTGCTGCATGGCCGTGCTACTTAATAATACGTATTATTTCTATTTAAGGCACTACGGAAAAAAAACGACACTTTAAGGACTTGCATATCTACTTCAGTAAATAATGTATTATTTGATAAAATAGTATATTATTTTTGGATTCTTTTTCTAGGGATCTGTTAAAACAGAAACGCGATTGGAGAAATTCGGCTCGATAGAAATATTTATTGAAATGAGGTCCTTTTCGACACTAATTCTCCTGGTTTGACAATTCAGAATGACATATAGACTGCAGCTATATTTTATTAGATGGGTTTTAACGGTATCTAGGACCTGGTTAAACAAAATTTTGATACCAACTTTAGTACATTTTATATTAATAAAAAACCGACTTTTTGCTACTTTTCCACGAATCCGTCCCTCTCGCACTGAGGATTTTTTCGCATATGGAGTAACAGGGACGCTAAAACTTTTACATATCGCCTTAACGTTAAATAATATGAGTTTTCGAAATTCAAAACATACTCTTGCAACCAAAAATCATCCTTTAAGGTGGGCCATCCCGCTCGGCTGACATATCAATGCTTTAGGTATTTGTAACGTCCCGATGGCTTTAGGTGTTTGTAACGACCCGATGGCTTTATACTAAATGAAGCATTACACATATTTTTATATATGTTTCCCTTCGCCCCTCCACCGCACTCCGACTCATCTCTCATCAAGAGGTGCAAGATGGCCAGATATTCAAAAAACGCCGAATTTGTAAAATTATTTCGGGTAAAAACTGTTTTCCATGAAACGGTATCTGTTTATTTATAGAAAAGTATATAAACTTAGTTAGTCATCTTTTTATTAACGACGTCTGCATATCTCTTTTTTTATTTCCATTATAAATAAAAATGATACAACTTGCTAAACTTTGCGTAAAACGAGGCAATATTCACCATATCCTGACAGCTATTATGATGGTTTTTCATCAAGTTTTGCTTTTTGGGCTGTATAAAGACGTAGTTAGATGTCGCCAGATAATACTCATGAAAAAAAATAAGGTAAATGCAGCTATCAACGACCCATCAAAATTTGGCAGGTATTACCGACCCATTCAGCTTATTCGCATTTTTTCGCGTTTGGAAAAATTCTGTTAAAAAGAGTAAAAGAGAAAACACACGCGTGTCTATTGTCTATCGTATGAACCTACGTTAATATGCGTAGGAATTCGGGAAAGAGACAAAAACTATTAGTTTCTGTGACGGCGGCGAGTGTGGAGTTTGTGTCATACTGATCCTTGTGCCTACAAGTAAGTACGCATATTTTTTGTTTAGGTAAT
The DNA here is from genome assembly GCA_934047225.1 of Ypsolopha sequella. Lineage (NCBI taxonomy): Eukaryota > Metazoa > Arthropoda > Insecta > Lepidoptera > Ypsolophidae > Ypsolopha > Ypsolopha sequella. The sequence goes on along the minus strand of OW203987.1, from coordinate 30,227,954 downwards.
TTTTTGCGTACGTAATGTATATAAGATTATTATGAATAGACAGATAAATCAATTTAAGTATGTTTTTATCATTTCAAAACTTCATTTATTTCTTTAAGGTGTACTTTCGACTCATAATTCGAATTAAAATAGAACGGTAATAGCTGCATTCATTTAAACAGTTGCATCTATTACCGACCCATACTTATTCAATGGGTCGGTAATAGCTCACGTGCTACGTTTTGTTTTATCTCATTTTTGTAAATAAGTGCGAATCAAACAAATTTTTCATTATTATTATATAAATCTGAAGTAATCTGACCCTATAATAATTTATTAGCGACCCAAGCTTTGTTATTTACTAAGCGTGTTTTTTCTGTGACACATCTACAATGTTTTGTTTAATTTCACGATAAAAACTCTGAAAACAAACACTTATAAATTCGCTTATAACTTACAATTATAATTGTATTTAGAAAACAAAATTACTAGATCTTTCATTTATAGTATCTAATATGAATAAGGATTGCATTAAAAGAAAAAAATCCTTTTTTGTATGGATCGGTTAAAGATTGACATATTCTGAATAGACCACTGATTACCGATCCACATGAGTCGGCAATGGCATCAATGAGAACCTATTACCGATTTTATCTTTCCATCTATCCATCAGCCTGTATTATCTTATGTATCAGTATGTATCTTAAAACTTGAAGTAATGCATGATGATTTGCTACCGATACAACCAAAACAAGGATCAACTGAGATTGAGGAATCCAAATTACTACAGTAAATTGAAAAACTGCAAGTAATTGTGAATGAAGAAATTGTTCTAAAAGAAACAAATATTAACGATAAAAGTTGCACGTCGCTCTTTCATACACCTATTCAACATTTATTGTGAGATGGAAAAGATGAAGGCCAACCATTGCGAACGTCAACTCCTCACGGAGACCACAATAGTTCTGTGATGTGTGTGCCTGAACTAGACAATCAGAATAATGAGTTTTCTACGCCTATCACTACTGTAATAATTTCAGAGCGAGAAAAAGGAAATAAAAGTCTCTTCCAACGGCATGACAGAAATATATCTGCAAAAAATTACCACAGCACTAAAGAAAATTTTGCATCACTTAGAGAGATAGACGAGATACCGAGTACGAGCACACCATTCCAAAAAATTTCAACACCCTTCAAAGACATTCCAACACCCTTCAAAAATGATTTACGTTTCCCAAAAACAAATGAAGATAAGACAAAGAAGAAAGTGAACAAAAAGTTAACACCTACAGTCGCAATATCTAATGAGTTTATGGAGTATCAACGAAGAATAGAGCGAGAACAAGAAACTAGAAAACAGACAAAGAAACTGAAAACCAGGAAAAAAGAACAAAAGGAGGCACTGAAACGTAAAAATCAAGAAGACGCTCTCAAGAAGAAGAAAAAAGGTGAACAAAAACTCGTTCAAAAAATAGTTAGTGGATCATCTCACTACAAATAAACAAAAAAAAAACTCAAGGAGAACCTGGATACTCTGGAATTGAAGAAGTTGACAACGAAGGTACTCCTGCTTCGATAATAAATAATTTTCAGGAATCAGACTCAGAATCTGATTGTTCATTTTTTTATTTTAAAAGTAAGTTTGCAAGAGAGTTGGTAAAACGCCGATGCTTTTATAATTTATAATGATAATTTATAATATGCTTTTATAATGAGTCAGATTCTGATGATTTGATTTAATCATTTAGTCATTCGTTATCCTTCTTAACTATGCCTATACCAAAAATGTGATGTCTGTACCAAAAATGCCTAAAAATATTTTCCAAATAAAAAGATTTATTAAATGACTTGGTATCATTTCTTTACGCTCGGCAATAGATTCATGAAAATCGGTAATAGCTTCACAACCGTTGGGTTGGGTCGGTAATAGCGACAATTGCCATCTAAAACAAAAAATACATTATTCCTAAGATAAACTTCTATTAATTCATTAGTAAGATAATAAAAATACAATATATAATACATATTTACAAATAAAAACAAGAAATAAACGGTTTTAGTTACCAATACACTTAATAATAATCATCTATTTCAAAACTTGCTTAAAGGGGTCGGTAATAGCTGCATTTACCTTATTAAGAAAATAAACTGTTGACTTCACATTCAGTTTTTACCTTTTGTATGAATCTTAAGAAAAATCCAGGCGCAAAGGGGCCTCTTAATGACTATAATGAAGGAAGCAGCTGAAAATACAAATGTAAACCCAATTGAGTCTATGACTATGGATAGCCAAAAAATTATACTGTTTTTTTGATAAATATTTTATTATTTATTTTATTAATATTTTGTTTTTCCAGATCTGTGTACCTAAGAAGATAGAGTAGCATACAATTATAATTTTAAAATAATCTATCTTCTATTTCTATATATTATAAAGATACAAAACGGTCACTGACTGACTGACTGATTGACATGGTAGTTTAGTTGGAAGGAGTTGTCTGACATTGTAGTGATGTATGTATGGATTGTTCGGTGTCTAATACTGACTGGGGAAAAATTATGACATTTGACATTTTTTGACATTTGACATTTTTATGTCAATTCTTGTGGAAAGTGGCAGAATGTATGGAGATTTGTATGGGATTTTTGTGATTTTTTTTTTAATCTGGAACGAGCACGCGAGCGCGAAGCGCGAGTGTGCGAGTTCGTATGGACCATTCTAGCCACTAGGGATGTACCTACTTTGACATTTTTGACATTTTTTTGACATTTTTCCATATCTCCCGAACCGCTGGTCCTAGCGAGTTGCGGTTTGGACTATAGTGATGGGCTCGTCATAGGGGTTAATATAGGGATGTCCCCCGGCACTAGGGATGGGACATTTTTTTTTTTCTTAAATTTACAAAAAAAAAAATTGTTTTGGCCATATCTTCGGAACGGAAGGTGCTACTTCCCTAGCGGTCGGACCATAGGGTGCCACAAAAGTTTCTTTTTTTTTTTTTAATGTCAAAACTTTAACCGACCGTATCTCCTAGACGGCTTGAGTTAGACCCATGTTGATGGGTGTCTAAGAAAAGGTCTCGCCGAGATCTATCCACCCCCGGTGTCAAAACTTCAACGGCCCGTATCTCCCAAACGGCTGGAGCTAGACCCATGTTCATGGTACTCTAAGAAAAGGGCTCGGCGAGCTCTACCTGGAAATCAAATAAAAAAAAAAAAAGTCGAAAAAAAAAAAATTTTTTTTGCCAAAACTTTGATCGGCCATATCTCCCGAACCGTAAGTCCTAGCGAAGTGCGGTTTCGACTTTACTGATCGGTTTGCCGAGCGCTACCCGACCGCATAAAAAAATTTGACATTTGACATAATTTGACATTTTTTTGACAGGTCCAAAAAAGTGCTCCGATTCGCTTGAAACTCGGTATCCAGGAGTAAGTTGGGTCGCTGATTACGAATCCGTTGTCAAATTTGACACTTTTTGACAACCGACAGGGATTTTGAAAAATTTTCGAAAAAAAAATTATCGGACATTTCTTCGGATCTAATGGCGAGGCCGAAGGCCGAGCCCACAAGTATCTTTCAAGCGAGGCCGAAAAACGAGCATGGGAGGACGGAGAACGCGCCAGTGAGGCCGAAGGCCGAGCTGGCAGCGTTCGGAGTCCGAACATGCGAGTTTTTCGGCCGAGCACGACACCGCGGCTACCAGAGCCATATCTAATGTCATCCTAGGGAGGCCGAAGGTCGACCCCGGAGGACGATTCCGGAGGCCAAACAGTACCAAGCGGCGAGGCCGGAGGCCGAGCCTGTGAGGCCGAAGGCCGAACCGAGTATAAGCGAGGCCGATGAACGAACATACGAGGCCGAAGGCCGAGTATGTGAGTTCATGAGGCCGAGTTCACATAACCCCGGGGGCATTACAATACCGTTTCACTTGGACATGTCTCCCGAACGGCTGAGGCTGGGCTTAGCGGGATTCAACTTCGTAGAAAGTTGGTTCAAGGACATTTAGACCGTTGACAGTTTGGACACTTGACAGCTGTCAGAGGAAACATTTCACGTAACGGATCCCGGCGAGGCCGAAGGCCGAGCCTACAAGTGTCTTTATAGCGAGGCCGAAAAACGAGCATGTGAGGACGGAGAACGCGCCAGTGAGGCCGAAGGCCGAGCTGGCAGCGTTCGGAGTCCGAACATGCGAGTTTTTCGGCCGAGCACGACACCGCGGCTACCAGAGCCATATCTAATGTCATCCTAGGGAGGCCGAAGGCCGACCCCGGAGGACGATTCCGGAGGAATCGTCCGGAGGCCAAACAGTACCAAGCGGCGAGGCCGGAGGCCGAGCCTGTGAGGCCGAAGGCCGAACCGAGTATAAGCGAGGCCGATGAACGAACATACGAGGCCGAAGGCCACATAGTTCACATAACCCCGGGGGCATTACAATACCGTTTCACTTGGACATGTCTCCCGAACGGCTGAGGCTGGGCTTAGCGGGATTCAACTTCGTAGAAAGTTGGTTCAAGCACATTTCGACCGTTGACAGTTTGGACACTTGACAGCTGTCAGAGGAAACATTTTGCGTAAACGATCCCGGCGAGGCCGAAGGCCGAGCCTACAAGTGTCTTTATAGCGAGGCCGAAAAACGAGCATGGGAGGACGGAGAACGCGCCAGTGAGGCCGAAGGCCGAGCTGGCAGCGTTCGGAGTCCGAACATGCGAGTTTTTCGGCCGAGCACGACACCGCGGCTACCAGAGCCATATCTGATGTCATCCTAGGGAGGCCGAAGGCCGACCCCGGAGGACGATTCCGGAGGAATCGTCCGGAGGCCAAACAGTACCAAGCGGCGAGGCCGGAGGCCGAGCCTGTGAGGCCGAAGGCCGAACCGAGTATAAGCGAGGCCGATGAACGAACATACGAGGCCGAAGGCCGAGTATGTGAGTTTATGAGGCCGAGTTCACTTAACCCCAGGAGCATTACAAGACTGTTTCTTCTGGACGTATCTTCCAAACGTTTGAGCTTGGGCTTAGCGGGATTCCACTCCGTTGAAAAGTTGGTTCAAGCACATTTCGACCGTTTACATTTTGGACTTTTGACAGCTGTCAGAGTACACAATAGCAAACAATTAGTCCATTTCTATTGAATCAAAGTTACCACACGTATTTCAACGCGCTATTACGGTTACGACGATGACAATTTTGAAAACTGATCATGACCGATGCCTTTTTTCCCACCCGATCATGACCGATGACATTTCGTGATACAATTGACTTTTGCCCATTACTTGAATGTCGTCTGATCAACTGTTTTAACTCAATTTCAGCTTCCAAACGTGTTTTAAACTCGAATTCTCCTCAATCCTGTCACGTAAACGAAAAAGTTTAAACAACAACTATGTACAACCAACAACAACCAATAACAACAAACAACAACAAGTTACAATAGGAACAATAGCGTTTACCACACACGCGGGCTGCCTGCAGCCCGCGCACCACGCAAAACACTAGTTTGTTTTATAAAATTATAATTTTACACACAAAAAAAAAACAATAAATGCCTCGTTAAGACAAGAATACCTATGGGGTTGCCAACGGTGAACGCATTGGTTGCCAAAGGTTTCTCCGAGTATAGACTTAACTGCAATAGTCCACATGATAGATTTACAATATAGGTACATACATGTGTTCTGGAGCAAGTAAAGCCATAAAATAACCACTTACAGAATGTTTACTCCGAATAACTAGCGAAAACAGGCGCACGCACACATAGACGCGTACGTACGACGATCTCGAAGATACTCGGGTGAATGCCAATACGAAATTCTGCCAAGATCATCTACGTACGCGTCTATGCATGTGTGCGTCTGTTTTCGCTTCGTCAAGCGTCGTCGAGTCGGCCTTCTGGTTGTATATATTTTGTGGTAAAGCTGTGCGTGCCGGACCGCTACGTCACAGTATACTGTGGCTACGTGTAGCGGCGCGACGACGCACTATGGGACCAAACGGTGGGTTCCATCTCAAAAACGTTTTTGTTTCTTGACATTTTGACATTTTATAAAATAATAAATAAAAATTCTCATAAAATCATAACTTACGTATAAATTAAAGATCATGAGGAATCCAAACATATATAAGACTCATATATTCCCACGAAGAACTTAGAAAATATATTAAGTTGAATTTCTATTATGAGTAATTAAGTTAATATGAAATTATTTACCTTCAAAGTTTTGGTGTAATTTTATATCCCTAAAATTGATTATTAATATTTTAAACTACCATATCGGATAGTTCTATCATTTCAAAATATAAAACAATTAAAACGATTTCAGTGACGGGACTTTCGTTTCGTCCGACCCATTTATGAGATGGAACGTACCGTTTGGCCCCATAGTGCGGCGGCAGGCGGCTGTGCCTGCTGGCCGTGCCGCACGCCCCTACTAAAACGTACCGTTTGGCCCCATAGTGCGGCGGCAGGCGGCTGTGCCTGCTGGCCGTGCCGCACGCCCCTACTAAACTGTTGTCGGATGCGCCCCTTACGTAAGCCTTTCGCACAATGAATAAGGAGGCGGAAAACATTGACGTATTTCATGACCCTTTGAATGAATTTACAGGAGCATCATTGTGTGTTTTGTTAATTAGGTACTAAATGTTTGTATTTTTTTTGTGTATTTTTGTTTTAGTGTCTTTGTTGTAAATATGTATAATGTGTAAGTTAATAGCTACATTATCGTCTTAGGTAAGTTCTGTAAAGATACATGTAAGTTGAATAAATAAATAAATAAACGATATCTTATATACGTAGATTTATTTATATACCTACATTTATTCAGATTTCTATGAATCCACATTATGATTTGTTCACGTCCTAAAAACATATATATAATGATAGTATGTTTGTTTTGTCGCTTCAATATATGCAAGGTGACTTTTTGATCATCGTCCAAATTTATACTGTTGGCTTGGTAAGTGATCAGTATCATGGATCAATAATAATTTTTGTAAAATTCATAAAATAAAATTTCGACTCCCCATAGTGGTTTACAGAGAATTCTATGGGAAGCCGAAATTTCATTTTACAAATTTCACAAAAATTGTAATTGATCCAAGATACTGATCAATTAACAAGCCTCCAGTATGAATTTGGGCGATGATTAAAAAGTCACCTTGTATATGTAATTATTTCTATATTTAGTCCCTTTCACTAAATCGACCTTCACCGAGTTTCGCGAAACAAAAGCTCCAGGTACACCCTATAGTTACCGATCCTTTGTCCCGATACCAGACAGATTTTCTTTATATAGCCTCAATTGGACTTGGGAAACTCCATCACAATACCCATTCAAGTTGGTACTACCATAGACGGTTTCGTCCATGGTACTACCCACGTAATACCTATACAAGTTCATATATTCTCGTTTTTAGGGTTTCGTACCCAAAGGGTAACCAACGGGACCCAATTACTAAGACTCCGCTGTCCGTCTGTCTGTTTATCACCAGGCTATATCTCATGAACCGTGATAGTTAGACAGTTGAAATTTTCACAGATGACGTATTTCTGTTGCCGCTATAACAGCTTATACTAAAAAACAGAATAAAATAAATGTTTAAGGGGGCTCCCATACAACAAACGTTATTTTTTGCCGTTTTTATAGATAATGGTACGGAACTCTTCGTGCGCGCGTCCGACTCGCACTTGGCCGGTTTTTGAACTCTTTTAAAGGTACTTTATATATTTTTTAACTAATTATATCAGACTAAAAATTATTTTTATTTGAAATGTTAAATGTTACACATTTAAAAAAAAAATTTCAATAATATGAAAAACAAACCAGACAACGAATTTTTTTTTATATTTATTTTCGACGAATCATGCGCTCGAAAAATATAATTGAGGGTGTTACAAAAAGATGGCAATCACATTGTTGATATTTCAAAATAATAAAAACAAAAAACCCTTTTATAAACATTTTCCTGTTTCGTTTGTCAGTAGCATTTTTTTTTCTAATGTAATTCAATATTTATAACTAAACTATGACACGCCCCACAACGTTCCTCACGTGGATTCCGTTTCTCCAAATCCCTTGGGAATTTGCTAAAATCCTTTCTTAGTGAATGTCTACATCATACATGGAACCTTAAGTCCAAATTCAATGTTCCTAGGTCCAGCCGTTTGGTGTGGACGTTGATAGATCAGTCAGTCAGACTCTGGGTATTCACTAAGAAGTCACCCATTTATACCATATCACTATGAAAAAACCGGCCAAGTGCAAGTCGGACTCGCGCACGAAGGGTTTCATTATCTATGAAAACGGCAAAAAAAAACATGCCTGTTGTATAGGAGCCCCCTTAAATATTTATTTTAATCTGTTTTTTAGTATTTGTTGTTATAGCGGCAACAGAAATACATCATCTGTGAAAATTTCAACTGTCTTACTATCACGGTTCAGACAGACCTGGTGAAAGACGGACAGCGGAGTCTTAGTAATAGGGTCCCGTTGGTTACCCTTTGGGTATGGAACCCTAAAAAGGCATACAATAATGATTGTATAAAACTAAGCTCTGGACCGGGATTCGAACCGGGACCTCTTGCTTACCGGGCGATTGCTCTAACCACTGAGCTATCCAGGTCTCAACACAACTCGTGAATTTACCGATGTGATTTCCCATACTGCAATGATATGTACTTTACAGTGAGCCACTTGGCGCCTAGAGGACGCTAGTGTATTCAAAGCTAGTCAAAGACCATTATGCCTTGCCGTCACCTGTTACAACATCGGGTAGTGAAGAATACACATTACTCTTATTGAAAATATGACAGAAATAAATGTCTATGTTTAAACACTTGGCGATTTATCCATCGTAAGGAGATATAAATTAACATTATATCATTGCAGTAAAGAAACTCAGAGAGACTTTTTACTTTTTAACTCTTTGGCAAATCATATTACTCGTATTATAAAGCCTTTCTAGGATTAATATCACAAATTTTTGTGACACTGAATCCACTGATAGCAATCTTTAAGGGTAGAGTTTAGTTAAGAACTTTTATAGTGTTGCAACCCAACACGTTATCCATATCGGCTTATATGTTATAGACAGGACATCTTAAGAGGGACCGCTATAAAATTGAAGCTGTTACTTTTATCTTTACGGTGATGGATAGGGCAAGGAAAATGTACATAGTACGATGGTGGGCAAATTCAATTATGAAATTCGCAGAAAGCTTTTTGAACAAACCTTTTTTTCGTATTATTTATTGACATTCAGATTTTTATGTTCGACGTGAATTAACTGGTTCCACGAAAGCCATCCATATGAAGTGGCTTTTAGATATAAATCATGTTAGTTCTCACTATCGCTAAAACAAAACTAAAACAGTCCAGATCATGGCTTGGATTCGTCTTATATATTAAACTAGAGGTCTAAACAATTTTAACATGTAGACAAATAAAATTTTGTGCAAATATTTAAATAGTACCAGGTACTATGTAATCATTTCCATAATAAAAAAGTTTGCGCAAAAATGCAGGAGATAAAACATTTTGTCCTCTTGGTGTACAATGTTACATACGTTACGTAAGTTAGTATCTGCGAAGCTTAAGGTAGGCCATTCCGCTCAGCTGCCATAGAAAAAGCCTTACTGTGCTTGTGACGTATATATAGGTTAGATAGGTTACATTTTTGTCTGTGTGAATCTGAATTTGACAACAATACGACATAGTCAACATAAGAACAATTTTTATGATTCCTATAAAAAAAGTACGATCATAGAGACGTTTACTTAGCCAATTAACGAACACATAAGAAATATATAAAGATCAGGCTGGACGACGAGACCTGACAAACAGCTAAGGCTTTTATTCACGCGTACAGGACAGGCCGCTCTTAATGCACCACTACGATAAGGATTTCGGAGTCTACCTCATGTCGCGTCAGGCACAGGTTGAGTAATTACGTTGTGGTTTGAGGTATGAGAGCAGAGCGATCTGTAATTTTGCGCTTGTATCAAAAAATATTTGTTTGACGAGCTTAAATGTGCAGCGGTATAAAATTCTATCAGAATGAAGAGGATAATACTGTTGATGTTTACTAAAATTTGGGTAATTTATTTGACTATTCCATATCTAAAAGGTTGCGTTAAAAGTATTAAACCTAACACGCTCCTCTTTGCTCCGCTCGTCATCGCACCTTTTCATTTCACTTTCACTTTCAAGACATTCGATTTCGGCTTTTTTTAAAGGAATTTAAAGGAATTTTAAAGGAATTTGCCGAACGCAAAATCGCAAAACAGCAAGCGTTTAGAAACTGACGATGCATTTTTTTAAACACCATTATTTACTGTTTGGCTTCCAAATACATAATGTTATGTGAAAATTGTCATCAATTAATATCTTAGGCTGTTTTATTTCATTTCTTAGTAAAAAAAAGTATTCATGATTAGAATATATGGTATATAAAATAATTAGTTTAAACTCCCATAAGACATTGATACTCAGTTTATCACTTGTACCACACTATGCTCATTGTGTGTTCATAAATGAAAACATGCTTTTTCGGGACTGCCGTGTCCTGAATTTGCGGTTTCAGGTTTTTCATTTACTGCTGTAACCGTGGAAGTCACTTTTATAAAGACGAATGTGCGTTGTACTTTATGAAAGTGAATATTTAGTCATATTTTATTGTGTAAACGTAACATACCTTAATATTATTGTTTAAGTTCTTATGATCGTAGAAAATCAACAGCCACCCTTTGCCATTTCTTGATGAAAGAATACAAAGTGATATCCATTCCCAAAACGTAACTGAATATTTTTACCATTCCAGCTCTCGAAAAGCGATTCTTTATTCAAAATCAGGTCACAGCTGGCTTTAATTATATAACGTCGGATTTTTTGTGAAATTCGACATAAATAACTTTTATTAAGAAAGGGCATTACTTTTGAATTTTTAATTTCGCTCTTTTTCTATTCAAATCCATTTCAAATGTTTCTACCCTTCGTAGGAGTTTAATGAATGTGATTTTCTCGTGCAAGTACGTTTTTGTAAAAAGGCTTTCCCTTTTTGGAAAATTAGCTCAGTGGAGCCTTCGGACGTTTTAGGCAAAAATTATTAATCAACTTTTGTTGGATTCATTCTTCTTTTATCTTTTTTTAGGATGAGAGAAAAGGTCGGATTGCCATATAATCCCAATTTAGATAAAGGCAAGATTTAAATAGATTTTCGTTTTTGTTAAGAATTTTCTACGGTTTCGAAAACTTAAAACTAAGCTTTTGCTCAGAGAAAGCTTTTATAAAAATCTTTTTCTGCGATGATATGTATGTTATTTATGAATCAATGTTTTTGATGTTATTGTAAGTAGGTCATCAAAGACGAATTTGATTTTTTGGAGCATTTTCAAGGTAATATTTAATTTATATGACAAATCACGATTGCAGTGCTGATTTTGTATTTAATATGTATGTTATATTCTGGTACTATTTTGGTTAAGTTAGTTATTTTTTATTATCTTTTATAAGTATAATTTTATCATTGGACATATCAAAGTGTATCAATGTTGTACCAAAATATAAATAAATACCTAACCTAAAACTGAACGAATAAGAAATAAAAAAGGAATGCAATTTAAAAAAAAGAATGGAGAAGAGAAGTATAATTTAACAAGACTGTATAGTTTCTAACATTGGTATACAGTGTATTGCGCATTGTAAAATCCATTATCAGCACGTTTACTTTTGAAATACGTTCTGTTTGGTCTTAAAGTAAGACATAGGGTAGGTTTGGTTTTTGTTAAATATTAAGAGATGGTAGCAACCTCAGTTCATGTCGTTTTTATTTAGAATTTAACACAATAGGTTAAGCCATAGATATAAGCTAAGCTAAGCTGTTATGTTATTAAGTTTAAGCTTAAGTTAAAATGTTACATAAGTTATTATGTTCCGATAGAGGCATAGTCGCACTGTATGTACCAAGCCTTCAGTAAATGAAAATAACGAAAAATAATTGATTAAGTTAAAACACTCACCTTGTGCTGGCGCATAAATGTTCAGATACAAGCAGTCCTCAGACTGGTTTGTCAGGAACGGCAGTATTCTCTTCAAATACTCCAACCTCCCTTTAGATATCCTCTTCAACACTGCTGTCTCATTCCTGATATCTGGCAGCACTTGTGGGCACACTGGGCTAAACTCTTCAGCGATCTTCACTCCGGACCACTGAGCACCCGACACCGGTGGCATGAACCTCAATGAACCTATAGGAGGTGACGCGTACGGAATACCTCTGAAGACTTCGACCGGTTCGAGGTACCGAGACTCCGGTGTCACGATAAAGCCTCGGATGTCTCCGTATTTGGTTCGGACGACTCGGGAGCTGATTAATGGCGGTGGAGGCTTGTCATCCATGGCGGAAGCGGCGTCACCCCTGACAAATCGGGTCGTGAAGGCCGGGAGGGTGACGAAGTATAAGATCTGCAGGATAAACATCTTTCCTTCCACCGCCAACGCTCGTAGTGTGATGCTATAAGTTGGCCATCTTGGTTGGAGGTTTGAACGCTTGGGTAAAGCATTTACTGGGTTTTCTGAAACAAAAAGAATGGCTTGTTAGGCTTGGTTACACTTGAATAATGTATCAAGATTATTTGCTTTTTGGAATATTTTACATTAATTTGCCTTTTTTCGGTTATATAATTATCAAATAACTAAATGAAACAAATATAAAATTCTTGTAAGCAACTTAAATTAGTGCCCTTGTATAGTTAATGGTATCAACAAAGAGTACAATATATATCGGAGAATCAACGACACAAAATTATTGAAATTTAACTCTATGGCTTCTCAGAATTTATATAAACAATTTAAGACAACATCGTTGCGAATACAAACCAATTTGACTAAAACATTTACGCCCACTGACCTTCAAACGAGAACACAATTTGGCTTCTATCTTCTCGTGTCAATAATTTCAAACTCATTATGTACATACTAAATACATACTTCAAAGTCCATAAATTTGTATTTAGTAACTTTGTCTCTATTTTGTTGCTTAATCTACCTAAAAGTTTCCACAATTGACAACGGAGTGATTATAAATGTAGTAATTGTGTTAAATAGAGTATTTGAATAAATATTATTTTGAAGCCTTTTTAGCTTTTAATTATTTTAAAATAAATTATGAATATAGTTAAATAGAGTAGGTGGATAAATGTTCTACAGGGGGAAAACAAAACTAGAACACAGCTTTATGTCAAAACACATCGATGCATGCATGTTATTTATTGAAAATGATTGTATTGATATTTACTAGAGATTAATGCAAAATGTATCATGATGTCAATAATTGATGTTCTGGAAAAAATCATATTGTTTTTGTAAGCGGATCCATTAACCAATCATCTGTTTGAGATTGTTTGTTGTTTGTTTTTTTATTATATTTTCCATAAACGCAGACCATTGTGTTAGTTACCTTTACTTTGTCAATACTAGTTTAAAATTACTACATAATTAAATATCATATTTCTAGTTTTTCACAACCCTGTATTTTTGTAAACGTGACAGGCATGCCATTGAAAGTTAAAATCTAATTATAAGGGGCTTGTTTCACAAAGTTGTGATTGAGCATGTTAAAATAATGAAGGGGGATGGTGCGTCCCATAGCAATATTCCGCGACATGAATGTGGAATGTGCCCCTGAGGACATGATTAGCGAAACACGTGACGTCACAAACACGTCACTGAAGTCAGATTGATGACAATGGAGTTGAAAGCAAATTTTACTAAAAGTATGATGCCGGGTAGATGAAAAACGCGAAGAAAAAAGCTAAAATGTAATTACTTGTACGTCTAAGAAACTCAAAAAACGTTTGTACTTTTATTGGGAAAAATTGGTATGGTAATAAGATCCATGACCTGAAGTTATCAACTTAAGGCGATTACTGTCGCCAAATTAGCAGCTCGATGTTTGTCGGTACGAATATTGCAGGAAACGACATTGAAATAACGTTCATATCAGCGCGCAATACAAAGTGGATGTTACGACGCTCGCTGCGTCCTTGATAGGGCGAAATAGAAGAAAATAATACTTTTCACATAGACGTAATTGTATGATTGAATAATGCTATGTTATGTTTATAGCTATCAAGTTTATGTATTACTCAAAGCATAAATTAATTTAACCCACCGAGCCACTTAGGAGCAGTAGGGAATTCAAGCCAAAAAACACCATTCGGTTGAATTTATTTTTCATAAAGAAGTTTTGGTGGAATGAAAAAAAAATGTTGCAAATGTTGCCTTAGAGTTGATAATTCATAAACATTATTTTCAATATTTTTGGTTCAGCCATAAACGAGGAGTAGGCTTCAGAAAGTACCCATTTGGCGATACTAAGGCCCTTAATAGAGGTATGTGTCGATACAAATATCGATAGAAACGAAATTCATATAACGTTCACATCAAGTATCAACGCGCATTGCAAATTGGCTGTAACGACGAGCGTTGCTTCTTCGGATAGCGGAAAATAGGAGAAAATAATACTTTACACCATGAACACGATGATACATCGCAATATCTTTGTGAAATATATTGTAACTTATTAAATTAACTAACCATTAGAGTATTACTCGAAAATTAATAATGTCAATTTGCGTAGATGTGCAAGAAATTTGTAATTATTTCCAACTTCAGTCCTTCTCTTGAAGGCAGATATCGTGCAATATTATGTAAGGTTAAAAGTTATTGTTTTGTTGAACTTCACGGCAATTTTTTTTTGAGATGTGTGCTATATGTATTTTTTCATCGAACTAGGTCAAAAAACGCGCCGTTGCTGCTTAAAATCAGTGAGCTAAAGACAAATTTGCTCAATTTTGTGACGAAAAGTGTTTTGAATTAAGAACCTGTGAATTAACATTTCAAAATTTCATCGGCTAACGAAACGTTCAGCAACTCCATAATTAACTGCTCAAGGGAAAAAAGGATAGCAAACATCGGCATGGTAGCTATCTCTTTCACTCTATAAAGATTCCATACACATTGGGAGGCTATGCACAGTTCTACAGCTTTTCGGATACCATAGACAAGGTAAACTTCTGGTAATCCTATTTAAAGCCTCCACATTGGGGGGCTATACACAGCCCTGCAGCTTTTCGGATATCATAGACAAAGTAAACTTCTCGTAATTCTGGCTATAGCCTCTCAGCATGTATGGAATCTGTATCATTGACTATTGGACTTCGTATTTTAAACTAATGAACTTCTCCCGGAAATAATGATTGTGTTGACTTGCGTTTTCGATCGGTTTATCGGAGATTTTCCAAACTTTTTACGGTTTTTGGGATTCAATGAATTTTCGCATTTTTTTTCATGTGCAATTTCTTTATATGGTGTTTGTGTAATAAGTATTTAAATTCACACGATGTGAATTTTTGTTGCGAAGTAAATTATTCGAATTACCTTTCCTTTTGTTTTGGTAACTATAATCCCTTTTACTTAAGACCGTTGTTTTTCGGTTAAAGGTTGGATGGGGTACTAAGAAAGAAAAAAAATTTGGGTGTCTCGAAAAGTTTAAGGCGATATAGGTTTTTATCATTTCTATAATACTAGTTAACCACAATAGATATACCTAATTCATATAGTATTTACAGGTAGTGACCTCATAACATAAGATAAATGTTCGGAAGAACTGTTTTTTTCGTATTGAAATGAAATATGTGGTGATGAAGTTACTGAAGGTCCAATTAAAGACATCGATTACGTTTATTTCAAAATATATCTACAAGATACACTTAATGAAAGCTATTTCTTATAACGGTTTTCGAATCGTAAATATTGGCGAATTAAGAGAAGATTTTTTTTTACCAATCTAATTTCACGTGCAAAGGAAATAAAGTTGAATCTTCGCGACTATGCAGTAAAACAACACACAATCTCGTTTGTAGACAATATCAGGCAGAATTTATTTTACTGCATCGCACCCATGAAACAGTGTTAGGTACTGTATCGAAAGAGTCTAGAGTTATATTGGTGCTATAAATCCGGGGAAGATAACAGAAGAGAAAACATGTAAACAGGACTCTTCCCCCTCGGTGTTGCCAGATATATTAAATCTGCTCTAAATCTCATTTGCGCCAGAAATAGGATTCACTGAAGGCAACTTTTGATAAGTCTTAGATGTATCATTACATGTAGTTCTTATAGTTATATAATGTATGTCTCTTCACTATGCATGCTAGGACACATCAAATCCTTTAGAAAAATGTAAAAAAAATCTCAACATTACCTTACAAAGTAGACGTTTTCTGAGGATGTTATGCTATTTACGTCACACTGTTGGACGTTTATTATAGGTAATTTATGTGTTTTCCATTTTTTTCCTTTTTTTTTTCCTTTCGATGTTTTAATAACTAGATTGATAAACTTAAATAACATATAAATAACGATATTTTTTTTTATAAAACTTACTTAAAATTAAATAAAATATAAAAAGAAAAACAAATACCAACCTGTCTGTCTCATAGCGGGCTCTAGATCAAATAAAATATGTGAGCCAAATCACCGCCATCATCGGGGAGAGTACCCAATAGGCTGGCGGTGTTGCCTCGCTGTATTGCGAGGCTTATTCGCTGACCACAATAGGTCCCAGCCCTTGGGTCTCCGGAAGCGTTGACCAACCTTGACGATATTTCCTTATATAGGCGCTTTGCGTCTGGTCCCCACAGAGGGGACTTTGGTATATTTTTGGTCCGTACCATCACAGAAGAAGCGCGAGAAAGCGCTGCAGTATACACTGCGCAATCCTCCCCTCCCTAGTTGAAATTCTACCCTCTATTTCTACACCAACTGATATTCCTCCTATCTGGCAACCCTAGACGCTCTTTCTCACGAAATAGTTTTACATGTCCTCGTAAAAGTCAACATAAAAGATACGGGGTCACTAAGGCGAATTTGTAGAAAAGTTTCGCTATTGTGTCACGATATTTGTACCTTTGAAGTTTCTCCCAATGGTACGGCATCGGTTTAAAGAGCCAATATTTGTATTACCTTACATAATGCTGCAGTATCGTAAATCAAAATGTTTGACTATCAGATTTTTGCGATACATTGGCGGCTTCAGCGTGGTTGGATTTCATTCTCGGATTAGTTTATCATGTTTTTGAAGCGAAAGCTTCTTTGTTCGCGCCTTTGATAGATAAGGAGTCCAATTCAGAACTTGTATGTCAGTTCTGTGATCGACTTCAGGATGAATTCCGCAGATCAAAGCATTTTCGTATAATTAACGCTTGACAATAAGAATATTTAGACAGGGGACTTCTTGGGTGACAAAAAGGTTAAGGGTAACCTTTTATTTTTGACGAAGGATTAATTAAATTCTTCTTATAGATAAGTACGTTTTTTAATCGGTGTACACTAATAAAACAAAGAATAAATAATCCTTAATAGCGCAGCAGGAAATTATTTCCCACATACAAATCCATCGAATTTTAAGAGACAACAGGCACAGTGTTCCCACAATATGTAAAGCTCCAAGATCCAATATGCCAAATAATGGTTTAAAAAAAAATTGCGTGAAACAGAACGCATCTCTAGGAGCTATAAGGTCAAGAAAAAGGTTACACCATATTTTGATAAAATAGTTTCGAAGAAAAAATCCGATTGGAACAATTACAATCGGAACAATTACAATTTATTCTACAATTATTTTAGTGGTTACTTATAAATTGAAATAAATGAACTTATTTTTATTTTATAGGTAACCACCATTAAAAGCCACTATTTTAGTGGACAAAGGTATGTAATTTCACGCTCAAATTAGGTTTGGTCCTGTCAAATGGGTTAAGTGGTGTTGCGCCGAATCGACACAATTGTCTGTTAGCTTTAAGTTTTCTCATGCAACAAATGTTCGGTTGCTACCAAGACGAACATAACAATATCTAATTCAGTACTGTATATTTTACTATGCTCATGTTTTAAATAGCTCAAGCTAACTAGTTATCAAGTTTTTCATAGGTGTTATAATCTGGTAATAACATTAAAGTGCTATTTTGTATACTTGTTAACTAATTTTGTTATTATTAAGTTAACAATGTAAAAAAAAATATATAACCTTAATAAAGAATTCTGAAAATCAAAATCAAATCAGTGGACAAAGGAATATAGTTATATTATACATGGTTGTACTATTGAATAAAAAATATAACAAAAAATTAACTATTTTCCTCATTCTAAATCTAAATTGATACATTATGAATATCTGTCACACATCCAGATTACTCAAAATCCTCTCAGAGATAATATTAATTTGTTACTGGGCTTATCACAAAATTTAATAAACTGATTTCGTTGAAATTTGGCAAATCGCTAAAGTAAAAGAAAAATTTGTCATCTATCGGTTTTGAAATATCTCACATTTTCACATCTGTCACTTTTAAAATATAAAGTCAGTGATAAAAACGAAAATCACGCGGGCAAAACCGTATCCAAAAGCTAGTGTATGATAAATTAGTTTGTGGTGAACCATCAGTAAATAGCTTGGCCAAAGTAAAAAATATATATATGTATACCTATATAAGAATTCCCTTTCTAGAAATAATATTTTTCATATTTTATATGTCTCAGTTTTACATACCAGCCTGTACCTGGCGAAATAATATTTTCTGCATTCAGAAATCAGAAATTCGTTTGACGCCAACGTCTTGAAATGAAACCGTTGGTTAGAAATTGTTCTCAAGCTATTTTAAATTCAGCTATAAAACGGACACGCGATCGAAAATTTCCAACGTTCCTTCAAATAACAAGGACGTCGAATAAAACTCGTGAATTTCTTTATTCTTATTCGATAACTGCATTGGCTCGTGGCCGTTCGTGCATTCGATATCTTTGGCTTTAGCTTGAAAAATAAATTCGAAGGTTCATTTGGAAATATTAGCCAAGTAATGTACCTACTGTTTTGTAAATGCTTGAATATTCGGAAAAGAAAAGAGGACAATGTTTGCAAATTTTTCCGTCTATAACGCTAGTGGTGTCGGAAACATGTCAAAGGTAAGAAATATAACTAAGTATGTCCGTAAAGTAAACATGTCAAAGGTAAGAAATATAACTAAGTATGTCCGTAAAGTATATAAAGGTGTAATTGCCCATGCATTTGAGAGTTTTCCAAGTTTTTAAAGGGGTATGCTGATCTCTTTTATAACTAAAATAATATCGTCACGATTTAATTCCTCAAGTGGGTTGTCAGAGATGTTTCCGAGGCGAGACTGTCACTAGAAAAGTCGACACTATCTTTTCACCCATAATTTTACCGTCCCAGCGAGTAGGTAAGTTTTATTGGCGTACTTTGGGCACAAATACACACTTTTAGGGCATGCAGTTTTACCTCACAGGTTTGTTTTTATTCACCGTCAAGTGGTACCCAATTATACATAATATAATAGTAGTTTATGCTACAAGGGTGAAAAGGAACAAATTATTTCAATCACGAGCGTAGCGAGTGTTTTAAACGTAACCGAGTAATTTATTGCTTTTACGCCCGTGTATCATACTACGTTTTTCAATGCATAGTGTGAGGAAATGAAAACAAATATAATCTTGTGAACTTTCAATTATGATTGGCTCAAAAGGACTGTATCCAGAGCCGTTAAACAGTGGAAAAAAAGGATAATATTTATGGTACACAGGAAAGGTTGTAAATAAATAAAATAAAAAATAATAAAGCCCTAGGACAAAATAATCGACTTTCTGTTCGGTTTTGATGTATAAAAAGTGGGCCTTTACGAGCACTTGCATTGAAAAAACTTTGAAACATAAAAGCTGAGAATCGCATTGGTGATTGCTCCACTGCCGGGATTTGAACCTTTGTCTCAAGATTAAAAGTAAGTATGATGTCATTATTACTGGCTGAGCCATCGCTGTTTCACGTTACTCCTCTAAATTGCACATGCATATTTGAAACGCGTTTTTCATGCCGTTATGTAAAACGCAAACCGTTTACATTTTAAACGCGAAGAATTTTCTTCTACGTCAGAATCTAAAGCTAGGAAATATTTATTCAACCTTCCATTGCAGCAAAAGTATTAAGAGTGGCTTTCTTAATACCCTTACGTACGACTGAAAGAAATCTGACCTGACTATTCGTACGTTAAGTCGAACGGTATTATTTATACATGTAACCTTGTTAGCTTGTAATAAATATCGTATTGCGAGGAAATAAAGACGAGTTCTGCTTGTTTGGTGGGCACAGCTCGCTTCAGCTGTATCTAGTTTTATTGCTTAGATAAGACCCCGGACATACGGTCACATTGGCGTCGACTTTTACAATCGTTACGAAGATACCGCCTGAGGGGTGAAGGAGCGGGGGAATTTGTTTTCTTTAGAGGATTCCTGAAATGTATTGGTGTAGATAGTGTATCCGGTGTCCTATAAAGTTGTCTTTTTAGAGGATACATTGAATACGAGTGCGCTTCGGCCTGAGGTTGTTTAAAAAACCTAAATAAAACGAATATCTAATATTTTTATTCATGTTTTTCGGCATTTTACAAATTTGTTAAGGCATATCGTAATTCTTGTAGAACTCTAAGAGTCACCTCACTCCACTCCGCTTCGCTCGGCTCCCAAAATTTATTTACATGAAAACCTCGCTTCGCTCGTAGTCACACCTGATACTTTACAATTTACCGTATTCTACAAAATGATGACGACATATATTATATGTATATCAGTAGATATATTTTATCTATATATTTTATTCGACAATCTAGAAGCTAATCTCATTTTGATTATTGACATTTATTGTGACTGAATCAACCTATATTTTGACTTCAAAAGACTTCGTTTTATTTTTAATTTTAGAAAATACTTTAGCTTTATTTAAAAAAAAAACTTTTTGCAATGGTCTTCTATAAAGAAGGAAAGTCACAGAGTAGATTATTTTACTAATATTTAAATTATGGTATTATAATAATGTAACCGCTGGCTACAGGAATGCAGGGCTGATGGGATTTGACACGGGAGAATTGTGGAAAACAATGTGGGTGCACTGACCTGGTTGGAATGTTTATGGGCGA
Source organism: Ypsolopha sequella (assembly GCA_934047225.1). Taxonomy (NCBI): domain Eukaryota; kingdom Metazoa; phylum Arthropoda; class Insecta; order Lepidoptera; family Ypsolophidae; genus Ypsolopha; species Ypsolopha sequella. Next base: position 30,206,935 of record OW203987.1, on the reverse strand, counting down.
GCCGACGAATGCGCTGACAATGTGCCGCGTGGTGTACTCCTTGTCGGGCTGATGATGACAGGGCTGATCTTGGACAGGGATGTGCAGAATGTCTTGGAGTATTACACAGCACTTATATGTTCACAAGACACGGTGAATACGCGAGATTGTTTGTATCGGCGGCACGAATGTTTATACACGTGTGTCGTTCTCTCGAGAGTTCGGACGCAACAGAGAGAGTCCAGCGCCCGCGCGCGCCTCGATCCGCGCGCGGCGGGGGGGGGGGAGTGGTCATCCGCGCATGCGCACGCGAATGACACGTCATGTTCTAACGTCATGCTGGTAACGTAGTGTAGCGTGAACATCCTGGGGGGGCCGGGGCTGCGGCTCCTCTTGAGCTGAATCCAACGGCAGCCTGGCTATCTTGAACACAGGTCGTCGCAGATTTCCATGAGCTGTGTCCAGATCCACAACTCGTATCACTCCATCCTTGCCAGGTATCGTGCGGAGAATTCTTCCCAACTTCCATTGGAGCGGAGGCAGGTCATCCTCTTTGATGAGGACCAGTTCACCCACTTGAGGAGGGGAAGAAGGGGAGAGCCATTTGGAGCGGGTTTGCAGGGTATGGAGGTAGGATCTGGACCAGAGAGTCCAAAAGCGCTGAGAGAGCGCTTGAATGAGTTGAAACCGTTTAAGAGCAGATATGGGTCTGTCGTCAAAAGACTGCTCAGGTAGAGCGGTGAGCGGACGACCAATAATGAAATGTCCGGCCGTGAGAGGTTCAAAGTCCGTAGGGTCGGATGAAATTGGGCAGAGGGGTCTTGAATTGAGTACAGCCTCAATTCGAGCCAAAAGAGTAGTGAATTCCTCAAAAGTGAGGTGCTGTTCACCTATCACACGATAAAGTAGTTGCTTGGTGGATTTTACGTTTATTTCGTGCAGTGCGCCGAACCAAGGCCCTTTAGGCGGGTTCAGTAACCAAGTTATGTGCTGATTCGCGAGCTTGTGAGTGATTGCATCATTGTTTGACCTGAGGAAGTTCTGAACTTCAATGAGTTGATTCCTAGCACCTACATAGTTTGTGCCGCAGTCTGAACGAATGAGAACCGGAGTACCGCGACGTGAGATAAAACGTTGCAATGCCGCAAAGAACGCTTCCGTTGAGAGTGCAGAGACTGGTTCCAAATGAACCGCCTTTGTTGCGAGGCAAACGAAAATACAAAAGTACGCTTTTATGAGTTTCGCGTTCCTCAACGTGCTGGATTTAACGAAGAAGTGGCCAGCAAAGTCCGTCGTGACGTGACTAAAAACTGGCTGAGGAGTAACTCTGTCTGCTGGGAGATCAGCCATGAGCGGAGCCTTAGGCTGAGCGCGGCACCGGAAACATCTAATACATTTAAACACGCGGTGTCTAATAATACGACGAGCGGACAGAATCCAGTACTGCTGGCGTAATATGGCGTGTAATGTGTCAGCTCCAGGGTGGCAGTGTATTGTGTGATAGTGATCTATAATGAGATCTACGAGCGGACTTGAACTGGGTAGAATGAGTGGGTGTTGAGCGTCATACCTAATTGACGCGTGAGAGAGACGACCACCGACTCTCAAGAGGCCGTCCTTTATGAAGGGCGAGAGACGCTGGAGCCGAACGGGACAAACCTTATCAGTCTGGATACGATTAATGTCTTCAGCAAACTCATTGTGCTGAACAGAGCGGACCCAGTGCAACAGAGCGTCCCTGCGTTCACTAACTGTCAACGGACCAGAGCGCCGTGCATCTGGGCTGTGCCGACAATTGAATATGAACCTTTTAATACAAGCCGTCACTCCGACGAGCTTGTCAAGTGAGCTGTAGCGAGTGAGCAAGTCCATATCGATATCTGGGACTGCTATGTGTGCTGGTACCTTTTTGGGCTTAAGGCCTGGGAGAGCATGATGGCCTAGAGCGGGTGGCATCTTGGGCCAAGTGCAGGTAGGTTCTTTGAGCCAACTGGGTGACCACCAAAGGTCATGAAGTGAGAGAGACTGGGCAGACATGCCTCTGCTTGCACAGTCAGCAGGGTTGAGATTCGTGGGCACATGCCTCCACGTATGGCTAGTTGAAATAGCTGTGATCTTAGCCACTCGATTGGCCTCGAAAGTCTGTAATCGGTGAGGTGGCGTATTGAGCCATGCCAACACTATTGTGCTATCTGACCAGCATGTGTGTGTTTGAATGGCTATATGAGCTGACAATTGGGCTGACACTCGAGTCATGAGCTGAGATAAAAGAGTCGCGGCTGACAACTCCAATTTCGGGATTGAGAGACGAGTCTTTATGGGTGCGACCTTGGACTTGCCAATGATTAGGTGTACATTGACATGTCCAGTGATATTGCGCTCATGAAGGTAGATAGCGGCACCAAAGCCAGCCTCTGATGCGTCCGCGAACCCGTGAAGTGAGTAAGTAGACGTGGGCTTGTACTTACAAATGTGTCGAGGTAAACGGAGGTTTGAGAGCTGAGGAAGATCCTCTGAGATGTGTTGCCACTCTGTGTGGACTTCTTCAGAGATAGGCTCATCCCATCCTATTTTCAGAAGCCAAAGCTTCTGGAGAAGAATCTTTGCGCGGAAGATGACTGGAGTAACCCAGCCATTGGGTTCATAGAGAGACGCTACTGTACTGAGAATGGAGCGCTTTGTGACTTGAGCATGAGTGGGCAGAGAAATGCGATAAGTGAACTCATCAGTTTGAGGAATCCACTGTATTCCCAGAACCTTAATGGAATTAGAGTCGGGACTGAAGTCAAAGTCCTTGGGCATGTCGCACTGGTCATCTGGGAACCGTTCAAGGAGCTGGGGCGAGTTGGATGTCCATTTACTGAGCTGAAAGCCACCTAGGGCGAGTAACTCGATCAGTTCGCTTTGGAGCGACTGAGCAGATTCTACAGAATCTGCACCTGAGAGAATGTCGTCCACAAATATTGATTTGCGGAGGACCTGAGCAGCGTGGGGGTAGCGATGACCTTCGTCATCAGCCAATTGGAGTAAAGTGCGGATGGCATGGTATGGGCTGGACCTTAATCCATATGTGACGGTATTAAGGGCATACGTGAGCAAGGGCTGGTCGGGTGAAGACCGCCAGAGAATGAGTTGAAAACGTCTTTGCTCTGGGTGAATGAGTATATTTCGGAACATCATTCGGATGTCTGTGCTGAAAACTTGTGAGTGGATCCTGAAGGACATGATAATGTCAACAATATCTTGCTGAAGAGCTGGACCTGTATGAAGACAATCATTTAGATTGACGCCGTTTGAACTCTTACAACTTCCGTCAAACACGCAGCGTAACTTTTCTGACCCTGGCTTGAATATGCCATGATGTGGGATATAGAAATGGGATTTATGAGCAAAGGTATTGGGGTGACACGGCGACATATGTCCCAATTTTATGTAATCTGACATGAATTCTACGTATTTCGAGCGGAAGGGCGGGTTCGCTTGCAGCTTCTTCTCTAAGTTGAGAAACCTGCGCAGTGCAATAGCGTGAGTGGAACCTAATGTCGGCGCGTTGTGCAGAAAGGGCAGTGTAACCACATATTGACCTGATGGTTCACGAGTAGTTGTGGTGCGGAAAATGTCCTCACACTGATCCTCTAATGGGCTGGTATGCTTGTAGGTTTGGGGTTCCTCAGATTCCCAAAACCTCTCAAGACTTTTGTGAATGTCATGAGTGGAATGCTCTGAGTCTGTGTGAGAGCCGACAATGTGAACTGAGTTGACCTGATTCGTGGGTGAAGTATGTAAACTTTCGAAAGGTCCAATCAATGTAAAATCAAATATCGTGCCGAAGGCTATAGGCTTGCCAGGGCCGAGCGAAACCTTGGTTCCGTCTAACACTTGACCAAGAACGTCAGATCCTAGTATTAGATCAACCGGAGCTGGTGTGTGATATTCTCGATCAGCAAGGGGAATTGGTGGGTGACCTGTTAACTGAGCGAGATCTGGAACCTTTTCCAACGGTAGGTACCCAGTTACGTTCTTCAATATATGGGCTGTGGCCGTGATCATAGGTGTGTCACGGTGAGTAGGTCGGCATACAATTGTGATTGATGCCTTTGAATTTTGTGTGTGCTGATTTCCAACTCCTGCGATTTTTAGAGATGTATGTTTTAATGGTAAATTTAAAATTGTGGCCATGCGCTGAGAACAAAGAGTCAGCATACTTCCACAGTCTAACAGGGCTCGTGCTGAGTGAAATTGACCATTTACGTCTGCTATTTTAAGTGAGACGGTTGGCAACAAAATTGGTGTGTTAGTGACGTTCACTACACGTTGTGCGGAGTTACAGGAATCTTCTGTTGGAGTTGAAGTCATTGAGTGACAATGAGCTGAGTGTGTATGTGATGAGTGAATGTGTGATGAGTGTGCTGAGTGTGCTGAGTGCTGGTCGTCCTCGCCTTCATAGTGCTCTGTTATTGTAGGTAGTCACTGTTGACTACCTACCCGAGACCTACTTGGCGATCCGGCTCGAAGGACCAAAATGTAACCGCTGGCTACAGGAATGCAGGGCTGATGGGATTTGACACGGGAGAATTGTGGAAAACAATGTGGGTGCACTGACCTGGTTGGAATGTTTATGGGCGAGCCGACGAATGCGCTGACAATGTGCCGCGTGGTGTACTCCTTGTCGGGCTGATGATGACAGGGCTGATCTTGGACAGGGATGTGCAGAATGTCTTGGAGTATTACACAGCACTTATATGTTCACAAGACACGGTGAATACGCGAGATTGTTTGTATCGGCGGCACGAATGTTTATACACGTGTGTCGTTCTCTCGAGAGTTCGGACGCAACAGAGAGAGTCCAGCGCCCGCGCGCGCCTCGATCCGCGCGCGGCGGGGGGGGGGGAGTGGTCATCCGCGCATGCGCACGCGAATGACACGTCATGTTCTAACGTCATGATGGTAACGTAGTGTAGCGTGAACAAATAACATATATTTAAATGTATTTGTAGATATCAAAATATGTTGAAATCTACGTTTTACTTTTTACGTTTTATTCTTAAACCATTAATTACCTGTAATCAGCTGCCATGCTAAGTTTTATAATATAGAAGCTAGGTCTGTTTTGTACCCAGAACCCTTTAAATCCATGGTCCAATCGATTCGCCAAAATAATTTTAAAAAGAAAGTATCGACATATTATGTAAGTAACTATTAAATTCCACGCACATTTGTTTTCCTAACTCCCAATTGCACACGTCATTTGTCATCTCCATACCATTCTATATTTCTACTCTAGCTTCTCGTTGGAACAAAACAAGAGAAAGAATGCGAACGTCTCGACTCCAGGAAATTGCGGCCTCGTCGTACGGAGCACTCAATGCGGCTCGTCTGCCAGACGTATTATACAGTGCCTGATGCATTGCAGGGTTAAATGGGGCTGCATTCCTAAACATCAGAGCATCGCATTTGCAATTTTGTAAGAAAAAGTGATGGCATTTTTAAGGTTGTAATATTTTACACTTATTTTTTTAAAAACAGTTTTTTATATCAGTATCAATTTTTATTTTCACGCGCCCTTCTGCATTATTTTTACACGTACGTATAATAAAGTTCTAATACAAGACTAACAAACAGCAACATTGCTGAGTGCGTATTTCTGTTTGCTTAACGACATTATTAATCGTTGGTGAATCGTGGGTGTGCGAGTTTGGAATGTGACTAGTATTTCACAGTCCATACTCGAAAACACCTCTGATCCCCTAACACGAAAAAAAAATATTCCTTACGATGTGTCATTCATTGTTCTTTCCCTGTACTCTTCATGTGAGACTGCCTCTATGGTAAACGGTAGAGCACTTGCCTCCTGCTAACCCAAAGATCGTAGGTTCAATCCCCACACTGCACAATAATTAGTGTTCGGTCTGTGTGCTTCGAACGGCACGTTAAGTTGTTGGTTGGTTTGTGCCCGAAGTACGGCGGCGTTGGGCTCAACACCCATCACGTTTGGGACGTAAAAGTCGTCGATGAATAGCGGATGTACCAGGGGTGGACTGTGGAGTTTATAATAAAATATAGTGTAATTTTACTTAAATTATTTTAGAAAGAAAAGTAGCTTTAGGCAACTTAGAATTAATATCAGGTCGTAGTGTCTACCATTTTTCAAAATACGTAAGAGCCATCCCGACTCATTAAGTATTTTTGGTGCTAAGAGGGCACAAAGGTGCATATTTCTAAATAAGCCAAATTTAAATTTATAATCTTCTAAACACGTGACTAAATATTACTTAGATTTACCATCCGTTGCTCAAAAGCAACTCAAATATCGATGCTTAAATAAATTCTAAGCGTGGATTTGCGTATTCTGGTTTTCGATCTTAAGTTCTTGTAATAAAGTTGAATAATCACCGGACTCCATACTGATAGCTGGCTGGTTGCAAGTGCATATAGCAAACTCGAGACGAGATTTTTCGTGTATTTTGTATACAAAGTTTCATTATTAAACACATATAAAAAGATCTGTTGAAGATTCACTGAAGTTCTAAATCTATTTTTTTTAATCAAAATAACATTTTACCAGTCAACTAGTTAATCTTTTAGTGGAAATGGAAAAAGCAAAAATAGCTTAATTGAACTGTTACTCAGACTGAGCACGCATCTCGGAGTGTAGTCACGTTCAAATTCACCAAGAAAGTTTCTACTCTGTACTCGAGGTATACTTTTATTTTTCTTTTTTTTTTCTTATTTGTCAGCCAGTATTTTATCTCTGAAAATTTTTTTTTTTTCAAAATGTATTTAGCCTTTTCTAGATAAGAGAACATTTAAATACCTTTAAACAGTTTCATCGATCCATCCATCAGCCTAGTTTGTCCATTGCTGGACATAAGCCTTTCCAGGACTTTGCCACTCCCGGCGGTCATCCTGGAAGAATTGCCTATACTCACACACGCTGGGCAGGCGGGTTGGTGAGCGCGGTGCCAGAACCCTCACACCAGTGACGCCGCTGCCCGTCGTTTCCGTTTTTTTTTTTTTTTTGTTATACTTATACTCGCAAATTGTAATAACGTGCTACTAGGTGTATCTGAGACCTGCTTTGAAACTTAACCCCGGTTCTCTACTGATCATACCAAACAACCATTTTTCCGCGACTATTTAAATAAGGTATTTAAATTTATCAAGCTAAACTTTCATCCTGCTCTAACGCTTTTGTTTTTAAGTTGTCTTGTCTATCCTGCTCAAATCAACTGCCATGCAGGTGTTTAATTAAGTGTGAAATCTGTGCTATATTTATTATTTTAAAACAAATTTATTATTTGGTTTTAATGTAAGGAGTCGAACCTTCCATATAGGATCTGTGTTTACTACTCTTTTTCCACAGCTTTTGTGAACAATCCATGAAACAAAAGCTAATCATTATGTGAGATATTTATTCTGTCAGCCATAACATACAATAAAATAGGTTTCGAACCTATATTCAATTATTAGTCCTTACTTCCAGTTAAAATATTGAACAAATACATTATTAAATCAGTGGGATGTCAAAGGCACAATAAAACAAGTAAATAATCCAAAAGAACACTCATCTTTTATTATTTTGGTAGTTTTCTCTTTATAGTGCACTAAGACTTTTTGCAGCTTAATAATACGACTATGAAACATCGTATATACCTATCAAATCCGTTTGATTATTGTTTCAAAAGCAAGTGTGTATCACTCTGAACACTTAATTATATTTGAATCACCAGTAATATAACTTTACTCTTTCATCACCATCCATTCTCTGAACCGATTTCGTTCTGCTATCCTGCCACACCCCACGAGTCGAAGAACGTTCAACTTTTAAGAAGCTATGCGAATTTTATTTTTGTCACTGTCACTCTAAGCGAAAAATCGCGCAGTGCGATTGGGGCGGATTCAGGGCAAAAGGGAAAAATGACGGTTTTTCAAATATTTAATCTCTAGATATTTTTGAAACACATCTAATTAAATATGTTTGAGTTCTGTTTAGGTTCCTATTCGTCAAACGAGGAGATAAAGTGTGTTTGAAGACATTATTTCCATCGACGAAAATTTATCCAAACATGTTTTCCAATTTCGAAACCCTAGATTATATAGTCAAAATGCATATACCAGAAATGTATTAACATTTTCCGTGTATTTCATGAAATACACAGAAAAGAAACACCCGTAATTTATTCGCATATCGCCTTAACCACGACACGGAGTGTCAAGACTACTCATGACACTTCTTTATTTTATTAACTTATTGAACGTAATCAGAGCTTATAATATTAACACATAACAATTCATATCATAATTGTAAGTGTAATACCAGCAATGGTAAGATAATTATTAAATTTTATTTGTATTGAAAAGAAGCTATTCAACTTCCACACAACTTCTTTGTTTTGTAACTACCAACTTCAACTGAAATACATGTTTGGTTGCTGAAAACTATTACAATAATATTGCTTATTATTAAAGGTACATAATAATAAATTTGTAAAAGAAGTGAAACAATTTCTCATCAGTAAATGTTATTATAGAATTACTGAATATAGAAATGACAAATTTTGACTATTACTCACAAAAATGTTACCTATTATTCTATTGCACTAGGCACCTAAGAGTGTGCAAACCTAAGTTTAAAATATGATATTATTATAGATTATGGCGATACACATTATGATAATATAATTATACTTAGTTATAGGTTTTTAATTTACTTTTATATTTTTTCAATGCAAGCCCACTTTTTATGCATCAAAACCGAACAGAAAGTCAATTATTTTGCCCTAGGGCTTTATTATTTTTTTTTTTTTTATTTATTTGCAATGGTTGGCTAACCTGCAGCCTTTCCTGTGTGCCATAGATGTTGTACTTTTTTTTCCACTGTTTAACGAGTCTGGATACAATCCTTTTGAGCCAATCATAATAAAAAGTTCACAAGATTATATTTGTTTTTAACCGACTTCAAAAAGGAGGCGGTTCTCAATTCGACTGTATGTTTTTTTTTATTTTTTTTTTTTGGGCGTTGTTACTCCATAACTCTGTCATTTCCCAACCGATTTGAACAATTCTTTTTTTGTTTGAAAGAGTATACTTCCAGGTAGGTCCCATTTTGGGTTTGGTCATGATCTGATGAAGGTCTTCAGAGATAGGCAGTGGAACTCCTCAGAAAATGACAGCATATCTCTCAAAATTGAGGCAATCGCTATGTACTTGGGTGTTGATTACAAGGTATTACTTGAAAATCGACATTCTTCCACCTGACCTTCGATCCTGGCTTCATCAACATATTCACCATAGAACTCTTCAACGGATCAGAGCACATAACTCGAGATTGCGGCAATCACTGCGTTAGGGTGCTGATTCAAGTGTATTACTTGGAGATTATCAGAATACCCACCTGACCTTCGATCTTGGCTTCATCACCGTAGAACTCTTCAACGGATGACAGCACATAACTCGAGATTGCGGTAATCATGTTGTGTTAGGGTGCTGATAGCAGGAAGCTACTCAAACATGGCTACTTATACTCACTTGAACTTCGTTTCATATTAACACCACGTTTGCAAGAACTACCTATACCTCACAATTTAACCCAGCAACACTAAAAAATGTGAAATAAAATAAACTTTTAACAAAAAAATAGCAACCGACTTCAATAGTAACAGCAGTCATTCACTAAAAAGCTAATAATAATTCTATAAAGACCGATGGTACCGAAGCAACACTTTTGCCGACTTCTTTCTTCCTGAAACATTATGTTATCTAGAAGTCGGCGTATTTCCTACGATATAGCAACATAGAAACCAATATAAGAACGCCGACTTCTAGATAACATAACGTTTCAGGAAGAAAGAAGTCGGCTAAAGTGTTGCTTCGGTACCATCGGTCTTTATAGAATTATTATTAGCTTTTTAGTGAATGACTGCTGTTACTATTGAAGTCGGTTGCTATTTTTTTGTTAAAAGTTTATTTTATCATTTCCTCACACTATGCATTGAAAAACGTAGTATGATACAAGGGCGTAAAAGCAATAAATTACTCGGTTACGTTTAAAACACTCGCTACGCTTGTGTTTTAAATCGTCCTCGTAATTTATTGCTTTTCGCCCTAATAGCATAAACTACTATTCAATTTTATAAGTTTAAAATTAAGCCATCATTATATTGCTATACCGTTACAGGGTGTTATTGTAAAATTAATAACTATATATGTGACAATATATGTGTGCAATAAAGAACTTGAAACTTGTCAATCAATCAGTTCAAGGCCGTTTTCGGTCACAGCGACTGTCAATGCTGAGAGCGGCGCTGGTGAGCCCTCACGTGGCTGACGTAGCCGATTTTTGCAGTGAACGTGCGGCCACATTCACTGCACGTCAGCACCCCTCCAACTATATTATAATTGATGGCCACTGGTGGTCGGGCCTTAAGCTGGTCTCGTTTTGTGTCGAGCTCAGCGCGTCTAATCGATTCGAAAGCATACACCTTAGTGTTCACAGCCTGCCTCCAATGTGGTCTGTCTGCTGCCAGTGTTTCCCATTGTGCTGGGTCTATTGCACATTTCTTCATGTGGCGGTTAAGCACATCTTTATACCGCAGAAATTGGCCGCCCTGTTTCCGTTTCCCTTCCTGCAGTTCGGAGTAGAAGATGCGCTTAGCCACCCTGGCATCAGACATTCGGGAAACATGGCCACACCATCGCAGCTGACGCCTCATTAGATAGGCCTCAATCCCACCGACATCAGCACGTCGCAGAACTTCCGTGTTTCTCACACGGTCCGACCAGTGGATGTTCTGGATGTCACGCAGGCATTTGAGGTGGAACCTATCCAATGTGCGAATATGCTTCCGGTATGGACACCACGATTCGGAGGCATAGAGAAGATTAGGCAAAACTATCGCCATGTACACAGAGACCTTTGTATGGAGCTTTAGGTCATGTGACCGGAACACCTTGGGACGAAGTTTGCCGTAGGCTGCAGCAGCTGCTCCTATTCTGCTGTTGACTTCATCGTCAAGATGGCACTTGGATGTAATCGTGCTCCCCAGATATTTGAATTTATCTACTTGCTTCAGCGATGCCTCACCGAGTTTTATATCGACTGGCGCACTGAGAGTGTTTTGAACCATCACTTCGGTTTTCTTAACACTGATTTTTAGGCCAAAACGCCGACATATCTCATCGAGGCTCGACATTAAGCGCTGTAGATCATCTGAGGATTCCGCCACGAAACACAGGTCATCTGCGTACATTATCTCCGTTATGGTGGTAAGACACACTTTGGTGTATGCTTTCAGCCTGGCTAAGTTGAAAACACCGCCGTCGGTGCGAAAACGAATACGGATACCGTCAGGCACTGATTGCAAGGCTTCCCGAACTACCACGGCAAAGTAAAGGGCAAAGAGAGTGGGTGCCAGCACGCAGCCTTGCTTGACTCCACAGCTGACATTGAAGAACTCTGTATCTTCGCCCTTTACCGCGACACAACACTGCATGTCATCATGCAGTAGCCGGACCAACCTCACAAACTTATCCGTGCATCCCAGTTTCGTCATCACCACCCATAAAGCTTCCCGAGGCACACTGTCGAAGGCTTTTTCCAGGTCAACAAAACACATATACAGTTCCTGACTCTGTTCTCTGCTTTTCTCCTGGAGTTGACGTATGGAGAAAATAGCCTCGCAGGTACCTCTTTCCGGGCGAAAGCCAAATTGGGTTTCCGGCAGGATGTTCTCAGACAGGGGCACTAAGCGGTTAAGCAATATCCGGGCAAAGACTTTTCCCGGAGAGGTAAGGAGAGATATACCTCTGTACGAATTGCAGTCGGAGCGATCTCCTTTGTTTTTGTACAAGGAGCAGATACGAGACAGATGAAAGTCTTCCGGTACCCGCTCCTTTTCCCACATCTCAACAAAGAGCCTCCAGATTGTACCGTGCAACTCGTCACCTCCATACTTAAGTAGCTCTCCGGGCAAATTGTCAATGCCCACCGCTTTTTTATTCTGCTGTTGTTTAATGGCAAGAACGACCTCACTTAGTGACAGTGGCTTGTCAAGCTCAGTGCAGGCTGGCAATACTGCTATTGAGCTGATGTGATGCAGATCCGCATCTCGGTCAACGTTCAGTACGCTGTTGAAATGTTCCCGCCAGCGCTGGAGCACGTCCTGCTTGCTTGTAAGTAGTAATGTACCATCAGATGACCTTAATGGAACACTACTGCGGGCTGACTTACCTACTAATTGACGGACCTCTTCGTAAAATGTGCCCATTTGATGCGTGTCTGCAAGCCACTGTATGTGCTTGGCCTTTTCCTGCCACCACCTGTCTTTTATCTCTCTGACCTTACCTCTGAGCTGAGCACTACTCTGCCTGACTTCCTTCGACTGTTCAGTGCGGTGGTTACGGAGGAGAGTTCGGTGCTTCCTTATTGCTTCGGCTAGGCTTTCGTTGTTCTCGTCGAACCAATCCTCGCATTGACGAGGTTTTATACCAAGTTTCTGCGTGGCTACATCGACAAGACTGGACGAAAGCGTTTGCCAGATAGCTACAGGATCGCCATTCTCAGTATCCAGCGTCTGAACCACTTCACTGATCGCCAGGGAGTAGATTTTCCGGGTCTCCAGGTTCTGGAGTTTCCCTAGATCTAACTTCTTTGGCATCACTCCTTGAGATCTGCGCGGAGGAAAAAGTCGAAGTTTCAGCTTGGTCAAGACAAGCCGATGGTCACTCCAGCAATGAGCACCCCGCATGACACGGGTGATAAGGACCTGGGAGATGTCCCGCTGCCTGACTATAGCGTAGTCTATGAGGTGCCAATGTTTGGACCTGGGATGCATCCATGTAGTCTTATATTTAGCCGGGAGTCTAAACATGGTGTTGGTGATTGCCAGATTGAATTGGGCACATAATGAGAGCAGTAACCGTCCATTACTATTCATATTACCAACACCGTGTCTTCCCAAGACCTTAGGCCAGGCTTCATAGTCACGACCAACCCTAGCATTAAAGTCACCCAATAAGAGCAGTTGCTCTCGAGGGCGAACTTTAGTGAGGGTTTGTGTGAGCTCCTCATAAAACCTGTCCTTGATATCGTCATCTCGGTCCATAGTCGGCGCATAGACACTAACGACAGTCAGGTAGTTGTTGTTGGCCAAGTGAAGACGCAAGGAAGTAACGCGGTCCGAGGTGTGTACTGGACACTCTTCCAGCTTCGAAGCGATCGTATTTTTTACCGCGAAACCAACGCCAGATCTCCTAGGCTCTGAGGCAGAGATTCCCTTCCAAAAGAAGGTATACCCACCGCCGTATTCCACCATCTCCCCCTCGTCAGCCAGGTGAGTCTCACTGAGAGCTGCGATGTCCACACCATAGCGTTGGAGTTCTCGGGCTACGATGGCAGTTTTCCTCTCAGGACATTGGTTTGTACTACGATCGAGAAGAGTGCGTACATTCCATGCGCCGAATGTCATATCCGAATGCTTTATGTTATTTTTACCTCTGTGCTTTCGACCACGAATTAGGTGATGCAGAAGCAGCCGTGGTTACTACTTCTGTGCGGGTTTGGGTCAAGCCTTGTTTAGGACACCTTTTCTAGTCCCTCCCCCGTTCGGGGCGAGCAGGGCCTCCCTAAATAGGGCTGCTCCGTCACTCAAGGTGCTGCCGAATCCACACTGATGACCCTGTGCAGCATGAAAGCGACCACTCTCCTTGAGTCGCCTGCGTGCAGACATTAGCCAAAGCCCGATTGGCATCACAATCAGACCTCTCTGCCGCTGCCCATCGCCACAGGACTTGTTTCTAAAATCGGAGGTCCAGTAGCAGAAACAGTCAATTACGCAGGACATATTATAGTGCACAAGTGTGTGCGCAAACACAGGTGCACTCTCTCGTCTAAACCTCTCTGTGCCTGATGGAACGTGTAACCGCTACAACCAGAAAGAGGTTCAGATGCAGTTTCTGGCCGACGTTCACTTGAGACCTCTAACGCCGCCCTAGGCCTTCCACTTAGGCCGTGCTGACTTGCCGCGTCCGCCAATATCCTACGCTTATCAGCTGCAGAATTGCCTTCCACGCCAAGTCAGACTTCGTACACAGAAAAGCGGGAGGTAACCGCGTAAGACCTGTATAGGTCCCCCTCAACCAGGTTTAGCCCACGAACCGACGTGGTGTCCCAGGGTGTGGCCGCCACGTGTACTGCAGCTTCTAGGAGCCACTGGTGAGAGATTGCGGAGTGTCTGTGGACCAGAGTGAATCTGTCTCATTTCAGAGAGCGGCTAACAGATTCAAAAAGTTATCACCACTAGACACGCCACTACACCCCAAAAACTTGAAACTTGTAAAACTATTACAGCCCACTTTACATCATAAACACAGGCAAAACTTCAGCAATTTTTAAAATAAGTATATGTTAAAAATTGCTGAAGTATGGTATAATACTGTGGGGAAATAGTACTGAATTTGAACAGTTATTTGTATCCCAGAAAAGTTGAATCAGAATTATAGCAAAAATTACACGGAGACAAAGCTGTTAACCATTTTTCAAAAAATTCAAAATATTAACTCTGCTGTCACTATACATACTTGAATTGTGTATATTTGCACGTAAGCAGACACATCTTTTTATAAAAAAAAACCGAAACTAAAAGCCGCTCCTACAGATATAAGGATCACTTGGTGCTCCCAACTTCACGACTTAAGACCCTCAGTGATAACACCCAACAGATGACAAATACAGTGTATAGCAAACTACCTAATAATAATAACTTTAAAAATATAATTAGTGATAGTGTGTACATAAACAAAATCAAAATGTTTTTGATAAAAATATGCTACTACTCTGTTGTCGAATATTTAAATGATAAGGATATATTATTCAATTAATTGTATTGTTAAATTATTTAATTATCTACTATTTTATTTTTATTTGCATTACATTGTAACTTATATTAGATTAAATTGTAAATAGATAATAATGTCATGCATGTTCTATTATTTGCAATACCGACAAGGTCGAATATGTATGTGCCTTTTATTTTTAACACCATTGTAAATACTCATATTCAGCAATAAAGATTTATGATTTTATGATAAATAAAAATATTTCTATAAATGTCTAAGGTAATGTTAGTCAAAAATCCTCGTGAATTTTGAGAGTTGTAGATTTAAACAGCTGACTTTGCGATTTTTTTCTGTTTAGCATAGTTAATCAAATCGCGTTTTCAGATATATAAGTGTCTTTTAATACGATGTCCTCTAATATTATATAACATTTATAGAATTAAATGAGACTTGAGGATAATTCACTCTGTGTGTGAGGCGTAACGTCGTCGCGTAAACGTCTTTACTCGCCCAGATGAAGGCAGTCTAAATCCGCTGAAACTGGTCGGCTTTCCCGATCATAACACGTATTGAGGTGAGCCGTTTTTATATAAATCGTTATATAACATGTTTTGTTTATTTCAATAAAATAAGAAATTGCCTTGATCTGCGGAATTCTTTGATGAAGTCAATTAAGGAAGTGACGTACAAGTTCTGAAAAGGGTCCCCTATACGAGATGCGAACATAGAACTATCCACTCCAAAACATAAAAATTTTAAAGTTTTTAGTAGGTGACAAAATTGCGGCACATAAAACTAATTGTCATATAAATACTTCGAAAAATGCGTAAGAGAACAGCGTCAGTGGTAGCATAGAGATAGATAATTTATGGTGTAAGACCAGAAAAAAGAAGCCAATGTGGTCATGGAAAACTCGCTTCCAGCTATAGCTTAGGAATGTAAATTACTTGTTCTTTGCAAACGCCTTTTTTATTACCTCACAATGTTCGAGAAAAGCACTAATGCTTTGGCGGAAACGGGTATTGCCTGACTCGTATTATAGCAACTCGTCGGGCAATACCTATGATTCCGCCGCCCGCTCGTATATATAAGTATAATGTATATATATAGCCTCACAGCCGTTCTCGGCCACAGCGACGGCTTCTTTAACTCCTGTCAAGTTTGAGAGCTAAGCTGTCCAGCTCTCTGATGTGCTCTCAAGTGACACGCGTAACCAATTTTTGCATTAAATGTACGCCAACATAGCGCGCACTTCAGCACACCATTCATGTAGTTGTAAGAGATGTTCGTAGGTGGCCGAGACTTAAGTTCGTCCTTTTTTCGGTCTTCGTTCTTGTTCAAAGTCATAAACTTTTCTTTGAACAAGATTCCGCCACTCTGCGCGTTGAGCTGCCTTATCCTCCCACTGCGACGGCTCAAAATAATGTACTGTTACAACTACCATGTATCATCGTACTTGGGATACGTTAACACTTTCAAAATGTAAATTTCATCACAAATACGTACAATCGTACATACACGCACCCACACCTGTCTCGCAGAGGGGTTTGCAGAGACTACAGATTCTTATCTGCTACGATCCAGACCCACCTATTTCGCCACTGCTTTTTTTTAATACAAAGCAAGAGGTAAGTGTACAAATATTTTAATTTATTCGATTATATCACCAAGGACTTGCTGGTAGAAATATATTTCAGAGATAAGCTCGCCTTTTGCTTAAAATGTAAGATAACTGTCAACAACTTTGATGGCTCTCCATTGTTTTTATTTTTGATGTTAAAAGAATAAAATAAAAAGAAAGATTGAATGAGATAAATACTGAATTAGATAAATACCCTAACATGTCGTAAAAAAAAAACGGTCAAAAAACTACATAAAATATACATATTTAAGATTTATAGCTCATTCTCTTTACGAGCTAGAGACCCATGACAAAGGGACTAACAGGCAGAAGAATTACAAAAATAAGAGGTCCATTTTGTAATTTGGTTACGGAGTCCTAAAAATCAACCGTGATAATGTCTCGGCGTGCCTGTGGTCATAATAAAATAAAAACAAATCACTCTCGGGCTTTTAAATAAAGTCCGGTTTATCCGTCCGTCTGCAGAACAATGTTGAAACTTCAGACGAATCCATTTACGTTGCTCTGAGACAAACGTACTTCCAGTAGAACAAAATTTGTTGATGTCGTAGCTTTAGAACGTTTTTCTAACAAATATCTGCAAAATTTTTAGGGTTCCGTAGTACCTAAAAGGTACAAAAGGAACCTTTATGTTGAGACTCCGTTGTCCGTCCGTCCGTCCGTATGTCGCAGCCTCATAACTTTAGCAACGTTGAAGATAAAGACATGAAATTTGGCATAAAAATAGTATTCATTTGCCCACATATCACGGTGTAAAAAAAATATAAAATGTTTGAAATCGCTTAAAATATTTTCAAAACGAAAGTGAAAAATATAAAAATATTCTCCTTACAATACAATACAGGTATCAAATTGTAAATATTAAAAAGTTAATTGTACAAAAATATAATTTTAGTACATTTGCTGGAACTAGTTTCGAGAAATCTTTAAAAAAATACTTATGTGCCCCCCTACTCTCCAAAACTGGTAGACCGAAAAATATGATAAGGAAAGCTATAAATATAAAAAATGGTAAAGTAAATTTAAAAAAAAAAAGTCAAAATACAATATTGTAAGTATTAAAAAGTTGATTGTATAAATATTTAATTTGGCTATTTAGTTTCAAGAAATCTTGAAAAAAACATTAAAAAATGTATGTCCCCCCTTTTCTCCATAACTGGTGAACCAAACAATATGAAAAAAATCATGGTAATATACGATTACGTAAATATTAAAGGAAAAGTTCATCCACAACACGAGTCTGACTCGCACTTGGCGGGTTTTTTTTTAACAGTTCATCTGTAAGATGGTTTCGAGCCATGATCTGGACTACGATTGTATTGTTAAACAGACAAAATTTGACATAAAACAAAGCATAATTTGTAAGGTTTAGCTAACATGTTCCTATGGGCTCTATGTTTTTTATAATATTTTGACTTTATATATTTTTCAATGCATGTGCTCGTAAATGTCCACTTTATAGGCATCAAAGCCGAACAGAAAGTCGATTATTTTCCCCTGGGGCTTTATTATTATTATTATTTTTTATTTTTTTTCAATGGTTGGCTAACCTGCAACCTTTCCTGTGTACCACAAATGTATTACTTTTTTTTCCATTGTTTAACGGCTCTGGATACAGTCCTTTTGAGCCAATCATAATTTAAAGTTCACAAGATTATATTTGTTTTATTTCCTCACACTATGCATTGAAAAACGTAGTACGATACACGGGCGTAAGAGCAATAAATTACTCGGTTACGTTTATAACACTCGCTACGCTCGTGTTTTAAATCGTCCTCGTAATTTATTCCTTTTTGCCCTTGTAGCATAAACTACTATAACTGCGTAAGTTCTAGGTCTTAGGCTTTTTTGGTGATTAATGATTATAACATAGGTTGAAAAACTGGGCAAGTGGGCAAATATGGTTCCGTACCATAATATTTAACAAGTTAGTAAAAAAACCTTATCATTTCATGTTTAAAATGTATGAAACAAAACTGCAAAATGTTAAGTTGATCAAGTATCACAATCAGAAATTTCTAAAATTCTAAAATCCTTTTAGAATCAGAAATTAAAAATTTTCGGATTTATTCTTAAACTTAGGACAAAGGCCTTCCTTCCAAATTTCAAGATTTTATGTTACCGGTAAATGTTGAAATGATAAGTCAAAAAGTGGGATTTTTATAGTAAGTACGTATTTATTTTGAAAATATTCTTTGACGAGTTGTATATTGTGGACTTGAATTTTTATTTTTTAGATAGTGCTTTATACCTTAGTTTTAGTTTTCAAGATTAATTTCAAGTTCATAAATTATTATAAAATATCAAGTTATTAATCTCAAGCCGAGCCTGAGAGAACCTGCTTTGTCTTGTGCCTTGATCCTCAACAACTTTCCTATTACCAAAGGTTAGCTGGTAGAGAATACTAAATAGTAATAAGCTCACCTATGAAATTTTGGTCTTATGCAATAAAGAATTTTATTATTATTGACATACGGACATACAGACAAACATACGGACAACAAAATGATCCTATAAGGGTTCCGTTTTTCCATGACAAGCTATGGAACCCTAAAAATACCCCAGAAGGCTAACTATTTCTCGTATTGATACTGTTACTCCCTGGGGTACCTCAATTTGCGAACCCAGTCATGGTATGAATGACTTTGACGCTGTAATCAGTTTGAATGCATCAGCACATTTGGCGAAAGCTTTGCTCAGTCACTGAAATAACAACTCTATCCTCAAATTTTATAGTCTAGTTTCCATTGCTCATGAAAACAGGAAGAAATTGTCTCCTAGACGGGAAATTGCGGGTTTCAGTCGCGTCGCTGATGCAATCTGTTTGAAATGACAACTTCTCCTACACACATACCTACTATATACAAGAAGATAGGTACAGCTTACGAGTAAATAAATAGTGGTAGTGTAAATAAATAGTGCTTCGCATGTTTCTAAACCGACTTTGTGTAATCTAGTCGGTTTGACTTAAAAACGGTATATGTCCATATTGATATTTTTATTATACTGGGTGGCGCAAACGTACTGGCACTATGGAAAATACTTATATATTTTTTTAATGGCGTCTCCTTTCTTCCTTAAATAAAAAATTGTGTAGTAACAAATGTAAAATACACCAGAAATAAACATAAATCGTTTTACTCCCCAAGAACGTGGAATAATCGTGTCAATGTTTTTACGAAATAATTTATCAATGATAAAAACACACAGTGAGTTTCGTCGATGATTTCCCCACCGCCCGGCACCGGTTGGTCGCACATTTCGACGCTTTTCCACACGCCTCGAAGGAACTGGCTCCACATTTTATAAACCTAAGTCTGGCAGACCAAGAACTGGCCGTTCAGCCGAAAGAAACTTCTTTCTTTGGTGTTATTTGAAATCCATGGTGTATGTGAATAAGCCACAGTCTCTTGCAGCCCTAAAAGAAAATATTTATTGAGAAATAATGAACATATTACCGGAGGTGTTGCGACAAGTTACGGAAAATGTCATAAATAGGCCTCAAATGTGCATCAACTCCAGATGTCACTATTTAATACACATCATATTAAAAAATCTTGATGAGGTGAAATTTGATTTGATTTCCAAAAGGCTGGAAGCATTCCCTCGTTGGATAGCTAAGCTAAGACGCTGTCCGAGGTATGCCTCAGCCCTCCGGTCCCCTGAAACGTCCCCTGCATGACATTGAACATACTCGTATCAATGTGTTTTATTGTTTAACTCAACACAATAGATGAAAATGATACTGAGTGAAGGGGAATTAATTTAAATAAATGAAAAAATGGTATTGAATGTTGATTTGAAACCTTTTAATACAAAATTGTCATAGGAGCTCTTTGCTTTGTCACAGTTAGACGTCGATTCCCGGCCTTGTTTTATCATTTTAAGTACTGTCAAACGGGACTAGACCTGAATCAGTTCGCATAAAGTATTAAAGGACCTTAAACCATCGGACTTGAAAGTAAAGACAAAGGTTTTCTTAGATTCTTCTTCTTAGATTTCCGATTACGTCATAAATTTTTTGAAGATGGATTTGTGTGGATTTCCTCTTGTCAAGATAATTTCACTGTACGTCTCATGTGTTTTGAAGTGGGTCTGAAGTCGAAAATCATTGAGGCTTCTGCACAAAATTGTCGCAACTAGAAATCTGTTTTGAGGCCCTATAAATATGCTTAAATATGTTATATCACGGGAAATAACCATCGACACGCCCGGATACTGGGCTTGAAACTAATAATACCCCTTAGAATATTCTAAGCATAACACAATAATTTTTATAAAAATTGGGTTTTAGTTGTTGAACTATACTTTGTCTCTTTTTGTTGTGGCAAATTTATTAGTTCATAAAACTGGCACTTATAGAGGTTGTCAAAACACGATGTGAATTTTTAAATAGTATACATGAGTGGTTTAAAACCTATCAGTTGTGTGTAGTTTCATACACTACTTTACCTACACACTTGCAAAATTAGCTTCCAGTCTCCAATTCAAAAATTATTAATAACTAGACTCGTGTTTTATTTAACTCTTTATTTTCCAGCTTCATAAACTACTATTAAAACAGTATTTTTATTAAAAAAAAATCTGTCTAAGAAACGTTCGTTGAAAAAATTTACATAAAGCTCTATTTTTAGTTCATAATCAAGATTTTACGATACGAGTGTAGATAAAATAACATTGTATACTAATTAAAATTTTAAAACATTGCTTTCGTGCTAATGAAGGAGCTTAATTGTAAAGCCTACTCTTTTAATGCCATTTTAATATCAAAAGTTTTCATTTTCATTGGAATTAACGTGATATTTTTTTAAACATTTCCTTTGATACTACAAAAACATGAATCTCAAAGAGCGGGTGCAGCCGCGTATTTTTTGCTAAATAATAATAATAATACAATGTCGTGACCTGAGTTCCCGAGGGGATCACAGAGGTGTAGTAATGGGCTGTGAATTGCAGGTCACTGTTCACACTCGTACCACGTTTCACTATTTATCTATAACATGTAATGTACATTTACACAAAAAACATACAACAGGCATTTAAAAAGATTGATATTGTGCAAAGGCGGCACTTAAGGCTACCTTTGGGTGTAAGAGAAGGTGAGAAAAAACAAACAGAGGGGAGCATGTAAATTTAAAGGGAAAAAAAAACGGTCAAGTGCGAGTCAGACTCGCGTACCTAGGGTTCCGTAATTCGACAGTTTTGGAAATTTTATCATTTTGTTTTCATGAATTTCTCAACCGATATATTTCTTCTGTAATTTTTACGTATGCTCATATTACCATAATTTTTTTCAAATTTTTTGGTCCAACAGTTTAGGAGATAGGGGGGGCAGACATTATTTCGTGGTTTTTAAATATTTCTCAAGATTTCAAGTCTTTATCTTTAACGGTACTGAATTCAAGAGCCTGTGACATACGGACGGACGAACGAACAACGGAATCTCACCATAAAGGTTCCTTTTGTACCTTTTAGGTACTACGGAACCTTTTAGGTACTACGGAATACTACGGAACGCACGGTCGGTGTCGAAACATTGCCATCTTGTTACTCGTCAACAAATAAATTGCAAAAAATAGTAAACAGTGAATTTGGATGTGTAGTTGGTGTGTTTTTTGTGTATGAAGTGATTGTGTTCATTATTTTTCACTTTGTTTCCTGTTAATTGCGGCTTTTTTACATAAAATCAACATTAAAACATTGTAATTGGCCGTTTACCGTTTACCTGTCACCTGTGAATGATTTGTCATCAGTGCCGTGTCAAGCAACTCTCGCGGTTGTGCGGTGTACGGAAGGTCTAATTTGCTGATGACCTCTGTCTTACGCCTGTTGCTAATTTAAAGCGGATGCGGCTAAGAGAAGTATTTCGCAGATACTAGCGTGAGTACTAATTTCTCTGAGAAGATTCTTATTAAGTTATATCAAAAAGATGCAGTGTACAGAATGTAACCGCTGGCTACAGGAATGCAGGGCGGATGGGATTTGACACGGGAGAATTGTGGAAAACAATGTGGGTGCACTGACCTGGTTGGAATGTTTATAGGCGAGCCGACGAATGCGCTGACAATGTGCCGCGTGGTGTACTCCTTGTCGGGCTGATGATGACAGGGCTGATCTTGGACAGGGATGTGCAGAATGTCTTGGAGGAATACACAGCACTGATAAGATCACAAGACACGGTAGATACGCGAGATTGGTTGTGGCGTCGCGAATGTGTGCACACGTATTATTCGGTCGACGGTTGCGGCGAAACAGCCGGCTGCGCGCGCGCGCAGACGTGCGCCTCGGTTGGCGGCGCGAGCTGAACAGAGCGAGCGAGCGGCGCTCGCGCGCGCACCTCGAGCCGGCGCGCGGGGGGAGACTAGCTGTCCGCGCATGCGCGCGGATTCGTCACGTTGTAGCGTGAACATCCTGGGGGGGCCGGGGCTGCGACTCTTCTTGAGCTGAATCCAACGGCAGCCTGGCTATCTTGAACACAGGTCGTCGCAGATTTCCATGGGCTGTGTCCAGATCCACAACTTGGATCACTCCATCCTTGCCAGGTATCGTGCGGAGAATTCTCCCCAACTTCCATTGGAGCGGAGGCAGGTCATCCTCTTTGATGAGGACCAGTTCACCCACTTGAGGAGGGGAAGAAGAGGAGAGCCATTTGGAGCGGGTTTGCAGGGTATGGAGGAAGAATCTGGACCAGAGAGTCCAAAAGCGCTGAGAGAGCGCTTGAATGAGTTGAAACCGTTTAAGAGCAGATATGGATCTGTCGTCAAAAGACTGCTCAGGTAGAGCGGTGAGCGGACGACCAATATTGAAATGTCCGGCCGTGAGAGGTTCAAAGTCCGTAGGGTCGGATGAAATCGGGCAGAGGGGTCTTGAGTTGAGTATTATTTCGTGCAGAGCGCCGAACCAAGTTATGTGCTGATTCGCGAGCTTGTGAGTGATTGCATCATAGTTTGTGCCGCAGTCTGAGCGAATGAGAACTGGAGTACCGCGACGTGAGATAAAACCTAACAGGGCTCGTGCTGAGTGAAATTGAGTGTGATTGAGTGAATGTACGTCTGCTATTTCAAGTGATACGGTTGGCAACAAAATTGGTGTGTTAGTGACGTTCACTACACGTTGTGCGGAGTTACAAGAATTCTCTGTTGGAGTTGAAGTCATTGAGTGAAAATGAACTGAGTGTGTATGTGATGAGTGTGTGTGTGATGAATGTGCTGAGTGCGCTGAGTGCTGGTTTCATTGAGTAAAAATGAGCTGAATGTGTATGTGATGAGTGAATGTGTGAGTGAAAATGAGCTGAGTGTGTATGTGCTGATTGAATGTGTGAGTGAAAATGAGCTGAGTGTGTATGTGCTGATTGAATGTGTGATGAGTGTGACTATATGTGAAAATGAGTTATTGAAACTTGAGCGCTACCAACTCCAACGTGCGGATAGCTTGTAACTTGCGCGGGCCGAAATAACAAAGGCTATGTTCAAACGGAACACGGAAAATAAACACGATAGAGAGAAAAAAAAAAATTTTTTTTTTTTTTTAAACAACCTGTATATGAGCTGATACACCAACTTGGAACACCCTATATGTGTACCACAAACAACAAGAGCAGAGATGAGTTGAAAAAACAAATTGTTTATTATATTTGTGCTATATATATATACCCGGGTAAAAAAAGCAGACAATAACACAAATAAACGGTCCGGCAATATATTACTGTAACACAAGATTACCGTAACATAAAATATCGGAAAGGACTGAACTTGTTCACTAATTTAAACAACACTTGTAAAAATACAAACAGCTATGTATGCACTTTTCACTTTTATGTTATTTGCCTTGAAATCATGTGCCGACAATACGCGTTGGTTCGTCGTCAAAAATTCTATTTATAGAATAAAATACCTCCCTACTGCTTTGAGAGCGTAAACAAACAAAGAATGTATTTACCTAGCCGAAATCGGATCTAAATGAGCGGACAATCCAATGATGCTAATCAAGCTTTAATCAACGTAATAATACGTAACCGTATAACGTGTGTACTTATGTACTCAACACACGTAACTTACGTATATATGTGACGTATATAAGTGCACGAAATAAAGCAAATTTATACTCGCACCAAAAAATATCTCGCAAGATACCTACGAAAACTATCTTTGACAATGGGCAGATGTACACCTCTCCGCGGGCAAAAATTGGGTAGAAATAGGTAAATTGGGTCGGGTCGGGTCGAGGGGTTTAATAAAGAAATATAGTGGACTGTAATAAACAATTGGGCTGAATGGATGGGCCGGTTCTATACCGATAAATGGAATGTTCTAGGCGGCGGTTCTAATTACCTACCCGCAATAGGTATTCGAGACCACAAAATATTTTTTGCCGGGAAAGGGGGCAAAATACGTAACCGGGTGAAAATGGACTGTAGTAAATCGACGGGGGCTGGTTCAAACAAAGTTACGGGCCGGCGGGGGATAGGCGGGGGGTGATATAAACCAAAAATTTTCTTGGATTGAAAATGGACTGTAATAAATCGACGGGGGCTGGTTCAGTAACGGTTCGAAGGGCCAAAATGTTCCGTAAACGGTCTCGAAGGATCAAAAATTTTTCACTACCGGCTCGAAGGTCCAAAAATGTAACCGCTGGCTACAGGAATGCAGGGCGGATGGGATTTGACACGGGAGAATTGTGGAAAACAATGTGGGTGCACTGACCTGGTTGGAATGTTTATAGGCGAGCCGACGAATGCGCTGACAATGTGCCGCGTGGTGTACTCCTTGTCGGGCTGATGATGACAGGGCTGATCTTGGACAGGGATGTGCAGAATGTCTTGGAGGAATACACAGCACTGATAAGATCACAAGACACGGTAGATACGCGAGATTGGTTGTGGCGTCGCGAATGTGTGCACACGTATTATTCGGTCGACGGTTGCGGCGAAACAGCCGGCTGCGCGCGCGCGCAGACGTGCGCCTCGGTTGGCGGCGCGAGCTGAACAGAGCGAGCGAGCGGCGCTCGCGCGCGCACCTCGAGCCGGCGCGCGGGGGGAGACTAGCTGTCCGCGCATGCGCGCGGATTCGTCACGTTGTAGCGTGAACACAGAATGTAGTGGTAATGTGGGGTCCACTGAACTCCTCAAGTGTGTTTCATGTAAGAAGTCTTTCCACAATAGATGTGTAAATATGACCTCTGCCGAGTACATGGCCAATATATCGGAATATCGCATGTCATGGCGCTGTAACGCATGTATATCTAATGTTAATATTAATAGTCGGGCAAGACGCACTGATAATAGCCCGATAAAACCTATGGGCAAAAACCAGGCATTACCTAGTAGCACTGATATTATGAACATGTCATGTGATGAACTGGCACTGACTGATCATGCACGAGGAATCCAATCTTCTGTAACAGGGGACCTAGCGCCCAACGAAACGGCCTTCTTCAACCGCTTTTCCTCGCTCATGGACATTAGGCTTAGGGATCAATTAACAAATTTCAAATCAAGTGTTACTGAGGAGTTAAAGAAAGAGTTCAAGAAAAGCTTTGATCAATTTAAAAGTGAGATGACTGTTACTACAAGGGGGCTTCAGATGTCAGTCGTGAAGCTCAATGAGAGAGTTGTGTCACTCGAGGATGATACCAAGAAGCTGCGCTCTGAATTATTAGCTTCGCGGTCGGAGCCACGACCAGAGTCCGGCTCTGTCTCTGCCTTGCTTGACGCCGTGGAGCAGCTGAAGGTGGAGCTGAACGAGCGTGACCAGGCCGCGCTCACTAACGATGTCGAAATTACCGGCATCCCCGAGTTTGTGGGTGAGTCTGTCGGTCACATCGTGTCGTCAGTCGCCGTGAAGTTGGGAGTGACACTGGAGGAGCGCGACGTGGTCAGCGTGGCACGAGCGGGCCCACCACGGCCGCTGCAGGACGAGACCGGGGCTGCTCCCCTCCGCCCGCGACCTATCGTTTTGCAACTGACGCGCCACGCGTTGAAAGATGAACTAATGAAGAGTGCTCGAGTCCGACGCGGCGTCACCACGGTCGACCTCGGCCTCCAAGCTCACGTGCCCAGGACCTTCTACCTGAACGAACGACTGACTAAACAGAATCGATTACTATTCGGCAAGGCTCGTGAGCTGAAGAGAACCAAGCAGTGGAAATTCGTTTGGACTCGCGAGGGTCGTATTTTGGCGAGGCGTAGCGTGTCGTCTCCTGTACACAGGATCAGTACGGAGAAGGACCTGGAGCGTGTTTTTTGCCGGGATTCTGATGCTCTTCCACAAAATATATAAAACATGGACAAATATACGGTTCTTAACTTTAGTTTTTTGTTTAGTTAAAGTTTATAATAAGGTTTGCAAAAAAAATATGTTGGGATTAAAGTCTCAACAGGATAATTCGGTCAATGTAAATCACTTTGTAGTAATTATGATCTCCATTATTTTTGAAACAGTCCATTGTCGTGACAGTCCGTGTATGAGATTTTGCTTTTTAATTTTTTTCATAGCACACCTAGGTTTATTCACTTGCATGCAATTGTTTAATAAAATTACCTTTTTATTTTTGAACTCATTCTGTTTATGTATGCTGTATGTATTTGTCTCGATAATAGGACGATACCAAAATGTTTTCGAAATTAATATCAAAAACTTTATTGCCTTAGTCTTGGATAAAGTAATTTTTTTGGATGCAGAATATTTTTGCAATTGTCATGTAGTCCGTTGCACATGTATTAAATGCATTTCTGTATTGTTATTTGATGTACGGCTTAGTAATATAAGTTTACAGCAACGGCATCCGGTAAATTTCATCATAAACTTCGAAATCAAATTATTGTTTTACAAACCTCGCAAATGTTTGGTTCATAGTTATTTATTTTTTTATTTTCTTAATACGGCTATATTGATGAGGTCATGTGTCGTAGTATTAGTGGAATATATTTGCAACATTGTAGATGCACTAGGGATACAGATAAATTTATTTACCTTTACTCATAGATTGTCTTTTGACTGCGATTATATGTTTACTATATTTAATGAAATATTTATTTATTTTTTATTCTTCTCTTATACACTTATATTTTTTTTTTCAACCAGTATGTCAAGGTCTAACCATTTAAAAGTCGGTTTGTTCAACGCACAATCACTAGGTACTAAGCATGATGAGTTTCTGGCCGCAGTACATCGACACTCTCCAGACATATTAGCTATAAATGAGACATGGCTGCACGATGGTCATCATAATGCTAAGGCTCCAACTGCTCCTGGCTACCGACTACGTCACGTACCGCGTCCGCGGTCGGTGGCGGGGAGGGGGGGAGGAGTTGGCTTCTACATTAGACAAGGTATTACTGCTAGAACTCAAGCTCATCCTCCTGCTTACCCAATAGATCAGATGTGGGTCACTCATAATATTAACGGTCGTAGTATTGCAATAGGTACAGCGTATAGACCGCAGTGGATAAAGGTTAATGAGTTCCTTGATGCTATGACTGATTCAGTTGCCATTTTTTCCAAATTTGATCATTTAATACTGCTAGGCGATTTCAATATTAATCTCTTGGACCCTAACGATAGCAAGACAAAACAATTCCATGAATTCTTAAAATACACTAACCTTAAAAACTTTGTAACTGAGCCCACTCATTTCACAGATACAAGTTCAACCCTTATTGATCTTGTCTGTACTGACGTGGGTGTTCAGAACGTAACTGTTGACTACATCCCCGATCTAAATAAGCACGCAATGGTCTATGTCGAATTTAAGATCAAGAAGGAAAAACCCAAGCCTAAGTTAGTCACATATAGGCCGCTTAAGAGTGTTAATCGTGATGATTTCGAACGTAATCTAGGTTTAATTAATTGGTGCAATTTTGATACCATTGAATCAGTTGATTTAATGTGCCAAACTTTCAATGAGATTTTGCTTGAAATCTTCGATCGACATGCACCGGAGAAAAGAAAATATGTAGTGAGCCAAAAAATGGTGCCATGGTTGACAAGCAACGTACGTTTCATGATGAAATTAAGAAATGAGGCCCATAATGCTTACCGTAAAGACAAAACGGATAAGAAAAGGGAACAATACAAAGATTTGAAACATTTAGTAAATACATCTCTATTTAATGAGAAAAAATCTTATTTTGAACATCATGTTAATAGCAATGTAAATAATCCCAAGACCCTATGGAAGAATCTTAAAGACACTGTCGCAATTAATTTTAGAGGTATAAATGATCTTCTAGAGGATTTCAATGATCCTGATGTTATAAATACACATTTTTTTAATGTTCCAGGAGAAAATTTAGTTCCTATTTCTGATGAACTGCACAGATTCGGTCCCTCTTCCTTTAAATTAACCACAGTAAATGAAACAGTCGTAGCCAAAATTATACTTAATATGAGGTCAAATGCAAAAGGTGCTGATTGTCTTGCCATGGACATGATACTCATGACTTTGCCCACAACCCTTGGTGTAATAACTAGTATCATAAATAAATCAATTTCTACCAACACCTTTCCCAGGCTATGGAAGACTGCCCTTGTAAAGCCGATTCCGAAAACCAATAATCCAAGTAATGTGAAGGACCTACGTGCAATTAGTATCCTTCCATATTTATCAAAAATACTAGAAAAAGTCGTTCACATGCAAACAGTGGAGTACTTTGAACGTCATGGTATACTGCCAGAGTTGCAATCAGGTTTCCGAAAAGGCCGCAGTACAAATACGGCACTTTTGGACGTTATAGACAACATTCTTGCTGCTCGCGATATTGGTCAGGGTACTATCCTCGCATTACTTGATTTTTCCAGAGCATTTGATTGCATCAATGTTGATCTTATGCTTTCAAAGCTCTCATTCTATGGGTTTGACGTTGAGACTGTTAAATGGTTTAACAGCTATCTTGGTAACCGTCAACAGCAAGTGGTGTTGTCAAGAAGAGATGGTAACAATTTAAGTTCTCAAATAAGTACGGTAGATCGTGGTGTACCACAAGGTTCAAAACTCGGACCTCTACTTTTTATTTTGTATAGTAGAGATATAATTCAGAACATCCAAAATTGCCAGTACCACTTATACGCGGACGACTTACAATTATACATACCCTGTAATCCCTCTGAAGCCAATATTGCTGCTATTAAGCTTAGTGACGATCTTGATCGTATCTCTTTATGGTGTAAAAAAAATTCCTTAGTCCTTAATCCGTCCAAGTCCAAGTATATGATTCTAGGATCTAAACACCAGATTGCGAGAATAACTTCCACCAATTCTTCAGTTTGTATTATGAACCAACCGATAGAGTGTGTACGTGAAGCTAGGAATTTGGGGCTTCTAATTGACGGTGAGTTGCGCTTTGAAAGTCATGTAGCAGAGTTAACACGTAACTGCTTTTATCGACTTAAAGTATTATACCGCATTCGTGACTTTCTTAGTGAAGAACTCCGCATAAAGCTCTGTGAATCGCTTGTTCTCTCTAAATTAAATTATTGCATTTCTGTCTACGGGCCCTGCCTTTATGCAAAGACAATGCGACTTATCGTGCGCGTCCAAAATGCGTGTGCCCGGTATTGCTTCCGTATCCCTCCGCGCTCGCATGTCACTCCTTATCTTAATTCAGCCAATATTTTAAAGGTAGATGGTCGTCGTCAGTTGCACTTGGCTACTTTACTGTTTGGAGTGGTGAAGACTGGTTCTCCCAAGTATTTACACGACAAATTTACGTGGTCATCTTCTCGTAGCAGATACAGCACTCGGATAAACCGTTTATTATGTCCAAAGCATAAAACTACTGCGTTTAGGGGTAGTTTTAGGTACATGGCGTCAAAATTCTGGAACAATATTCCACCGCCACTACGTGACCTTAAGTCTAAGTATACTTTCAAAAGTAAATTGAAAAAGTATCTCCTTGACTTACAAAAATCCTCGCCTGCCTAAAACTGGAAACTAGATTGGCTATAATTTGTTCTATTTAATATTATTTATTTTCAGATATCTTTAAAGTTTATCCCACAAGGTGGTAAAATTCTAAATTAAGATATTTATTTATTTATATAGTATTTACTAATCACAAATATATATATACTATATAATATACTATGTTATATGGATATTTTGTTTAGTTATGCATGAATATGTAATATTGATACTCGCTCTGTTTTGTTTGTTCGTGCGTTATCTACGTGGGCCCGGACTGAAAATCAGCGCTGTCGGTCTAACTTTGTTAGACTACAGCATATGCTGAGTCCTTGGCCTTTTTGTCTGCTGCGATACATGACTTCTTCTACTTTAGTCACATTGTTTTTTCTTATTTTTATTTTGTTAAATGTCTCGTTTTAAGTTTTTATTATGTAATTGTATTGTGGCAGATAAATAAACAGATATTCTATTCTATTCTATTCTATTCTAATACCTGTGTTAATTATGATTAATTATTAACGCCAATATAAACGAATACATCTATCCATCCATCAGCCTAGTTTGTCCACTGCTGGACATAAGCCTTTCCAGGACTTTGCCACTCCCGGTGGTCATCCTGGAAGAATTGCCCATACTCACACACGCTGGGCAGGCGGGTTGGTGAGCGCGGTGTCGGAACCCTCGCACCAGTGACGCCGCTGCCCGTCACCAGTCTGTTCCGTATAAGGCCCGGCTATTAGGGATGGATATACCGCCATCCATCGGTCCCAGGCATGGTGGGCCTCCTGGTTTTTTTCCTGTTACGAATACATAAACTTACACAATACAAATTTTAGTAGCATATAGTAGTAGTAGACAAACATAAATATATACATGAATTTACACATATATAATAAATCATTAATAATTTTGAATGGAATTCAAAATAATAAATAGTGGAAAATATAAAAAACATGCTCTATTGATCATACTGATAAATTTTGGTTTTATGACTTTTGAAATTACGTTTAAAAATCACTTTCTCTTACAAACTGACCAGTATGCATTAAAATGTATGTGGGCAAGTAAAACTTTATAAGTTCGCTTTGTTTCTTATATTTTTTATGGAAGTGGTTCAGTACTATCAGTAAAGCATGTGGTATCATTTTATGAGCACCCGATATTTTAATTCTTATATTAGCTTGTGACATGGTTTAAGGATTTACTTGCATGCGAGAGTTCAAAATATATTTTTACTTTCTAAGCGACAGAGGTAAGGTAAGGATGTATAGGAAATTGAATAATAAATTATTTTGGTTCAAGACTATCATAGCCTCCTGAGGCCTAGTGTTTTTAAATGGGCTTTCGACTTGCTTTTAAAAGGACTTCGAGTTAATAGAATATTTGATACTTTTATAAGATTGAGTCGTAGGAAATTGTAAACAGTTTTGTCTGTATGTACGTGTGCAGTTCTAACGCACAAACTTATGTACAGCAACGTATAGTATATATATATTTTATCTGAATAAAGGGGAGCTATCGTTTTAATGCATGCGTGTCGATGACAACACAAAGAAACTGACAAAGCAAGTATTATTTTTAAAGCATATTTAAATTATGTATGACAACATTGGTAGTTCGTTAAAAAATTAAATTACTCGTATGTATTACAATCATTGTTAGTTCGTTATAACTTATGTACTACAATCATTGTTAGTTCGTTATAAATGATGTATTACAACATTGGTAGTTCGTTAAAAAATTTAATAATGTATTTCAGTCATTGGTAGTTCGTTACGAATTATGGATTTACAATCATTGGTAGTTCGTTACAAATTAATCAAATTATCTTCGTATATTGGTACAACTTATAACGGGGGTAAGTAAATAAACCACACAATCTACTTATCATACTGAACAAATTTCTAAAAGAATTATTTATCCATCAAATATTTTCACATTCTCTTACTAATTTTGAAAGCCCATTGATTTGTATAGGCAGGATCTTTTTAGGTTTCAGTATCGCGTTATGTTTCTTACCGAAAAGTGTTCAGTATATTCAGTACAGATTGCAGTTTCGTTTTAAGATACTTTTCCAATTACACTGAGTATACATAAGTTGTTTGATTAATCGACTCCAAAAGTAAACAGATAAAAACATTGTCTGCAACAAAAGTACGGAATAATCCGAACCAAATATTAACAGATACCAACAGAAATCGTCACACAAATAAATCCCGTATTATTTTTAATCCCTCACATCTCGAGTCCGGAGTACAGCGCTCGTTATCTCGGCTCGGTATTCACTGGTATCGAGATATTAATCGATTCAGGCCCGATTACTGGAAGCATCGTTAATCACGAATCCAGAGGGATATTGATTAAATCGCCATCATTATCACGAACGAGTTCTCGGTTGATGAGATAGTTTTTCACAATATTATTCCCGGGAACTGCCTGAAGATTGTGCTAACTGACAAAGATAGTACTAGTATGGTCACGACATCAATTCCCAAGGGGGTGTCAGGAGTGTTTGCGAGTGTGGATTTTGAAATACAAGTCACAGTCTACACTCGTACACCCACTTTTTACTGAGGATTATTACGTCCTAGCGTGATAGGTAGGCCTATCGCCGTTTTTCAGGCACAAGTAGGTACTCGTATATTACATCAATCTAAAACAGTTTTTGTCCCAGAAACATGTACATTTCCCGTGTACTATTCAGATTTCAATATTCTTACTCATAATAGTAATGGTTACTCAATCCTGAGAACAAGAAGTATTGGCCTCGCCAAAGAGAATACAAATAGTTTCGTTCAGAAACGGGGCTTGGCCTTCGGTCTCACCAAGTTACTTTACCTGGGGATCAAAATGAGAAATAATATCATTCAGTTACGCGACCAGGTTCAACATCGACAAGGATACTTTCTCTGGGATCGAGTAAAGGATCATGAGAAGCAAAAACACTCTTAAACATAGTCAGATCAAATACATATTATAAAACGAATGGTCCAAAAATATTGATAGATTCAATAGGACTACACAAAAACTAAATCAACGCGAACAAAAGCTTATATAGAAAAATAATCAAATCATATGTTATATACCCGTGTAAAATACAATAAGTGCGGACGCAGCATAGATGTAAGAATCGTAATAAGTATGTTGTTATTGAATTAAATGAGACTTGAGGATAATTCATGATTTACTCGCCCAGATGAAGGCAGTCTAAATCTGCTGAAACTGGTCGGCTTTCCCGATCATAACACGTATTGAGGTGAGCCGTTTTTATATAAAAAAAGTATGTAGTTATACAGGTAAGTATGTAGTTGTACAGGTAAGTATGTAGTTGTACAGGTAAGTTTGTAGTTATACAGGTAAGTATGGAGTTAGGTAAGTATGGAGTTAGACAAGTAAGTATGTAGTTAAACAGATTTGTTAAGATGAATTTGTGGAAGCCGAAAACTGACGATAGTACCCATCCATAAGACCAACTTTCCGTGAAAAAAAAAATGAAGAAATGGAGAAAAAAAACTGTTGTTCCATTCATTTTAGTCGGGGGTAGCTATGTAAGTTTTATCTGGAATAGCAAATTTTTTATTTCGCTGTTCCATTCTTGGGTCCATAGTAAAAGTTGTTCGTACGGACGAGTAATATCGCTAGTTTCCGACTTCCGCAACTTCATCTTAACACCCAGTAACACCCATTTACACATCTTCGGATATGAGTATACAAGGTATGTATGTGTGAATCTGATCCCAATTTCAAATCACGTCGACCGTAAAAACTGTCCCTCCCTCACGGACAAACTTAACCGAGCAAAATCCCGCGCCGCACAAATCCATTGAAAGCTCACAAATTTCCGTTTCACCGAGTGCAATGCTCAGACCAATCAATACGAGGGTCGACGAAGTGCGACCTGAATCTGTCCACTCGGCCAGAGGAACTTCACATATACAGCTCATGAAACTGTTTTAATGAGCAGAAAACACATGTGACATTGCATTTCTATATTTTTCAATGCAAGGGCTCGTAAAGGCCTACTTTTATGCATCAAAGTCGGTTATTTTGCCCTAGAGGTTTTTTTTTTTTTATTTACTTCCAAGAAGTTGGCTAACCCGCAACCTTTCCTGTGTACCATGAATTTTATACTTTTTTTTTCCACTGTTTAACGGCTCTGGATACAGTACTTTTGAGCCAATCATAATTTAAAGTTCACAAGATTATATTTGTTTTATTTCCTCACACTATGCATTGGAAAACGTAGTATGATACATGGGCGTAAAAGCAATAAATTACTTGGTAAGTTATTCCTTGTCGCCCTTGAAGCATAAACTACTATTAAAAACATAAACTTCCTTGGCTTTGCTGAAGTTGGGTAAATAAAAATTAAATGTAAATAAACAGACAACAATGGAGGGGCCAGCTGGTCTGGCGGATCTAACAACACATATTCATGTAATTTTTTGTCTGACAGCTGAAGAGCATGGTGATCTGCTCGAGTATGAACCACACTGCAATTGCCTTGGTCGGTCAACCTTTCGTCGTCATACACAACAAAAAAAAACCTACGAAGTGCGAGTCGGACTCGTGCACGAAGGGTACCTTACCACCACACAATACAGGTACGGGACCCTAAAAACATTATGGTAATAATTTCACTTGCAGTTTTGGCAGTCCAACTTAACTTGGAACTTACGATTTAATAAATTCTGTGATTCTAATGGGTCTAATTAGGTCGGTCTCTAAAACTTCCAAAATAATTAAATGTTTGTAATTTTCAAATTTTTTCCTATGTGTCTACCTCTAAACAATATTTCGAGTTTCTAAGTCAACTGGAAGTGCCTTTTAAGTTTTTATGGTGTGCAAATTTGTTTATGTAAAGTGCAATATTTTTTTTGTCCGGTTTTTCAACCGACTTAAAAAAAGGAGGAGGTTCTCAATTCGACTGCTTTTTTCATTACATTATACAATTATTTTTACCTTTTTACTTCTTAGTAAATGAATGCTACATTTGAAGTCGCTAACTATATTTTTGTTAAACGTTTATTTTATTTACAGCACCATGGATGGAGCCGTAGACTTTCTGTAGGCGTTATCAGTTTCAACTTAATATCTACATATACGAGGCCCGAGCAGAAGGATCGTGACAGACAAACAGACAGGTGAACAAGAAAGTGATCCTATAAGGGTTTCATTTTTTTCATTTTGAGGTCCAGAGACATAAAAATTATTAATTTGTACCGATTAGACTAAATAGTTTTGTTACGCTGCTTTTCCTTTATGATAATTTAAACAACTATTGTTAAAATATTGTGATGTATTTAACCTAAACCATATTATGTGGAACATTTTTATTTATGTACAGTACAATGAATTTTCCCTTACGTCATCATTCCAGCCTGTATATAGAAACACACAGTAGGTAGTACCCAATCAATACTCGGGGTGTGGGGTCCGAGACCGATACATACGTCCGATGGACGTCGGCAAACTTGCCTTAATTAACCATTGAACATGAACACGGCCGTCTCTCATTTCAGTAGGGAGGTAATCTGTCAGACGTGTTCACAGACACAAGGCGGTGTTAGAGGTGCTCTTTTAAGTGTCAACTAAATAGTCAAATACTTGTAAATCCGCTTTATACCAAAGGTGTTTCCGTCCCAACATGAAACGAGTGGCTAAAATGTGGTACTTTGTGCATAAGTACATTATGTTTAATGACATTTATTTTTCTTCATTATTTTTCGTCGAGCCTGGTCGACCACGCGACGCCTCGGGTGACCAAAGGGCTGGCGCGTTCCTCGGACAACGCATAGCCTAACGATCCAACGAGATAACGTTGCTGCCAGTGTCTTGGGCACCCTTTGAAAAAAGTTTTGTTTTAGATATGTAGGTTTAGTTTGTATTTGTTTTTGTTTTTTAGTTTACTTAGATCTAAGTTATTTTTGTTAAGGCGTTATGTGAAAAAAGTACGAGTGTTTCTTTTCTGTGTATTTCATGAAAAATTATAATCAGTTTCTGGTATAAGTATGCATTTTGACTACATAATCTAGGGATTTGATTTTGAAAAACATGTTTGGATAAACTTTTCGCAATATAAATAATTGTTGAAATGAGGTCTTCTAACACATTTTTTCTCCTCCTTTAAAGTGTAGCAGCCATGTATATGGTTTCAACAATATCTAAATATTTGATTTTGGAAATTTTGCTAGCTGGTTTAGTTTTTTTAATAAAAACATAAAACCAACTATTTTCCCTTTTTAAATACATAATTCATAATTCATAAACATAATTCGCATAGCCTCTTAATTAAGTTTTTATCGTGTAAATAAAAAATATATAAGTACTATAATTATGAAAACTTTACTGGTGCAGGACTCTTGAGAGTTTCTTACTGACTGAATTTATATAATCCCTGATGTAATATAAAAAAGCGAAAGTTTGTTGGTTCGTTAGTTACTAAAAATTTTTGAAAACTGAGTAATGAATTGACATGAAACTTTCACTATAGGTCCTGGATTAATATATAGGCTACCTTTTTCTATTAGAAATTCAACTGTTTGGAAAATCCATCCACATTTTAACTAAATCCGATGAAGGTCATGTCTTTCATCATGTCAAACTTATTCAATGAAGCTTTAATTTCCTTAAAAAGACTGCTGATATTGTCTGCTACAAGCAGTTTAAATATTAAGTAATTCGATAAGATAGAAACTCAACGCCGGTAAAACTGCGGTCATAATCTACTAATGGATAAACGTTTACAGAACATATCCTGACTTTTTTACAAATAGTAATATTCATTTATGAATAAAATGTTATAAAGCCGTTTTGTTAAAATTATAAAACTGTAACCAAACAACGGATCGTCTTAAATCTTTTACTGCTAGATAGATTGTGGCCTAACATAATTTATAAGCACTTTTTAATCCGAAAAGCCAGCTTATTCACTAGGGACGACACAAAAACAAAATCCACGCAGACAAAGGCAGGCTAAAAGCTAATATATCATATGACTTACTGGGCCAAACAATGTGTCAATCTTATGTCCATTTATCAAGGAAAATGACTCAACAAATTCAGAAACAAAAGAAGACTATGTTCCTCGGAAAATACTGCGAATAGATGGATGGATAAGGGCCTCCGGCCGTCTTGGCATAGACCTTTGAACGCCAATATAAAACGACACATCAACAAAATAATTCATCAGCTGCACAGTACTAAATGGATTCAATTTGGTTCATTTCTTTTCTACCCGCAGGCAATCAGAGCGGAGATTTCCTCGTCTTTGTCAGTCCTTCTTTATTCAACTGCGCCATAAAAATCCTCATATTTATGGCTCCAGTAAAGCCAGATGAAACTACATCTAAAATTGCTTGCAACAAAATCCAATTGTCTCAATTGTTGGGTTGTTGTAAAAACAGAACAAAAACCTTTTGCTTCACACTATATTGCACAATAATGGTCGAAAAATTCTAAAATATATGAAAATAAATTAATGAAATTATAAATATTAAATTTCAAAAACTCTTGCTTGTTGTAAGCTTTTTATTTATTTAAAAAACGAATTATTTTATTTTTGAATGATGGTATTAATTATACATTATACCTATATACATGGTGTTAATATGATAACCTTTTTCCTGAAAACGGGGTGTTCTACCCATTAATATGAACAACTTTTATTATGAGGTCAACCTTGAATTCACAAATAATAAATCAGCTATTTCATACATATTGGTCAAGTAGTTATTTAAGTTTATTATCGAACAACTGAAATTTTTTTCGGGATTTAAGTTGTTCATATTTATGGGTAAATATTATCGGTAGAACACCCTGTTTCAAGGAAAAAGGTGATCAAATTAACACCCAGTTGACCCAGTATATATTATTATATTGTCACGACATGAATCTCCGAAAGGGTATAAGAGGTGTTCCGAGTGTTAACTGTGAAATGAAAATCACAGTCCATACTCAGTACACCCGCGTTTCACCGACGATTATTACGTCCCAACGTGATGATATCGCCGTACTTTGGGCACAAGTAACACGCTTTTTAGGGTATGAAGGTTTCCTTACGATGTTTTCCTTCAACATTCAGCAAGTGGTTAGTAAGAAACAATTTTATGCACATAAATTCTGAAAAAGTCATTGGTACATGCCCGACTGGGGATCGAACCTGGTTCTCAAGATTGAGAGGCCAGCGTTCTACCCCTGAGCTAACGCAAAAAAAACATGAAATAATAATATTTTTGATATATTTTGTCCCTCTTTACGGGGCAGTTGAAACTTTGTAAGTATATAGGGTTCCTTACCCGAAAGGCAACAAAACCATATTATTGCTACTCTGTTTTGAGTTCTGTTTTGTACATAATAA
Organism: Ypsolopha sequella; assembly: GCA_934047225.1. NCBI lineage: Eukaryota > Metazoa > Arthropoda > Insecta > Lepidoptera > Ypsolophidae > Ypsolopha > Ypsolopha sequella. The sequence goes on along the minus strand of OW203987.1, from coordinate 30,168,218 downwards.
TGGGAGAACCCCTTATAGGATCATTTTGTAGTCCATCTGCCTGTTTTCTTTTTCTCAAGCACGGCTTGAGAAATGAATTTAAAATAAGTATCAAATTATTGTTTACGGCCTCACAATGCTGTAAAAAAAACAAGTTTCTAGCAATAAAAAGTCACCTTCAAAGCATTTCTATAAAAAATTCCACTCACTGACTAATCAAAACTGAAAAGTTATTTCCCGTTTTCAAGACCTAGAATTTTAAAATTTTGCACAAAGGCAGATCTCCAGACAAGTGAAGGAATATATCTGAAAATCACTAATTTTAACCCTGTGTGGAAAGATACTAAACCAATCTAATTTTGCAGTTTTTGTAGGTAATAAGATTCTTCTAACTTATTTGAATGGTAAAGAACCCTAAGAGTACTAATCCTACACGCATATGGCCAGTTTTTTGAATTATGAGTAAGATAAACTATTATTTTAAATACATATATAATAATTGTGATATCTCGAAATCATTCTGAGAATCTAATGACAAAATTAAATATATATTTTTTTTTTATTGTGCCTAACATTTGAGAATAATAAAAAACGACGGACAATAGCGTACATTTTTGCGCAGCTTTCTTTGAACCTCTATATCAAAAATAATCCAAGGCTCCGTGAATAAAATATTACTTCGAAAAAGGGAAAGGATAGAGCCTTCACCGAACATTGGCGATGGAATGAATTAAAGTGAGAGGTCGTAACGCATTATGTTGCTATATAGTAAGAAAATAAAAATCGCTGGTAGCTTAGGCCGTAGGACGCGCGGTCGGGCATGCACCGATGAGTTTTACGGAGTTTATGTGCATAGTATTTGTAATACCTAATACTTACCAGTTGCTGAATGGTGATGGAAAACATTGTGAAGAAACCTGCATGCCCTAAAAAGGCGAGTATTTGTGCCAGAAGAAAGGCGATGGGCCTTCCCGAGTAGCACCTAAGCGGTATAATAAGCGTTACAAAAGCCGCTTAAAAGAGATTTATAACGGCTTAACCATCATAAGCAAGCGCTACAGTAGCGATAGAGAACTTCTCAATCACTTCTATAACACCGAAAAGGGCCCACTTTATACGGGTCTTAACGACACAAAGGCGCGTGAAAAGTGATTGTACGACCTAAAAGATTATAATAAGTTCTTCTACCACCTTTATAGAATTTGCACACATACAAAGGCGCGTGAAAAGTGATTGTAGGAGGTAAAACATATATAATAAGTTCTTGTGGCACCTTAATAGAATATGTACATATACAAAGGTGCGTGAAAAGTGATTGTAGGCGTTGAAAGATATACAATAAGTTTTTGTACCACCTTAATAGAATATGCACATATACAAAGGTGCGTGAAAAGCGATTGTAGGAGGTAAAAGAAATACAATAAGTTCTTGTACCACCTTAATAGAATTTAAACATGATTGCGACGTGACTGTAACACTGAAATAAATCTCAAATGTTTTTTTATTACCTTTTCAATAGCATGAGTGAAAGGAATATATGTTCTTAGATGATTTAAAAGTGATCTGATAAATGTCAATAATGGACGAATAAATATAGGTAATTAATTGGAATGAATTTTCACTCACATACGTAAAAAACTAGTGCGAGCATCAGGTTACTGACAAAATATGCATTCATTTAGCTAAATATTTCATGCGCTTGCGAAACTCGTGGAATTTTTAGTTATTTATATTATTGAAGTGCAATAATTTTTTTTGGTTAACTTGTAATTTCTTCTCGAATGAGGCATTAGGACTTTTTGTGATTTTATTACAGCATTAAATGTAAAATGGGTATGTTTATTTTTTAAATTATGGCCTGAGGTAAGAAAAGTGATCGATTTTTCGACATGATTAATCTCTTTATCAAAAACTGTAATGGCGGCTTGCTACAACTGGCTTAGACGTTTACTATATCCATTTTATATTCTATAAACGGTTTAAGAAGTAGAAAGGCGCTAGTGACCACTATTACAACGCTTTGGGATCAACAATCACCGTACAATGGAGTATTTTTACTCTTTTTGGGGTACAGAAGCGCTTGAATTCTTCTTTTTAGCCCTTAAACAGTTACCATGGAGTTCAAGATATAACGTTGTACAACGTTGATGATGATGATGATGATGACGACGATGACGATGACGATGACGATAACGATGACGATGACGATAACGATGACGATGAAGATGACGTGACGATGACGATGACCATGATGATGACGCTGACGATGACGTTGACGATGACGTTGACAATGACGTTGACTATGACGTTGACGATGACGTTGATGATGACGTTGAAGATGACGGTGACGATGACGGTGACGATGACGATGACGATGACGATGACGATGACGATGACGATGACGATGACGATGACGATGACGATGACGTTGAAGATGACGATGACTATGACGTTGACGATGACGGTGACGGTGACGACGACGTGACGATGGCGGTGACGATGGCGGTGACGATGACGATGACGATGACGTTGACAATGACGTTGACGATGACGTTGACGATGAAGTTGAAGATGACGATGACGTTGACGTTGACGATGACGTTGAAGATGACGATGACGATGACGTTGAAGATGACGATGACGTTGATGATGACGTTGACGATGACGGTGACGATGACGGTGACGATGACGATGACGATGACGATGACGTTGCAGATGACGATGACTATGACGTTGACGATGACGTTGACGATGACGGTGACGGTGACGGTGACGATGACGATGACGATGACGATGACGATGACAATGACGATGACGATGACGATGACGATGACGATGACCATGACGTTGACAATGACGTTGACAATGACATTGACGATGACGTTGACGATGACGTTGAAGATGACGATGACGATGACGTTGATGATGACGTTGACGATGACGGAGACGATGACGGTGACGATGATGATGAAGATGACGTTGACGATGACGATGACGATGGCGATGACGATGACGATGACGATGACGATGACGATGACGATGACGATGACGATGACGATGACGATTACGTTGACGATGACGTTGACGATGACGTTGATGATGACGTTTACAATGACGTTTACGATGACGTTGACGTTGACGATGACGATGACGTTGACGATCATCGATCGTCATCGTCATAGTAATCGTCAACGTCATCGTCATCGTCAACGTCAACGTCATCGTCAACGTCATAGTAATCGTCAACGTCATCGTCATCGTCATCGTCATAGTCAACATCATCGTCATCGTCATCGTCATCGTCAACGTCATCATCAACGTCATCGTCATCTTCAACGTCATCGTCAACGTCATCGTCAACGTCATTGTCAATGTCATTGTCAACGTCATTGTCAACGTCATCGTCAGCGTCATCGTCATGGTCATCGTCATCGTCAAGGTCATTGTCATTGTCATCGTCATCGTCATCGTCACGTCATCGTCACCGTCACCGTCATCGTCATCGTCATCGTCAACGTCATCGTCATCGTCAACGTCATAGTCATCGTCATCGTCATCATCATCAACAATAAATAGTAATCGGTGAAACAATAATGTCCGCAAAATGGCGGATTATTATGTATCTAGGTGATTATTAAACCTCTTGTATAGGCTTAGCAGCGTAAGTTGTGATAAAGAATAGATTACAAACTTTTTTACCCGTACAAGATATCTATAGCATGCCGAATCCTGTTTGTAGTCATAAATTTGAGTAACATTTCTCAATCAAACGGTTTTAGGTGCTAAGGTTGAGCTACAATACTCTAATACGGTAAAGGTGCTACAAAAGACCTTACAGATCGATTCTAACGCTATAGACCAGATACAACTACCATGTAACTGCTTGAGTGTTATATGTGATATTTTTAACTCTTTTGAAGCGCTTTTACCTTACTAATTGCTATTTTAGATCTCATAGTGCTATTTAGTATATTTATAACTCTGCATTGTATCTAAAGCCTGTACAAGAACTTAATAACACACCTCTGTTTCTCCAAAGCCGCAATCGTCGCTACTCTACTTCTTCAATACCACCCTTCTCTTAAAGAGATATTACAATGTCTTATATATAGTCTAAGGAATATACAAACTCTCTTCAACCGCTGTTATACAACAAAGAAGCGATACAGTGCCTTCTTATACTGCTTGTGTGCTACTTGGGTTACCACCCATCACGTTGGGACGTAACAATCGAAGGTGTGACGCGGGTGTGCCGAGTGTAGACTGTGACTTGCATTTCAGTTCATACTCGGTAACATTTCTGATACCCCCTCGGGGATTGATGTCATGACGTGTAGTCATATTTTTTCACATGGAAATCCGAAGGTTGTTTAAGGTAGTTTATCATTCATTAGAGTTTCGATCCATGTTATTAGCTCAGTAATAGATTTTGCAATTAATAATCACTTTCATGAGGTCCATAATCAAGTCAAGTCAACAGTAATTTGTTTTCGTTATTTTGAAAAATGTATAGTATCTAAAATTTAAACCATGTTTAAATGTGGGGTTCACACTCTTACTTAGCACGTTTATATTACAATAGTGCTGATTGGCTAGTTCATAACTAGTAGGCTACGATCGTAACCTGCGGTTGGTCTATGTGGATTAACGTCAGCATGCTGATTAGTTGGTTTAAAACTAGTCTGCCACGATCGATCACCCGGGATATGCGGCTTTAGGCAGTTCAAAAAAGTGCAGTAAGTAAATCCATAGCTGCACTGTTTAAAAGCAACAAAGTGGATTTTCATTCACACTTTACTGTATTGTTTTTATCTGCTGCTTTATGGACATTATTTAGGCTAATAATTACAAAACTAAAGTGTAGTTAGGAGAAGAAATACATTAATTTACGTTTTAAATACAAAACTTTTGTCAATAGGTATGCGATCTTTGGGATTATTTATTTATTTGTGGATATATTAATAATTTGCAATATTCCGCTAAACACTCTTACCATGCTATTCAAAATGCAGACTATTTATTTATTTAAACAAAATAAAACTTAAATAACATTAAAAAACTAGACTACCCATAAATTTAAACAACCTATGAATATAAAAGTAAACATGAAAAATATACCTACCTAAACGAGATAAAAATAAAATTAAACTAAACTAAGTAAAAATTTAAGCAAAATCGCTCCCAAAACCCGGTAGGGTACCCAACAGGCTGGTGGCATTGCTTCGCGTTGGCCAAAATAAGATCCAGCCCTTAGATCCTCAGAAGCAAAACAAAATGGTAACCTTGTCCCGACGCTGTGTATCTCCGCCCCTTCGCACCTTCCGCTTTTAAAGCCGCCGCGTCGGCTTTGGTAATTGGTAAGACATTGGTAAGTGTGACGGCGCCACTGGATCGGTGCATGTGGCGTCCTATACCAGCGGCCGCCCATTTTTCCACGGAACGAGCGTCATTCCGTCGAGACTCCATTGCCGCACGCCAAACCCTTTGGTTCTGGAATGGCTGGCAGGCTGGCACTGGTACGAACGATATAGTTCAAGCCGACCATCTTTTAGATATTAAATGATTTATAACCCCGAATGACTTTTTACGTTTAAATCGACGTTGTATTATTTTTACGTCCATTCACAATATAATTTTAATTATTATTAGACTGAGAGAGACAAGACAAATACTCTTTACTGAACATCAAGTAAATAAAATAACCAACTTATAAATGACGATTTCTTCTTGCAGACAACATTAAGAGGCTTGTTTAAATTTCAACGCGTTCATAAATAAAGACAAAACAACCAATATTTTTCCACATTTATAAATTATAAACACACAATGTCCACATTTTTTTTTATTAACTATAAATTAATTATATGAATTATTAACAAAGTTGAGGGAAACAACCACATGACAACATGTCAGTTCTAAAACATCCTTTGTAATGTCAGTACCCCGTCTGTAATGTCAGTAGTCCGTCTGCCAACCCGCTTGACCGCTTCGGGTTCCTGCGTCAGGTCAACCGTAGTGTTGCAAGCTTAGCCTCTTTATGACTAGATCTACATCTTTCCATCTATCTAAATCGCTATTATGTATATCCTCTCAAAGTTCGGCATATGCCTTTTTTCGTGCTCCGTTCCTCATCACGGAAAATCAGAACACTTCTAGGATCATTGTTCTTTTTTATTAGAGTGTGTCTGGGGCCTTATTAGAAGGGAGATCTATTAGCATAAGTGAAGGAATTAATTATTTTTAAGTTTATTATCAACTAGATGTGTAGATTGAAAATATAATAATTATTAATAAGACAAAAACCTCGAAACACTTGAATCACATAGAGGAAATGATAGCTTAATAATTAAAGAATGAAACTATGAAATCAAAATGTTCCGCATTTCAGAAACGTCAGATCTTTGTGGTATGTCTGAACGGCCGTTCATTCTGTTTTGGGTTTCCAAAAACGTATCATATAACGCAAATTAATCATCAAATAATTTTTAAAGGTAATAAATTTTATATTAATTCATTCATTCCAAAGAAAACTTCCTCCATCCATTGGATTAAGCTATCACTTATCCAAACCCATTATTTATGCCGTTTATCATTGTCACAATCCAAGGAATCGAATCGCATAATTTTTTTGCAACTTTGGCGTCTATGCAAGTGATACGCACACACAAATGTGTGTAGAGCGCCATCTCACCCTTTCCCGTGAATTTTTTCCCGATTTCATATGATAGATGCCATGTGGAATAATACTTGACCAACTTAATTTTGTAGTTTTCGTTTATACACTTTGTAGTATGTGCTGTGATAAGTTTGTATTATTCGTTTCAGTCTACTTTTTGAAGGGACTACTTCTTTGTTTGCATTTAGAGCTTGAACGTCACTTCCGGAACGTCTTTTTTTTACGAAGGATAATTTGATTACTGATTAATTATTACAGATTATTACGTTTTTTATATATGGGTACGTGTTTTAATCGTTCATTATGTGTTATTAATTATTATTCATGAAAAGTTAAAGCTCATTAATTTGATCGGAATTTGGGAATAACGTCGTAATTAACTTTGAAAATGCCCACCATTTCCTTCTTCTGTGATTGAGTAAAGAGGCGACATAAGAATATCCACTTACATAATTCACGATTGTATCTCTGACACTGACACAACCGACTGCTTATTGAGATAAAACGTACGGAATCCTCAAGGCAGAAGGCTTACTCGCACTCGTCTGTTTTTTTTCTAACACTATTTTTTTTCCAGTACTGTTCATTGCTTGAGAGCTGCCTCCTATTCTTGGACATCACTCTGTGACTGCGCCAGTCTACCGTCTAACTTCTATATTCACTAAGTGTTCTGCACATTTCCCATTTAATACTGTGAACTGGTTGCCCACATTTTCGACTTTAGTTCTTCTTTCAACCCCAATCTGTGTATCATTTCAACGAGATTTCTGGCTGTTGATTTCCAGCTACAAATATGGCACCTGTTGAAAATAAATTCGTATGAAATATTCTCACAAAACTTTATGAAGATGCGTTTGATGACGTGCTGCTGAACTGTATTGGGAGATAAGTGTATCTTGATATCTTGTATCTTAAGGGTGCATGTACAACACTTTAAATGATAAGGAGTTATATAGGGCCATATTGTTTCTTAGTTTGGTATGGGGTTAGATATTTTTACATTCAGTAGACTATTTTAAACAACAACAACAGATCTCGCCTGTAAGATCGCTGTAAGAATTCTCTCAAGTTACCCACAACAGTGGCATAGTTATTATCTGACAGCAGTAGCATAGTTAATATCTCACAAAATCTCAACTGCGGCAGAGAACCACCCTAAAGGTCGCAAAGGAAACGTTACATCGTAAATATCGATTCGAGGAAATGTGCGGCTAACGAGCCATAAACCTGCCTCGTGGATTTATTGGAGAATTCCAAAATAATATTCTGCTTTCAGATTACGAGTTAATGTACTGTAACTGCTGAACAGGTATTGTCGACGTATGGGCTGCAACGGAGTTGCAGTTTATAAATACAAAAGTACAGCACTAGCTACTGAAGAAAAATTTGAACGACCAGCGGAGCAAGGAGCGTGCTAGATTTACTTGTAAATAAATTTAGGGAGCCGAGCAAAGTGGAATGGGGCAAGGTGACTCCTGCAGTTTAAACACAATTCATAATATTCCCAGGCAGATAACGATATGCCCAATTCTAAGATGTGCCGACGACACACAATCTTGTTATAGTATTCTAAAATGCATTTTTAAGCTGATATGTATAGTTTTCAGACTATCACTCCAAGCGGAAAAACGTGAAGTGCAAGGAGACGAATTCAAGGCTAAAGAGAAAAAAGTTGCATTTTTTTTAATATGAAAAAATACAATTCTAAATCTAAATATTATTAAGATCCACGTAATAAAATATGTTTGAGTACTGTACATGATTCCTATTAGTCAGTTGATAAGAAAAAGTGTGTTTGAATACCTGATTTAAATAATTATTTCTATCAAGTAAAAGCTTTATTATTTTAGAAAACACAGTTTAAAAGCATTAGATTGATAAAATAGGAAACTAAAATAACATAAAATCGTACCTAAAATTAATACTAACTAAAATAAAAAATTAAACTAAAAACCTAGAAGTCCTAAAAAAAAACTAAACTATAAATAAAACGCCTTACAAAAAAAAATAAAAAATAAAGAAATTAAAGATGAAAACCCGGTCCAAGTCGCTGTCCCCCGGTAGGGTGCCCAGAATGCTGGCAAAGTTCCCTATTTAATATCCAACGTTTCTATCAAGTGAAAGTTTTTAAATTGCATATCTGTTCAAAGCAGAAATCTAGAAAAAGGTTCCAGTAACAAAAAACTAATTGATCAAACTAGCATTCACATCTTGAAATTACTAACAGGACTACAAAAAGTGCCAATAATCATCAATCAGTCATGACGTGAACTCCGGTCTTGAATAAACTTACATCACCATTTAGACAAACATGAGACTATAGAACTGTTTTGCTGGATAAGAAAACAAAAGGTAAAATTATTTGCAAAATGTATGATAACTACGAGTAAAACCTTCTTTATGAATAAGAAAACCTTGCCCGTCAGTGGAAAGAACTGTAGTTACCTAAATGAAGTGAATGATAAGTGAAAAGTGACTTAAATCATTATTTTATACAAATGACATTTTCATGCAATCTTATTATGACCTTTTGAAATTATATTAAATAGTTTTTCAATGCAAGTGCTCGTAAAGCCCCACTTTTAATGCATCAAAACCGAGCAGAAAGTCGATTATTTTGCCCTAGGGCTTTATTATTATTATTTTTTTTATTTATTTACAATGGTTGGCTAACCTGCAGCCTTTCCTGTGTACCATAGATGTTATACTTTTTTTCCACTGTTTAACGGCTCTGGATACAGTCCTTTTGAGCCAATTATAATTTAAAGTTCACAAGATTATAATTTGTTTTCATTTCCTCACACTATGCATTGAAAAACGTAGTATGATACACGGGCGTAAAAGCAATAAATTACTCGGTTACGTTTAAAACACTCGCTACGCTCGTGTTTTAAATCGTCCTCGTAATTTATTCCTTTGCGACCTTGTAACATAAACTACTATTATTGTGTGGTGATAATTATAAATTATATTTAATTTAAATTATACTCTGACATGTTATTCTTAATTTTATTACTGTAATTGTTTTTTGTTTGTATACATGTCTGTCTTTATTGAATCTATAGTGTGGCTTAATATAAATATAAATAAAAATGAAAACTAAAACCTCCTTTATGAATTAGAAAACCTAAGACAATTTATGAAAACTTCTTAACTCCGAGGTAGCATTAGAAACGCTTCATAAAAATAAACTTCATAAGTTTCATACTAGTACCAAACACTTCTCGAGATTTATCTTGTATATTCTCGTAGAGGTCGAGAGGAGATAACTTTTGACAAATGGAGCAGCTTGGCACGTGATCGTCTAATGGTGTAGTTTATTATGTGAAAATTATGAGGTGGTCTTGAAAACTGGTCTTTTGTTTTGGTTAAAAATAGTAAAGCAGTGCGTAAGCGAAATCTTGAGTTTTGTTTGACTTTGTGCTTTGGAGGCACTTTGTGTGTTATAAAATAATTTATTTTATTTCGGACGTTGATTTGGTCCGCAATTTTTGAAAAAAAGAAAGAAAATATATTTATTTGTCAATAAACAACTTATTATACAAAAACTTTACATTAAACAGACAAAAAGGGCGCAGCTCAGCAAAATGCTGTGAGTGAGAAAACACCTGCACAGCGCTGATTTTCAGTTGTCCCTGTTCTCACTAAATATTACATGTAGAGCGGGTAGTTTAGTTTTTTAATTAAAATAAAACATCAAAAATTTTATGAACATGCATTATTAAAGAAATACAAGTAACAAAAACCGGCCAAGTGCCAGTTGGACTCGCACACAAAGGGTACCGTACCATTATTTATAAAACGGCAAAAAAAACATGTCTGTTGTATGGGAGCCCCCTTAAATATTTATTGTATGCTGTTTTTTAGTACTTGTTGTAATAGCGGCAACAGAAATACAACATCTGTGAAAATTTCAGCTATCTAACTATCACGGTTTTTGATATACAGCCTGGTGACAGACGGACAGCGGAGTCTTAGTAATAGGGTCCCGTTGGTTACCCTTTGGGTACGGAACCCTAAAAAATGTGATAAAACAAATTACAATAAAATATTGTCCCAGGAGTGTAAGTGTACAAACTGATTATTCCAAAAACTAGCCTTAGAAGTGCTTAGTTTTATTTATTTTGTCCTAAATGTAGTTGGTATGACCACAGTAAGCACCCACACTGCCAACACAACACGCACTCCTGCTCATCAATATAATATTCCTGTTTTTAAAACAAATCGATAAAAAAAATTATTACACGTTATAAATCTGGCTATCTCTGGCCGTTTCTGACTCTATGAAAGATACGGGAAAATACGTGAGAGCAATATTTTAGGAAATCTATAGGCTTAATTTTATTTTTAACTACATATAAGTGACAGCGCACCGCTTTTGATATAGAAGCGAAAAACAAAAAATCGGTACCTTTTTGACCCCTCTCATCTCCAACACAACCCTTAGTCTCTATGTTTGAAAGGTTGTCTTAGCAAGTAAAAATAAACGTATGAAATTACTTCCTTTGGACGTAAATGAATTTCCATACATTTATTTTTCCCCTAGGGTAAAAAAGAGGGTCTTCTTGTCTTCTTTTTTTGTAAAGAAAAGTGACGTTTGACGAACATATTTGAGAAACAATTGTTTTAGACTTTAATCCTAGGATCCCGTCATCTCATTTAAATACCACAATTTACCATCTCTTACAGGATTAAGTTTACAGGATTTTAGAACAAAACTAATTAATAACAACATGTCAGAAGGAAACTAAGCTCCTGATTCAGATATTCAAAGTTCAAACTAAGCCATGGCGACGGCTGGTATATACATATTTGACACTAATGCGAACTGAGTTTGAACTTAAAACTGGCTCATAATTTAAGTTAGGTTATAGTGTTTAGTTTGCAACACGTGTTTACATCACGAGTGCAGTGTACAGTGCAGTACTGTTTGTAGTGCATTATTCACTTTTTTCGTATTTCAGGTAATAGTGGAATTACTTTGAAGGGATTGCACTGCCATTGTACGGAACTCGGCCATTTATGTTTTGAGCGGGATAGCTTTTATGGCATTGGATAGGCTAATTAGATTAATTAGATTAATTGTAAGATTATTAAAAATCGCACGCTACTGAAAAAAAATATATATTCATGGGGTTCCCATACGACCCATAGTATCAAAAGATTGATTACATTTTAGACATGTAACTGTGTTTTTTTTTTAACACAGGCTCGCTTCTGCCTTTTCCATAAAACAAAAAGCCATAGTTATATTTCGAAATCGCTCCCTCTAAACAATAATGTTAAAGTTATTTGCTATGCAGACGACACTGCACTTGTGTTCAAAGGGTCGAAATGGAATTATGTTGCCTCTGCTGCTGAACGAGGAATGAGTGCGATTGCGGGTTGGCTTACTAGTAATCTCTTAACCTTGAACACAAAGAAAACAAAATACATCTGTTTTCATAAAACGAAGGCATCTGAGCCTCCTAAATCGCTTCGTATTCAAGTTCACAATTGCATCAGTGCAGACTCAGTCGATGAACACAATTCATGCGAACTTATAGCAAGGAGTTCCTCTTTAAAATACCTGGGGGTAGTGATCGACGAGAAGCTATCATTCGATGATCACATTGTTTCTCTTTCGGGGCGAGTGAGACGGTTGATTTATGTGATGAAGCTTCTACGAAACGAGGCTTGTGTGGCTGTACTGATGTTGGTCTACCAATCTTTGTGCCAATCCGTACTTACGTACTGTATTTGAGCGTGGGGAAGTGCTTGTAAATCATCTATGATAATATTAGAAAGAGCACAAAGAGCTGTTCTCAAAGTCATGTTGCAAAAACCATTTCAATACCCAACTAACTCTCTTTTTGCAGACTCAAATGTTCTCAGAGTACGACAACTCTACATTCTCAAAGTAGGCCTTATGCAACACCAACATATCATCAGGTCCTCTAAAAGGGCCGTTTTGCATGAATCACATTATGACAAAATTTATACTTGCAATTGTCGGCACTTGGTGAAACTTGAAACACATCTTAAATTAAAACACTTGTACTTATAGTTTCACTTTATTTATATTAACTCCCAACCGGTTTCGGATTTTACTCCATTTTCAAGGGAAGATCTTAATTAAAATAATTTACATGACTCCAGGCTCAGAGCTAGTGCCTTATGATTCTGTTCTAATGCCATCTCTTTTGCACACGTGAAAAAACTCTGACTCTGTCCTACTTTCAAATCATTTTATGATTCAGCCAAGTCGGCCGTTTTAGATCCTCAGTAACCCTGACTATGAACACCTACTCACAAAATGAGTATTTTTGGTCAAAGGCCCAAAAGTAAATACTGAATTTGCCAAACGTTTTAAGCCTTATGGATTTCCAAATGTCTACAAAATAATTTCTAATCATTGCAAAATACAGTTTTGCTCCATTTTGGAAGCTAAAATTAAAATCAGAAACTGGCTTCTAACACTACAGTATGATGAAACTGAAACTTTGTTGGTAACCCAAAAATAAAATATTCAGGTATGTATACTTTATGTATTTTATTTAGTAATTTATAACACCCATGTATTTATTTAGTTATATCTAGACTTACACTACACTTAACACACTTTTTTTTATTATTTAAAATTTTATTTATTTGTAATTCAATGTAACTGTGCTTTAATTATTAGTTATAATATGTTTTTCTTTGGTCTAGTAGCTTAAAACAAAATTGTAAATAAACATGTTTCTGTGTACATTTTTATCTGGGAGCCCGCGTAACAGACTTGCTAGTGCGGGGCCCGCTGTGTTATTGTTATTTTGATTTTCTGATTTATGATTATATTGTGATTTGTGAATATTTGTGATTTGTGATTTGATTTATATTAAAACTGTCAAACACTTAATTTTTTTAGGTTCAGTAGTACCAAAAAGGTACAAAAGGAACCTTCATGGTAAAACTCCGTTGTCCATCCGTCAGTATGTCACGGCCTCGTAACTTTAGCACAGTTAAAGATAGACTTGAAATTTGCCATTAATTTGCCCACATAATCAGGTACAAAAAATTAAACAATTTGAAAATTTAACAAAATATATCCAAAACAAAAGAGAGAAAAACAAAATAAAGGATCTTAAAATATAATAGGTATATGTATCAAATCGTAGATACTAAAGATTTAATTGTAAAAATAAAAACCTTAATTATATTTACTGGCACTGATTTCGAGAAATCTTTGAAAAACTACAAAAATGTATGTCTCCCCCTTATCTCCAAAACTGGAAAACAAAAAAAATGATTATAAAAGTAGATTATATCTGGCCAATTACAGCAAAACTATAGCAATAAAAAAAAAATAAACGCAAATGAGAAATAAACAAAAAGCTTAAATATACAAAAAAAATTAAACAAGATATTTTACAGAAATACAAAATGGATATCAAATTGTAGATTTAAAAGAGCTTATTTTATTACTATATTTACTGGCACTGATTTCGAGGAATCTTTGAAAAACTACAAAAAAGTGTATGTCCCCCCCTGTCCGAAACTAGTGGATGAAAAAGAAGATTATTGGTCAAAACTGGCCAATTGTAGAAAATAAATAACGATCTAAAAAAAATTACACAAATAAGATATAATACAAAACGTATAATTAATATTTTTTTTTATAAAATTACAATATGGTTACCTATTTAATTGTAGATATAAAAGTTGATTGTAAAATATATTGTTTGGTTATATTTACTAGCATCTATTGCGATAAATCGGTGATCGATCTATCATCATAGATCTATCACCGATTATATCTATGATATTATATTACTTAGGGTGTCATCAATCGTCAAATTTAATTTAATTTTTCAATATTTACTAAGATCTAAACGAAAGATTCATAACCGATTCAAATGGTAGCAAAAGAAAAAAAACCGGTAAAGTGTGACTCAGACTCGCGTACCTAGGGTTCCGTATCGTGGAAGTTTTCATGTATTGAAAGTAATTTAGAGCTCGTATTAATTGATACGAGCTCTAAATTATTTTCAATGCATGAAAACTCTAAAATTTATATTGTACATATTATTCATCTCAAGCATGGAACCATCATTAATATCATCTTTACGTACTTAGGTCAGATTGAATGCTTAAAGAAGAAATTCAGTCGATTTGTCAGTTACCGTATGTACATGCTCAACAATTGATGACTATGAGCAATAATGTCGGAGAATACATTTACTTTCACCAATTGACGTGAAAAATCTGTATTAAAATTAAGTTTGAAAATTGAGTTTGAAATTGTTTACTTAATTAGCCATGATCTTCTCAAAACCAACTTAAAATGCTGTTTAAACATTGTATGGACAAGATCATGACTAATTGTGCATTAAATTTCAAACTCATGCTTTATAAACCTCACTAATACTGAACTTTTGGCGTCAACTGCCACATACCAAAAGGTTTTTCAATTTTTAACTTCTAAACAAGATAAACAAAGTTATGTTATGCAATTTGCGCTAAGCGACTGACGTTTAACCTACATTACCCACATCCCTGTTAATAAACATCTTTTGGACCGTAGGAATGTCACAAGCGTTATCTGAGTACCAACTTTTCACAGAAAATTTCAGTCCTTATGTGTCCATGTCCAACATATAAATTAATTGTTCAAACTAAAACTTTAGGTACTCGTGAATAATTTGGACGCCTCCTAGCTGAATATTGCGCTTTATTCAGAGAATAGATGCTTAAATATTTCAAAGATGTCATATAATCCATCTCCAGTGTCCCTCGTCAGGGCTGTCATCCTGAGATAATATCAAGGAGTATGTCACGTAGCTCTTATCTTTAGCACCATAAGGACTATAAGGCTTCTTGGCTTTTATCTGTCTTAACTTAAGGCTGATAGTAGCTTGGGAAGGCAGTTTGACCTGTATTCGTCCGAAGAGGATTATGTAATTACGACAAGACGTTATGGTAGATTTTGAAGATTAAGTGCAGAGGATATTCTTAGAGGTGTTAAGTGGAAAAGGTTTTTCATGTGTGTCATTCCTAATCATAAAAATATTTGAACTTTTACATTTATTGCTCTGGGCTGGGATTAAGCTGACTTCTTACTTCTATTAGTGTGGAGGTAGGCATGTATTTATATATGTAACCTATTACTATGTAGTATGTAGGATGGGATTTGGTCGGCCGCCTGGATTCGTGCTGGGGGCTCGGTTGGTGATCATTGAACCTTGTTCCTGGTCCCTGGCCGGGTCTCCGGTATGGGTTCGGGCGGTTGATTGGATTTCACCTTGTATAATAATATTTTACCTATAATTTGAATCGTATATTTATTGCTACATAAATTAAATAAACATTTAATCTAAGTAGTTCATGTACATTTATTATTTTATTACATATATTTTTATAAGATTAAAATTTGACTTGTGAAACGTGTATTATGTATACCTACTTTGCAAAATAAACTTTTTGAATTTTGAATTTTATTAATTATATTCATAATGGGACTTCGAGGCCCATACGTGCCAAACAAGGTTAAGCTGATCAAGAACTTACGTTTACGAGGTTACATATTATACATAAGAGAGGGAGCTATATGGGAGGAAATAAAAAACTGAAATTTCTGTGTTCAAACCATTGAAATTCCCCTTTAGTTTGTTATTTCATTTATTGCACGTCATTTTTAGACATGGTTGTGGTATAAAATTATTTTTCAATGCATGTGCTCGTAAAGGCCCACTTTTTATGCATCAAAACCAAACAGAAAGTCGATTATTTTGCCCTAGGGCTTTATCATTATTTTTTTTTATTTATTTACAATGGTTGGCTAACCTGCAGCCTTTCTTGTGTACCATAAATGTTATACTTTTTTTCCACTGTTTAACGGCTCTGGATACCTAGACCTTTTGAGCCAATTACAATTTAAGGTTCACAAAATTATATTTGTTTTATTTCCTCACACTATGCATTGAAAAACGTAGTATGATACACGGGCGTAAGAGCAATAAATTACTCGGTTACGTTTAAAACACTCGCTACGCTCGGGTTTTAAATCGTCCTCGTAATTTATTCCTTTGCGCCCTTGTAGCATAAACTACTATTATTTGTTAATTAGGATTTGTAAAGGCCCTAGAAAATGCTTTACAGCGAAACCGGACGGGCATAATAAAGTTTACTCTATTACTTACATACATGGATATACATGGATAACACTGTTTTTTTAAACAATTTTTTATAAATTTCACCAAGTGCCTAGAATCACTAGCATCTACTATATAAAATTTCTGTATTTTAAATTCTTTTTTATTTATCCCTGGCAAGGAGATACAAACTAACATTAAATAATTGCGGTATAGAAACGCAGAAGAATAGTAAATCTGGATATAAACCCGTCAAGTGTCCTACGATCAAACGGTTGATCATAAGAAAATGGGTGCCTCAAATGCCCTATGATCAAACGTCTGATCATAAGCGGCGGTATGAAATTGCCGCCAAATATCTCGGAGTGAAATTGAACGAACTTTTGAGCAAAAATTGTTTATGATTTCTCACATTGTTGACAACATTTAGGCGTAAATGATTTCCGGTTTGGAGTGAATGAATTTTAGAAACATTTTGCTCAGTGAAAACGCAACCGGCATCGAGTTTGTTTACGTCCGTAAATATTTAATTATTGTGAAGTATTTACTGAGTATTTCAATAAAAAAATGTATGTAGTCTACGTGTAAACTAATTTTGATTACGTGAGTGTAAAAACAAATTCTGAAATTAGTGTAAATGAAGTGTTGTGATGAAAAATGTGACAAAAATGGCGGAAAAAAGTGAGAGCTGAAACTATATCTAAGGATATTTTTCCTTCGGATTGTCGCCTAGGTATGTAAATTACATGAGAAAATGGCAAATTTTATGTAGATTTTTAGAAGATATAACATATTCGGTAATAATGATTGCAACTTAACTAAATCCGAGAATTTCTAACAACAAGTCGCTCAAAATCTCGCTTGGCGCGATGTATGGGGACATTTCGGGTACTTGGAATTCCCTTCTATGGGGACATGCAAAAGGTTAAGAGCCTTTACTACCCAATGCTGAAACAGGTGACGGTAAGGTTTATTGGTTTCCAGCTAGTTTTGAATATATTAGCACCCAGTAGTGAGTATCTATAATATATGTTAAACTTTTTTTATGTTATAGCAGACAATGATTTACAAATTTTGAATTTTGACTAGGTACTTCATAATTAGACATCGAATTATATGCACTAATAAAGTGCCAAAATATGCATGCAAATATGCATGCAAATATGCACAAAAACAGGCCAAAATATGCACTAAAAACTGTTGATATGCCCAAAATATGCACAATGCAAAATCAAAAAACCGTTATTATTTTTATACATTTTAATTAAAGACGGTACAAAAATAGCGAAATATGCTTAAAATTATGCATAGTTTTTGTGACAAAATACAATTAAGTATTTTTCCAAATTTACGAGCGAAATTTCGTGACGTTTGTCACCCAGTAGCAAATTGTACGCCGAAAACGACGTCTCTACATAAACTGACGTCATTGGACAAAACGCACGCACTGATCAGTCAGTTTGCGCTCGCGCCCTACACGTCTTCGTCACCTAGGTCCCTTTACGTACAGTGGAGACCGCATCAAGTAAGACACATTGGACTTTGTACCTATCTTATATTCTTCTCTGTAGGGGCTAATGTCGTATTGTAAGTGTATAGCTTGATGTGGTCTCCACTGTACCTGCCGCTACTAAACGAAATATGCGCGATTGGGGAAAAGGGCTAAAATATGCATTAACGACCTAATTAGAGAGTGTTTGCATATGCAAATGCATAAAATCCGATGTCTATTCATAACTATTTACTTTGAGAATAAAAATCTCATCTAAAGGCTGATTTTATTTAATATATAATTGCGGTATAAGAAAGCGCATAGGTAAATTCGCAAGTTGTGTGGAGAGCGAGCCCAGTAAGCGAGAGATCCCGGTTCAGAGCTCCGAACATCCAGATTTACTTTTCTTCTGCGTTTCTATACCGCAATTATATAATGTTGATAAATATACTACATATTTACTCACGCCTGGCTCCAAGAAGGATAGGCAGACACTTCAGATTTGTATATGCTACGATCCTGACAATGTAATGAATATGTGAATTTATATCTTTTTGTGGTGCCGAAATCGCCAAGTATCAAGTGTTAAATACATTTATTTAGCTCATACCTTTATCTTGTAAAACTTACTTAGCCAAGATCGGAAGCAAACATTTTTAGTAAAAAAAATCAATAGGTTGTTAGGATCAAAATCTATTACCGTGTAAGTTGTAAGTTTTTCTTTGTGACATACGAATCATATCTAGACTTAAACATTCTAAAGCTCCCACTATGCTCCCACTGTAATCCTTTGGAGAATATATCATTCATTGGGATTTACACGGAGTTTTAGTATAAACTTGTGCCAGTAAAACATAGGTTTCATAAAGCTAACATGGTTGCAATGTTTTCTTAATATTTCGCTAGCATTGCAGTGTTCATATCTCATAAGATGATACTGAAAGGCTGCCAAAAAATATCTGTATTTTCCGAGTTTTCCAACGTGGTGTATTTGTTTTTGTTTTCAGTGTATTGAGGCGCTTATACAAAGGCATATATGTATTATTGTGTGCAACAAAATAATGTTTTTGTACTGTTCGAGTTACTGGTGCATTTGGTTCGTTGCATTTTTACTCTGAAAGGATTCTAAGCATAAAACCCGCAAAAATTTATTAAAAATGATATGCCACTGATTTGCCACTATGTGTAAGATAAAATCTTCAGTTTAAATCTACCTAAGAGTTTAATAATAAATTATTTTTTAAACAAATTTTGTTGTAATTGATTTTTCTAATTAGCATTTTGAAAGAGCTGTTTTTCATATGTATTATAATATAATATATTCTCATATTATATTATATTTATATGTATGCAGTTACTTTTCTATACCAGATGTTAATATACTGGTTTCTTTTAAGGAAATAAATAAATTACTGATCACACTGAACAACTTTCTCAAAGAAACGAACCACCGCAAATACATAAATCACAGTAGGTTTTCAAAATTACTAAGGAAATGTAAAAATATTTTTCATTTCGGAGGGTTTGTTAGTTTGAAAAACTCGTTCAGTATGATCAAAAGGTATTCAAGGTACATTTAAAGATGCCTAAAGATTTTGTTTTTTATTTTCTTTAATTTAATTACAAGCCATTTCTGCCAAAATTGTTATCGATTTTTCAATTTAGTGAATAAAATTGTTAACTACTCGTAAGGTATTATCATGCCATTGTAACGGAGGTAGCTGAAAACCAGCGCCAACCAAAGCATGTTTTGGATGGCACATAGCTGAGGTACATCCTTTTGTCGTGTTGTTATTTTTATCTATAGATTACTCCCTACTTAAGTATACCTTTTCTACTTTTTTAGCTTTAAGTTTTTTTTTTTTTTGTAAGCTCGCCAATAAATTTATTTTCTTTCTTTCTTTATTAATCAAATTGAATAATGGAGAAAATTTAGGGTGATTAAATTAGAACGAGTGAAATAAGACAAAAAAAGGAGGCGCATTACACGTAACCCGAGTTTCAAATGAAACACAATTTCATTTGAAGTTTGTTTCGACCAAATCATGACAAAATCGTGCATAAAATTTCATACTATTGCTTTATAAACTTAATTTATCTGAAACTATTTGCGTGAATCACCGCATTCAAAAATCTTTTTCACTTTTAACCACTAAAGTAAAGTTGTTAAATTTTCACCGAGTGAATGACATTTGAGCGATTGTTAAGGTTGTTGAGGTTTTGGACGCAAATGGGTATATTCCTCAACAAATAAAAACAACATTGAATCGGGACCTATGTATTCTAAATATAAAAAGAACAGGTTTTATCACATTTTTCAAAAATCTTTGAATGTATTTTTATGTTCTCTAAATTCGATGATGCAAAATTTGAGCTAATTTCTCTATCCCCTATAGTTTTGATTTTCCTCATACTGACCCATCTCAACGCGTTGTATATCATTTGTTTTTGTCTAGACCTGAGATTACTGTATGAAAAAGACTACTTATTATAAAAGGTCTTTTAGAACTCTTACTGCACTGAAATAGCCTACATTAGCAATTCAGCAAACGATTGGCATTATCTGTGGCATGGACATAATTTATTTAGAATTTAGAACCATTTAAGGATTTTATTGTTGAATTTTATTTGTTCACGCTCTTTTTGGAGAGTCATAAGCTCTAGTGCAATAGACGCAAGTTTGACAGGTTTTTCTAGCCACAAAAGTAACTCTACTGAAACAACTTTGTCGAGAAAGCCACCTTTTTCATGCACTTTTTTAAATTCTTTCAGGTTTGTCGTTATTTTAAGTTCAATTAATTTGTACTACTCGTTCTATTGGAAATGTTCATTATAAAATATTTGCCCTCTTAACTCTCTTAAATTTCATTATCGCTAAAACAATAGTAAGACAATAAATAGACCGAGGTCCAGATCGTGACTTGGATCCATCTTACAGATAATATCAAAATAAATCAATAAATTGTTTAAATCTAAGTTAATCTAAATTTGGATAAATAAAATCAAATAGTGTGCAAAAAATAACCATAATATTTAATGTAAATTTCCGATTCTTTACAATAATTTCATTAAGTAACTCCAATTTATTCATCAGGGATTCAAATCCTACTCCTATGAAGCACTTAAGGGCAGCTCTCGTATTTCAAAGATGTTGAGACTTGAGATATTCTGCAAATAGGCACTGCGCCACGCTAGTTGCCCCGTAAATATTGGCATTACCATCCCTTTTTCCAATGCCATAAGAAATTTACATGCTTTTTGAATACTTATATTGTCTGTAAGCGATGGGTTTAACAGATAAATTGGTCCTTTTGATCGGCGAAAGTTTTGTTCCGGACAAAGAAAATACAGCGGTGCTATGTTAGTGTTGAATGTTTTAACTTGCAGAATAGTTTTTTACGGACATTTTTCTGTAATATTGACAAGACAGAGTCAGTCCTTTTTTCGCCACAGTATGTAAAGTTTTAGTAATTCTAGTGAATTTTATTTATTTTTATTCGAATATTTTCAATCATTTTGATTTTTGGCAAGATTAATTGTTTTATAATAAATATGAATCACTTCATTTTCAGACTTGTATTCTTGTATTTCGCCAATTTGATCAGGATTAGTCCTTCTAGGGCGGCCAGGTCAATCTCTACCTTTGACTTGCGCACCATAACTTTTTGTATATCTGCTTTCAATTATTTCAATTATACATGTCCTAACCAACGAAGCATTCCTTTTTATATTCTAGTCAGTACATATTCTTACTTCTTACGTACCTTAGTTAGTTATATATTTACCTACTAAAGGAAATTTTCCAGCTGCTTTGTTCTTCTGAGTAGTCTAATACATTTATGAAGTAACATACTTTTTATGAAAAGCTTTACTGTATAATTGAAGAAAGTTTTACTTATCTTTCTTTCACTTTTATCATGAGAATAAAAGCGAAAAGTGTTTATGTGTCTTTTTATCCCGATGATACAAAATTGAGTTTGTTTGAACATTCATTATTTTCTGTTTTTAGGCTAATACAAGTTATATGTGAATTAATAGATTTAAGTATATAAAATTTAAGGAAAACTTTATAAGCATACAGAAACTTGCATTTTAATGTAAAATTTAAATGTAATTTACAACAGCGGCAGCTCAGTCGGCTGGACTCTGGATTTTCAATCTTGAAACCTAGGTTCGAATCTTGCTAGGTGAGCACGTATCTATGCATTATTCGGAATTGATGTGCCTAATATTTTTATATAACACTTGCTGAACGGTGAAGGAAAAAACTGTGACATAAAACCGCATGCTCTAAAAGGCGTGCGTACCCGAAAAACGACGATAAGGCTCATCCTCTTTCACGTTGGGACGTAAAAATCGTCGGTAAGAAGAAAATGTACGAGTATTGACAATACTAGTGACAGTCCACACTTTAATACCTATAATAAACCCTCTCAGGGATTTATGTCGTGACGATATGTATGTTGTTTGTTAATTTCCTTTAGTTGAATAACAGAAAAACAAGTTTTCCATCTCTCACACATCGCAGCCCTAATAAAAGTTATTCCGATCAGCCTAGACCAGGAATCAAGAGTTCCAATACCACCCCGGAGGGATGGGGTAAGTAACGGAGGGGGGTAAGGCACTTTCGGCTGTCGACATCCTAATGGATGAGGTCGTTCCCTTCTGAAGGAACAACACTATAATTTGGGGCCAACTTAAAATATGAGCTGTATTACGCTGAAGGATACCTTTAAAAGGCTGGCGCGGCATTTCTGATTGATGACTGGCGTTTGGTACGGCAATAATACGTTTTGTTAATGTTTCATCGTTTTAATGATTGGTGTTTTAAAAAACACTAGTCCTTTTCCCACGGTTTCAATCGCCCTGTAATAGTAACAAACTGTAGATATTTCATGATATTAATTTAGGAAAGCAGGCAGGTACAGCTTGGCAAAAAGATTTTGCTGCAGTGACAGGTGGAACTAATTATTTTGATCGTAGTATACTGCTATGGTCGTAGAACAAGATTTGACCACATATGTTGTATAGAGCCCTTATTTTTTCCAAACAAATTTTTGCCAAGCTACACCTGCGTCACTCTGAAATACCACTGTGGAAAAAAAAGTTTGTATGAAAATTATTTACTCTAGTGTAGGCACTACAAATAGTTTCTTTTTCAAAGTGTTTTTTTTAAATTGTCAAACTTATCATTTCCATTGCGTGTCCAGCTTTATAAATTCTATAAAACAGTTTACACTCGTACGCCCTTTTCCTGCTGACGATTTTTGCGTCCTCACGGCCTTGTTGCCGTACTTCGGGTACAAATAGGTACATACGCTTTTTAGGGCAAGTAAGATTACCTCGGTGTTTTCCTTCAACGTCAGCAAGTAGCAACTACACATACAAATACTATGCACATTAGTTTTGTATGAGAACCATGAGTTTTGTACTCGATACACGTTAACGTATGCGTAAAATATTTTGTATTCGTAATTGTGGTTCCTCACGTAAACCGCTAGGGGCGCTGTACAATTTTACGCAGTTGCTAAGGTGTATTGAGTGCCATACTCAGTCTCATGGTAGACCTACAGCATGGCAGCAGGCAAAATTCGAACTGGGGTCTGAAGACCACCATTTTTAATTTTAAGATCGTGAGTCCGCCATCTTTCAGACTGAGCTACCGCTGATGTTTTAAAACAATATAATATAATTAAAGTGTAAAAAATATCTTCATTTATACATAAACTTGCAATTCATTCGTTCTAAATTGAATCTCGTTAGTTTGCACCACTTAATTTGAAAGGCAAGTTATCCTTATTTTGTTCTATCCTTCCCTGTACCATTGTTATTTGCAGGATAAAGGGTGCGATTTCAAATAATAGAATAAGGCACTCGTATCTTCGTTGCAGCTGAATAGGTTGACACTTGCTGCCTCAGGATTCAGTTTAGCTTTGTTATTTTAGAAGTTGTGAATTAAATTGCTGATGTAGCGACAGATAGAGCTGTTGGAGAAGTCCGATAAAGGGGAATCTGGAGGAAAATGTTGGCAGATGACTACGTATATTCTTTCTTACGTTTGTCTACATTTCGGAAGGTGTTAAAAAATATGCTACAGTAAATTTTTAAATACAAATTTATTATGTATGGTAGTGAATGTTGGGTACGGAAAGATAAAGATAGTAGAGTGAATATAGTGGAAATGCGTTCCTTACGGAGTATGCGTGGTTTAACATTGAATGATAGAGCGAAAAATATCCACATAGGGAATTATTGTGACCTGAAAGAATGAAGTTACTACAATAGAAAAAGAAATGCTTCGGTGGGTTGGACATGTAGAGAGAATGAATGAAAAAAGAGTGACGAAAGAAATTTATTGTGCACAAGTCGAAGGTAGAGCACGACCAGACCACTCTTAAAGGACGTATGCTGAATGTCAAAAATACCCGGAATAGAAGAGCTTGTATGACTAGATTGATGAATGTGGATGGTGTTTCAAGATCTTAGCAGATGGAAATCTGCAGTCTCTGCCTATCCCTCTGGGAGACAGGCGTGAGTATGTATGTATTATCTCAAGATTTATTTCCTGCGGTACCACCCGTGTCGAAACTATTAACAGTTAACTGTTACTCATCTCCCAGGAGCTTATTTTTTGACTTGTTTTATTCAGCTCCTAATTAAAAAGAGTAATACTCGTAATTAACATACCGGTCCGGAGATTTCTTTCAAATTCTTGTCTTTGGATTTGTTTCTGATTGATATTTTCTAGTTTGTAATGCTCTCGAATAATATTTAGAATAAACATACCCTTTAAAGTCTTCAAACATTTCTTTAGTACACAAAAAAACTGCATTTAAATCTATTTGGTAGTATTGGAAAAATAACACATACAGAAATAATCCCATAACGTCAACCACAAATTCTCTCTCGAAATGTATCTCGACATATTGGTAGTGAATCAAAAAGCCGCTCCAAAACTGGTGCTTGTGTGGTACGTGTGAAACCTCTACATCGCGCATTTTATTGAACTTAGCATAAATACCCAGGCAAATGATTATTTCTCTAATTCGAAAAGTGTTTACGAGTACTATTATTAATTATTTCAAATATTATATTATATCATGCAATATAATTATATTGTTGCGAATTTGCTTTTAAAGCAGTAAGTTTATAACACATCTTTACTTAAAAATGCTTGTAATGTGGTCATTGTTTTTACAATATTCTTAAAGAAAAGTCAAACTTTTCGTGCTACTTGACTAGGCACCAGCAAAATTTTATGGAAATTTATTGCGGAGTTTTAGCCACCAGCAATTTTCTTTGAAAATCCATTATTGTCGAGCTTTGTTTCAAAAATACTTACATACATTCATATACTCTCGCCTAGAGGGGTAGACAGATACTACAGATTTCCATCTACAATTTTCATCCAGACACACCTCTTTCGCCTCTGTTTAATAAATAGTCAGGTGCCCAGACCACATAACAAGCATCTTTGAGTAAAGCACTAAACAAGCCTTGGCCCGCAATGACTGCTTTGCTGGCCACGGTATGATGGCCTTGAGTTTAGCTTAGCTACGCTTTCGGTCTTCAAGCTTAGTCATCAATTGCACCCTTGCTGTCCGCACTATAAAGCCATCAAAAGCTGCAATACTGACCACGCTGTGTAGGCCTGGAGCTTCGCAACGGTGCGCTTTCGGCCATCATCAGCGCTGCCAGCAACGCAGTCATTACAGACCTCTGTAGTAATGTAGTTTTATCTATGACAACTTCATTTTGAGCGGAAAACTTTAGGTTCTTTTTAGTTTTGCCGATTGGGGCCCTATTGTTTATAGCTCAGTCACACTCTTAAAAATTTAGTTGATAACAAAAAGGATTTCTTCCATGCAAATAACTTTTAGGGTAGAAAAGGAATTTCACTTAATCAACTCCCATTTTTTGTCAATTTTACGACTTCACACAATAAGGTTGTGATTTTCTTGCAAGTACGTCTAATTTTGAATAACCAATAATGAAACTAATTTATGTACAAACTTTTCAACAAAACATAACGAAGCCATTAATGGGAACAAAGTCCAATCACAGAACTATCCCAAAAGCCTACAAAAACTAATCCAAAGCAATCGTCAAAGATGGATTATCGAATTAAATCCACCATCAATTTTTAAGCACATGAATAAACTCTTGTTGTCTAGTAACAAAGACGATTGTTGATTAAGTTAAGCGTCTAAAACTGTTGGTGGCACATAAGATCAGACAACGCCCCAGGGATTGGTCGAAGAGTTTTAGCAAACTGCGCAAGGAAAACAGGCTTCGTTTTATTAGTTGTGTGTTTATTTGACAACTTGAGCCTTTTGCATGTGGATTGTTTGTCCAAAAAACACGAAACAAAAAATCCGAACAAAAGTTTGCTCAAAATATAGAATCCAAAAAAGTTACATCCAGCAGGCAACCTAGTGGCAGAGTTGTTCAGGCCGCCATACACCGCTGACATGGCTAAACAAATATTAACTTTATATATCATTAAGGACCAACAAATTATCTCCTTTCTAAGGCATAGAGGGACTCAGTTGTAAATGCCACTAATGACCACCCATCCAAAGACTGACCAAGCCAAGCATTTCTTAGCCATAGATTGTTACTGATCACATGACCGCACACTGCTCTAGCGTCAGACTCTTCATTATCATTTAATTGGTTGAATTTTTAACCAACAAGGCGCTTTAATAAATTTAAAAACTTGATTGTATGGCATCTACAAAATATATAAAGAAGTAGTGGATATAAACAGACCTGGTTACACTAAATGAAACTATATCTACTGATTTTACTGCATATGTCTCAAGTATGTATATATATATGTCACACTTCTGAATACGGACCAAAAAAATCCTTTCTTATTTCTTACAATATATACAAGGAAATCTTGATGCTTTGTGATTGTCAGCACTTCGCCTTTTAACGTATTTCGTTATAATTAGCCTCAAATATCCCCGACAAACATTTTTGTAGACAAGTAAAAGTCTTTTATTTCGACAAAGACAATTTTTTTAGGAAAGTCCATAAATATGATTATTAAAGTAAATATGAAGTTTTATTTAATGTTGCATCAATACTCATTCCTGCATTTGTATAATATCCTGTAATTTGATATAACGATAAAAAATTGCTCCACATGATATTCTCAAATACATTTCTAACTCAGTTGAAAATGTGAGACCAAATATATTTTGGTTTTATTTATGACAAGAATGAATCCCAAAATGCGACTGAAATGATAGCCTCAGATGGATTATCCAATGACAATAGGATCAGACAGCAACTCAAATAAGATGACTATTGATATGATATACCTATACTTGGATAGGTACTAATATTGTATTTTGATAGGTTTTCTCCCATCTACTTTGTTTAGGCTTTCGTTTTTAATGTGACGTAGCTATACCTACTTACGTACATACACTCAAGCGAAAGGAACCTTTATAATTTTATGACGTCTCGTTGTTACACTATAATGTTTAAAATAATAAAAAAGAACAATACATACCGGCATTACAAGCATATTTTTTCAGAACTCTTTTTTCATTAAGTCTTTGAAAATGACTGAGATTTCTTTAAATAATTTTAAATTTTCAACCCTGAATTTTCGAAATTTTGAACAAATCGCCTCCCCCTCCAGATGTGATTTAACAAACTGGAAAAATTTCAACTTCGAATTCTAGTAGTTTAATTATGATGTCCGAGAGATAATTGAAGAATACAAACAACGCAAGCAGGTAAAATATAAAAGTCAATGTTATAAAGAGATTGAGAAATTTTTCTTGAACTTTCTTGAACAAAACATAACCAACCGCAGACAACTACAAACATATCACAAATGTAAACTTTTTATTTGAATATTTACAAATTTTTGTAAATATTCCCATACGGAAATGAATATGGAATGTTGCATGGCGGAAAAAGTTTTCCATTTAGAGTTTACCTTATTTTGGGAAAATTGCATCCCACATTTCGTAGAACTTTAATAGTCTTCAAACCCTTCAATTTATTTGTTGCCTGTTGTTTTATATTTATAAATAGGTTTACTAGTTTTAATTCAGCCAGATATTTATTTGAAATAAATATAGGTAAATAAGTAGCTCAAATGCTACGCCCTTCGTAGGCGAAGTAAAACTGTACTGCTACGAGCTACCGCGTAGCATTTAACGTCATTTAAAATCGTAAGGTAGAACATCATAAGTCATAAATAAATAGATAAAAAAAAAATCTAATCACGAACAAATATGAAAGCCCTTGCAAAATATTTAAACTAGAAAGGTATCTAATATAAGGGAAAGTTACGCTGACCTACGATTCTCGCTTTTTTCCATTGCAATAAAGGGGAATTGTGGTTTGCACATATTTCCTTGTTAGATGTATTAGTCAGGACCGTATAAGAATATGAAGTTAAAGTATATATATTCTTTAATTACCTACTACAAAAAATGAGAAAATTTTTAAGCAAATTAACATACATAAACATAGTTATGCAGTTATGCACATGTATACCTTATTAGGGTTTGTTTATTTTATATAATATATGAATGGAGGTCATCGTGATAACCTCTGAGAAAGCCTCAGTAAGCCATATAAGAGGTAGGTATAAGAAACAATATTTAGGTCGGGGAAGCATTATCACCTACATATTTTATGAGCTAAGGTAAAATTAACCTCTACACAGGAAAATGGAATAAGTTTAGTATAAAAGCGACCAGAGACGTACATACCATTGGGAAATTCCAATTATGCATTTGTGAAAGTCAAATACAGTTACACCTCCGTATATTACGAAAAAATAAACACTTAACTGTAATCCGATTCACTTACTCGTATTTACACTTTTCTACACAAGAACAATCTTACACTATTATCACTAAATACTACAACTACCGTATACACTTTAGAACGTCAAATCCAAACACAGTAGAATAAAAATATTCAAATTTGGAATCGATCACCTGACCGTCTTTACGGGTTATTAATATACAGGGGGTTATTAAATTATCGGCATGGTTGTCAGCCGTGGGCGCGGCCGTTACAACTTACGGCAGAAGTCGCCGAATCACTGGCACCGTGTGACGAGTAGTGCGTTCTGCGCATGCCTGGCCGCGCAGCCTCGTCCGAAAAGAGATGAAAATGGCGCGTGCCGATTGTCGACCGAGCACGATGGATGCCGAATAGTGACGAAAATTCTCAGCTGCCGTGACGCGAGTCTTGTTAACGCTTCAGAGCGCTGGGGTGGCAATAAGTTGCGATTAATATTGGGATCTTTCATGGAGTGTTTGGTCAATAAGCTTATCGAAGTCGAAGTTGAACTACATGTTTGAATTAAGGTGCTAGTTTCCGGGAAACTTTTCACTAAGTGCTCTTTGCGTGTCTTCGCAAAGTTGCATCAAAATCAATGTGGAAAAAGTTCGATGTATTACGTTTATATGCGAGATAGAGCTTATAATCCTATTTGCTTTGATTTACAACCCTAACTATTTGAAAATAACCTGCGCTTAGACAAAAGACAGTATGCAAAATTGAATTGTTTAGATTATATTTTGTTAGCGAAATCATTACAAACTAGAAATCAATCAGAAACAGATATAAAAGCAATTATATTTTGAAAAAATCCTCGGGCCAGGATTCAAATCTGCGACCTTCTGCTTAGGTATATGACAGACGTGTTGAGTTTTTTAGTTTGTAATGCACTCTTGTCATAATAAGAATAGATTTTTTGCTACAGTAACATTCAATTTTTAATTAAAAAAAAAAACAAAAAAATGCCTAGTTTACAACTATGGAAAATAAAATTGTTTTAAAAAATCATAATAAAATCTATTCTTACATAAAGTATATTATTTGTATCAGAGAAATTATTTATAATCAATTTTTCTGTCTTATAATGCAAATATTTTAATACCTTGGTTGAAATTTAGCACTTATTTACACTTTATAAAAATTTTGGAAAAGCGATTAATTTTAACAAAGATTTATAAAAAGTACCAACATGTACCGACGATCACATGCTTCAATACTATTTGCATACATACATAGTTTTTAGCGGGGCGCTGTTATTAGTTTAGTATTTTTGTGGTATTGTTTCAAATCTGAAGAACCTATACAAGTTAAATATTTAGTTATGGTAATCCCTATCATTCCCTTAATTTTTTGCACAACTTTGCATTTATCTGTGAAGTTCAACGAAGTGATAGATAATACGCGTGTCGTGTTGAAAAATAACATCAACCTATATTTACAAACAACATCATCAACCTTGTTATTTTGTAACATACAGGATTTATTCTTAACGATTTCAAAATATTGTACTCGATACTCCACTTATACATAATGGAATACAGAACAACTTTTACGACTTTTTCAAATAGACAAATTTTTATTTTTCGCTTTTTCATAATGTATCAGTTAAATTATATTTATATATATATTTTTTTTTTACTTTTCTTTTAATACTATATAATATATATTAATAGAAACTTATAATTATTTTAAGCATTTTTAATTATTTATAAATTTTTATTCGCTTTATTTCAAGAGTTTATTACGGTAGTGGTTCAGGGTGATCAGTAAATCATGCAAGTCATGGTTAGTTACGTCGTATTCATACGGGAGATTCAGTAAGTGATAGGAGATGACAACCTTATAGCATTTAGAAATCCAACATTTTAGGGTGCCGTACCTAAATGGCAAAACGGAGCCGTAATAGTGTTAATTCATTTTTGAGTAAAATTAGTCTCATATTTGAGTAAACCCAGACCTCAGTCCGGGTGAATAGGACCATTAAAAAACTATGATGTAAAATATACTATTTTTAATACTTGACGATTTATCCATTGCAAGGATAATTATAATTACACAAATTAAGATTAAATATAATGTTATTTGTATATCCTTGCGATGAATAAATCGAATAGTATTACGGTATAGAAACGCAATAGAAAAATAATTCTGAAAGTGAGGAGCTTTGTACCGGGATTTGAAACCCTCGCTTACCGGGCAAATGCTCTACCAACTGAGCTATTCAGGTCTCAACACAAATCGCGAATTTGCTCCTGTGATTTTTCATCAGGAACATTTACAATTTGGGAATAACGCAGGCAGTCATTGAATACATTTTCATCTTTTTGGTACAAGAAAATCTGTCATCTTAGTAGGAACTGATATCGAATTGATAAATTAATATCAGTTCACGCACGAACGTCGTTTCCGCCCAATGTGTCCTGAATCATAATCATAATCTCATCGAAAGCTTGACCAATGCCTTTTACACTTAAGAGCGGTATCGCAGCGGGATTGTGAAAAACCGGCCTTTTCCTAATTAATCGAAACAGCACACTTAAATTCAAAATTTACTTAATATTTATTCAACAAAAACTTATTGCCTATGTGTTGTGTACGTTGCCATCGCTTATTTTCCATTGGTTTCTGTAAATTAAAATTTAAAATATTTTGCGTTTAAAATTTTTCATATTTTTAGTTCCACCAGTTTCCGAGATAAGCCCCCCCCTTTACATATTTTTGTAGTTTTTCAAAGATTTCTCGAAACCAGTGCCCCCAAATATAGTAAAGATAAATGTTTCTACAATCATCTCTTTAAAATCCACAATTTTATACCTCTATGCTATTTTTACGATAATATTTTTTATTTTTTTCTCTTTTGTTTTGGATATATTTTGAATAATTTAAAGTTTTTCAAATTTATTTTTTCACTGTGTTAAGTGAAAAAATTAATGCCATTTTTGTGCCAAATTTAAAGTTTTTTATTTACCAGTGCAGTTATGAGGCAGTGACATACGGACAGACGGACGGACGGACAACGTAGTCTCACCATAAAGGTTCCTTTTGTACCTTTTAGGTACTACGGAACCCTAAAAACAAACGTCACGTCGACGCTGAAAGTGATACCGGAATGACATTTTTTGACGAAGCCAATCACGATGTCGTTTAAATGAAAGGAGGGCAACCATTATTTTTTCAGTAAAATCCGTCGTAATATCACTTGCGATAGGTAGTAGCATAAGTTGAACTGCAAGTTACAAACGAATCTCTTCTAATGCTTCATCTTATAGTGCTTCTTTAAACTTTTGTTTTAGTGAAACAATTTATTTAGTTTTATCGGATGCTACTTATTTGGCTCAGGGGACACGATTAGGCACTTAGTGGTGATAATTGACCACATTTGTAGTGTAGTGGTTCGATTGACTCAATTACGTAATAATCTGGAGATCACGGATTCAAATCCCGAACTTCTGTTCGGTCTCTTGCTTCGGAAAGCACGTTAAGCAGTGGGTTCATAATTGCACCCGAAGGGTGGCGATAGGGCTCATCCATAACCCATTACGCTGGGACGTAATAGTCGTCGGTGAAACGTGGGTGTACGAGGGTAAACTACGACTTACATTTCATACTGCCTCAGGGATTCATGCTGTGACGATGTGTTTTTGTATATTTGGTCTGGTAGTCGAAAACGTGCGGGTAGGAGTTTCTTCTGTTTGTATTTCTTCTTTGAGCATCTTTACTTTCACTCTTAGTCTGTCCAGGGACCACCAGAAAAATCTTTGAGGATCTTACTTCCATTCTTGGTCTGTCCAGGAACCACCAGACACATCTTTGAGCATCTTACTTCCACTCTTAGTCTATCCAGGAATACCAGACACATCTTTTAAGGGTTCCGTACCTAAAAGGTACAAAAAAAACCTTTATGGTGAGACACCGTTGTCTGTCCGTCCGTCCGTCCGTATGTCACAGCCTAATAACTTTAGCACCGTTAAAGATAAAGACATGAAATTTGGAACAAAAATTGCATTAATTTGCTTACAATTTACGGTGTAAAACAATATGAAAAATTTGAAATTGTTCAAAATATTTCTTAAACAAAAGTGAGAAAAATAAAAAAACATTATCCTAAAAATACAATATGAGTTTTATATTGTAGATATTAAAAAGTTAATTGTTAAAATGTATACTTTTACTTTATTTATAGGCACCAGTTTCGAGAAAAGTTTTAAAAACCACAAAAATAAGTATGTCCCCCCCTTATCTCCGAAATTGGTAGACCTAAAAATATGAAAAAAATGACAATTATAGATTATAACTAGCCAGTTACAGAAAAACCATAGCGATTAAAAATATGCGCAAAAATTAAAAATATAAAAAAAAAGTTAATTAATTGAAAAAAGTTTTTATAAAAATACAATATAGGTATCAAATTGTAGGTATTAAAATTTTGATGGTAAAATATATAGTTTGGCTATATTTAATTGCATATATTTCGAGAAATTCTTGAAAAACCAAAAAACATTTATGTCCCCTTATCTCCAAAACTAGTAGACCAAAAAATATGAAAAAATCATGGTAATATGTGTTTACGTAAAAATAACAGGAAAATTAAAGTGGTTGAGAAATTCACGAAAAAAAATTACAACATTAAATGTATCACTCGCAATATGGAACCATAGGTACGCGAATCTGACTCGCACTTGGCCGGTTTTTTAAGCTGAAAAGACACATATTTTTATCATTTTCAATTATTTTTATAAATAGTTATTGAAATAAAAAAGAAATTCAGCCTATGTACTTTATTGTGACCTACAGACAGATACCTAAGTAATGATTTTTAGGAAATAAGTTTTATATAATAAAAAAGAACTTATTAATAACATTTTAACGCTTCAACTACTAGAAAAACTAAACTTTAATCTAAAATGGAGGCCAAGTCACCAATGGGAAGGATGCCCAAAGGCTGCAGGCATTGGTTTGCTGAATGGTCAGACTTAATTTTAAATAGGCTCTACAGCATTTCGGTCACTCGCGCGACGAAATGCTTTTGTATATGAAACACTAAAAATAAACTCGGAAACAAATGTACAGAACCTGCTTTCTCCAAGTGCGAGTATAAGTAAGTAAATCGTTAATTTTCTCTGGGGCACTCGACCCAATTTCTTAGTTCCCGTCGGGCTGCGTTCGGTTTTCACTCCACTCAGATAAGTAACCTAAGACGAGGGTTGTAATTCTACACTGCGTTTTAAGGACTTGGTTTTTCTGCCGATCGAAGGATTCTACTTTTACGCAAGGGTGGTAAGTTGAAAGCGTAATGACGTGTTATTAATGTAATTGGTTTCTGTCTCTTTTTCCTTCTTTGGGTTTAAGTTACTTGAAAATAATAGTAGATTTTCTTTGTTTTACTTGATTATTAATTCCAAGTAGTAAATAGCAAAACCATTTTTTATAAATACAAAAATAAAATTGCCCCTAAACTCAACAACCAAAAAAAATTAAAATCCCTTTATAAATAAAATTTATACCAAAAGTAATATTCCGTAAATAATATATCTAACTCCATAATAAATATTATGGGAACCATATTATATGCAGCCTATCAAGCAAAAAATTAATTTATCTTATTTTCTAATTGCTTTTTACTTTGACTTCGTTTTTCCTTTTCTATTTTATTTTTCTGTTAATAGTTCCTAACATAGGTATTCATGAGGTGTCATATTTTTTCGGCATACATGTATTTTTATTTATTAACCTTTTTGTCAATCAATCGAATGACGATGGCCTCGGCCTCGTTGAAGAGGCCGCAACACATCGTAAAATATAAAGTTTTTTTTTTGTTTAATCACTTATGCTTTCAGCTATTTAAAAAATATATTTACTATCCCAAGCGATAGAATGTTCACCAAAGGTACGCGCCGACTGACCCTCTCCGTCCGAAACGTGGGTTTGAACGGAATTGCCTTGTTTATAAATGAAGACGCTCGGTGCAAGTGGTACCGATATTGGGACGTAATGGTATATGAATTCATACAAAGTAAACCAAAATGTGTTGCCTTGCGTCCATTGGAAACCTCAAATGTTGTTTTCTAAATATCTTCTAAAAACATTCGTAAATGTTTGGTAACTCGGTAACTTATGTCAAAAATTAGTGCAGCGATGAGCAAAGTGAGATAGTTAATTTCAAGGAAAAAAAATTATAAGGGGATCCCTCAGACTCCCCCTTCTCCAAATTAACTTTCTTTTGTACACACGATTATTTTGCGTAAAGATTAAACAATACGGTTAGCAGCTACTTATTTTGCCCCAGTATGGTAATATTTAACAAAGTTCAGAAAATAATTAATATATTAACTGTTTTGCCAGTAAACCATGTAAGTTTTTTTTGTTTCTTTTTTTTTACATAACATTTTAAGTTTTGTTTTACAATATTGAAGCAAATCATTTGATTATGATGTAAAAATACTTAGTACACCTTGGTGAACATTTTGTATTTCTGGTAAACAAACGGAGTTTTTCTGAAAAGCTTTATGTATAATTTCTGATAATCGATTAAATACGAACCATTTCAATTTTACTCTCATGACCTTATTTATAATTGTAATTATAGTTTACCTACTACCTGCGGCTGTATTTGGGCTATAATAAAACTGCTCTTGCTCCCATTTCTGTTTAACTAGGTTCATTTAAATAGTTATCAAAAATTCAAATTCTCAGGTCATATGCCAACTTAAAAACGACATACTTTTCATTTTACCTTTACAATTCTAACGGCTTCTCGTTTATGACATAAAAACTTCTGTATTTTCCTGAAACAAAGCACGTAGCAACTAAAATGAACAAGCAACCTAGCTGCTGAAGATTACCTATCCACCTCGGGGTTAAACCGAACAGACCTCGGTTAAACTCTGCGTGAGGCTAAGTGTAGCTCAGCCTGAGCCTGGCTTTGCTTTAGTGCATAAACGATAATACTGCGCGGAGGTTTTATGTTCGAGCCTGGAGTTGTTTTTAAGGTAGAGGCTGTCATACCCTTTAGAAGATTTTGTTAGTAGAACAAAAGAGTTTCCTGATTTTAACACACTTCAAGTAAATGTGAGGAAAGAGGGTTTGTAAGTTTTTAAGTTTTTTCCCATCCCACACCATACCGTCGCACTAATAGAAAAAAAGATTAAAGTTGGTTTGTTTGTATGTTTGTTAGAGAAAATATTACTAACTAGATGATGTTTGCGACTTTGTCGCGATTTAGTTCTGTTTTTATTAAGGGAATCATTGAGTTAGCGGCCGCGGCCGCGATAGGTACAGATCGTTCACAGTTATTTTACCTCTAGGCTGATCGAAAATGTTTCTTAAGTACTGGACATAGAACAGCTGTCAGAGGTAAAATACCTGTGAACAGTCTGTATTTGAAAAAAACTATCGTCTTATTCCTGCTGCGCGGCGCACTTGCAAGCGAGTCGCCCCGCGCGCTTCCCGCAACCTTATTCTGTGAGGCGTCCGTATTCTGGTAATGTAAAGAGGTGCGATTGTGTAAGGTTGGTCATAGATGATAAATCTATACCATTGTCAAGGATCGTGTAGGGCAAATTCGAATTGTGTAAAACTGTCCATAAAATGAAGACCGAAAAGTAACCGAAGGTTTAGAAATGACCGATGGTTTAAAAAATGCGAAATGAAATTGCGTTTTATTGTGTACTACCTACGTAAAATGAAATTTGATAACTTATTTACTTTAAAATTATGTCAAACACAAAAATAATATATCTTTTTGATTACATTTTTTAAATCCACCACAAAAATTAATTTTTATAATTTAAAACATAGAACTCAATCGAAACTTATCTCCATGCAACTCGTATAACCAAACGCAACAATTGAAGGAAAACCGAGTTTCAGCTGCTCGACCCCAGGTGGTGGCATAAGTTTACTACTACTCAACAGTATATGTAGTTGAAGAGCTTGACACGGGATTACTTTTTTTACTAGATGTGATGTCTGAAAGAGACAGCGCTATATCTTATCGTATTATTTGTCTTCGTCCGAGTTTTGTAGTTATACGAGTAATAACGCGTCATAGTTTCGAATCAATTCAAGTGTCAAGTCAACTGCAACTGCAAAATATTTTTGAATCGGTCGGTGTTTTATTTTATAGTATGTTTCTTTATTATATTAGTATGACGAAATAGCAACCGAACCAAAATACAAAAACCGGCCAAGTGCGAGTCGGACTCGCGCACGAAGGGTTCCGTACCATTATATATAAAAACAGCGAAAAAACATGTCTGTTGTATGGGAGCCCCCTTAAATATTTATTTTATTCTGTTTTTCAGTATTTGTTGTTATAGCGGCAACAGAAATACATCATCTGTGAAAATTTCAACTGTCTTACTATCACGGTTCATGAGATACAGCCTGTTGACAGACGGACAGACAGACGGACAGCGGAGTCTAAGTAATAGGGTCCCGTTGGTTACCCTTTGGGTACGGAACCCTAAAAAGTAAGAAAAAATATTTTATTCTGTGGCCGAACTGCCCTAAACCTTTTCATAATATCTTTCCTACAAAAATATAACCCCAAACTGTGTTCATATAAAAAACAATTCTTATTTCTGTGCCAAAGCCAAGGGTTTTGACTAAAAAGCTCCACAATTTTAATTTATTGAACATCATTTATTGATTGTAATGGTAGAATAAAAATTGTTTTACCTAATTTTATTCCAAAATAATCAAAAACACTTACCGTTAAACGATTGTCATAGATGAACTAACAAAATCTTAGACAATTCGAATTATCTGTCAATCTTAACAAATCATTCACTCATTGTCTAAAATAACAATACAAATCGTAAAGCATCTATGAATACCATAGACAATTCAAATTGGCCGTTTGACAAGTGAAATGATTAGTTTTAAGCTATCAAATGAATACGATTTCATGACTATTTTCTTACACAATCGCACCTCTGATTTTCATGTTTAGTTTATGAGTTTAGCGAAAGAATCATTAATTAGAGTAAAATAATAACACATGTTATATACGTAAATAAATCCAAAATTTGGGTTGATTGGTTGTTTAGTAAGACTAATTGAACGGGCAAAGTTAGGCAGATATTTAAATTTATTTGTAGCGTATTTGGATATTTATTTGTAGCTCTTCTGGAAGGATGGGTTTTTTGTGCGAAATTTTTCTGATCTGTGCAGAGGTGTATATATTGTATGTAGAGCATGTGTGTAGAGTGTAAGGCGTTCATGTAGTTAACATTATTGTATTGTATTGCACTGAGGGCAATTTTTGGTATCAGCCCTTTCGGTGCTGCACCAATTTCCAAACATTTTCCTAAAAATTGTAAATGGGTATAATATTGGGAAAGTTTGGCTGTTATATTTTTTATTTTATTTACGATTTCCTTCATTTACGTTAAAATGTAAGTAAGAAGGTTCTAATTTGATTAACTGGCACGTTGCGAGTATTTATGTTCATCAAAATTATACTGACTTTGACAGAAGGCTGTAACAGATGATCAAGATTTTGGTATTTGTCAAAAATGCACAAAGGAGCATATAACAATAATTAAAGATGTTTTTGAAACGTGGATACGCTATATTGAGACGGCAGTAAGAAGAACACAGTGTAACCTATATAGCACAAGATTAGAGTCCATCAAACGAGCAGCAATAATTGTGTGGGTTCTGTTCCATATGCCTGCTTCAAGCAGTCCTCATCGAGTTACGTATTGATATTGGAGACCGTCAATAGCCCTCTGAAGAATGGAGAGAAATCCTTTGAGTCTCTGGCTGCCTTCGAATGTCTTGCGCACACAATGCACTGTATGAAATCAACTGCAGCTCTTGGGACAAATGCACGTGTGGTTGCGTCTCTGCAGTTTTTCAATTATGCACCTCGACGTGATTCTTCAATCTTTGTTGCATAAAATCTTTTTATTGTTGTTGCACTCGAAAAGAGTTATTCGTTCATAAGTTTATAATATAATCACATGTGCGAGTAATACTTTAATAAATATATAATATTGCCTCTATTGGCCTTTTATTTGTTTTTTATTTTGATTTATTTTA
Source organism: Ypsolopha sequella (assembly GCA_934047225.1). Classification (NCBI taxonomy): domain Eukaryota; kingdom Metazoa; phylum Arthropoda; class Insecta; order Lepidoptera; family Ypsolophidae; genus Ypsolopha; species Ypsolopha sequella. Next base: position 30,129,088 of record OW203987.1, on the reverse strand, counting down.
TTTTTGACGTATAGATTATATTTTATGCTCTTTACCTATTTGAGACCGAGGAGTCGTCGACCTTTATTTTGGTAAACTCGCTTGGCTTTACCAGAACCGTAGTACTTTATTATTCTTTTATTACCCATTATTTACCATTTATTATTGTCTTCTACAATGTTAGTTTATTTAATAAATGATACAGCAAACTAACCTAACCTATACATTACACTTACACTTATTGCACAAAAACAAAACAAAAGGGAATATTTACATTACTACACACCACACACCACTAGTTCACAATATTGATACAAAATCGGATTCGTCAAATGCACTACACTACCACAAAAACACCTGATATTAGCCAAAATTTTCTTTCCACTTTCTATGTGTTTTTCATTGCCCGAAATAAAGACATTTTATTTTTTTATTTTTGCGTGACGGGAGCGTGTCGTTTGACTCTAAGTGCCTGATTAAATTTAAAAGCAATAATCAAAATCGTTAGATCTTGTTTTGGTATTTTTTTTTTCAGGCGCTATTAAATATTTTCAAGCTTTTTCCTTCTAAAACAAATTGAATAAAAAAAGAATCTCATAGGAATCTTTACTTCTTTGAACCATACCTGAATATGTGATGTCTTCTGCATTTTAGCCCGTATTTGGTGAGAAACTGATGATAAACAGTTTCTTATTTTTATGACTTTGTAGTAACGCGTGAAGCTTATTATAGCTTTAAATGATAAATTATGTAAAAACGAATTCCAAGGGGTCTTAGAATAAGAATCAACGTATGTTTATGCAGAGCTGCAATTTTCTAAAGCGACAGGATGCAGCGTCTTCGAAATTCTAAAATGTCGAATTTCACATTTTGTCCGGGATAATCGCCTTAAGATTTAGAATTAGAATGTAAGTAAGGATTAAGAATATAAACAGCCCGTGTTGTACCCGTTGAAAAAGCATTTTTGATACAAATGTTTCACCTAAACGCGTGCCGTGTGGTGTAGAACGGGATTTGAACCCACGTCTTCTTGATTAGTTGTCTAGATCGTTCACCATTATTAGGTAATAAATATTGAAGTTTTCTCAAGAGATAACTCCATAATAAATATCACTTTATCTGTTAGTAAAAGTGCTTAAATTATAGATTTACTAACCACATAATATAAATTAAATTGTAGAGCCCTACCCTTGCCGCAGAAGCCATTAAAATGATAAATTGGATTATTTAACTCTCAAGAAAGCCTTGCTAAACGATATCGGTCCAGTTATTACATAAACCAAGATCGTATTGAAATTATTTGTCATCGCTCTATCACTACAAGTGCATTGTATTAAATATTTACCGATGGCAAGGTTTCCTTACAGTAGCGTTCTTCGTCTCTTAATTATACTAATAATGAAGTAGTTAACAAAGGCGTGTCTGTCATTAATTTTTGCGAAAGTTTATATGAAAAGGGTTTTAGTATTATACTTTGACTAAAACAAAATTTTTACAATTTTTATGTGTCTGTATGTTCCGTTTTAACCGAGAACCTGTCAACGGATTTGGCTGCAGTTTTTCTTAGTCATGCAAAAGAGTCATGAGTCATTTTGTACCAAGCCTTCAATAGTGTTTAAACCCATGTCACATGAAAGCTCTTGGGGTGTTCTTTATTTCATTCTATGGTAGCTTAATTCAAATCCAACGCAAGCATGGTGTGATAGTACATACGTTTTAAAAAAAGAAAAAGTTTACCAAATGTAAGTTCATCTAAACCATCGGTCACCATTTAAGCGCTGGATTTCAAAATAGCTGCTATTAAATTAAATGAGTACAACTTAAAAGCTTTCGTATGACATGGCAAATAAATAAATGGGTTTCATTACTATTGCAAACTGGTGGAGTCCGTACTAAAGTACCCATGGTCCTTTGATATTTCATTACAATATTTAAGTATTTAACAGTGAAATAATTTTAATACTATAGAAACAAGAACATGTAATTTATTTACTTATTCTTTACTAACTTATTGTCTCTCCTTTGAAATGCTAAATGTAAAATTTAGTAAACACTTGTTGTTTAATGATTTTCATCAAATTTTTGACAGACACACACACTTACATACACTACACATACTCCTTAGTAGTAAATATACGGATCCCAAGACCTTGGTCGTAGTGCTAAGGAAACACACACACTAACATACACCCTCTTCTTATATACACACTCTCATTCTTATCCTCGCTCTTCACACAGACCTACCCTCTCACATGCCCTTGATTTATTTATTTATTATAAGTTAAGCTGCATGCTCTTTTTGTTATTTTTGGTTATTTTTTGTATTCTCTTTTTATTTTTAATTTTTTAAATGTAAAATACCTGTTAGGTTGGCTTGGCGCCTATATCACCGGTACATACACCCTTGCTAGCGTTAAGATAATCATATTCTATTATTGTGCAATTTTTTGATTAATCAAAACATATTCTATTCTATTCTATTAAGACATCAAAATCAGTTCTGCTTTCTGGTCCGAGTATTTTATTTATAATTATTTTTCTTTATTAATGTACACAGAAAATAGACACACAGATATAGGTAATATAAACAAATTTACATAGACAAGGTTAAACGTATCTCAAAGAAGAGATTTCTTCCAGTCAAACTCTGGGGATAATAAGACATAATTATATAAAAGTCTACATACATACGATATACAGGCTGTTAATATGAAGTAGTCGAAGCCGGAAACTGACAGTAGTAGTAATAGTCCATACGGACAACTTTTCGTAAAAATAAATTGAGAACTCGAGAAAAAAAAGCAGTTGTTTTGGTCGGGTAACTTTTCTATGGAACAGCTGTTGTTAGTTGGCTCTATAGTAAAAGTTGTTCGTATGGACCAGTACTATCGTTAGTTCCCAGCTTCCGTGACATTTTATAAACACCCAGTATGGAGTCATGAATAAATAATATTCTTTCTGAGTTACATATTATTTGTCAAAAGTGTGGTCCAAGAAGTAAATAAAATGTTTCTTCCAGTTTCATAATCAAATTCTTATGAAGCACATAACAATAACTCGGGTGTTTTACTGAACGGCTTCGAAGACGACTGCCAGTTTATATCCGATTTGAAATAACGCAAAGTGACTAATAAATGTCTGTATAAATGGTAAAAAATATCTACGACTAAGTTACTTGATCTTGAACATCGAAAACTTGCCTACCCCTCCAAGTAACGAGCATGCATGTTTTTACTTGTAAGTACTGTGTGTGTCTGAAGTTCATATTTTTGGAAAGACTATAAATATTAATACGTTTATAAACCTGTCCCAAACATATTGTTAGTAACAGTAAAATATTCCCTCCCGCCGAGACGAGCCAAGCACAAAGGGACAAAATTAATTGTTTCAAGTACCTAGGTATTTCATAGGGGATACTTTACTCGAACACACTTCTGCTTTTAACATATTCCTTAAAGCATTTTCACACTATCTTAAAAGTATCGGCACCGGATACCGGTACCGAATTCAGCATTGGCATGCACACACCTCTGGAAAAAGAGGGTGTAATCGTTAAGTGTGACCAGGTGATTATTCCGTAACTATTAAAGTTATCAAAAAAATGTAAACTGATATCGAAAGTACGTCACCTAATCAGTAAAATGACATCAATGACTTTTTGAAAATCAAACGAGAAGTATCCAAAATTTTGACATTAAACATTCCCATACATTCAGTATGAGATTAGTAGAAAGGTTTCAGTTTCCTTATATTAAAAGGTTATAATTATAAAAGGTTTTCTTATTTCAAGCTTAGTACTGATATTAAAGGAAACTGTTTATTAACCTGACATAGTAATAAAACTTTATTTTAATTGAATACTGTTTATTTCTTAGTAAGCACAAAATTTTGTATACAAAGGAGATGTTCGAAGTGACGTCCTTGTTTGGCGATACAATGTATGGGAATGTTTAACGTCAAAATTTTTGATGCTTCTCGTTTGATTTTCAAAAAGTTATTGATGTCATTTTACTGATTAGGTAACGTAGTTTCGGTATCAGTTTATTTTTTTTTGATATCTGTAATAGTTACGAAATAATCGCCCGGTCACACTTAACGATTACACCCTGTGTACTATATAGCACTCATTTGAACATTTTCAACAAAATAAACTCTAGGATTGGAGCAAAGCAGATCGAGGAGGAGCGTGTTAGGTTTATATGTTATTAATTTAGAGAGCCAAGCGAAGCGCGGTGGACCAAGGCGACCCTCCTAGTTTTAACAGAAATATTATATGCCCAGTCAGATCGTGACATGCCCAATTCTACGATGTACTGACGACACATATTGCAGTGAGGGTGATGAGTGGGACGGTGGGTTTTTCTTCGATGGTACATTTCAAAGTCTTGCTTTGTTTAAATATTTATTTATAATTCTTCCGCAACTATGGATGAAAGAGCGTATTTCTGCTACTACAGATGAAAACTTAAAAGGAGAATTCGGCAACTAAAACTGTTACATAGTATGTTAAAAATAAATGATTTCGATTTTTAGCAGCTACCTGTTGCAAAGATCTATTAACATCACATAACTATTATGCGTGTGTAGCGGTCTTCCACCTGGCGTAAACTGAGAGAGCCACTGATTACTACAAATACGCCTGGTGCATCCTGGACAGTTAGACTATGACACAACTAGCTATTGTATATAGATATACAGACAATATATAGACAGCCAGTATATAGGCAATAGCTTTCACTTCAACTGATGGTAGGCTTCGGTCATGGCATTTCACTCAACATGGCCCGGCATGACGTCATGAGAAGCGTATGAAGAGAGTGGTTACTTTAACTTTCGTCCCAGGTCTCATCTCCCACATCATCAGGCGTGGTACTGCCCAAGCGTAAGTTAATTATGAGGTAAAAATGATAATAAAACAGCACGAGGAGAATAGGCACTCCGATCTAAAAGGGTTATTATAATTTAGGGTATACTCGCTTCGTTTGCTATAATTTGAAAACATTTTAAATTAATTTTAAATCCTTGTTTATAGCTAATAACTAGCAACCACAGTTCAGTTAAACAAAAAACAAAATATATTTAGGATCGTACAAGTTAAATTTATTGTGTTATTCTGCCGTCAGCGAGATCACATGACTATACGTATTGTATACGTTCGCTTGATTCTCCACTTCAGATTTTGAATCATTGGTGCAGTGATGAGAACACTAGGTTTTAGTAACCGGGTTTTCGGCTTTTTATCGGTTTAGAAAATTGACGAAGTCTCAAAAATGTATGCGATGACGAGCGATGTGAGGAAGAGCGTGTTTGGTTTCTATGTGAATAAATTCGGGAGCCGAGCGAAGCGAGCCCCGTAGCAGTTTTAACTCAGGTCATTCAAAATCCCTCGTGTAGTTTTTACAGAGTTCATGATATTCGCAAAAAATATAGTTTTTTATTTGACGGCAGAATAAAACTAAAATTAAATTATCACTGGTGAAGTCCTTTTGAATTATTTATGAGTTAGAACGACCTTTTTTTGTGACAGATATCAAAGTAAATATAGACAGGATGTTAGTAAGTTAAGATAAATGAATAAAAGAAAAGTCTTGATTTTCTTATCATGTTTATCTTTCTAAATGTAATTTTCAAATTGACTGAAACGTCGAATTTTCAGTTTATGAATGAAATTTTCAACCGTAATATCTGTTAAGCAATGCCTTGTTTACTCTGCAAAATTTAATTTAAACTTGAAGATGGACAAATAACCCCAGCCTCCCCTCGTCAGTCCGAATTCCTTGCTAACAGACATGTCTGAAAACGGTTCAAATAAAATTTAAATATGCTTTGTCACGGTATTACTTGTGTTTAGTTTGTAATTACATGTTTGAGAGTAGCAGGCAAAGACTAAAGAACTCCACTTGCTACGATCCTGACACATTTCTTCCATATACAAACTCTCTCTAATACAACACAAAATCATACATATTAACAATAAGTATCTTTATGTCATACACGTACAAATAAGAAGGTTTTATATTGTGTTATTATATTGATATTATATAAAGCTAGTTAAGACTGTAAACTAACGTCTAAATTTCTTTATGTTGAAATATATTTTGGGAGGAGCCTAGTTTCCACTACACAAGGAAACTTTATGTAGGAATTAGTGTTTTTATAATTTATGTAACTTATTTTGAAATAAAGAAATTTTCGATTTTCAATTTCAATTCACCAATTGAGTCTTTTTTTTCTGTTAATTTTATCTTTGCCCTGGTTCTGTTTATAAGCATTTTATAAGCAAATTATAAGCAGTTGTTATTTAAATACATTTTGTACACACCTCGTATTTTGGAGAAAAATGATAGTTATAGATAAACGGACACCCGGGTCACACCATAAGGCTTCCTGTTTTTGATTTCTTGAGTACGGAAACCTAATATTATTATTGTTCTGAATTCAAACACTGACTGTTGATGATGAATAAAGGAAAGAGACTTCTAAAAACGTAAATAAGGGTAGGAAGTCTAAAACTCAACAACTATATCAATAAGAAATTGCTTCAGTTACAAATAAAATATTTGCACCACAGTGGTATCACAGGTGTTTCAGAGTGTGAACTGTGAAATGGAAACTACAGTCCACACTCGTATATCCACGTTTCACCGATAATTAAGGCGCTACGGAAAAAAAAACGACACTTTTAGAACTTGCATATCCACTTGAGTAAATAATTTATTATTTTGATAAAATAGTATATTATTTTTGGGTTCTTTTTCTAGGGATCTGTTAGACAGAAACGCGATTAGAGCAATTCAGCTCGATACAAATATTTATTGAAATGAGGTCATTTTCGACACCAATTCTCCTGGTTTGACAATTTGAAATGACATATGGACTGCAACTATATTTTGTTAGATGGTTTTTAACAGTATCTAGGACATATTAAACGAAATTTTGATTGCAACTTTAGTTCATTTTTATATTAATAAAAAACCGACATTTTGCTACTTTTCCTCGAATCCGTCCCTCTCCCACTGAGTTTTCTTTCGCTTATGGAGTAACAGGGACGCTAACACTTTTACATATCGCCTTAATACGTCCCAGCGTGATGTGGGTAAGCTTTATCGCCGTACTTTGTGCACAAATATGGACCCACCTTAACCTATCTTCCAAAGCACGCTGACCGAATATACATGTGCCCTTACTGGATTTGTACACGGGACCTCTGGATTAGCAGTCGTGACGTTCAAACGACCAGACCATAGAGGGGCTCAAACAACCGTAACAAAAAGATTTCAACAAAGATAATACAACGAAACTATACACAGAATGAATATATATTTTGGTATGTTTGTCACAAAATTCACTTCCCAAAATTAATATTAAAGTGAACATTCAACACGAATTCAGTCCCCAGGAGCCTGTTATCCAGACAAACGAAAATAAAGTCACACTTTAGGCCACAATAACCCCACTGAAACACAGATTACAGCATCCGGTCAACATTATGTAAGCCACAATAGACTAAAACGGTTTACTTTTATTTGTTTACTGACCACTCTATACGTAAATATGAATGCAATATTAATAAAAATATAAATCAAACATATTTTTAAATATTCAGACCGTCACCAGGACAGTCAATACTCGTAACACCCTCTGTTCACGTCCCAACGTGTTAGGGTAGGCCGTGGGTTTTAAGGCGATATGCGAAAAAAATACGGGTGTTTCTTTTCTATTTATTTCATGAAATACAAGGAAAATTATAGTCAGTTTCTGGTATATGCATTCTCACTAAGGTTTTGAAATTGGAAAACATGTTTGGATAAATTTTCCTCGATAGAAATAATTGTTGAAATGAGGTCTTCAAACACACTTTTTCTCCTCGTTTGACGAATAAGAACCATATACAGAACTCAAACATATTTTATTATTTGTGTTTTAACAAATTATCTATCTAGAGATTTGATATTTGAAATTTTGCTGGCTATTTTAGTTTTTTTAATAAAAATATAAAACCAACTTTTTTCCCTTTTGCCCTGAATCCGCCCCTATTTTTCGCTTAGAGTGACAATGACAAAAATAAAATTCGCATAGGCTCTTAACGCCGTACTTCGGGCACAAACACACGCTTTTCAAGGCATGCAGGTTTACCTCACAGTGTTTACCTTCAACGTAAACAAGTGCTAAGTTACTCATTCTAAGTATCCTTATATTAATTCCAAAAACTCATTGGTGGTTGCTCCACCGGTAGGATTCGAACGAGGTATCAAGATGAGGAGCCCGACGTGCTACCAATTGAGCTACCACTTCATTTTTTTAAAACATGTTTTTTTCATTTAGATTTACAATTAAGGAATTCATGATTGTAAGGGTCAGAGTTATTATGGTAATATATTTTTGAGGTAATATTTTTGATTTTTCTCTCTTTTGTTTTGGAAATATTTTGAACTATTTCAAATTTTACAATTCTTTTTTGCACTTTGTTATGTGGACAAATTAATATTATGTATGCACCAAATTTCAAGTCTTTATCTTTAACGGTGCTAAAGTTATGAGGCTGTTACATACGGACGGACGGACAACGGAGTTTCATCATAAAGGTTCCTTTTGTACCTTTTAGGTATTATGGAACCCTAAAAACAGTTGTCTCGTACATTTTGGTTGGGTAGTTATGTAATTTTTCTATGGTACAGCTAAGTTTTTACATCTCATTCTCATTTTATGTTATTTTCATTAAGAATAAATTAACATATCTTACTTTCCAAGTGTCGACAATCGCAAGTTTAGGTTAAAAATAAGGTAGGTAAGTTTTTTATTGATATTTGTGATTAAATATTCTGATAACCAGCAATCCCTCAAAACTCATGAGTGTATGCTCAGATCTCAAGGTCGAAAGTCCGTCCTACCAACTGAGCCACCAGTGTTCTTATGAAAATTTTGATCTTAAATAAATTTTAAATAATGTGAACTTAAACCACAAAACATAAGCGAGGGTTGAAAATAGAATAAAGGAACCAACGTAAACTAAACGACACGCGAACGCCAGGTAGCGGAAACTTGCGTCACGAAATTTTAAGCTCCATATTTGAGTAGCTTTAAAACGCTTAAGGCGCTTAGTACCGTCCGATGTGTACTTTCTAAATCCTGCGCCTCATTTATGGCGTAAAAAATGCTTGAATATATGTTTGAATTTTCAAATCTAAGACAGTATTATGCTTTTTTTTGCGTCACCAAAACTTTTATAGCAAAAAGTAAACAACCGAATGGTGTTTTCTAATTTTCTAATTTTTTTATGTTGTACTCTTTATTCAAAAATAAGAAATTATTCACAAGTTATGCGTTTTGGAATGTGTTTAGTCGCATTGACCCTATTAGGTAAACGTGACAGCTATTAATCGGAACTAATCACGTCCATGTGAAAAGTATTATTTTATTCTATTTTCCGCTATCGGAGACGCATTGATCGTCGTAACTGCCACTTTGCAATGCGCGCCGATTTATGTACGTTATTTCAATTTCTTTTCCGTCGATATTTGTACCGATAGACATTGAGCTGCTAATTTGGCGTTACTAAGCACCTTAAGTTATTTTGGACATGTAGTGAAATGTGTATTTTAATGAGAAAACGTAAGCGTTTCCTAATGGTGACATTTGCGATAGCAATCGTAGTTTAAGACGATTTATTTTAATATTGCATGCAAACAATTTTACACTTTGCAACTATGAGTATGTAGCTCTTTCTTTTTACTATAAATAGATTTTTACTGTGCACAAGAAGGTAAACAAAAATTACATTTTAAACACAACATATCATCACGACATGCATCCCCGAGGTGTCCTGATTGACTTGAACTGTAAAATGCAAGTGATAGTCCACACTCGGTACACCCGCGTTTCACTGACGATTATAACGTCCCAACATGATGGGTAGTGAGCCCTATTGCCATTCATGTTTAATGATTTCGAAAATGTATGAATTAAGTTCGATTATTGAACCTTGTTCCTGGTCCCTGGCCGAGTGTCCGGGTTCGGACGATTGATTAGATTTCACCTTGTATAATTATATATTTTACCTATAAATTAAATAAACATTTAATTTACTTCTTGTACATTTGATTACAAATATTTTTAAAACATTAACTTTAACTCGTAAAAAGTGTATTATTGAATTTGAATTGGAATTTGAATTTCTTCAGGCATTTAAGGGCATGCAGGTTTCCTCATGATGTTGTCCTTCAGCGTTTAGCAACGGCAAGTATTAGGTAATACTTGTTCTGTGGGTAATAAAAATACTATGAACCTAAATTCTGAATAAAGTCATTGGTTGTTCGAACCTGGGTCTCACTCCAGATTGACACAACATAAAATGGTAAAAGATAAAACATGTAATTTTACTTTTACTTTTTTACTTACAGTTAGTACATATATACCAGTAAGTAAAGTTCCTTTATTCGGCATGAATGCATTGAAAATTACAACGTTAAAACAGTTCAGAAAAGCTCTCGTGACTTGTGCATTTCATTCGGTCACAAATTCGCTCGCCTTTCCGAGTCACGGCGGAGTGGGAACAATAATAGCTCGATCTAAAGGTGTAATTTAACCCGCAATTCGACATAATCTCGTTGGAAATAACCGAGAGTCCCTGTACGGTTGTCGAACGAAACTGGCTCTTCAAGTTGTAAAACTGAATGGGCATGAAGAGAGTTAATTTTCAGTAATATTACGGGTTTTGTGACGGACTACTAGGAATTGCTTGTTATTTTTAGGGTTCCGTTTACATAAGAAATTCTTCAAAGCCAGTGCGCTCATTACTTAAAAATTAAAATTTTGTGTACAATTAAATATCCCCAGGAAAATACGAAAAATCATTGATGACATTACGTTGAGAAAATACTGGCGTTTTATCTTGTCACCATAATTTCTTGTATCGAATTCATTTCCTGACAAATATGTAGAGGATATAAACGAAAAAAAAAATACGTTGTGTTTTTGATTCAAGACTATTAATGATTAATTACACTTCAAAAATATACCTACGTTTACTCTTTATGTAATTTAGTTAAAAGGGATAAATTTCACAAAAAAAGAGATTCGGTTAAAATATAACATTAGGGGTGCCACGGGTCCGGAATGAAAAAAATCATGGTTTATGTCCTAAAGTAGCCGCAATTTCAAAGTAACTGAAGTTTCGCGTGCTCGGCAGTTGATTAGAGCTGGATAGACAATTTAATAACAAATGTGTGAGAGCAGGACATTTACCAGCATATTGTAGCCCCTTTAATTAAAACACATAATCTACTGATCATACTGAACAACTTTTCCGAAGAAACTTACCGAGCAGATGAGAAATAAATTTTTCTTTTCCATAAAAAACTTACATTAGCCTTGATTGATTTGATTTTCAGAAATATTTATCAATTTGCTCAGTATATCCGTTTACACCCGGTAATTTGCAAATGAAATGTATTTATAAAAAAACATATTCGCAATGACGGAACCCAAACAAAGTGTTCATTATAATGCCAGTTTTTTCGTGTTTCCGGCAGGTCATTGTGATGTTTAACTGAAGCTTTGGGAAGTATTATATAGCTTTGGAACGAGTGTTTTGGTCAATAAAGTTTATGTTACTCAATTTTATGCATACGTTTATGTAAGTTATCCATTGCGGAGGTAACTTTTGCTGTTATTTGGACGAAAAGGTTCTGCTGTTTTCTGATTTAATACGCCGTAAACCAGCGAACCGAAATGATTTTAGTTCGTTGTCGTAAACTTGTTATTAGAATTAGATTCTCGAAAATACAAAAAAGGAACCCTTATGGACCCTTATGACTCGTTTCGTCCACTTCGACTGAGTCCATCCGTCTGTTTGTTTTCTGTCTTCCCCTTAAAAGCCTTTGTAAAAAAGACATGTAGACACCAAGAGCTATAGCCGATAAACTGCTGAGCAGTTTGGCTTAAAAATTGTATAAATATCATGTAATTGTCTTTTGATAAATAAATAATATCTATCTATCTTTGTCCGTCTAATTATTTATGTGTCTGTCGGAAATTTTGTATATTGTATAATATATGTAAAATATTTTTATTGTATAATATATATAGGTACAATGTGAGGATTAACGCCGTCGCGTAAACGTCTTCACTCGCCCAGATGAAGGCAGTCTAAATCTGCTGAAACTAGTCGGCTTTCCCGATCATAACACGTATTGAGGTGAGACGATTTTATATAAATAATGTAAAATATTTTACACAAGAAGAGCAGTATTAGATAATATCAAATGTAATTAGAACCATCCGTAGAGAAACCTATTTATCTAGAAAAAAAATGCTAAAATTGTTAACAAGTGTCAATTTTACTTTTTTATTTCATATACCTATCTTTCAATATTTTGTTCTGTGAGGGTGTCGCACGTGCCGGAGCACCTTGCGAAGCCTGATGAAGGTCACTCTTAAGTTGACCGAAACGTCGAGTTTTTCTCGCATAAATAATAGTGAGTTTTAGCTGTATCTATTTCGTTAATATTTTGTTCCATTGGACTGATGACGGTCCCATACCGTGGGCCGAAATATATCGAGTAAAACCTATTTTTACTGTTTTAATATTAATAAATAAATAAAAGAAATAAATATAGATATGTAATCGGGTTCTAAAAAACGGCTCTAAGGATTTAGATAAAAATCTTAGTACAGGGGTTTTCGAGGGTGAAAAATCGATCTACGAGTAGCTATCTCAGGGAATAGTACATTACATCTGAGGCCAGTAATTAAAGATATCCTGGACGAGTAAGTTAAAAGTCCGAGCCCGTAGGGCGAGGACTTTTATATACGAGTCCAGGATAGCTAATTATGGTCGAGGCATGTATAGTGCTTTTCTCAAAAATAAAACGAGATATTTTCAAATTATGTATATAAGTTTTTTTATTACGTTAACAAACTCATCTTGAATAAAATCGATCGAGTTTGTTTTATGTGTCACGCAATTTTACTAAAATAATGCTATTGCGGTGTTTGACGTCTTTTGTAGTTAGATTCCCAAGCTCCAGACTTCTACATACACCGTTTTTACTCCCATGATAAGAACAACCTACAAAAAAAAAACTCAATTTTAATAACGAATTAAAGGCCTATTTATAACTTTAGAGCCATAAAATAATATTACATCATTTATTTACCTTTATAACTAGATATTTATCATCTATATGTTGGCTTGAAATATTTTAGACTTCTTGCTTATATTATATAGCCATATGATTGCCTTTTTAGCCATGCCGTCAAATTGTTATAATTTTTCAAGTTTATTTTATTCTTATTGAGCACAACACATCGGAGCATGGAATACATCGCCCATAAAGTGGAAGGCTGCTTTGTTTGGCTAAGGTGACTGAAATAAGCCAAAAACACATTTTCCGACCAACTGTTCGTGTGTTTATCTGCTTTCCACTTGATGAACTTTTCATAATTTGTTTAAATGTCCTTCCTTAGATTTTGGCGGAAGCAAGTTGTTTTTTGCTAATTCCGCTTCCGCTTTTAGATCTGGAGGAGTACAATCTATATCAGAGCCTTCTTCTGAACTCATTTTGTAATTTATTTACACAAAAAACTTTAAATGAAAATATTATGCAACAACATAATTTCCCGCTTTTAATTTTTTTTCGTTTTTTTTTTATTTTCTTTGGGCAGATGTATACGGCCAGCCCTCTCCATAAAATTTAGGTTAAATTTTAAGTGTTCAATGGTTTTAAATATAACTATAAAATCAATAAAAATAATATATTTTCAATTATAAAATATAGCAAACGTTTTCTGAACACGAAATTGTAATGTTTTTTCTTTTTATACTGGCCGCTATGTATAAACCGTATAAACCGTATAAACCGTATGATCGCCAAACTCTTTAGTCATTTAAAACATAGACATTGATAGTTTAAAAAAAAAACATGGTATGTAATGGATTTTCATACGAATTTCCTGGACCGTTATTCAGATTTCCTGGAGACTTGAAATAGCTCTACAGGATGAAGTACTTTCTGGCATGTCTATGCAATATGCAATATGCAATATATATTCTGCGAGTTTTCATTATCAAATCGCTCATCTTGTTTTGCTTCACACAATGAAGCTCACATCAAGTTATAGACTAGGGTGCTTCTAACTAGCACTAAAAAATATAGGATTTTTTTATAATTTTGCGCATTACCCTTTTGTTCGGTTCTAAGCCCTAAAAAAACATAAAAATATATTTTTCATTATTTTGTCTCAAGTTTTCGGGGTCGCTAGCAGCAATTGTTTATCTAAAAGTCTCCGTCCTACATGTGTTTTAAAAAATCCAACAGTCATTGTCTTGCGCAAAGATGGAGGCAAATCGTATACATGTTTACTCGTATTTATATGCGTCCATGTTATGAGATAATGCTGATGCAACTCTCCACAATCTTCGATCGCCTCTATGACCTAGTGGTTGGTGTCCTTGACCACTTACCTAAATGTTGCGGGTTCAAATCCCGTGGGTTTAGGTCTGCGTGTTTTGGGAAGGACGTTAAGGGGAACGAAAATACAAACAGAAATAAAATGTCAGCTTTCGGATGATTTTGTTGCAATAATTAGGTTACGTATAGCCATAAAAAAAATACATGTTTTTGGTTGAACTTTAAGGTATTCATTTTCCACAAACCACGTTAATCGATTCATATTTGTACTGTCAATGAATTTTTTTGTAACCCTCTATTGCACACTTCTTATCGATTTTGTTTCAGGTATCGCTTTCGCGATTTTGTTGGTTTTTTTTTATTAAAATTAGAGTGAATGATATCTATTCATTTTCCAAATACCACGTTATTCGGGTCAAAAAAAGCACCCCCTTTTTCCAAAAATACGTAAATCCACTGATGCAGTCAGCGGCAGCAAGATATTGTCAGTCTACGCCTAGCGTTGGCGCCCGTAAGACGTGGAACCTGTACCCTTTTTTGCAAGCTATAAATATCTCCCAAAACTACTTCAAAACACATTGAAATTAATTTTATAAAGTAATATTTCGAGGAGCATCATATTCCTGCCGTTAAAAACTCAACAAAATATGCGTATGAGTGATTTAGCTACATCGTGCCATAGTCATAACAACAAAACTGAATGAATTTGAAATGAATTCATACCTTTATGCGGGAAAATAATATATGTTAATCTAAAAGAATAATTTTGTGATCGTTATTGAAACCCAAATTAATTTACTTATACTTACTGAGATCTGTAACAAAGGTCAATGACCTTTTCGTAAAATTACCCTCCAGTATTGGCTCACCATTTCAGGTCCAATAAGTGAAGTATTTTGCAAATTATATAGGTACACTTACTTGGGATAAATCGCCAAGCATTTAAAATATAGAAATTTATTTTGAAATATTTACAGTGCATGGCAAAATTATTAGATTGTAGATAATCCTGTCGGTACATGTACAGGTTTTGTTACGCAAAATGAAAACAATGAAACTCTTTTAGAATTAATTTGTTATCCCTATGTTTGTCTGTCTGTCCGTTTGTCTAGACAATTTTTTCTGGGTAAAATTAATAAATACCAATATAAACGGCCCTCTATAGAGCTGTAAAAACATACTTTTGACGTTTTTATTTATATTACGTTTTAGGTTTTTACGTTTTTTTTTTAACGTTTTTCATACAAATTTTCTCACTATGAAAATGTAGGGATGAACACTTGAGATAATATTTTGCATTTAAAAGTCAACACAGAAAGGTATTGTTGAACAAATAATGTAAAAAATATGAAAACCATGTTGTTCTATTCTAAAGGGATTAATTATCTACTGTTCAATGTGGCGATAGCTTTGTTTTTTTTTTTCCTTGAATTATTTTTTACTAAGGTAACAAATAGTTTAATACAAGGTTTTCCTTAAGAGGTTCCTTTACCCCTGTATTTTTCTTAAAATTCATACAATAGGTATAAACCGAATGTGAAGTCTACAGCTTATTTTCTTCATATCTTTTTTCATGAGTATATTCTAGTGACATCTAACTACGTCTCTATACAGCTCAAAAAGCAAAATTTGATAAAACACCATCATAATAGCTGTCAGGATATCGTCAATATTGCCTTGTTTTAACACAAAGTTTAACAAGTTTGTATATTTTTATCTATACTGGAAATAAAAAAGAGAGAAATACAGGCGTTGTTCATGTTAAGATGACTAAGTTTACACACTTTGCTAAGTATAAACAATTACCGTTTCATGGAAAACTGTTTTGACCTGAAACCATTTCACAAATTCAATTAACTTATTTTGAATATCTTGTCATCTTGCACTTCTTGATGAGAAATACAATTTCCATAAGTAAAAATACAACTTTTAGTTAAGAAAACTTATAGTTAAAAGTCTGCTGTATGCATTTACATATTTTTAATTATATTACAATAGTAATAAAATAATTGGCTTATCCGTCGTCGTGATACCAGCCGTAAATTTCTTAAATAATCTGATATCACGCTTATGGAAAACCCAATTATTTTGAAGATACCATAATATCATTAAAATATGTTTATGCATTTAGCAAACTTTTAACAATAAATTGTCTTAGCTAAAAGTTGTACTTTACCGTTATAATTATTTCTTAATATTTTGTTACAAATTCGGAGAAATAGCCCTTAACCTTAACCTTGTATGAAAATATTTGTTATCTTTGTAACAAAGAAAAAAATAAATAAACAAAGCTATCGCCACATTGAACAAACAGTAAATTATTAATCCCTTTAGAATAGAAAGATATGGTTTTATATTTTTTACATTATTTGTTCTACAGTTCCTTTCTGTGCTTTCTTTCAAATGCAAAATATTCTGTGAAGTGTTGATCTCTATATTTTCATAAGGAGAAAATTTGTATGAAAAAGTTAAACAAAAGGCCATAAAAACGTTATAATATGTATATTTTACAGGGCTGTAAATATTAGCATTTATTGATTTTACCCAGAAAAATTGCCTAGACAAACGGACAAACAGACAAACATAGGGACAACAAATTAATACTAAAAGAGTTTTGTTTTTTCATTTTGCGTAAAGGGACCTGAACATTTCAAACTATGATACAAATAAATTTCTATATTTTAAACACTTGGCGATTTATCCCAAGGGTAAACAGGTGTCCCAAAAGTCAACGCTTTCCCTTGGAAGGCTGGTAGGCCAGCTCATGACTGACCAGAATATCAAATTATGACCTCAGCAAAAAGTAGATAGTCTTCGAGTTGATGGTACTTTTATAAATTCGAATAGATTTTTGAGAGTCAAAGCTAACCAGTTCTAAATTCTAAGAATAAAATTTTTGTTGCGCAACTCTAAATAGTCATGCTATTGATAAAGTCAAAAATAAACCTTGAAATGCCGTTACATCAGGAAGAAAAATAAAAACCCAATTTATGAGCAATTTTTTGTAATTAGGTAAGTTCGATACCACACCCTGAAAAAAAATGTCCTATGTTAGTTTTGCACATTGTCTTAAATAACGGCTCATGAAATATTGTTTTTCAAATGATCTGGCAATTTCTGTGGATTACTTTTGAAAAAAAAGTTATTGCTATTTTACTACCAAAGGAGCTGCGTATTTTTTTTAATAATTAGAATTTAGAATGAAAGAGTGGCGGGCAGTAAAAATATTTGACGTTCATTAGAAATGCCATTTAACACGCGTTAGAGTGAGATAAATAGTGACGCTATTTAAAATGAGTTGGAATGAGATAGTAACGCAGTTAAACGTGGTTGAATGAGAGAGGCATAATTGATATAGGCTACAGTGAGATAGATAGTGACGTGGTGCATTCCTTCTGAGAATATTTGTTAGTTTCCACTTTTTGTAATAACAACTTTAGTAAAAATTTTTTGTAAAGAAATTTTTGGTCCAATTTATTTTCCTGCAAGTGTAAAACCAGCTCGACGGGCGAAAAATATTTAAAGAATAGGTAATGGTGACAATTAACCGTCACAATATTATTATGTATCTCTAAAGGAGTGTCTGAAATGTTCCGAGGGTCAACTGATAAATCAAACACTCAAAAAACCACTTTTAGCCGACCATAATAAATTTTCGTACCGACGTGATAGCAAGTAGGATCAATGCCGTGTGACGATGATCGAAATACACTAATAAATTAGATAAAATAAAATACGTATTACTTTTGACCCTGCCTCGTCCACTCTATTCGTATTTTTGCTATGGTGACGCGAGCTTAGAGACCGGGACGAATTTCCCGCCGCGCGCTATCGTAAAATAGAATAAGCCACGCCCGGAACTGGTTTTTGTTTGGGCTATGTCATACTCTTGAACTATTTGTGCCCGAAGTACGGCAATAAGGGTCACCACATGGGTGACGTTTATCTGACGTGATTCAGTCATAACAAGTCGTAGTCCTTGCCACCCTGCGTTACCAAAGAAAGGAAGCAAACAGTGTTACCTCTCACTTACAAACTATCTCCATCTATATTTGCACATGTAAAAACAGATAGCATTAAAAAATTGCAGTCAATATGTTATTTCTGTTCCCAAAGTCTATTGATTCGGGTTATTACACTATCTGACCTTTCATACGGCAAATGGGTCCAGAATTCTAAATAAAAAAAGTCATGAAAAAATTTTACTTGATACACAATTTAAATTTCGGTACTTCCAAGCGCCACTCCTAAAAAATCAAAGCCATTTTGTTACCAAAAAAGCGTTTCAGTACAAAATTATGCAGGAATGATCCCCCCGGCAGTATATCATTGCGGGATGAAATTATCCGCCATTTTGTTTCGTCATGTAAACAAAATATAGGAACGTTAAAACTTCAAGGGCTTTTGTCATCCTCGTGAGTGCCGTACTCTGCTACAAAAAAGTCTGACGTGAAAAATTGAACCAGGATTTGGTAACAAAGGTCATTCCCTATTCTACATATTCCTACAATACCTAAATGTAATTTTTTTATTCACAGCATCTCACCCTGTGCGTTGCTCGAAACCGTACTTGAATTCTAAATTTTTAGCTATCTGAAAAAATAAAAACATATTACCAGAGACTTAAGTCGTGATCATAAACATGAAGTTAAAGTGCTGTCAATACGGCAGTCAAATCCAGCGCTCAGCAGAGGATGTGGCAGGAAAAAATATTGTTAATATATAAATTATGGAGGTCTGTGCAACGTGGACCTAATAAAAACTGATGACATCTGACACTTTTGGCACATTTGTCTATTTTGACATATCTATCACTTTTTACTCACCTGCCAATCACTTTTGAGACATGTGTCATTTTTGACACATCTGTCACTTTTCACATCCGTGACTTTTATACAAATACAAATACAAAAGTCTTTATTGTACAAAAAAGAGTTTACAAAATAACTAAGTTGACTCTGAACCCCAAACTAATATAATTGTCTTTTGGGGAACAGTATTTCCGTTTCGAGGGAACTAAACAATTTTACATGAAAAGGTAAACAAACTAAATTAATTTAATTACAAACAAACATGGCTCAATATTTAAACATATAGATAATAAATAAAATAAAATAAATAATATAGTTAAACTACTAATAAATATTATAATATAATTATGTCGTACATGAGATAAATATGATTACTTTGGATAAATACGATAATACACAAATAATTCTATGAAGATAAATAATATAAAAGGTATATAAGAAAAATAAAGGATTTACTGAAATGTTTTTTGTTGTACTAATAATTACCTTAAAGTAAAATGGAGAACAGACACACGAAGATAAAAAAATAAAATAAAAACAAGGTAGATGAATAAAATTATTAAAATCTATCTGGTATTTGGTACGTAATGAGCAGTATGAAAGAAGACCAGTAATACTTGACACTGTATCATGGGTACTTTACGCTTTTGAGTTTGACACATCTGTAATTTTTCACATTTGTCACTTTTCACACATCTGTACCTTTTGGCGTCTGTCAAATTTGACATATTTGTCAATTTTGACACGTCTGTCGACTTTGAGATTTTTGACACATCTGTCACTTTGGACACCTTTTTGACACATTTAATGTTAATTAATCTTAGTCTGCACTTTTGATATTTTTGTCACTATTGACATAGAAACATTCAACTGAGTTATATCAACTTACC
The DNA here is from genome assembly GCA_934047225.1 of Ypsolopha sequella. Classification (NCBI taxonomy): domain Eukaryota; kingdom Metazoa; phylum Arthropoda; class Insecta; order Lepidoptera; family Ypsolophidae; genus Ypsolopha; species Ypsolopha sequella. The sequence goes on along the minus strand of OW203987.1, from coordinate 30,108,997 downwards.
ATCTCGTGAGCTTATCGAACAAAACAAAAAAATATGCTTGACTTCATACAAAAATCGAATAGAAAAAGAACCACTTTCAGTTTTTCTGAATTTTCCAATTTTCCGGGAATCTTTTTCAATTTTTCTTTCCCTAAAAACTTAGTCCGACTACTAGAAACATAAAAAAGATTAAGCCAAATCGGTCCAGCCGTACTGATTACCAACGAACAGCATTTTATTTTTATTGAAGATTGAGTAGCTCTGAAACAAAAACACATAAATCCACTTTCCATGTCACATCTTTACTAGTTGAAATTCTAAAAATCCTCTCCTAATAATAATGGATGTGGATGACGGAGCACCAACAAGGTTTGCGAAATATTGGAGAGGCCTATGTCCACCAGTGGACGTTCACAGACTGATGGATCGGTGTATGAATTTTCAATCATTGATATATTTAACTAGCTTGCTCGTTTCTTGTAACAATTTGTTGGTGAGAAATGAAAAGTATATAAAATATAATTAATTTTAAAAATATGAATAAGAATATACATTTTTCCCGTTTTCCTAAACTTTTTTTTTCACAAAGGACCGCATAACCATGTAAAGTTAAGAAGTACCCGAACACACTCGCTCGTTATAAGCAGCTAATGTCGTCAGCCATTTTGCGGAGTCACGCGCCGCCCTCCTTTCGTCAAACATTATCAGGGGCTGCAGATTTATTATGCTGTGTAGACTGTACCTGAGTTTGTATGAAGCTAACATGAGGTGAGCAACCCGTCTAGATTATGTTTGGGCTGGTCCAAAATTAAAAATAATAGAATCATCCTCGTCTACTCAACTGCTCAACAATCATGCTGATACTTGTGGTTAACTGTAATCACGTAGTTGAGATGATACCAATAATTATTTATTACTAGACAATATTTATTTCGATAACTTCGTTGCAGGGGGTTGTGGCTACTGTGTACCACCGTAATAAGACATGAACTTTCTTATAAATTAACATTATACCATGAACTTTCTTGCCTTTATTATTAGGAAGACTATAATCGATACGGTAAAGTTTTAATGTACTCGTACCAACACCTATATACCTATTTGCTGATCTTGTGCGTCCTAGATGTAAAAAAATATTTTCTGAAGGTTTGTGTACATATAGGTTAAATATGTGTATGTACATATTGTCTATAACCACATCTGTCCAACTGTCTATAGGCAAACACTATCAGTGTTACTACAAAACGGTGTTTAACTTTAGACAGTGTTTAAATCTATTGTTGTCGCCTTTTCCTTCATATTGTAAAAGAGTGACAGCAACAGATTTAAACACTGTCTAAAGTTAAACACCGTTTTGTAGTAACACAGATATGGTGTTGGTATTTACATCTATTACGATCTCGATATACTATTTTTGTTTCTCCATTTTCACTATATTTTGGAGATATAAAGCTCTCCTATTGCACTTAAATGTCAAACCTCTACTAACACTAAGACATACCTATGTATATATTTTTAATAGAACGAACAAAAATAAATTGTGTTATTATCTTTTTGAAACGATTAAATTAAGTATGAGTCCCTATAAAGTATTCTCTGAACATTGAACTCTCAGTTATCGAATGAAACATAAAATAAGCTCACAAAGAGCTCGTTAAAACAATTTTCAGTAAAATCGCGCAATTCCCACTCAAACACTAAGAGCTCCTCAAAAATAACGAATTGGATAACTCCATCGGATTTTGTACGGAGAAATTTTAGAATATTTATCAAACGGTTAAAAACGTAGAGTGTCCACACCTAAGACAAAGGTTTTAAGCAATTTTTATTTGTAAAGTTACTTCTAATATTTTTGTAAGCAGGTTGTGAAAAAACACCTTAACTCCCATAGCTAAATTTCTAAAAGCTTGTATTTTTTTTTTTCAAGGAATTGGACATTTTAGGACATAGTTTTCATTATTTTGATTTATAAATTATTTTTATGACTTTTTAAATAATTTTCCGATATGAAGTCACGAGAATTTTAGACATTATATTGATTGTGATTTGTGATTGCTTATACAAAAAAGTAGTCTGTCTCTGTCTGTCTACTCATCTGTTATCCATCTGTCAAATCAGTCAGAAGCAAATTATTATACTAAATTTATCCTGATGGCAAATAACACATTTCTAAACAGCCATTTCTCAAGTGACGTCACACGAAGGCAAATGGAAGTTGCAGCTTTTTCGTAAAAATATCCATCATCATGAGGTTTTTTAGACCACAAGTTCTATAATACGGCGTATTAAACCTAAATCTCGAAATGGTTTTCGAATTAATACGTTAACATAATTTAATCTAAGCGAATTCTCAACTCTTTCTTAATCTCAATTCTCAACGCTTTGCTCAATACCTCCGAAAGTAATATTTAGGGTTCCGTAGTACCTAAAAGGTACAAAAGTAACCTTATGGTGAAACTCTGTTGTCCGTCCGTCCGTCCGTATGTCACAACCTCATTGCAACTTTAGCACCGTTAAAGATAAATACATGAAATTTGGCACAAAAATAGCACTAATTTGCCTACATATTAGGGTGTAAAAAATATGAAAAATTGTAAATGGTTCAAAATATTTCCAAAACAAAAGTAAGAAAAAAAAAAATATATAAGCCTAAAAATACAATGTGGGTATCAAATTGCAGAAATTAAAAAATTGAATAAATATAATTTTAAAGCCTTTTTAGCTTTTAATTATTTAAAAAAACAAATTATGAATATAAATGAAAAAGTATTCACTGTTATCGATATATATTTCGACCCAGTTGTGGTCAAGTCAGTGTGTCAGTCGAATTATAAAAATAGATATTTGACATATAATATAAAAAGACAGATTGGTGACATTTACACGACGAAGAACTTTTTAATACTTAATAATAATTCTAAACTATTGAAAAGGGGTGAAAGAATGACAGGAAGATAAGCTGCGAGAGAAAGTGTTTGTTAGGACGGGGTGATAGGATTTGGGAGGGGTTGTAAGAGATGACGAGTGTATACTATGTATGTTATGGGGGAATGTGTGTGTTATGTTTGTCTGTTGGTCAGTGTTGTCTGTTCAGTCCTGGTCCGTAGTGAGCACCAAGTGACCAGATGTATGAGGACTCCCATGTTCTAAGTTCTATGTCAGTCAGCGGGGGATGAAATGATTTGATGACACGAACGGTGAAGCAGTTGTTGAATGTATGGTTATGGGATCTGGCGTGTGTGGGAATGGGTAACGTGTTATTGTGTACAGTATCTGTTGTGTGTCGGTGATTGTTCATGCGTATGTGTAGTGCAGTTCTTGTTTCACCTACGTAGAATGTCGGACAGTGCCGGCATTCTAGTAGGTAGTTATGTTGTGCTTTGTATGTGTTGGTGGTGTGGTGAGTATTGATTGTTGTGTCTGGTTTAATGAGGTGGCAGGTTTTGCAACGCGGCTGTCGGCATGGTGTTGTTCCTTGTGATGTTATAATAGTTTGGTTGTGTGTGTGATTTTGTTTAGGTTTAGATAATAATGATTTTAGATTTGTGTTTTGTCTGTAAAAGATCTGTGGGTTTGTAGGGAGTAAGTTTTTGGTTTCATTGTTTTGACGGAGTATGGGGATGAAGTCGTTAATGAGTTGTGTGAGTTTATGGCTGCCCTGGAAGTATGTGGTGACAAGTCGTGGGTGATTTGATGAATTATTTTTTCTGTTTTGTGGGTTGTGGAATCTTGGTCTGTTATATATGTATTTCTGAAGGAAGTGTTCGGGATAGTGTCTGTTACGGAGGCTTTGGTGTATTTTGTTGTGATAATTATTAAGGGTGGCTTGGTTGCTGCATATCCAACGGCCGCGAAGTGACAAAGAGTATGGAATCGATTTTTTTATGTGTGGTGGATGACAGCTGTTGAAGTCAAGGTATTGTAGTTTGTTTGAAGGTTTAAAGTGTACTGACGTAGTGATTTGGTTGTTTCGATCTAATGATAAGTCGACGTCTAAAAAGGTGATTTTGTCTGATGAGATGTTATGGGTGAATCTGAGTGAAGAACGGTTGTTGAGTCTGTCAAGAAAGTCAGTCAGGGAGTCAATACTTGTTCATGATCTGGCCACACGGTACATATTTAATAATGTGAGTACATATTTAATTTTTATTCAAAAAATAATGCGAGAAATCGTTTAAATAAAACTCATTGCCATGTTTAATCTTATTTCTTCCTGTAACACATTTAATACAGTCACTTAAGGCGACTATCCTTGCGAAAATGTGAAATACATCCTGTCGATTTGGAAAATTGTAACTTGGCATACACATACCATCAGCCTTTTTTACATATTTATCGTTTCAAAGTTATAGTAAGCTAAACTACAAAAAAATTTAAAAATCATTTTTTTTTCGCCCATTTCTCGTCAAATACAGGGTAAATACAGAACTAATCACATAAGCAGATAAAGTTTGTAAACAATAAGAGTGCCATGAATGTTTTTGTTCAACTTATTATTTTTATTTAATCATTTATTTAAAAATAAAATTTATACACGGTTTATTATTTTGTTTTAATATTATTGAATTGGCATGTTAGAATAATTCAATTTTGGGTACCCTGCCTACTGATAGCGATGACTTTAACCAAATCTTTTATTTAGTATAAATATATTATTTTTATTTAGTTTAGTTTGTAATTTATTTATTTTTAGGAGTTTAATTTGTTTAAGTTTTTAATATTTTATAGAATTATTTAGTCATAAATTTAAGTAACTTTTATGTTATTTAAGTAAGTTGGCTATACACAAGATATTTTGAATAAAGAATACACATTCAAAATTCAAATTTAAATCCAATATAATTTGAATATTGGCACAAATTAGGAGCTTTAAGTGTAATGAACCACGGTAACGGAATGCAGTAGAAACAAAATATTTGTAAAAAAACACGGATTTTAGGTTATTAGTCCATTTACGATATTCAAACCACTTTAACAGCACTAGTCGCCTTCAATGAAGATGCTATAGTTTGACTATTAATTAATATATTTTTAAACATACCATTTAAGAGATTTATCAATAGAGTCATTTTCGAATGACACTGAGAAGAAGCGCCTTAATCACCAAACTATGTAACATATGTAAAGAGCTACGTATCTCTCGTTTCACCGCTGTAACAGATGTCAGTAAAACAGATAAAATAAACCCGTTATCACACAAAGTTTTGAAGGAATCTCTGGTATTGTTTGTTCGCTATTACCAGGTCTCAGCGCGACGTCGTTATCCCGATCCTATCAGGATGTTTGGACAAATGCTCCTGTTTACTTGTTATTTTCCAGTTCGTTTCACGGCGCTAATTTATTTGTTAGCTGTTGACTTATAACGTATTTGTTTAAAAACAAAATCCGGGTTTTTTGGAGTTTTATATTCGAAAGCCAGATAAAATTGCATTGAATTGAGTTTCATATTTTTTTGTTTATAAAACATATTGCCACGACATGAATCCCCAAGAGAAAAGCGGGTGTATCAAGTCAGGAGCTGTATTTTTGAATCATTCGAATTTCAATTTGCATATGAATCCGCATAATTCGCATACGAAAACTTGAAATCAGTATTTTTGAAAATTCTCTGTCGATGCATCGATGAGACTGACATGACATTATAACTTTTTAATTAACGTTCCGTTTACCTCCATTTGTTACCGGTTTTTAAAATCAACGAAATATTGCTTTCCGGTTTTAATTTTGTCTGCGTGAAACGAAAACCATTTACATTGATTTCTACTGATTCAAAATACGTATAATCGTGACCAATAGAATTGAATTTCGCACGTGAATTTTTTCGTGCGTGAATATATGATTCTCGGCGAGTGATTCAAAAATACAGCTCCTGGACTGTGACTTGCATTTCACAGTTCACACTTGGACACCTCTTACAACCCCTTGTGTGATGTAAGTCACAGTCTAGACTTAGTACACCCGCTTTTAACTGACGATTATTACGTCCCAAAAGTATAAACCAACAGCTTAACATGCCTTCTGAAGCACGGACCGCAGAGCTTGAACCCACGACCTCTGGGTTAGAGGCGAGCGCTCTACCACTTGGCCAAAGAGGCAATGTAAAGCCCTTACAGTTGAATAATGCCCCGTAGTGGACCTCTTTTCTCTCGCTTGATTCCGTGAAAGTTTCGAGTTTCTTATAGTATTTTCTTAGCGAATCCAAATTCCATGTTCCCAGGTCCAGCCTTTTGGTCAAGGCTTTGATAAATCAGTCAATCAGCAGGGTATATACTATTTTATTTTTTCTATTAAGTATATAAATTTTATATAAATGAATTCATGACTATGTGAAATATTGGGTAGATAAAAGTCGCAACGTGTAACCTCAAGACGGTGTCAAAAGTGTCACCCGGTACAAAGACAACACACATTTTCTAAGAGTACTTATTAAAAACAAATTTAAAAGCACAAATATTTTTGAAAAACATCCTCGGTCCAGGATTTGAACCTGCGATCTCCTGCTTACATAACAGGCGCGGTACCGACTACGCTACCGAGGTTCGTATCTGGAACGACGAATTTTTCCACCATATCTGTACACCGAATTTTTGTAACTACTTAGTATGCCAGCTTGTAATGCACATACTGAACGCTCACGAGGGTGTAATGTGATTTCACGCCTTGCTCATTCTGAACAGAAGGCGTTGTCGTCGCTACAATACCTGTTGCATCAGACAGTTAAGAAATTCACAGTTCTCATTAACTAAGATAACTTATATGTTTTTATAGCGAAATCCATCGCTTGGAATTTTCTGATTGATTGCTACTTGGTAATGCACTCTAATAATTAATTAGAGTATTCTAAGCGATGGATTTCGCAATAAAAACATATAATCTTAGTACTTATTGGCTTAGCCAACTGGCCTATTTTTATCAAACTCGCCCTGCAGGATTATCCTACCTCTATTTTAATATGGCTTTGGCCAGACGACATGTGTTTTGGGCGGCTAAACTACGATTTCTGTACCCTCCAGTTTTTATTTAAAAGTATGCCCGTGTAGATTTTTATTTCGTGTAGTTTCTAGGGAGCTGGCTGTTTTCTCAAAATAAAAAGTAAAGTTGATCTGTGGGCCTATTATGTATATTTGAATCGGTTGTAAACTAATTGCCAGCCACCAAAAACGTAGATAAAAGCTGAACTCTCAAATTAGCCTACATTGGGTATTGAACTGTGACATCCCATCAAGTGCGACCGTACCCTTAGGTAATCGGAATTCGATACGAAATCTATGTTTTTCATGGTAGGCAACCAGTTGAAAACAGAGTCAAAGATACATAATCTAGTTGTTGATATCTACTACTGCAAGTGTCATCAAATCAAATATTTTTATTTCTGATTAGACCAGTGCTCGCACCACAATCAACTTATATTTACTATATTAGTATAAATAACATAAATTATTAACAAACTAGCCTGTGACGCTGTCCATATATATATTGAAGCCAAGTGTCTCAGGATTGGACTATCAGTCCTGTTTGCAATGACGTTCAGGACACCATTGACACTGCTGCGTTTCCTGTGCATTGGCATACAAATCCCGAGTACTAATAGCCTCAGCAAACATGCTTGATGCCTTACAGTAACGCGACAGCCCCATCAGTATCCTGAACGCATTATTATAGTTACGTCATCGCGACACATAAAATGGTTACTGGATTATTTAAACCAAAAATCTTAAAAAATACTTAGAGGAATGATAGGATAGAAAAACAATATTTTCTACAAACATGGCGGAATATAATAGGAACTAAAATAAAAAAAATAAAATTATTTTTTATGATATATTTTGCTAATATTTTGATTCCAGCAACCACTGAAACATTCGGGAAACTAAGCACTGTACATAGACAATACAGATTGTCTATCGTACAGTAAATATTTACTTAGTACCACTTATAAGTAATATAATAACACAAACTAAACAACGGCACTCAACAGGATTATGTAGTACCTCAGTACCTGGGCTCCCTAATTTCATATTCTGTGAACGTAGCAAAATACAGAAATAACAAACCTACCAACAATGTACTCATACTAGGCTGGGAGTTTGTACGGTGGCCTTAAGGCTCCGTACAAAGCTGAATATACATGTTATTTATATTCTTTCTGAAAACTGTATGTTTAGACTTTAATTCATTTTAATTTAAATTAAGTTAGTAATATTAATATTCTGTGTTTCTTAATGCTGATATTTTATAAAATCTTAGAATAATTGTTTGTAAGTTATTTAGCTATTATTTTTAAATTGATTATTTTGTATACCAGCTACTTTTCATATTTGCCCAAAGTTTTTAATTGCTTGTTTGTTTCAAATTTATTATCATACCTGGCAATCATCCCTGGGTCCCACCGGACAAGTTTGACTTAGTGTGGGGTCCGCTGTTATTTATACTTAACACTAGGCATGTAGTATTTATTAAGATTTATGTTTTGAAAATTTGTGCATGTAATTTAGTGTTGTTTCTTATGGTAAATAAAGTTATTTGTATTTGTATTCTGTTGACAGTTTGTATAAAATATTTTTTTAAATCCTTAAAACCGTGACGACCTTAAAAATTAATGTTACTATTTTTTCTCTTTTTCACTTTTACGGTTATCTGACAGGAATCCCCTTGCGTGGCAGCCAGCCAATGGGCGGAGTTAGGCATATATTTATTATTTGTACATATTGCATTTTATTTATCTATATTTACAATAATATTTATTCCGGTATTTTTTATTTTATTCAAGTGTATTATTTTATGAAATTTAGGTAAACTTAACCTTTTGTTTTTTTGTGTATTTCCTCACATTATTATTTATTTTACTTGCGTATAAAACTATTACACATAGATTTAATTATATTACATTAAAACCGACCTGTATTAACCAACCAGATATCTTAACTTCAGATATTAATAAGGTGAAAAATCAAATTGATTTGTGGAATTTTCTTACAAATTTTCCTAAATATATTTTTTCCCCTAACGTTTCTAAAGGAAGCAAGAGCATTTTGCTGGGGAACCCGTATTAACGCAAAACACAACCCGTTTCGGGATAAGATATGACGTTCAAAAAGAGCTCCCGGCACGTTCTGCTATAAGGTTGTGTGCACAATCTAACGTACAAAAAGCTCTAAGGGAAGTCATTAGGAACTTTTTCCTTAGCCCCCACTGTTTGTCTCGACAATGACGGATTGGATCGCGCGCAGCTGAACTTAAATATACCATTCACCTCATCTTGATTCGTTTGACCTCTATCACATAGGTGTAAGGGCGTTTTTTTACTGTGCTAAATGAATACAGTATTTGGATTTTGTACTGAAATCCACTGACGTTCTCTGCAAATGGTTAGTTGCGCCTCGAGTTAGTAAAAAGAAGAGTGTTTTATATAATTTAATGCTAAAGCAATACAGTTAAGATTTTGGTGAATTTGTTTCTTTAATAGGAGTTCTTTAAGGTGGCTCCGTCAAAAAAATTAGAGACTCGATTCGTCATGGTTGAAATTTCAAACAAAACCATATTAAAATAAAGTTCTTATCACCTCGCACTGCAACATGGCTGTTACGTCAGTCGCTGCGGCTGACAAGTGCGAAAATAGTGTGTTTTTAATTTATTTCATCTAAAATAAAATGAATTTCTAAGAACTGAGAAAACTTTATCATTTAATATTATTTTGTCTAGAAGTTCATAAATGTTTATACTGTTTCGATAAAAACTGTAGCAGTTATATTATTACAAGTGGACAAAAAATCGATTGCTTCACTTCTGTATATTAAAATAAAATTCAGGAAAAACCACATCAGTATTTAAATCATGCAGATTCCTATGTATTTTTCTTCTATTAAAAAATGCTATATTTACCGTATAAAATGGTTATAAAGTTATTCAGTTCAAGGTCGTTGGCATTGGGAGAAATCTTAAGGGGCTTATTATCGCAGATTGGGTACTTTCTAAAGCCTACTTCTAGTTTAAGGCCAAACCAAAAATATTGAAAAAAAATGTGTAGTACCAACTCTAAGACAATATATGCAATATTTTTCTGATTCATACCACCAAAATTTCTATATGCAAAAAAATTTCAAGCAAATGGTGTCTTTGGCTTGAACTTTCATACCAACATTTCATACCAACCTACGTGTATGTCGCACCGCGTACGCTCGCACTAAAATGTCAGGAACTTTTGTACTAATCAGGCTTTTTTTCAGGCATTTTAGTTTAACATCTGACAACGCTAGCTAAGCCCCCATCGCCAAAGTTGTTCTTAGAGACAAGTACTACTTACCTATTTTGAATTTCTCCAACGAATATTATTTAATATTTAACCCTTTATTTATAGGGTGTCTGTAATAAAATCTTTTACATCTAATGAACAATTCAAAAATGAATAAATAAATAAAATGGACTTACCCATTCTGTAAGTATTAAAAGCTAGTGTGAGAGGAAATTAGTTTCTCGGGTAGGTTTATTTGGGAAAGTTGTTCAATGTTGACATGATTTTCACTTTCACTTGGAATCTTAAAAGGACTTAAGATGGATTCGTGTCACGATCTGGACAGCGATCAATTGTTTTACTATTGTTTTAGCGATAATGAGAATTGAGAGGGTTGTTTAAGGCTTTGCCTTCGGTAATTTTTCCTTAAATACGCTGAGTCACCTAGGTTCTTCCCTAATCAATGTTACATACACGGTTTTTCAGACCTCTATCTTTCCGTGATCAAGAGCGTTATCTAATTGGACACATTTCACTAGATAGATTTTATGTTTGAAAAAGGCTCCTTTTTATACTACAAAATCCGTTGTATGTCTAAGCGGCCTGAGTTTGATGTCTGAAATTACTGAAATTACTTATTAAATATGTGCTACGAAAACATCGTTTTATTTCCATTGTCAAGACAAAAACAACAGCGAATACTTTTTCGGAAAGTCCAAAAAGAAAACGAAAATTCACTGATTATGCATGCCGGCAGCGCACGAACCGAGCGTTCTAATGTAGACTTTCTGACAATATAGTTAAGTTCAAAATCACCCCATGGACCAGGTATTAAGTAAGGTTCTGACGTCTGGCTAGTGCTTAAAACCGATAAATGAATATTACATGTATACTTAGAGCATTACATGTTTACTCTAAGATGACGACCTTGAGAATTCCTCAAGGGCTTGCAAACAAAAGATATTAAATATCAGCTGACAAGCCATTAATGTTCATAAAAATGAAATGAAAAGCCCATTTTTATCGAAATTCTATATTGGCATTCTTCGTTCCGAATATTTCATTTAAAATTTGAGATTAAGCTTATTGTCTTCGACTATGACAGATACATTTTTTATTGTTATTGACAGGCGTCTTGTTTCAATTCTTTAACGTTCTTTAGGATTAAAATGTTTTATTGAAACCATTTTAAAAGTGCATGCAAACTTAGTGAAACAAAATTGATGTTCACTACACAAACTGGAGCTGTAGCATACAGTCATATAATCAAAGGTTAGGACATACATTCATATACTCACGCCTGTCTCCCAGAGGGGCAGGCAGAGATCACACATTTTCATCTGCTACGATCCAGAGAGAGAATGAAAGAAGAGTGACGAAAGAAATTTATGGTTCGCAAGTGGAAGGTACAGCTCGATCAGAGGCCACCCTAGAAGGTTAGAACTTACCATGTATAAATACTATTATATAATACGTATAATATACGTATATTAATTATATTTATTATAAAAATATATTATATAAATTGTGGAAAGGGTAAGTTATAAAGAAAAAACAACTTTTAGCATTTTTATAAATTACTGGAGGCTTACGACAAAAATGGATACCCCACAACTAGATGAAAGGGGTACTTAAAATATTAAATATATATATTGGATCAGGTTGAATTATGCTTTATTTTTTAAGGTTAAGCCTATATTTATTTTATTTTTATTAGTATATGTGCATGTGCATGGCATCGATGTCGCAGTGTAGATATAGAAATATATTTTTAAAGAAACATATTTTAGCAGATTCGGCTAAGCTTTTCTAAATAAAGCATAGCTTATGATATATCTTGCAAAGCTTATTCGTGATCCATCATTTTCGTCGCAGAGAAACCATTTGTGCTCGAAGTACAGCAATAGGGCTTACCAACCTTCACGTTTGGGACGTAAAAATCGTCGGTGAAAAGTGGGTGTGGCAAGTGTGGACTGTGACTAACATTTTACATTTCACACTTGGGAACACCGCAGACACACCCTCGGTGATTCATACCCTGACGATATGTATGTATATGCGTATTTTTTATTTATTTAACAATATAAAACTTAAATAACATTAAAAAAGAACACTACCTATTAATTAATATAAATTTAAAAGATAAAATTATACCTAACTAAATTAAAAAATAAATTAAGAAAAACTTACCTATAAATTAAACAATATAAAATATTTTTTCCAAATCACCGCCGTCGATCGGTAGGGTCCCCAAAAGGCTGGAAGCAAGAAACCAATCCTCTAATTTATTTTATCACTAAGAAAATAAATGTACAATTTTCAAATACAGAGTCTTAATCAAATTAATTAAAATCAAGACTGAACCAATAAGAAGCTTGTGTTGAATACAGTTTTTGTATTGACTAGAAGAAAAAACAAATAAGTAACTAGTTGGGTCTTCTTTTAGAGAACGAGATTTTCTTTTCTTCATGTGTACTTTCCGGAATGTATTACAAGAAACCTTAATAAATTAAGTGTTTTTTTCACGGCACTAACAAAATGTCTGAGAATATAGTAAATATTTAAGGCCACGAACCCTTCTCGGGCAGGTGTTGAGAAAGTTTTTTATTTTCTAGTAAAATATACATGCATGCAGGTGAGTCGAAAGGTCATCGTGGTCAGACTTGTTGCTCCGCTTTGTACTTGTACTGTCACTTTTTAGTTTTTTAGGGTTCCGTACCTCAAAATGAAAAAAACAGAACCCTATAGGATCACTTTATTGTCCTCCTGACTGTCTGCCTGTCACTACCCTTTTGCTCGGCCCTGTTGAAACTAACACTTTCTACAGAAGTCTACGGCCCCATGGTGCTGTAATAAAATCAGACGTTATACTTATACCCGACGCGAAAAAATGTAATTAAATAATCAATTTCATACAAATTTTTTTACACCCAATCAAAACCTAGAGCACTTCGAGTTGATTTAGAAACTTGAAATTTTGTTTACAGGTAGGTCTTCTAGCATACACATGGGAACAATTCTAAAAATTACAAATGTTTAATTATTTTGAAAGTTGTAGTAACCAACTTAATAAGACCATATAGTTTAAAAAATCATAAGTGTCAAGTTATGTTGGTCCAAATTTTTTCTCGATACACTGCACGTGGACTTATTTACCACGTTTTATGGTTTCGTATCCGTACTGTGTGATGGTACGGAACCCTTTGTGTGCGAGTCCGACTCGCACTAGGCCGGTTTTTTATATAATTTCGCAGCATATTCAGAACTAACGGATCATTGTGAAAATCCTAATAATTTTGCAAAATTGTCACGATAATGGAAAACACCTGCTGTCGTTTCACTCCACTCCACTTCGCTTTGGCTCCCGAATTTATTAACATGTAAACATAATAAACATAATCCGGTTCACGTCAGTACCAGCTGAAACATTTTTCTATCTGCTACTCCTCTAAATACCTACGACTGTTTCGATTGGATTCGTCTTGATGTCTTGAACACAAACCTGTCGGTCGTAGAGTGCCTCAGTGGTGGGGGGGAGAGGATAACATTCAAAGATGTCGGACCAATACTTTCGTAATTACGCTGTAATACGAGAACTACTGGACCTATTTCTTTGTTATTGATCTTGTTTGAGCAGGTGTAATATTGTCTAATAGACTTCTATCGACGTTAAACACGTCAATGCAACGGTTGACGTGAAATAACTAAAAACATTAAAAAAAAACTATAAAATAAATTAATTAAATTAATTAATTTATTTATTACATTATAACGGATAATTAAAAATATTTGAGGTTTTCGTGAAAACAAAGTTTACAACCTAAGAACAAGAACAAATAAGCTTATAAAAAAAAACAAACATTTTTCTTGGGCTTATGGTGCCTGTGCTAGATAGAGTTGATTAACTAAACGAAGTCGCAGTGCGCTCTCTTTGCTATGGGGATGTTTTCGTCATTTACCAAGACAATCTTTATTTTTCGCATTTATTTGGTATTTTAGTGAATAAAGCTTTTATTTAGTTCATTATCGTCCATATTTTAGTATAGTATTATACTCATAATATTGAAAAGCCAGGCAACTGGTTAGGCAACTCCGTCTGCCTATTAGTCAGTTAAACGTTTCTAGCTCCTAAATGAAGACAGATAGATAAACGAAATTTGTATAAACTATGTATCTTTTGAGGGAAAACAAACATTTTTTTACTCTTTATATATATTGTAGAAAATAACTTTTAAAGCAGAGTAAAACATATTTTTTGTTTGGTTTTAGTTGTTTAAATGAGCCCATGGCAGCCCATCAAATTTGCCTTTTAGGCACATTGAACACCAGCTTTATTTAAAAAACACTTACTTGCAGGATTCACGGTTAATAATTACTTATCTACTCTAGTGAAACAACAAATACTATATAATAATGCCTTATTTGGCAAAACATGTTTTCATGGCACATAAGTAGAAATACTGTGGGTGGGGTACTTATTAGAGCCATTTTCTGTAGAAAATATGTCCGTAAATAGAAACATTGAACAGTTTAATGTACCATCAAAAATATGTTTATTAAAGCATATAATTTTCATGTACGTGACAAACATCATTCGTGCATATTTGATGATTTTTGACACAACTATAATTATCTGGTTGCTTGGTATTCACCTTTGCATTGGCCCGCTACCAGCTCTAACTATTTAAGGCGAATGCATACGCCAACTGCAATTTGGACCTGTCTTTGAAGGCCTATTCCTCCCACACGGGTGGTCCAAAAACTTTCATAACAATATATGATAGGCATTATAGAGTCAAAAATAAATTTTAAGTTTTATATACTATTTTTGAATAAATATTATTTTGAAGCCTTTTTAGCTTTTAATTATTTTAAAATAAATTATGAATATAAATAAAAAAGTATTACTTGTAATTGATATATATTTCGACCCACTTGTGGCAGAGCTGTCACATGGACCAAATATAAGCCCTAAATTGGTCCGTTCAAATAGGACTCGGACCTGGTCCGATGGACTTTTACGGTGAGCCCTAAACTCCAGCGGACCGAACGGACTAGCCCTATTTCGGTAAAAAGCCGGTCCGGTCCGAGTTGGTCCGAAACAGTCCGTTAGATTACTTCAATAGAGTTATGCAATAAATGCTGTGCTACAATTTGATAAATAGTCGAAAAAATGTCGTGTATTTAATTGAATAATATTGAAATACCTGAAAACTTCGATTAAGAGGATGGCATACCCTAGCAACTTTTTTTTAATTTCCGTCCAGCACAATAAGTCTAATGGCAAAGACCTTATTTGCTTTTCATAGAAGCGATTATATGTTGGAAAAAAAATTGTTTTGGCCATATCTTCGGAACGGAAGGTGGTACATCCCTAGGGGTCGGACCATAGGGTGCCAAAAAAGTTTTTTTTTTTTTCATGTCCAAACTTTAACCGCCCGTATCTCCTAGACGGCTTGAGTTAGACCCATGTTGATGGGTGTCTAAGAAAAGGTCTCGCCGAGATCTAGCCCCCCCCAGTGTCAAAACTTTAACGGCCCGTATCTCCCAAACGGCTGAAGCTAGACCCATGTTCATGGTACTCTAAGAAAAGGGCTCGACGAGCTCTAACTGAAAATGAAAAAAAAAAACGAAAAAAAATATATTATATTTTTGCCAAAACTTTGATCAGCTATATCTCCCGAACCGTAAGTCCTAGCGAGTTGCGGTTTCGACTTTAGTGATTGGTTTGCCGAGGGCTTCCTGACTGCATAAAAAATTTGACATTTGACAGGTTTTGACATTTTTTTGACAGGTCCAAAAAAGTGCTCCGATTCGCTTGAAACTCGGTATCAAGGAGCAAGTAGGGTCGGTGATTACGAATTCATTGTTAAATTTGACACTTTTTGATAACCGACAAGGATTTTGACACTTTTTTGAAAAAAATTTGATCGGACTCGGCCTCGCTGGCGCGTTCTCCGTCCTCGCATGCTCGTTTTTCGGCCTCGCTAGAAAGACACTTGAAGGCTCGGCCTTCGGCCTCGCCATTAGATCCGAAGAAATGTCTGATCAAATTTTTTTCAAAAAAGTGTCAAAATCCTTGTCGGTTGTCAAAAAGTGTCAAATTTAACAATGAATTCGTAATCACCGACCCCATTTGCTCCTTGATACCGAGATTCAAGCGAATCGGAGCACTTTTTTGGACCTGTCAAAAAAATGTCAAAACCTGTCAAATGTCAAATTTTTGTATGCGGTCGGGAAGCCCTCAGCAAACCAATCACTAAAGTTGAAACCGCAACTCGCTAGGACTTACGGTTCGGGAGATATAGCCGATCAAAGTTTTGGCAAAAAAAAATTTTTTTTCGACTTTTTTTTTTTTCATTTTCAGTTAGAGCTCGTCGAGCCCTTTTCTTAGAGTACCATGAACATGGGTCTAGTTTCAGCCGTTTGGGAGATACGGGCCGTTAAAGTTTTGACACTGTGGGGGGCTAGATCTCATCGAGACCTTTTCTTAGACACCCATCAACATGGGTCTAACTCAAGCCGTCTAGGAGATACGGGCGGTTAAAGTTTTGACAATAAAAAAAAAAAAAAAGTTTTTTGGCACCCTATGGTCCGACCCCTAGGGATGTACCACCTTCCGTTCCGAAGATATGGCCAAAACAATTTTTTTTTCGGTACATCCCTTAAAAAAAAAAGGCAATTTTTCCCATCCCTAGTGATCGAGGACATCACTCGAAAACTTTTTCAAAAATCCCATACAACGACACGTCTAACTAAAATGTCAAAAAACCATGTCAAATGTCAAAAAATGTCAAATGTCAAGGTTTTTCCCCACTCAGTATTAGACAACTGACATTGTTTTCATACATTACTACCATGTCAAAAGATTCCTTCAAACTAAACAACCATATCAGTCAGTCAGTCAGTGAGTTACCGTTTTGTAACTTTATATATAGTCAAAAAAACAAAATTAAGTATGGACAATATGAAGAAAATATGAATGAATACATACCTGCAAAACATATATTTCGATTCTTAGTCGTCAACTCGTCATCACATCCTTCGAATAACATTATTTTGTCATGCTATACTTGCATAAAACCATCCATAATCATTTCGTTACAGACAACGGACCAGCAACGGACCAACGGACTGAACGGACTAACCCGAAGCCCGAAAAAGTCCGATCGGTCCGTGGTCCGCGGACTCGCTCACGGTTGAAAAAGTCCTATTTGATGATTTAGGACTTTTTATACGTTTTCGGTCTTTTACGGACTTTTTATTTGGTCCATATGACAGCTCTGACTTGTGGTCGTCGTCAGTCGAATTGTAACAATAGATATTTGACATATAATATAAAAAATAAAAAGACAGATTGGTGACATTTACACGAATTCTAAACTATTGGAAAGGGGTGGAGGAATGACAGGAAGATAAGTTGTGAGAAAGAATGTTTGTGAGAAGGGGTGATAGGATTTGTGAGGGGTTGTAATGTAAGAGATGACGAGTGTATACTATGTATGTTATGGGGGAATGTGTGTGTTATGTTTGTCTGTTGGTTAGTGTTGTCTATTCAGTCCTGGTCCGTAGTGAGCACCAAGTGACCAGATGTATGAGGACTCCCATGTTCTAAGTTATATGTCAGTCAGCGGGGGATGAAATGATTTGATGACACGAACGGTGAAGCAGTTGTTAAATGTTTGGTTATGGGATCTGGCGTGTGTGGGAATGGGTAACGTGTTATTGTGTATAGTATCTGTTGTGTGTCGGTGATTATTCATGCGTATGTGTAGTGCAGTTCTTGTTTCACCTACGTAGAATGCCGGACAGTGCCGGCATTCTAGTAGGTAGATGCAGTTTTCTGTTTTACATGATGAGTTATGTTGTGCTTTGTATGTGTTGGTGGTGTGGTGAGTATTGATTGTTGTGTCTGGTTTAATGAGGTGGCAGGTTTTGCAACGCGGCCGTCGGCATGGTGTTGTTCCTTGTGATGTTATAATAGTTTGGTTGTGTGTGTGATTTGGTTTAGTTTTAGATAATAATGATTTTAGATTTGTGTTTTGTCTGTAAGAGATCTGTGGGTTTGAAGGGAGTAAGTTTTTTGTTTCATCGTTTTGACGGAGTATGGGAATGAAGTCGTTAATGAGTTGTGTGAGTTTATGGCTGCCCTGGAAGTATGTGGTGACAAGTCGTGGGAAATTAGATGAATTGTTTTTTCTGTTTTGTGGGTTGTGGAATCTTGGTCTGTTATATATGTGTTTCTGAAGAAAGTGTTCGGGATAGTGTCTGTTACGGAGGCTTTGGTGTATTTTGTTGTGATAATTATTAAGGGTGGCTTGGTTGCTGCATATCCGACGGCCGCGAAGTGACAAAGAGTATGGAATTGATTTTTTTATGTGTGGTGGATGACAGCTGTTAAAGTCAAGGTATTGTAGTTTGTTTGTAGGTTTAAAGTGTACTGACGTAGTGATTTGGTTGTTTCGATCTAATGATAAGTCGACGTCTAAAAAGGTGATTTTGTCTGATGAGATGTTATGGGTGAATTTGAGTGAAGAATGGTTGTTGAGTCTGTCAAGAAAGTCGGTCAGGGAGTCAATACCGTGTGGCCAGATCATGAACACGTCGTCAATGAACCTTTTCCACACAAGGGGTTTCTGGGGTTCACTCGCTAGGAATGTAGTTTCAATTGAGTTCATAAATACATTCGCATAGCTAGGAGCCATCCGAGTTCCCATCGCAGTCCCTTTAGTTTGATGGTAGAATTTGTTTTCGAATGAGAAGTAGTTGTTTCGTAGAATTATATTTGTGAGAGATGTGATGAAGTCGGTTGAAGGATGATGGGGTTGTGGTCGGGTATTGAGATGGGAATGAAGAGCTGCAAGACCAGCATCGTGTGGGATGTTTGTGTATAGCGAAACTACGTCTATGGTGACAAGATACAATTTTGTGTGATTTGGTAGTTGTAGTGATTGAATGATTTGGAGGAAATGGTTCGTGTCTTTGATATGGGATGCTAAGTCTTTCACTATTGGTTGCAGATGATAATCGACATAGGCTGATATACGTTCCGTGGGTGCGTCGTATGAGGCAACTATAGGTCTGCCAGGATGATTAATTTTATGTATTTTAGGCAAGGTGTAAAAATGGGGAGTCTTCGGATGGCTCGGTATCAGAAGCTTAATGTCAGATTCTGATAAACCTTCGTTTGAACCCCTTGCGAGGAGTAGGTCACCGACTAATTCCACAATCTGGTCACACGGATCACCTGGTGCAACAGTGTAAAAAGTCGAGTCGGTGAGTTGTCGGAGTCCTTCGGTTACGTAGTCTGTCTTGTCTATAATTACAGTTGTCGATCCTTTGTCTGCTTGTGAGATGATTATGTCATTATTATTTTTAAGTTTGATTAGTGATTGCCTCTCTTTGTACGTTAGGTTCGGCGTAGTATTTTGGAGATTGTTTATAAATCTATCGTCTGAAAGTTTTGCGAGGATGCTTGATAGGAATATTTCAATGGGATGGTTTGGGGGTAGTGGAGGTGGTTCGTTTGGAGAAGGGGGCTTGAACTTAAGTAGAGCTGGATGAATGTTTTGGTTATTTTGGTGTGTATGAGTTTGCCAGTAATGTTTCCATTTTATGTTGCGACCAAATTTAACGAAGTCATTCATTAGTTTAATCCTATCAATCTTCTTGGTAGAGCAGAATGACAGTCCTTTATTTAGTAGTGTTATATCATCGGGAGTTAATAAAGTGGAAGAAAGATTTATTACGGTATCTGAATCTGGTTTTTGGTTGTTTTGGGTACAAGGTGGAGGAGGGATGGAAAATAAGTTCAAAAAGTTTATTGGCGTGAGGTTGAGATCTGAAGGTGCGTCATTGTGGTGATATATTATGGGTAGGTTGACATTGTTTCGTGTGTAATATATTTTTAGATTTTGTAGTTTTGTTAACAACCTAGATTGTTCTTTTGAAAGAGTGTTGTTGGCGTTTAAAATTATTGTTTGTATTTTTAGAAAAAGGTGGGGGTAAGCAATGAGGCTGATTTGAAGGAGTGCATCAAGTTGGTTTTTTTGGTTAGTACATAGGTACATATATTGTCTGTAAAGCATGTGTGTAGTGTTCAGTGCGTTTACATAATTGACCATGATCATATTGGGTCTGATGATTGGTGGAATAGCATGGAGGGCTATTTTTGGGATGAGTCCTTTTGGGGCTGCGCCGATTTCTAGACATTTTTGTAGAAATTGTAAGTGCGAGTAATACTGTAAAAGTTTAGTTGCTGTTTTTTTAATGTGATTTAAGATTTCCTTCATGCAGGATGGATATGTATATATCAAAGAGGTAGTTAGTTCAGGTTAGATCTGTCTATGGTTAATATCTTGCCATAGTTGTCTGTGAGAGAAGTGACAAGTATAATTTTGACGTTTTCGAAAAGTTTGAATTGTTATGGAAATGTGATATTTTACCGTGTAATTTTGATTTAAATATAAGGAAATAATAATAAATAATATAACCGCTTTCAAACTAGCAACGAGACAAGCAAAGCGGTATTTGGGAAAGCTACAGAAGAACTTATGTTGAACCACTGATTTCACTGAAATGTTGAATTCATTGAAGATCTTCCGCTAAGACGGCTTCAAAGTGCTGAGTTTTCTTCTTTCCTGGATGGTTTTAATCTCTTGCACAAAAATAGCAGCCAATAGATTTCTCCTTTTATCAAGTTGTGTGAAGTTCATTTAGAGCTTAAGTATCTTTGCTGTTGCGTATCTTGTTTTGTTGAAGCAGGCGCTTGGATCCAACCTTAGGTCCCTTCTTTTGAGATAAGGGACCAGTCTTAACGATATTTAGTTGTGGTGAGCTTTCAAGGAAAGTGTAGTTTTTTTATTTTGATTTTTTATAATATCGCATGTGCGAGGAATATTTGAATAAATATTATTTTGAAGCCTTTTTAGCTTTTAATTATTTTAAAATAAATTATGAATATAAATAAAAAAGTATTACTTGTAATCGATATATATTTCGACCCACTTGTGGTCGTCGTCAGTCGAATTGTAACAATAGATATTTGACATATAATATAAAAAATAAAAAGACAGATTGGTGACATTTACACGAATTCTAAACTATTGGAAAGGGGTGGAGGAATGACAGGAAGATAAGTTGTGAGAAAGAATGTTTGTGAGAAGGGGTGATAGGATTTGTGAGGGGTTGTAATGTAAGAGATGACGAGTGTATACTATGTATGTTATGGGGGAATGTGTGTGTTATGTTTGTCTGTTGGTTAGTGTTGTCTATTCAGTCCTGGTCCGTAGTGAGCACCAAGTGACCAGATGTATGAGGACTCCCATGTTCTAAGTTCTATGTCAGTCAGCGGGGGATGAAATGATTTGATGACACGAACGGTGAAGCAGTTGTTAAATGTTTGGTTATGGGATCTGGCGTGTGTGGGAATGGGTAACGTGTTATTGTGTATAGTATCTGTTGTGTGTCGGTGATTATTCATGCGTATGTGTAGTGCAGTTCTTGTTTCACCTACGTAGAATGCTGGACAGTGCCGGCATTCTAGTAGGTAGATGCAGTTTTCTGTTTTACATGATGAGTTATGTTGTGCTTTGTATGTGTTGGTGGTGTGGTGAGTATTGATTGTTGTGTCTGGTTTAATGAGGTGGCAGGTTTTGCAACGCGGCCGTCGGCATGGTGTTGTTCCTCGTGATGTTATAATAGTTTGGTTGTGTGTGTGATTTGGTTTAGTTTTAGATAATAATGATTTTAGATTTGTGTTTGTCTGTAATACTCACCACACCACCAACACATACAAAGCACAACATAACATAACTCATCATGTAAAACAGAAAACTGCATCTACCTACTAGAATGCCGGCACTGTCCGGCATTCTACGTAGGTGAAACAAGAACTGCACTACACATACGCATGAATAATCACCGACACACAACAGATACTATACACAATAACACGTTACCCATTCCCACACACGCCAGATCCCATAACCAAACATTTAACAACTGCTTCACCGTTCGTGTCATCAAATCATTTCATCCCCCGCTGACTGACATAGAACTTAGAACATGGGAGTCCTCATACATCTGGTCACTTGGTGCTCACTACGGACCAGGACTGAATAGACAACACTAACCAACAGACAAACATAACACACACATTCCCCCATAACATACATAGTATACACTCGTCATCTCTTACATTACAACCCCTCACAAATCCTATCACCCCTTCTCACAAACATTCTTTCTCACAACTTATCTTCCTGTCATTCCTCCACCCCTTTCCAATAGTTTAGAATTCGTGTAAATGTCACCAATCTGTCTTTTTATTTTTTATATTATATGTCAAATATACTATTTTTCTATTGTAAGTTTTGACAAAAAAAATCAAAAGTCATCGAACGTTTCACATGATTAACACAAGAATTCTCTTACACATTTCAAACGCCTAAAGCGATTTTAATTATTATTTCACCAAATTATAGAAAATTTTTAGATCTAAAAAATTTAAGTTCAAATGTTTTTTCCATTCATGGCGTCCATGTGAAAGTATTATTTTCTCCTATTTTGCGCTAGCCGGAGACGCAGTGGTTGTCGTAACAACCACGTTTCAAGGCACGCTGAAATGAACATTATTTCAATGTCGTTTCCGTTGATATTTGTACCAACACACATCGAGTTGCTTATTTAGCGTGGTCATACGCCTTAATGGATACAGGAGATTGAAGACTTGGTACTAGCACCAGATCACCTGCTTTTAAATGCCAACCCAAGGATTATGGTGAGGGTATGGCTTGTGTAGCCTTAACCGATGTTTTCCAAATATATGTTTGATAAATTGCCTTTTAAAGTTGATGAACCAGCGCTTCATTAGTGGGAAGCAATTTTTCCAAACTATTTATAATTTAGAAACATTGCCGCTCTAAAATGATCGACGTCACCCCAATCCTTGAAATATTTTATTTGTGGGTGTACATACTATACGATTGTTATCTTTTCAGCGCCCTTCATATTTTCTTCCTCAGGAAGCAACTGCAACCAAAAGTCTTGTATAGGGTTCTTCCCTGTTTTACAAATGACGGAGAACCCTACACAAGATTTACCTTCAGCAGAATCTTTGGGTTGGCATTTAAGAGTAGGTGACTTATTGCCGACAACTAGACTCCAATCTCCGATATCCATTAAAAACTTAAAGCTGGTAGTGTGCCAATGCATAAGTGGACGCTGAACAACCAGATGTGTGGTTGTGTCAAAAATCATCAAAGTTGTATAAAGATGTCAAGTAGATAAAAAAATATACTTTAATCAATACAATTTTGATGATATATATGATTGTGTTGTTTTTTACTTACGAACATATTTTTATATAGAAAAGGGTCTTGTAAGTACTCCACAACAAGTTTTTCTACTTGTGTGCCATTGCAACCGTCTTTGTCAAAAAAAGTATTATTTTTAAATATCAATGTGAACGTTTGAATAATCAATCAATCATTGTTTACATAAACACTTTTACTTATCCACAGACACAATAAAATCTTTATTATGCCCTAATAAAGTTTTTGTTGCATATATGGATAAGACAAGTACAAGTGTTATTTTAATAGTAGTTTATGCTACAAGGGCGCAAAGGAATAAAACACGAGGACGATTTAAAACACGAGCGTAGCGAGTGTTTTAAACGTAACCGAGTAATTTATTGCTTTTACGCCCGTGTATCATACTACGTTTTTCAATGCATAGTGTGAGGAAATGAAAACAAGTATAATTTTGTGAACTTTAAATTATAATTGGCTCAAAAGGACTGTATCCAGAGCCGTTAAACAGTGGAAAAAAAAGTATAACATCTATGGTACACAGAAAAGGCTGCAGGTTAGCCAACCATAGTAAAAAAATTTAAAAAGTAATAATAATAAAACCCTAGGGCAAAATAATCGACTTTCTGTTCGGTTTTGATGCATAAAAAGTGGGCCTTTACGAGCACATGCATTGAAAATAATGTTTTATAAATTCCACCAAGTGCCAACAATCACTAGCATCTACTAAACCAATCAATCAATGAAATAATTTATTTGTGAAACATAAGTGTTTACATGCGTAGATAACAAAAATATTTAATATAGTGCTCTATGTTTTGCCTCACAGGCGTACAAAAATTCACAAAAAAAATAGAATAACATAATACAAAGCAGCTTTATATAGGTATGTTACAAAAAATATATATTTCATGTCACAGCATTCATGTCATTAAAGTATTAAAAATAATTCAATTCGATTCAACATATCAATACATTCAAAAATTTCACAGTTTCAAATCAATAATAAAAAGCCCTATGGAATTAAATAATACAATTAAGATTCTGCCAAGATACTCAGAAATTGTATAATAGAAATAATATAATAAAAAAAATCAGTAAGATATGTCCATAATTTTATAATTTATAGTTTTAATAATTTTAATATAATTTTATAATAAGTCCAGATCTTTTATAAATTGAAGCAAATTGTTATAAATTTTTTGTCCTAGGCGTATTATGCTATTTTGTACTAAGGTTGTGTTGCTCTTGTCAAAGTATGACAGTTCAGGCTTTATTTTTACAAATGATGCAATTATACATACATAGTAGTGAAAGAATCTTTAGCTAAAAATGTGGCTTACACGTACCTCTAGATTGTAATCCACATATAGCCCTGATACACTTATTTTGAGCCTAAACACTAAATTTACATATGTGGAATTCTAGGTTAGATTTTTTTTTTTTTTGTCAAGTTCATTGTGACTGATGCCGGACCCATGATAAAGCCCGAAATATATCTCACAGTAACTCGCATTTTATTTTATTTTGTGTATATATATATATATATAAACTACATTGAAAGACAAACTAGTCAATTAATAACGTTTATTTACATATGTGGAATGTGATATGGTGAAAAGCTACTACTCTATTTTATTCTTTTACTTGTTTATTTACTTATAAAATAAAATTACATATAAAAATTAGGTATGTTTTCAAATTATTTAAGCTATTATTAACTGCGTATTTTAGCTTTCCGCCAATTATTGTTTTTGAAATAGTGCTGGCTGTAAATGTTCCTAAAAAACAAATTTGATAGACTGCCATGGATTTTATTTCGACTACTAATACTAAACAAATTATTTTCGTACTCCACTTTAAAAGCTCTTTTCAACGATAGTTACATGGATTTATAAATAAATATTTAACAACTATGAACAATAACTACTATACAATGAAGCACTGAAGTCTCTTTTTCACAAACATTATATTTACTTGTACAAAAGCTTTTAATTGTAAAGAAAAACACACAATGAAATAACATTAGAGAGAGGACGCGCTTCAAAACAAAACACCAACGAGACAAGTCACTGCGCGGGGACTGAGGGCGTCGGGTGTATTTGAATTTGGTTTCGAACGACACCGCAACGTTGCTAACGTGTCCCAACGTTGCCAGCTCGCACCAGCAAAAAGTAGACGCGGGCTTAACCCTTATACAACATATTTAGATAATTTTATACCCATTTAAACAAGAGCAATAACAAAGAAATCGATCAAGTAATTCACGTATTACAGCGTAAAAACAAAAGTACTGGTCACTTCACCACTGGGCCACTCTAGGACCGACAGGTTCGTGTATAAAACATCAAGACAATCTAACGGTTCCAGAGCAGAAACACTTTTGGTCGAAAATGAACTCCCCTGTAACACGCTCTTCCTCGATCTACATCGCTTCGCTCGTCGTCACACCTATTTTTACCATTTTTTTCAATTAACCCTTATTTGAGTGAATGCCGTTCATCCTAGGTCGCATTAATGCTTTCCATAAGACGCGATAGAGGCCAAGCGTAAGGCCAAAGTGTATATATAAAAAAAATGGGTGTCGTTTCTTATCACTAAATTTTACAAGTTAGCTTATTTAGTGCCATTAAACCAAAAGGATTTTAACTAAATAATAAAGGATGTAATACCAGAATATGAAGTAGAATGTATCTGAGAGCCGTGTGCTGCTATAAAATATGCTACGCACGGACGAACGTGTTAAATTTTCCGGGCTTTTCATCATTTGGATTGAGATTCACAAGAGCCTTGGGAATACATGCTCCTATATTACTTTAGCAATAGTTTTTTAAATTCACAGTATAGCTATTATGAAGATATACGTAATTAGCTGAAACTGTTCTAACCAAAGTGGCAGTAGGATATATCTTGCCGGATATCTACTGTAAATCTATTGTAAATCAATTGGTATCGAAAACAAATAATTCTACAGCTCAAGAGAGGTTTCACCCACATAACTTTAAATAATAATTATGTTTCAACTCGATTACTTACTCAAAATTAGTTAAGGTGTATATAATTAAAATTATGAATATAAGATATGGGTCTAACCCCCGGTTTCTGAAAGGCCAATCAAAGTTAACAGTAGATTAAAAAAACTTTAACCGCAAATAACGGTGAAAATAAAGCATATATGAAGTCTGAATAGTGATGAATCTATAATTAACTTAGTTAATTTTTGATTTCAATGTAAAATTCCCACTTTTTCTGGCTTAATCCGCAGATAATTATTTTTTAATCTACTGTTAACATTGATTGGCCTTTCAGAAACCGGGGGTTAATCACGTAAAATGAAAACATACCTTAACTTTTCATCTCACGCGATTAAGACCCAAATATTATAATCCTAATGTGTAAAAATCGCGAAAGTTATTTTCTTTATACCTACGCCATTGATGACTTGAAAACCTTAAATTTACAGATTTGGAACGATGGAATAAATATTTTTTTTATTTTTTAACACTTGGCGATTTATTCATCGCTGGGAGATACATGTGTATCATTTTTTTATACATTTGCTCAAAACATGTTTCTATGCCTATGTTAATAAAAAATCCACCACATGGCGGAAGAATAACGTCTACAATGTGTTTCCGCCGGCGGAATACACCGTAGTTTTTGTCACGCATTGGGACGCAAGTTGTTGACGCTCAGTTTATTTAATACCATATAGGCTTCTGGCAGTGACAAAAACTGCTCAAGTATTATGGACAAAATGGCTAGGTCATATACTATTTGTAAGACTCTATGTAGTTCTTTTTGTGTTAATTCTCTTGATTTTATTTCTTTAGAAACTTTAATTTAGTCTGGAAGATTTTTTGACTATCACAGTTAATCAAATGGCAAGATTATCTTGTAAGACAAGTTTAAATTCAAGATCATCAGTTTAAATTCAAATCAAAGATCATCTAAACTCAGGCTCTATCTGTCTATGGCAAAAACTAAAACGTTAAATTAAAAACATACCGCTGTAAATAGATCGCTGCCTTTAAGTGAAACCACATATTCTACCAATCACACTGATTCGCTTTTCCAAAGAAACCCACGCAAATCATTCATATTTAAGTTTCAACCAAAATGCGTCACCCCTAATGCACCAAGATACGGTCGTTTTTTGTGGCAGCGTCGTCCGTGAAACAGCTCTTCACGCGCAGCGTTCTAAAGTAGACAGAATTAATGAATGAATTAAATGTAGATAAAGAGTTGTTCCGTATGATCAGTAGTGTAAGTGGTTCTATTTAAAGGTTGTATTCTTTACAGCCTGAATAATTCAAATATATATTTAGG
Organism: Ypsolopha sequella; assembly: GCA_934047225.1. NCBI lineage: Eukaryota > Metazoa > Arthropoda > Insecta > Lepidoptera > Ypsolophidae > Ypsolopha > Ypsolopha sequella. The sequence goes on along the minus strand of OW203987.1, from coordinate 30,081,145 downwards.
TACTATCACACAGGACACATGTATCCAAGGGGGCGTAAGAAGTGTTTCCAAGTACGGACCTTCAACACCCGTACAACATAGCTTCATCAAGTTACTCTTGTTTCACGTGATAAAAGGTATGCCTATGGCCATACTTCGGGCACAAATTATGATACGCAGGGTATGTCAGTGTTGTCCTAAACGCCGTAAAGATCGTATTTGTTCTGTTCCTAAACCTAAAACTGAGTTTGCCAAAAGATTTCTCTTTTATCTCGGGCCATACCTATACAACAAAATAAACTTACACCTACCCATTTACGGATTACCTCGTTATCAATGCAAAAATAAACTTTACTCATTCCTTATGAAGAATACATATGATGAAACTGAAAACTTCATGAAAACTAATACATAACATGTGGATATTTTAATAAACAGACAACCTCCTAAGCCTATGTTTCAAACCCATACAATCTCGAACGCGTGCCACACATGCACCCACCTTCTATCTCTCTCCTACGCACACATTCACATACACATATATTTATATATATATATATCCATACTTAACATCTTAAATTATACCTTTATTTACATAGCTTTTTCTCTCTCTTTTACCTATAACTAGTTAATGTTGTTAAGCCTATTAACTAAGTACTTGTGTTTTTTACCCCATTCTGTCCGCGAAGGAAACGGGACTGTAATTCCTTTCTACAGGCGTAAAATCCTATCTAGGATAACAGCGTACATTTGTTATTAGTACTTTACGTGTATCTTAGATTTTAAGCTTAAATTCTTGTAACTTGTACTGTACTCCCTTCTTGCGAAATAAATTAATATTAATATTCTATATTCCTCCACCGTTTAGCAAGTGGTCATAAACTCGTTGGAGCATTTTTATCCGAAAAGGTTAGAACCTGGATCACAAGAGAATCCGGAATCTTACCGACAAAGCTAACGCTATGTGCCGCTAACTCAAAACAAGATGGTCAAAAAAGTAGTTGCTGCAAAATAATCCTAAAATTGTTAACCAAAAAAATAGACTTTACCCATCAAAAACGTAATTACATAATTATGTTTACTTTTTATAATTTTCTTCTATTTTCCTCATCCAGAAGAGACAAAAGACTGCCTAGTAGAGCCCCACAAATCCCGATAAGACCGTACAAAAATCGAGTCTAAATGGCAAGATTAAGTGGCAGGCAAAAATTAAGGCTCCACGGCCACGCCTTTAAGTAGGTTTTCCCCCAAAATGAGGGATGGGCGGGCCAGCCGTCCAGCACAGAAGGTTTATGAGTCTCCCGCTCCTGTTCGATGGGTATTGCAGGGATTTTTTTAAAGTAATGATGATTTCTTTTTGTAGAGTGACGGTATCTAAATAGCTGCATAACTTGAAGGGGGTCTCTTTATATACCGGCAATGGGGTGGGACTTCTGGTTCGATTTCAGGCTTCGGATGTTGCCTTTGGCATCTTTTTAGTTCTTTTACATGCATTTCAATCTTCGCTGTCTCTTTCTAAGTATTATTGAAGGTTTTTAAATTTATTTTTGGAAAAAAATTGGCTCCTTAGACATTCGTTTATTTGCCCGTGTTTATTAAATCTTTGCCCCGTTTTTAGCTTCGCGGTTATTTTATCTCTTCATAGCCTTATGTTCCCCAGGGTCAATACGGGAATAATAAAAGAAACAGCAACCAAATCCGTTGAGTGGATCTCGAGTTAAAACGGAACAGACAGACAGACAAATATTCCAAAATTTTAGTTTTGGCCTCAGAAAAAACCAATAGATAGCCCATTTCGTTTAAAATTTCGCAAAATATTATTATACAGACACGACTGTGTTACTACTTTATTATTAGTACATATACTGATAGATATAGATATTTTTTAATTACTGGTTACTTTCCTGTATTATGTGAAATCTTGTTATTGGCTCGTTATTGTTGTGGACTGATCGTGGAATTGGGCAGATAGTAAAGTATGAAATCGAAAATCATTCGAAAATATTCAAAAATAGTTGCTACGACGAACGGAGAGAAGAACAGCGTGTTAAGTTTATATATAAATAAATTTAGGGAGCCGAGCGAAGTAGAGCGAGGCGACCCCCCTTGTTTTAAGAGCGGTTTTGCAGCCGGATTGTGAAAATCCCGCCTTTTTTTTAATTAATCGAAACAGAACACTTAAATTCAAAATTCACTTAAAAGTTATTTGGTTAAATCATATTACCTTTGTATTGTGTATGTCGCCATCGAAAAGTTTCTATTATCTTCTGTAAATTAAATTAAAAAAATATTTCTTATTCAAAATTAAAAATTTTTGAAATTCTAATTTACAAAAAACGATGGAAACTTTGCGATGGTAGCAAACACAATACATAGGTACATAATATGGTTATTTGTTGAATAACTACGAGTATTGAGTTAATTTTGAAATTAATTGTTCTGTTTCGATTAATTCAATCCGGCTAGGAAATCGTTCTTAAAAGAAATGTGATTTTATTTTTATTTTTATTTATTTATGTAGGAACACCAACATGAAATACAATAAACTTACTTAAATGGAATTATTTAAAAATGTATACAGCTATTTGTTTACTTAATTAAAGGCATCCACATGATGCACCAGTTAAGACAATTATGAAAAATTCTTGTACTAATAGGAGCATTTACTACTCGTATATTATATAAAATGTGAAATTAAAACTAGGCTAACAAATTCTGTACAAAGTTTTTTTTTTAAATAACAGTGTATGTACCTACTTATTTTATGCATTGTGTATATTTGTGCGTGTAGTTTCTTTGGCTAAGTATTTACTGACAGAAAACTTGATATGATATGCTCAAGCAGATCATGATAAGCTCAATTCAACGATGTGCCAACAATATATACATACATAACCTAGTTATAATCTTATAATGTTTACGTTAAAATAAAATAATAATAATTAACTGGCCTTTTGCCTTTTCCTTGTAGGTTCTATTGCTCTGAAAATGTTGTACTGGGGAGTATTTTGAATTTATTTAATATACTTTAAAGATTTGCGGGTCTAGCGATCTTATTTTTAATTTAATAGGGGTCAATACCGGTAATCACCCTACAGATAAATGTCCATGCGAAGTCAAGCTGTACCAACCGTAATAAACAAGCTTCTCCTTACGCACGTATAAATCTTCCCAATTCAATGGAATGTATTGGTTTAACCCACAGTCAAGCTTTGTGGGTCATATTTAGCTTTAAGATAATCTACCTTTTGATAAATAAAAGTATTCATTCATTCATTCATTCAACCTGAACGTCGAGCGTCGAGTCAGATATCTACCCCGCATGCTTCACCTGCCGTTCCTCTCTGACATCAAAGACCGCTTTGTGCTGCAACTGGCAACAGCTGGATCTAGTCTAATGAAAAAATAACAAAACACAAACGTTTTTATGAATTCACCTAATATCAAAATGGTTACTGATTGTTTTGGCTTACAGTACATTATAATATCAGTTATATATATATTTAAAATATAATTAAATTAGAAAAGTAACTTAAATTTGAAACTAAACAATCCTACGAAATATTAAAAACTTGAACAAACTAAACTGCTAAAAATAAATATATTACAAACTAAAGAAAGTTATATTCTTTTAAATGATAAATGCAATGACATTATATACGTAATACCACCTTTACCTTCGTATAACTGGAATATTTTGTAACAAAAAATTACGAGAGGTGTTTGGCTACTGACACGCATACCGCACGTCCATACTGCAGTAATATACTATAGACATCCGCATGTAAACACACAAGCTCACATACTACAGCAAAAGTATGGTGACGTTCGAAGTCTTACACTGTTTTCGGCCTAAATCTTATTCGCCAAGCGTCTGGAATGTAACATGCGATAAGGTACTTGGTCCCGAAAACAGGTCATATTTTTGGTTTGTGAATGTAGTCTTTAAAAAACACAAAATGAGTTTTTGGCACAAAACAAAAATCAGAAATGTAACAATTTAATTGAATGTAGTTATAAAATGTATGCATTGCACAATACCGCCACAAATTACTGCAATTTCAAACAACTATCCAACTATTTCACTCCGAGGACTATGTTTGTCCTATTTTCATTTCACGCTTTTGTGCGACGTAATTTTATGTAAAAGCTGAAACATTCAAAAAGCCATTAAAAAGTCACTCGTTGAAACTTGTTCGAAGCCTTTCACAAACTCAAAACAGTTGCAAAGAATTTTGTTGTTAAATTAACAACTGATCTTTTACCCTTTAGGCTTTAGCTGCAAAATAAATTATAAAATTGGATCTTAAACTAAAGGGTCTAACAATTTATAAATTTTTTATCGATTCAATAAGTACAAATTTTATCTCGATTTGATTGTATTACTTTAATATAATTACTTTTCAATGCAAGTGCTCCTAAAGGCCCACTTTTTATGGATCAAAACCGAACACAAAGTCAATTATTTTGCCCTAGGGCTTTATTTTTGTTTTTATTTATTTACGAGAAGTTGGCTAACCTGCAACGCTTCCTGTGTACCATAAATGTTATAATTTTTTTTCCATTGTTTAACGTTTCTGGATACAGTTCTTTTGAGCCAATCATAATTTAAAGTTCACAACAATGTAACTCTCAACTTTAATAATTAAATTGTTTTCTTTGATTATATTTGTTTTATTTCCTCACACTATGCATTGAAAAACGTAGTATGATACACGGGCGTAAGAGCAATAAATTACTCGGTTACGTTTTAAAACACTCGCTACGCTCGTGTTTTAAATTGTCCTCGTAATTTTCCCTTTTCGCCCTTGTATTAATTTGGGTGCAAAATTATTGTTATTGGAGTTTGGTTTAGATATAAAGGTAGACTTTTACGGTATTTTTATTGAGCTATTGTATTTATTACGCTATAATGCTGTAGACACACTTGCTCTTTCCCACCTGCAGACGGACGATCTTGGCTAGTGCTGTTGCGGCTGTGATGGCGGCAGAGTTGCAGTTCGTAGTTGAAACATGGTAAATACATTTTTATTTTTTGTTTCTTACATCATGAAGCACTTCATACCTGCTAAATCGTGCTTTATCAAAAAGTTAAGGTAAATCTCTATATTTTAGCACCAGGAATTTGGGAACGTAAAGAGTGCTTTATATGATTACTAATAAAAAATAAAAAAATTTAAACAAAAGTTTCACCTGCGAAAGTGATATGTTTAACGTTCAACAGCACTGCATAGGTGCTGCAATAGAATACAGTAATTGACCGCTGGAAACGGGCTGCAGCCCTCCGGGGCTACATATTGACTCTGGAACCATGTCACTCAGGTGTGTGGCGACTGTTTAAACAACAATCCTCACGTCTGGTCGACCTTCCTAAGGACCCAAGGGTCATGACCCCCAAAATCATCCATGTTGATTTAAAAATCTCCTAACTATTGACGGCTTACAAATATTTTTAATGGAATATTACCTACTAAAGTCAACAATATTCTAATAGTAGAAAAAGCTCAAAGCTTTTATAAAAAAAATACCGAGGATCTGTCCTTTAGCGATGATGAGCCCCCCAAATTCCTAAGCCGTGACAACGTTGTGATAAAGCTACCCTTTTCTTGGATATCCTGTCAAATTCAATTCAATTCAATTCATTTATTTATGTCAGGCTCTAGGCCAATATAATATTAACAAATTACAAATTATCAACTAGTTATAATAAAGATTAAAATTAAAATATGGTAAATAATTGTTAGTAAGTCATCAATTTTACAGCCATACTAATTTCATTTAACTTTGATTGATTTCATTTTACAATTTTCACACATTAATATTTCAGTCCAATGTCGATCTATTACAATCAATACATTATTATATAAAACATTCATAATTTTATTATTACTTTTCTCCAGTCGGGCTCGGATGGAGCAGATTCTCATTCTGATGATACCATAAAAATCGTCTATACTTGCCTCGGCAAACAAATGGCGACGACCTCAAACATAAACAAGTAATTATTAATTTATATTTTTATTTTAAATAATGAGGTATTTAGTGCAATTTTAGCTTCATATTCTTATTTATTTTAGCTTCATATTATACATTCTGGAAATTAAAATATATTATCTCTGAGAGCCCTTTCACAATAAGTCAAATAATACTTTAGACAACAAAAGGATTCTAGTTAAGCAATTTTAAAACAAAGCTTTGTAAACTTATTTTCAGTTGAAAACCTATTAGCGACTTTTGTTAATGGAATATTAAAACTTTACCCCGTAGAAGTATTAATTAATCACGTAAAACTATTAATTAATCACGTACAAGTTTTAATCGGTTCGCTTGCAATATGACTCAAAACAAAAGAATCGTGAACGCGGTTGAAATCGAATCGAACGTTTGATAGAAAATGAAGTTTTAGAGACAAAAGAAATACCTACATGGAGTAATAGCAAAGATTTCATTCGAGCAGAACTGATGAAGAATGTTTTTATTTCAAGCTTTATGAGTTTCGCCAATACTTGAAACCCTCGGTAGAAAAGTGAATTTGGTAACGTAAGCATTTCGGTTAATTGCGTTGGAATTTGGCATGTTATTAGGCACGAAATTTTTTTTTATCCTTTTTGGTACCTTAATAGTTTTTTTGTATTTGGGCCGAATTTCGATGAGGCACAAAAATAAACCAAAATTTGAATGATCTTGCCTTGACTTTTAATGACTAACGATAGTTACCATTTTGATGCCCTAAATGTTGTGGTAAAATAAACATCAAAAACCTGTTGAGATACCGACTCAAGTGTAATAAATAATCTCATTATAGAAGCGAGGTGCCAATCGTTATACTCTTTACTTTTTGAATAATAGTAAATATATTAATTAATAAAATAAATCTATACGGTATGTATACCGCAAATAAATATAGGTAACAAAAACAAATAGTAAAAATGCATTTAAAAATATATACATACATATACTCACGCCTGTCTCCCAGAGGGGTAGGCAGATACTTCAGATTTCCATCTGCTACGATTCAGACACACCTCTTTCGCCTCTTCCACATCCATCAGTCTAGTCCTACAAGCTCTTCTATTCCAGGTACTTTTGACATTGTCGTTTTTCATATGTCGCCAATTTGGTCAGCAAACGTCCTTTTATGGCAGTTTGGTCGAGCTGTACCTTCCATTAGGGAACCATACATTCTTTCGTCACTCTACTTTCATTCATCATGTCAGAGCTGGTGCGGCTGCGGCAGCGGCCGAGAGAAAGAAGAAGCGCAGGTATACAGCCCGTGGGTTGGGCTGCATATTTGCGCCTTTTGTGGTCGAAACCCTCGGTCCTTGGGGTCCAGATGCTAAGCCTCCTTTTTAAAGAGTTACCTGCACGGTTGATCGACGCTTGTGGAGACCAGAAGACTGGTGCGTATCTTGTCCAGAGAATCAGTCTGGCCATTCAAAGAGGAAACGCTGCCAGCCTTCTAGGCATAGAGTATATTGAATCTTCTAGGTACCCTTCTACATGACGGTGGCGATCTAGATAGGATTTTTCATTTCGTTTAATTTATTTTTATTATAGGTTTTATAAGGGTTTTAGGCTAGTTTTATTTTATAAGCATAAGTTTTAATGTTATTTAAGTATTATTTTATTTCAATTAAATAATACATTTATAGATGTCTCAATAAATAATCACAATAATTTAAACTAAAAATTCTTTAAAAATCAAGCGAATTCATTCTCAAGTTTTAATTTGTTTCTTTGCATATTTAATTAATTAAATCTCATCTTGGTCTTAAATTGTCTTTATTTGGACCTTGTTTTGGTATTTATTTAGTTAAATTAAGCCCTATTTTTTCCAAATATTCTTTTGTTTATCATATATTTTTACGAACATAATCTGAATTAAACTGAAAATTATCGCGGCTTTTTAAGGTCACCATCAGTATTCGTCCCCTTAAATGCACTTTTACTAGTCTTTACATACAGTAACATTACCTCGCAGTACCCATTGCAGCGTGATTTAAAATCCTTTCCAAAAAGAGACCTTCAACTGCAGGCGGCTGTACAGAATGGTACAAATGTATTTTCAACTTCTTTCAAGAATCTGAATTTTCATAAATAATGACTGTGCCAATGTAAGCGATGTCGTTTGTGGGCAAGAATTAAACGGGAAATCGGCAACCCTAAAGCGGCCAGAATTGCCAGATATGGCCCGAAATTGGCGAAACAGCACGACATTTGGCCGCGTCATGTCGTCTTGGCTTAGGTATGCGATGTGCCAGCTACGGGCATGTCATACATGAGATACAGTCCCTTAAAATATCTGCCTACTTGTTTTTATCTGTCTGAATACAAAAAAATTAACTTTTAGGTTATAGTTTTGTTTTAGACAGGTTTTATTTTGTAGGTAGGTTTTTAATGTTAGTTAAAATATAAGTTAATGTAAAAATGGAAGCATATTCTGAAGGAAAAGGTTTTGTACTATGGTGTTATCGTTGTTGAATGAATGAATGAATACTTTTATTTATCAAAAGGTAGATTATCTTATAGCTAAATATGACCCACAAAACTGCATGTACAGTTTGACTGTGGGATCCGTGAGTCTCTGATACAATTTTAATAAAATTAGTACCTACTTAAATAAAAGTAATTAGTACGATCAGCCGAACATAAGCGGCCACGCCTTCGCTACCACTTTACGTGCCTTTGCTAAGCTATGACTTGGCGTGGGTATCCGCTGACGCGCGGCCGACCGCACCAGCTAATTATAATTATTATACCTACTTAACTAAAAAAAAAAAACTTACATGGTATTGAGGAGATGATTTAATAACAGTTGTTTAAACGTTTGTTTATTGGACTCCTGCCTAATATTAATGGGCAGGCTATTTAGAATATATGGGATACGCTTTTTTAAAGTTCTATCGCCATAATAATTACGCACTCTTGGTACATTATATTTACCCGCTCTTACTGACCTAGTATCACAAGTATGGCTTACAAGAGATAAGTTATGCTCTTGTCTACCATGCTGATTAACTAATAATAATAATTTATGTTTTAAGCTGACTGGAAGAATTTTGCATATTTTAAATAATTTTCTGTAATCGTCTCTGCATTTACTTTTGGTTTTATTAGACACAAGGAGCTTTAGGAACCTAATTTGAAGTTTCTCTAATTTATCTATGTTTGTTTTAGATGTTAGTCCATAGCAGTCGAGAGCATAGCTTATTATTGAGTCTACCAAACACGTATACAAACATTTAAGAGTACTAGTTGGGACTCTAAAACTTAAATGGTAGAATTTACCAAGCAGAGTTTTAAGCTTACTACAAATGTAATCTACATGTGTTGTCCATGAAAAGTTTTCATCAATTTTCATCCCAAGGTAGGTGGCACATTGTACTCGTTCAATAGGTTTGCAATCACAGGGTGTCAATTTATTGTGGAAGCAAGAGTAGTCATGAGTAACAACAATAGGTGAAAGTGGTTCCGTAGGGATCATGTAAGGTGAATGGATAACTAAGAGTTTAGTTTTATCAGCGTTCAGAACAATTCCGTTGTCGTGTGACCATTTGACCACTGAATCGACATCTTGTTGTACTAGTTGACAGGTGTCAGTGAAAGCAGTACCAGCGCGTAGCACGCATAGGTCATCTGCAAACATATACGCCGAGCTATGGCGCAGAACATCACACAGGCTGTTGACCAGCATAAGATAGCACACAGGGCCGCATCCAGAACCTTGCGGTACTCCGCACTGGACCCGCTTCGTATCACTGAACACCTCACCCACCTTGACACGATATGAACGCTCAGTGAGATAATCACGGAACCATTGGTTCAGTGGCTCGGCAACCCCACACTCATACATAGCATTCAGAAGTGTTTCACTTTCCAAAGTGTCGAATGCCTTTTTGTAGTCGAATAGTATTGCAACGACAAACTTTTTTTCGGATAAATGTAAATTGATTTCATCAGTAAATTTTGACAAAAGTGTGTTTGTGGATTTACCCTTCTGGAAGCCATGTTGACATTGGTTTATTATACTATTTTTCTGGAGGTATGATCCTAGTTGTTCTACGATGCATTTTTCAATTATTTTATCTATACTAGAGAGCATGGCTATCTGCCTATAGTTAGAATATGTTTTTCGGTCCCCTTTTTTATGAATAGGGCGGACTATGGCCTCTTTTAAGCCACCTGGGAAACTGAATTTACTTACCGATAAGTTAATTAACTTGGCAAGTATTGGACTAACTTTCTCGGATACAGTTTTAAGATCACGCATGCGTACGAGATCGGGACCCGGTGATTTCTTTGAATCCATACTCTTTATTATTCTCATAATATTTTTGCTGTTCACCGGTTGCCACCTCATACACACCCCTGAATCCTTTACATAGTTTTCCCGTTTTAACCATTTATCATTACATACGTGTTTTATGTGTTCGATTTCACTCGAGAAAGTGTTTGCAAACCCATTACAAATTTCCTCTAAGGTTACTTGAGTCCCCATATTATCGACTATTACCGAATCCAATGATTTTTTATTATTTCCTAGCATATTATTAATTTTATCCCATATTTTCTTTATGTTTTTATTGCAGTCTATTATACTTTGCTTGTCATAGTCACTTTTACTTTTAAGTATAGCTTTAGAACATTTATTTCTGTATTTAGTATATGAAAGTCGCTTTATCATATTGTGTGGGTCATTACTCCATATTTCAAACAATCTGTCCCTTTCGATAATCATTGTTTTTAAGTTGCTAGTAATCCAACATTTATTATTTCTATTGCTGCAAGTTGTAGTCACATTTTTGTAACACTCTTTGTAAATGTTAGCAAATATACCACAAAAGGCTTTGTATAGCTCCACAGGGCAATCAATAGACAATAAATGATGAAAGTGGGTAGCGAGTAATTTTTTCTTAACCATGCAATTATCAAGTACCCGACGCGTGCAGGGTTGCCGGCTGCCACCAATCGGCGACACGCCCGCCGCCGTCGGCCGCCGCTTCCCGTGCAGAGTCTGTTTCCATTCCACTGCTGCCGTTACGAAATAATGATCAGATATTTTATGTTTAATTACGGCTGAGCATATTCTATCGGAGTGACTTCTGATATAAATGTGGTCTAAACATGATTCTACAGTTCTACCACTAACTATTTCTCTTCGTGTTACGTCATTAATACATTTTGTAAATCCGAACTCAGCTAACAAATTTTCGTAGGCAATTACATGTGTATCTTGGCTATTCAAAATATTTATATTAATGTCACCGCAAAAGATAACTTTTGAATTTGGAGGAAGATTTTGCAATAATACGTGTAACTCGTCTAGAAATTGTACTATTTTACTTTTTTTGTGTATTTTGGGTGGTCTATATATAGAAATAATGTAAATTAATTCACCTTTTATGTTAAGTGTAATGGAAACACACTCCGCCGAGCGCATCGCGGCCGCCGACGGCGCGCTGTCGCATGGTGTCGCGCGGAATTCCTCGCGCGTATAAACTAACACTCCACCTCCACTGCGACCCGTCCGAGTTAAATGATGAACACTGTACCCATTAATATTGTAAAAAGACAGTAAGGAGAAATTAATATTGGATTCCGTAATTACTATAATGTCTAACTTGCATAAATAACTGTTAATTGCTACAAGGAGCTCGTTAAAATGTTTTTTTAACGAACGTATGTTGACATGAAACAAGGATAAGTGTGTAATATCACTAAATGTGTCCGCGAAACCTTTTACGTCATTAACACATACATAGTTGACTAAGTCATCACTGTTTATAGATTCAATACTGTCTAAAGGAGCGAATTTTTATGAAAATTTTATACACGGGATCACAAAAACAATGAAGGTTCACTTGGCTTTTAGCTCATGTATCATACTCTCCGATCTAACCCATGTTGTAGTTTTATCAACGCCTTCTTTTTTCACAAGGATTCTCCCGTTAGCCACCCAGATGTATCTATATGTATCATGTAGCTCCTTCCTTGTCTTCCATATCAATGCTCGTGTTGACTGGGTTAAATCCTCGTTGATAAAAATCTTGCTTTTCAGGGTTCCGCCAGTAAAAATGTTACTCGTGATTTCCTTCAATTTTTTCCTCTCTGTCAGCCACATATCACGAATATCTGTACCCGACTTCTTGAAACTTACAAGGATTGGTGCTGGTTTGGTAGGTTTACCGTCGTTTTGAGGTTTAGGTCCTCGTTTACGCCTAATCGCTTTAATCTCTTTACAACTTACGCCGATTTTTTCACCAACCTTAGTAACAATCTCTTGAAGATTTTCATTGGGTAGTTGCTCGATACCTGTAATCTCTATGTTCTGCTTGCAAGATGAGTGCTCAAGTTCTTGTAGTTTTTGTTCAAGCGCCAAGTTACATTTTTCCAGGTAAGTACATTTGTTGATAGTACTAGCTACAGTCTTCTCCAACTTGTTTACTTTATCTTTGTTACGTTCTTGTTCCGCCAGCAGTTCATCGTACTTGTCAGATAGGACACCCATACTTTGTTTGATGGCGCTCATCTGTTTTTCTAACCCTGGCAGAACGCTACACTTCCTCTGGATATCTTTCAGAATTTTGTTGGTGCTTTCTGACTCTTCCTCTTCGATCTCTTCGGGCTCCTCCTCCGACTCATTCTCCTCACAGTTATTACAGCACAGCCTGTTCCTTCCTGCTCTCAAGTCTGCCGCTAATCCCTTGACACAATTCCTGTGAAAGGTCCCTTGACAAGGTCCTTGACATGAGAAGTGTGATCCTTTTTTGGACAGCGTTTTTTTACACTTTTGGCATACCATTTTCACTCGATGGTATAGAAATTAGCTCGTCAATACGCGGGTAAACAACGAAACGTGGCGGGCGCAGATTCGCAGTGCGGCACGGCGCGCGCGTCGGAAATCAATACGTCGGTACGCGTGTACTCCGTTCGACACTCGTAGCGAGACTGACTGACTTGTACATTGACTGTTTCACCGATACAATTTCGGCAAGTTTCAAGCCGTGTATCATCGTTCACCGACGTTGTCTAATGGCCATGCTGCACATTCTAATAATGACAGTCGCCTTGTAAACGACGACATTGTATCGGTGAAACATTTGTCACGAGTCATGAGCAGGAATAGGATAATCCGATCGATATATACCTAAATTTGGAAAAACTGAGAAAGTTTGTAGGTGTGTATAGCCGGCTTCTTATAAAATTATTTTGATAGTAAAAACCCGGAATTACGGAATTACTTTTATACAAATACAATAAAATACATGTGGTTGTAAAACCGTCTCATTCGAAATACTTTAGTACGTTACACGAGTTTAATTTGTAACTTTGATGCAATATTACTTAGTACCTATATTTTTTTTTTCATAAAAACAAGTCTAGACAGATTCTATGTATTTACCACTTTTTTATGTCATATCTCTATTTGCTATCTGACTTCGATTCTCCTTTCAATAAAGGTTGCGACCCTAAGGGTTCAGTTCGACTGATACCACAGATTGTGAAGGGGTCCTTATGAAGATAAGATTTTCGTATTTTATTATAAACATTTATACAATTTGACTGCATCGGTGATCTAGTGGTTCAAGTGCTCGACCACTAATCCGGAGGATGTGGGTTCAAATCCCGTAGGGGCACAATCATGTTCTTCTTTTGCGTGCTTCGGTAGAAACGTTAAGGCGAGGGTATTTAGAAAAATCGATCCCCCTCCATCACTTTCATTTTACACTTGACTATCCTGCTCAGTGAAAGCGGATCTCGCGATTTTAAAGTGTTTTTATATAGTATTTTGGAATGAGAAGGATGGGTTTTTAAAATGACGGCCGTTTTATATTTCATTTTGTATCATATTTATTTTGGTGTAAGTTTCATTGTCCAAAACTTAATATTACTAAATATAATGATATTTACGTTACAGTTTAAGCAAAGATTTTAAAAGTTTAGATAAGCCCTGGCACTTAAAATCTATTGCACTGTTTTTGAATGCGTGCGTTAACATAATGCCGACGCGCGCACACTTATGAGTGCGCAATCTGTCTACCTACAGTCAGCAAACTGATCAGACTACTAAAAGTTGTTAAAATTAATAACTTTAAGTGCACTTAAGGCGTCCAACAATCACTGTGTTCAGATGATCACTGATTCCAAACGTGTGTGAGCGTCACCCATTTAAAGGTGGAAACATTTTGGTGCTGTCATAGTACGGTAACGGCTTATCTTAACTTTTGAAATCTTTGAGTTTAAGCCTATCTTTGCGATTTTATTGGAAATGCAAGTAATCTCGTATCGAACAGCCGATAAGAGATTACTTGCATTTCCAATAAAATCGCATAATCGCAAAAATAATACTTGTAATATGACAAGTATTATTTTTAAAAACTTATAAATACAATTTGCGTTTGAAAATAGACAAAGATTTCGTATTTGTGTTTGTGCCCAAAATATGGCATAGGGTTCACCAAACATCATACTAGGATTAACAATCATCAGTGCAAGTCGGTGAACGAGTTTGGACTGCGACTGTACTCAAAAACACCTCTAATACCCCCTCGGGAATCCACGTCCTGGCGATGTATAAGTTCTGATTCCTATTTTCTACAGTACAGTAACAGTATCCTCCCTAGTTTATGATTGCGCTAAACTCTAGTTTAGTTGACAGAAGGGGGTGTACATACATGTGTATGTGGAAGTGAATGAGTACAACATATTTCAGCTCTTGTAACGAAATGAAATTCGCTTTGTCCCCAAAAGTCCACTCGGCCATGTTGTGTTGTTAGTGAATACACTGACGTTTATGGAAATATGTTTAGATCGTTCACACTTTCCGGTTAATTTTGTTTGTGAGATTATTTTAGATTGGCATCATTTTATTCACATATATTTAGCAAATTTATAGTTACTAAAGGCGTTCCAGTTTAAATAATCTACTCATAAAGTCAAGGATCTCTTTTTATTTTTGTATGATACTTACCGATATTCAAAAAGGTTTAATCAATTTGGGTGAGCTTGAGTGTCTGTTTTTTTTTGTATTCTTACGGTCGATGTACATATTATTTCATTCTATGATTTTACGCAAGTACATCTCACGATTTGGGTTTTCGATAGTTCCACCACCCACGATATAAAGCTAAGTACTCGTCTATCGATTTGATAAGAAGCAAAAGTGGTGTATAGAATCTTAGCAGATAGAGAGGTTATGTAAAATTATATGTAAAACACTAATTAGATTGAACCTCCGATTCGCTACAATCATTCCTCAATTCCAGCAGGTTGATGTCGTTATTAATGATAAATAATCCATTTAACCTTATTAATTGCATATTTCGAAATCTATTCATGGTAATCGATTCAATTCTAGGCTGTATAAAGCCAAATTAGGAAGGGTTAGGCCGTTTTTACACTATTTTGTCTGCTAATTACAGTTAAATTTACACATCAAATAACATTAAACTATTTCCTTAACTGGACCACCGGAACAAAAACATAATTTATTATAAGAAATCAAATACAACTTAGAGCAAAAGAAAAGGAAATGCAAAATAAGTTGGATTACAAACTTAGTACAACAATGAGATACACAGCACATAATTCAAAAAAATAATTTTTCATGGATCCTCAAACTCAGCTAGGCCGGTAACTTATTAAAGACCGATACACACCAAATGCGTACGTGTGGCGCAGTGCGTGGCAGCTCAAGTTATATTATATTGCGTGCACATTGCGTGCACAATGCGTGCACATCAAAGAATTCAAAAGTTTAGATGAGCCCTGGCAACTAAAATCTATTGCATTGTTTTTGAATGTGTTTCGCCGACTTGCGCACACTTATGAATGCGCTCTATCTACCTACGGTCAGCAAACTGATCAGACTACTAAAGTCGTAAAAATTCAAAGCTTTAAGTGCACTTAAGGCGTCCAACTATCACTGTGTTCAGATAAGCACTGATTCCAAACGTGTGAGCGTCACCCATTTAAAGGTGGAAACATTTTGGTGCTGTCATACTACGATAAGGGCTTATCTTTACTTTTGAAATCTTTGGTGCACATTGCGTGCACAATGCGCCAGTCTAGTTTCATGCAACGACTAGTAGTGCCACGCTAAACGCTACGCGTACGCAACCGGTGTGTATTGGCCTTAATTAATAAGTTACATTAAAGTCGATATTTTTGATTCAAAGACAAGACGAAGACATTCTTTGTTAAACGGTTTTAGTCAAAACCACAAGAATTTGTAAAAAGTTTTAACAATAACGGAATAGCGATATTACCACATTAAAAAAAAACAGTTAAGTGCGAGTAGGTCTCGCGTCATGAAGGTTTCATAGCATTTTAGTAACTTAGTAGACTTTAATAAAATTTTACAGTATTTACAAACTTAATAACTTCTTCCATAATGAAATTTAGACATTTTTTATTTAAATAAAGTGCTACAAAATTAATATAATAATATATAATGAAAAGAAAATCCAAATTTCTAACTACTTTAGTTTTTGAGACGGACTCCGTATCTAGTAATAAATTTGACGGTCCCACATTTCCTTATTTTTGAAGATAAAAATAATAAAATATACGTATTTTTACGCTACATAATGAAACCCTACATGACCGGGTGAAAAAAAAAAGAATTCCTTTTTGACTCCTTTTTCATGTACAGGACACCCCCTAAAAATAATTAAACTGAATTTCTAATGTAATTATCAATTTTGAATGAACATTTTACATAATGCTAATTTCAGGTCTGTTACTCTTTTTGTCTACGAGCTAGAGACCCGTGACATATACACGGACGGACGGACGGATAGACAGACTTACAGGTGAATGAACATACAGCAGAGTGACATTAATAGAGCTCTGTTTTGTCTTTGGGTAAGGAACCCTAAAAATTGAATAGGATAGATGTTTGAAAAAAATTAAACTATAGATGGATTGACTCCCTTTACGAGCTTTGTTTTGATATTTATTTTGACATCGATGCCATAACCAAACATTGACTCATTTTGATAAAAATAAACAAACACAAGGGATTTTATTGGAAAAACCAAATATATTTTAATAAGAATTTTGTTGAAACCACTTATCACGATTTTCAGCATATAATTCTGGTCTCAAAGAAAGTGATCGATAGCCTGACGGTTTGTTCTTATTATCCTTTACATTGTTTGTTATAAATTCCTAAATGGTTTAAAATCAGCTCGCTTTTAAAAATACTTGTAAATAACATGAAACATCATCACAAAATTCTTATCATTACATACTAAATTGAGCATCGTCACGACATGAATCCCAATAGGGGTGTCACAGGTGTCAAAGGTGTTTACCCCTGCAAGTAATAGTCCACACCTTGTACACCCGCGTTCCAGCATGGTGAGCCCTATCGCCATACTTCGGGAACAAAGAACAAAAATAATTTCTTCCGGAAACGCGGCTCGGTCTTTAGCCTCGCTAAATATATCATTACCTAGGGCAACAAATCAGCTATCAAAACATTACTTGGTTCGAAATCGTGGCTCCGCCCTCGCATATGGACCGTGTTCAGTATGGAACAAATAAACAAATTGTATAAGCACGCAGACCAAACGAAAATGTGCCCGTAAGGGATTTGAACCCGCCACCTTCGTATTTGTGGTCAAGGCTTTAAAAGACCATAGAGGCGGTCAAAATCTATATTCTGAATATCTAACACAATAACTTGTTTTCAACGAAAGCCGACAACGTCCTTTAACCTTTACATTTCTTCACCCCATTACACAAACAACCAATACTTGTAGATACTTAGTATAATTCGTACTGCCCATATATAGAGACGATAGTTGGTTGGTTGCATCGAAAAGTGTCAATGGTAGCACAAGTTAATGTCAAGAAGGATAGGAAGGATGCAGAAGACTCGAAGCCGCGGGCTACTCATTCCGACACAACACTATGCGTCATTTTACATTGTGCCGGAAAAGCTCCGTGATATTGAATTTTGAATCCTTCTAGGTTGTGTTAAGTGTGATATTGCAGTGTTGAGTTGACGAGATGCTGCGCGACTATTCAAAGAAATCTCTTGTGCTCAAAAAGGTTAGATTACTGTGTACTTTTTGTTGTGTAGTGCAATGAGAAATAGCATTTTTGTGGACGCAAAACAGGATAAAGCTTCTTTTCTAAAGAAAAGCAAACACAATAAAAATGAGTTCTTCTTGGATATGGAAAGTATTTTAGCTCCGTTTCTTTGTTCTTCTGTCCATTTAAAGCTTTAAATAAAAACATTTGAATTTTTTTTTTCTTAGGAAATTTAATTTAATTTCAAGAATTTTCTAAACGTTACAGAAACTCAAAAAACTGATGATGTCATATTACTTCGTGCATTGATTTTAATCAGTTAAAAATAACACATATTGTCTAGTTTAGTTTCTTCTATAAAACTTTGCAACCACTGAGCAATAATTATTTCTTGCGTGCGGGTAAAAACCTAAGGCAATTGTATTTAGGAAATCAATTGTTTATGATAACTTTTTTTTTTTTTCACAATGGGCTTTAGCTTGGCTACTACCGCGCCTGATGTTAAGCATTCATGGGACCTAAGATGAAGAACGCTCGACCTAAATGTACCCTTCTTTTAAAATAATCTGGATTATAAGGGCGATCGCACATGTCTGGTTTCCTGACCGGGTTTCTTGAATCTTCTATACAAAAATATATAACTGCCACACAAGTCCGTTTTTTTTGCGTCCGGAAAGATTCCTGACAGCCGTGTGTTCTACAGCCAGTTCAGGAAAAAACCGAACAACGTCATTCCGAACACAGCGCTCCCATACATTTTGAATGTGCCGGCGCACACGGACGGAGATTTTCGTTCAGAACCGCAGTGAGTGCCGTGTCTACCGGACATATTTTAGGAATATAAAATATTTGAGTCAGAAAATTTAATAATTGCCGTTGAAACGTACCCATGCCTTTGGGATATTTGTGATAAATAATAAGACTTATAGGACTTTCATTTGAAGACGTTTCCTCTTCTTCTTTTCCTCTAATGACAGCAAAAATGTAATTATTTTTTATGCATCTTGCCAAGTAGTGTCCACGACATTGTCTCTGAACGTACTGGCAGTTTAAATTCCGAATGAAAAAAAAAGCAAACGTCTGCGTTAGGCTCACGGAATCCCGAATCTGAATTCCTGATCAGGAAACCCGGTCAAGAAAGTGGACTTGTGCGGCTGCACTAATAAGACGGACGCTGGCATGGAGTTCCACATCTCAGTGATGATTTGAAACGTTTTATTCGAGATTTAGAAAAACTGTCAATTTCAAAATTTCAAAATTCGTAGCTGGTGCGATGAGTCCTGCACTGACTCTCCGTGATCATGATTGTCGTACACGCCCCGGGTCAGCTAGCCAGTACCGACAACTTATGCGTAAAACTTTGCTGTGTATTGACTATGCCGGCGAAGGATAGTTCCTTAAAATACTGAGAGCCAAGTTATTTTACTAGGGTATTCGAAGCACCTATACTCAGCACTCATTACCGATTCATCGCCAACGAGTCTTATTACGCGGCACTCTACGACATTTAGGTGATACTTGGCAGACAAAATTTAGTCAGTTGCCTCACCTTAAAAAAAAACAGTGTTTTTCGTTTTTGACTCGATTGAACTCCCAAAGTTAAAGTTGGAAGACAAGTCGTATCTAACAGCTCGAGATGATGTGATATGTATAGGTATATCTTGGATAGTCAAATTTAGGGTGAAAGGCGTGCTTTTGGCACTGAATAGAAACGCCTGTGTTTTGGTAGCATTAAAACTGACCAAGTTGGCATCACCCCAGTCGGTTACTGCCCTCGAGGGACATATTAATTTGCTCTAGTGTTTGCGTTAGCCTGTGCATTAGACAAATATCTCTTCGTGATAGCGCTGTCATCCGCAAACAAGCTAAGTTTGCTAAGTTTCTTTCGTGAGCAAAGCCGCTCTTTAAAAATGCTAGTGTTTTTAATTTTCTATCAAAGAAACGTTTACTAAAATATCGAAAATTTCATTCTATTTCGCAAAATCAAAGAAAAGATAGCAAGTAGATATAAGGTAGCATAAATAGATGGATACTCCTCAGAATCGTCTCGATCATTGCGGTCACGTCCAAAATCCAGAGCGCTTGAAAACACAATTACGTGAACGTAGACTCTGAAGCTTGTTTGCTACGAGTTTTCTTTCAATTTACTCTAAGGTCTCGAAAGCGAGTTTCTTAGGCAGCTGTAAAGGTCTAAATAATATCTACATCTACTCGACATGAATTTCCGAGTGAGTGTCAGATGTGTTGTAAAAATTAACTGAGACATTAAAGTCACAGTCCACACTCGTATACCCACGTTTCGTCGACGATTTTTACGTCCCAGCCTTTTGGGTGGTGAGTCCTGTTGTCATACTTCGGGCACAAAGCTGTACTTACAGCTTTACATGCCCTCGGCGAGAATGAGGAGGGACAAAATTACCCTGCTCATTTTCAAAAGTTTGCAGTTTCTTGTCACGTGGTCGTATGTTATTGGTTGTCTCGATAGCTGGCGCTAATGACTGAGATTGACCGGCGACTGAGAAAAAAGCTACATGCGTGCAGACACAGAAAAAGGTAAATATATTATATTATACTATATTATACATGATTTAGTTTAAAACGTTGTGTTCTGCCAAAGTTGATTATGTTGTAGGCATTTAGTAAAACAAATAAAACTTTAAGATCTTTACCCTAAAATATGTTTTGTTTTTTATGGTAAACCCTAAAATAATATATAATTAAAATATTCAAGCATAATCCTACACTGCAAAAAACAAAAAAAAAACATATAACAATTGAAAATGAAATATAGGGTCATAATGACCCTCCTCATCCGTGGCGTGCGATTCTGCACCACAACCTCGCCGGGTTAAAAAGCATGCAGACTAATCAAAACCGTGCTCCTACTGGATTTGCACCCGGGAAGGGGTTAGTGGTTGAGACATTTTATTAACTAAACCACAGAAACGGTCTGCTAACAAATAAATAATAAAATCAAGATAAGCTTGCTAAATACTCGATACAAATAATTTAATAGAAAAACAACACATAAGCATCGTTAACCTTCATGCAAATACCTCCAAGATGGTAATTTTAGACCATAAATTTCAGTCTTTATTTTAGACAATGTGATGTGTTCGTTAATTTACGGATAAAAGATAAAAGATCACAAAAGACACAATCTTAAAGATATAAGTGCTTCTTCTTTACTCAATCACAGGAAAAGGAACACGGCGGCGCAACCTCGGATGAGAAATAAAATTGTCCTTCATAAAAATATTATTCCGGTAGTGACGTACAAGTTCTGAACACTCCTCAAAATGCAAACAAAAAAGTATCTACTTCAAAAGGAAAATTAAAAACTTTTGATTGAGTGATATTTTGCTGCCTTTAGTTTTCAATCCATCGCGATAACTCTTTCGTTTTGAATGTATTCCGTCTGTTTCGAAGTATGCTCTATTCCATCTGTTTACAAGTATGCTCCAATCTAATTGTTTCGAAGTATGCTCCATTCTGTCTGTTTCGATGTATGCTTCATTCCGTCTGTTTCGAAATATGCTCCATTACATCTGTTTTGAAGTATGCTTTAATCTTTTTGTTCTGAAATATGCTCCATTCTGTATGTTTCGAAGTATGCTCCATTCTTTCTGTTTCAAAGTATGCTTCATTCCGTCTGTTTCAAAATATGCTACATTCTGTTTGTTTCAAAATATGTTCCATTCTGTTTGTTTCGGAATATGCTCCATTCTGTCTGTTTCAAAGTATGCTACATTCCATCTGTTTCGATGTATGCTCCAATCTGTCTGTTTCGAAGTATGCTTCATTCTGTTTACTTTGAAGTATGCTCCATTCCATCTGTTTCAAAGCTCCAATCTACCTATATATGTTTCGAAGTATGCTTCATTCCGTCTGTTTCGAAGTATGCTCCATTCCATCTGTTTCAAAGCTCCAATCTACCTATATATGTTTCGAAGTATGCTTCATTCCATCTGTTTCCAAGTATGCTCCAATGTATTTGTTTCGAAGCATGCTCCATTTTGTCTGTTTCGATGAATGTTTCATTCCATCTATTTCGAAATGTGCTCCATTCCATCTTTTTTGAAGTATGCTCCAATTTATCTGTTTTGAAATATGCTCCATTCTGTCTGTTTCGAAGTATGCTCCATTCTGTCTGTTTCGGAGTATGCTTCACTTCGTCTGTTTTAAAATATGGTATATTCTGTCTGTTTCGAAGTATTGTCCATTCCGTCTGTTTCAAAGTATGCTCCATTCCATCTGTTTCGAAGTATGCTCAAATCTGTCTGTTTCGAAGTATGCCCCAATCTGTCTGTTTTGAAGTGTGCTCCATTCTGACTGTTTTGAAGTATGCTCCATTCCGTTTGTTTCGAAGTAAGCTCCATTTCGTCTGTTTCGAAATATGCTCCAATCTCTCTGTTATAAAGGAGCATTCCATTCAAAAAAGCAAATATGGATCAAATCATGGAACTGAACTTATAAACCAGTTCCGCCAAACTGATTAATCTATATTTTTGCACACACGTTTGGTTTTGATGACAATTGAGCATTTTTGGGATAGAAACATGTCCAAGCGTGCATGCAAATTCCGAAAGTAGCGAATAAACAAAATGGCGGCATTCTAAATCCAAAATGGAGGACGTGAAAAGATGGCTTTGCCAAGCAGAATACGTGACGTCATTCTAAATTAAATATGACGGGTGTCCTATCGTGAATTTTTTTATCACCCTTTTGACATAGTTACCTAATAAAAGGTTTCGACAAGCAAAATAACGTTTTTCACTAAAAAGTCAAAAGAAAAACTATTTTGTAGCTTGATTTTGTATATTTTTTGCATTTTGTATTTTTTGAAATTCAACAGAAAACGTAAAATGAGTATCTCCGAGCTAAAATTATTTTGTTCCTTTCAGGCCATGTTAAGGAAAAGCTTGTTTCAAGTAACGTTTTTCTATTTTTTTTTATTTCAGAGTTAGACTTTGGTCGTTACTATTGTTTGTTTCGTTGAGAAACTGAATAATCGAACCTTAAAACAATAATTATTCTTCAGACGTCTTGTTGTATCGGCAGTCAACCATAATAAGGCTTAATGACCCAGCTATAACACCTCAGCGCTCACTGAAACTTTCCGTATGCACTTAAAAACTAAAGCTCTTTAAATCGAGTTTGCGAACAGAAAGTTGGGGCCCTATTCGTATATTTTACATCCGTTTGCTGTTTATGTTTTTAGTTTATGCTAACCTTTTTCCCACGGTTTCATCTACGCGAATGTAATTAATGACTATATTTCCCTAGGAAACCACCCGCCCCTAAGAAACAAATAAAGTGAATAGTTAATCATTTCAAAATGACCAAAAGCTGGCGCGTATCTTGGCCAGAGAATCAGTCTGGCCATTCAAAGAGGAAACGCTGCCAGCCTTCTAGGTACCTTCCACATGACGGCGGCAATCTAGATAGGATTGTATATTTAGTCTAGTTTATTTTTAGCATTTTATAAGGGTTTTAGGTTAGTATTTTGTTCTTAGTAAGTTTTATTTTTTGGTAGGTTATTAATTTTATTTAACACCGGCTCAGTAGTTTCAGAGATTACCGCGTGAATGTAATTAATGGATATGTCCCTATATTAAGAGAACTTCCCATTCCAATGGAACAAAGCGAAGAGTGTAACTATTACAACAATCAAAGAATTTCTAAATTGATTCCAGAAGTTACCACTTAAAAACAAAAAACTTTTTTTGTTTGCCTCTTTATAAAACTTACATAAACATAAAACAATCGGTCAAGTTTACATTACATACATATACAGGGTTCTGTCAATGTACATGTAATCTATTTCTAAGTAAGCTTTGTTATTTTTTATTTTTTTTATTCACAACTAGCTTTTAACTAGCTAGACAGAGTACGATGAATCGCTTGGCAACATGGTTTGATGTTGGTGACAAGCCAAGGCCGAAGCTTACCACCAGTTGACAGACTTATTATGTTGTGAATGTCTGCGTGCTGAGCTCTTCCGTACAAGCAAAAGTATTCTTACTAAGGGTGCTTCAGTTTTTGTCTATGTCCGATTGTTTTGTACGTCCATGGTAAAAATTTCTCGGAAACAAAAAGGGAATCGATTTTCCAAATTATTTACCAAATATCACAGACAGAAAGGCATTTTGTCTTTTTTGTATTCATAACATATACGAGGAGGGAATGGTCTGGATACCCTGGATCTCAACTGGGTACGGTACGGGGTGTGGACACCCTGGATCCCCCCCTGGCTACGGTACGGGGTCTGGACACTCTGGATCCCCCCCTGGCTACGGTACGGGGTGTGGACACCCTAGATCCCCCCTGGCTACGGTACGGGGTCTGGACACCCTGGATCCCCCCCTGGCTACGGTACGGGGTGTTGGCACCCTGGATCCCCACCTGGCTACGGTACGGGGTCTGGACACCCTGGATCCCCCCCTGGCTACGGTACGGGGTCTAGACACCCTGGATCCCCCCTTGGTACGTCCTTGTTTGAACCACTAGACCACAGACTAGAGGTTGTCAGCGAAAAATGCTTAAACGGTTTTTCAATACTTTTATGGTTCCGTATCAAAATAGTTAAACAAAATCTTATCATCTGGAACCATAAAACAGATATACATTACAAAAAATTTAAACGAATCCGTTCCCAAGCCGAGCAGCGCCCTCTTTTGTCCGGAACATTAGCGGAAATGAGCGAGAGCGTGGCGCCGCTTACAGCTCTCACTTCCGGTTCAAATCACGGCACGGATGCAAACACACTTTTTGCAATTACTTTTTTTACCGTCGGTTTCGTTATTACTTCCACAGGTTATTTACCTGTCGTCCTTTAATTTTTATACAGTGTTACATAATGACAACCTTTTGGTAAAATATTGGGAATTTTTTGAATCGCTTCTTTAAGATAAAATTAACGGGATTATGAAGTGTCGCTAAATTAGTAGCTCGATGTTTGTCGGTTTGAATATCGACGGAAATGACATTGAAATAACGTTCATATTAGCGCGTAATACGTAGTGGCTGTTACGACGCTCTGCTGCATCCTTGATAGGGTGAAATAGGAGAAAATAATACTTTTCACATAAGCGTGATTGTTCGATTGAATCTCAAAGCATAAATAAATTGAATCAACCAAGCCACAAAGGAGCGGTAGAGAATTCAAGCCAAAAAACAAAATTTGGTTGAATTTTTTTTTCAAATCTATAGAAGTTTTGTTGGTATGAAAAAGAACTATGTCGCATTCGTTTTGTAAGAGTTGATAATTCATATAATTTTTTTTCAATATTATTGGTTTGGCCATAAGCGAGGAGTAGACTTTAGAAAGTACCCTTTGGCGATATCAATTCCCTTAAGGGGTGTTGTGGTTATTTAACGTATAGAGTAAAACATTTCCCTGTTATAATCCTGTTATACTTATAACAACTATTAAGATGTCGCAAAAAGAAAGAAAATTTCAGACTTCAAATGATTTATAATATGTTTCAATGATACGTTAGCGATTTTGAAAAATACATGTTTTTTATTTTATTTAGACAAAATGTTATTTAATAACAGCTCTGTTCAGAATTAAGGTTTAACAAAGACAAAATTTTTCTAGGGTTCTTGTTGAACTTGAAATAATTTTAAGAGTGCATTTTGATCAAATCCGAAAATTCTTTTTATTGTGATTTGTATAAAAAAACGGCTCACCTTTAGATTTAGACTGCCTTCATCTGGGAGAGTGAAGACGTTCACGAGACGACGTTACGCCTCACACTTTTTTATATAAATCATGAATTATCCTCTAGTCTCATTTAATTCTTTAATTATTTTTATTACATATTAAAATTAAATTGTTATTTGTAATTAAATTGGAGTGGAATTGCATTAATTCTAAATTTATAGCCAAAATATATACATAACCTGTCCACTACTAGTAAAAAAAAGACAATGGTAGAACATTATACTATGTGGATTTTGGATTGACAAAACTTAGGTAGTAAAAAAATTACAGACTCTTGCTTTTTAACGCAATTCTAGTGTCTGTTTATCGAAGTATCATGTAACTATCTGTATAAGCTAAAAAGACGTAAACAAATAAAACAGCACCGTTCAACTTAGAATAAAATGTCACAATTTGTAATATATCGTGAGCTAGAGCTAGGAAATGAAACTAGCAAACAATTTAAAATTTTTCTAGACTCATTCTTATGTCGTTTCAGTAAGGGATACTTTATAATGCCTCAGCTGCAAAGATAAGTTTGTGCTCTTAGATGCGCTGTGAAAGCAATGTTGTAATTATACAAAGTACGAATATGCAGTCGTTTATGCTTACTTTTGCATTGCGCGTAGGTTTTTCAACTGGAATAATCATGTAAATAAAGTAGGCAAAATTTCTGTGCTTTTTATATACATATTTTTTTATTGTTTGTAGTTTTACGTTAGGATACTATAGGGCTTGATGTAAAGCGTTGATTAGATCTAAGATGAAGCGCGCTCACCTAGGAAGTACCTAAAAAGGTAGAGTGATTATAACGGAAATCATCGTAAATCTACGGAAGTTGATAGCGGAAGGATTACTGATACTACGCAACTTCCTGTAGACACTCCTGGTACAGCTTCTTGTGACGTCATACCAGAACACAAAAAGTCGCATGGTGACATGGTTTTGACCAGAGGGTGGTGACAAGCCACGGCTAAAACCTACCACCAGTTGAAGTGAAAGGATTTGTCAAGGATGTGCCAAGGGGGCTCCTTTCATGAATCACAAATTTACTTTTAATTTCACATACTTTGAAAACAACGTAGGAACATATTTATTTATTGTTTTACAATTAAAATAAAAAGGTAAAAATGTACGGTTTCTTTTTCATCCTTTGGGTACAAACTCGTTACAAATAAACCACGTCTTGTCTCACATAAAAGTACCAACAATGGTTGTTCTGTTCCTTTTCAGTACAGTACATAATATGTTCAGGCACAAAGTCCCTCAGCAATTAAAAGATGTCAGAACAGTTTTGCCCGCGGCTTCGTTCATGTATTTGTAACTACCTTAACTAGAACATGTACGTTATAACAAACAATAAACGTATTTAGTAAGCCCACATACTCATAGTCAACAAGTCTGTCGAAATTATAAAATACTAACATATCTACAGACACAGATAAACTTACATACCTACAGACACACAGAGAAACTTACATACCTATAGATACACAGAGAAACTTACATACCTACAGACACACAGAGAAACTTACATACCTACAGACACACAGAGAAACTTACATACGTACAAACACGCAGATAAACTTACATACCTACAGACACATAGAGAAACTTACATACATATAGACACACAGAGAAACTTACATACCTATATACGCACAGAGAAACTTACATACCTACAGACACATAGAGAAACTTACATACGTATAGACACACAGAGAAACTTACATACCTACAGACACATAGAGAAACTTACATACGTATAGACACACAGAGAAACTTACATACCTATAGACGCACAGAGAAACTTACATACCTACAGACACACAGAGAAACTTACATACCTAGAGACACACAGAGAAACTTACATACCTATAGACGCACAGAGAAACTTACATACCTACAGACGCACAGAGAAACTTACATACCTAGAGACACACAGAGAAACTTACATACCTATAGACGCACAGAGAAACTTACATACCTACAGACACACAGAGAAACTTCTGAAAGGAAAAAAAGTCATCAAATTTTATTTGTGTTGCATGCGATATGGATCCACAACGGGCACAGACCGAACAAAAATGTACCCCTACTGAATTTCAACTCGTGACCTTCCGATTAATGGCTGAGACGTTCGCACCACTAAACAAAAAGGCTGCTTTTTACCAAAGGCGACGAAACAATCTCCACCACGATAAGAACTTTAAAGTGGTTCTGTCTGTATGTAATCCTACAGGATTAGTAAAACTTAGCTCTACTAATGTAACAGAGACCGTAATTCTACTAAATCCTTTCTAAGAGAAGTTAATACTTGTAACTAAATTAGGATTAAATTAAACCGAGCCGCGTAATGAAACTTAGTCGTTTTATTGTGCTTTTATTCATTACGATTTAAGGTGATCTGATCACTATGAGCAGGTGTTTAGAGAGACAATTTTTCCTTTTGTATTATTGCTCGTTTTAATCCCCCAACTGCTACCATTTGATAGATGCTTGACTTAAGAGCAGTTTCGCATCGTGAAAACCCGCCTTTTTCTAATTTATCCAAACAGAAAACTTAAATTCAAAATTCACTCAATAGTTGTTCAATAAACCTTATTACCTATGTATTGTGTATCCTGCCATCGCGAAGTTTCCATTAATTTCTGTTAATTAGAATTTCAAATATTTAAGTGTTCTGTTTAGAAAAAGGCAGGTTTTTCACAATCTGGCGGCGAAGTCGCTCTTAAGAATTAAAGTTACACCGAGAATAGAAATAGTATATTTTTTGACGATTCGGCAAAGTCAGAATGTCAGCATATTGTGTGCTCTTTTCAATATTCTCAGGAGTCCTTCTGCACCTTTGCATTTTGAGTACCTCTTTTTGAGTGACAAGCAACACATATTTCACAATGTCTCACTTCTGACGACCCCGTAGCACTATACTGGTGCCTTTGGAAAATCTTCCACGGCTGTGTCGATCAGGCTCTGGAACTCACTACCATTTACAATTCATAATAGTCCAACTACTAGCATTTTCAAGAAGAGAATTAAACAGTATTTTAACCGACTTCAAAAAGGAGGCGGTTCTCAATTCGACTGTATGTTTTTTTTTTTTTTTTTTTTTTGGCGTTGTTACTCCATAACTCCGTCATTTCCCAACCGATTTGAACAATTCTTTTTTTGTTTGAAAGAGTATACTTCCAGGTAGGTCCCATTTTGGGTTTGGTCATGATCTGATGAAGGTCTTCAGAGATAGGCAGTGGAACTCCTCAGAAAATGACAGCATATCTCTCGAAATTGAGGCAATCGCTATGTACTTGGGTGCTGATTACAAGGTATTACTTGAAAATCAACATTCTTCCACCTGACCTTCGATCCTGGCTTCATCAACATATTCACCATAGAACTCTTCAACGGATCAGAGAACATAACTCGAGATTGCGGTAATCATGTTGTGTTAGGGTGCTGATAGCAGGAAGCTAGTCAAACATGGCTACTTATACTCACTTGAACTTCGTTTCATATTAACACCACGTTTGCAAGAACTACCTATACCTCACAATTTAACCCAGCAACACTAAAAAATGTGAAATAAAATAAACTTTTAACAAAAAAATAGCAACCGACTTCAATTGTAACAGCAGTCATTCACTAAAAAGTTAATAATAATTCTATAAAGACCGATGGTACCGAAGCAACACTTTTGCCGACTTCTTTCTTCCTGAAACATTATGTTATCTAGAAGTCGGCGTATTTCCTACGATATAGCAACATAGAAACCAATATAAGAACGCCGACTTCTAGATAACATAACGTTTCAGGAAGAAAGAAGTCGGCAAAAGTGTTGCTTCGGTACCATCGGTCTTTATAGAATTATTATTAACTTTTTAGTGAATGACTGCTGTTACAATTTAAGTCGGTTGCTATTTTTTTGTTAAAAGTTTATTTTATTTATAATTATTTCCTTCTACTAAAATTAGTATTATTAAATGTATTCCTAGTGATACTATTCATAATTATTTTGTTTTATTATAATATTTTTATTTTTATAAATGTTTATCGTGTTTATTAATTTATAATTATATATATTTTTAGAAGTATTTATGTATTTATTTGATATATTATATTATTTTAGTCAATTTAATATTTTTTAGGTTTTAAACAGTTTTTTTGTCTTTGTGCGCACTTATAAAATACTCACATTTTGTTTAATCGATTCTATCACCAAAGATTTGCTGGTAGCAATCTCTTTCACTGAAAAGCTTACCTTTTGTTTAAACCGTAAGATTACTGTTACTTGCAATACGTTTTATTCTTGTGTGTAATAAAGGATTTTGAATTGAATTGAATTGAATATTGTGTGCAACTGTGAGTTGAACACAAGTGCTTGTCTACGATACCATTATATTTTCAACTAACAATTTCACAAAAATTAGAAAAATAACACTGTTTCATAAAGTTCAGGTGTGTTTGTATAGTACGACTGCCTCAGCCTTAATTTTATAAGAGCGGAGTTTTCTTGTCGTTGCTGCTGACTCGTATAGCAGTGTTATATCAAATTAGGCCAATCACAGCGAGAATCGCGGTGTTTTAATGTTATATTATTTTATTTATTTATTTCGTTTTGATAAGGAAAACATAAAGTCTATAATATAAAACATACAAGATTAACACACTAAATGAATCACAGACTAAAAAAAAAATTCACACACTTATAAAAAAAACTGTACGAGTATATGCCCTGAGACAAGAAAATGACACGCAAATCTGAAAATTTTCTATTAAAATCATCCAATGCTCGATGAAAAACTGTGTTGCTTTCATACTTAATGTTACATTTACGAGCATAAAAAAAATATACATATATGTCGAATTTAGTAGTGAGTACGGGAGGTTTTGGTCAGGAGCCATCCGTATTCATGACTCCGGAAATTGTTGCGGAACGCAAGCGCCACCTGGTGAAGTTGTACGGAGTCTTGGAGAGGCAGCGTCGGGAAGTCAGCGATCATTCATTCGGAACGAAACCATCACAGAGAGTGCTAGTCTCCTCAGAACTGTACGCGTTTCGTTAAATAGTGAACAAAAATTTAATTGTGTCCGAAATCTTTCATTTTCTTTCGTCATACGCCCACATACCTTCTAAAATCATGTCTGATACTGATCCGAAACCTCTTAACTTAATCCGATATATATATTATCGGACAAACAGTATAGGTATTTATCAACCGCTTTTGATGTTGAAATTACCTTATTGTAGTATGGGTGCAAAAAACAGTTTTTAACGACAGATTGTTTTTGAACCATTGCGCAATCATATTTTTTTTATTCTACGTTCTTTTAAAACGCCGTACATTTTTACTATGACCGCATTCAATGTATTCGTCCACAATAAAATCGACCACAGAGCAAGGTTTTTAATCGTTGCGTGGTTAGCTTGGTGCACTCTACGCCGTAGCATTTTACCGGTGTGCTTCGTAGGGAAATGTGCGTTAACGTTATTACCGACCAACCCAGCGAGTTAGCTAAAGGTTTATACTTAACTAAAATCTACGATATGCTAGGTAGTGAAATGCTGAATAACATATTTGAGCACAATGCAGTGAGAATACAAATGTTTGAATAATATCATTGAAAATGAATTTTTGTCTATCTGTTTTTCCTGGCTAATATCTAAAACAGCTAAAATGAACTTCACAGGTCTTTTGGCAGGTAAAAGACTTTTCAAAGAGTAGACGTACATCTGTAACTTTTGACATCTGACACTGATATTGGTCAATTTCCTTTTTCAGTTTCACAAAACCAAAGTTAACGCTGACGAAGCCGTACGCAGCATCTACTACCTACATAGTTGTATTTTAATTTGTATGAAAACCATTAATATCGATGAAATCATTTGCTTAAAAACAAAGAAGGTGTCTGAAATGTCATATTTTTCTTTTTAGGCCTTTAAGGTCGACGAAATTGTAGGATTACTTCCAAAACAAACCTTATAAAACTTGATTTAGGTATATTCGCTTGTCCGCTGCAAAACTGTACAGGGGCTAGAATCTCAATTACGTCAAACACGTTTTTTATTAAGCTTTACTGCTAATGGATCTTATTTTTCATCAGTTTGCCAAAAAAAAAAAAAATAGAACTCAATTTAACTCTCTTAAGGCCCTGCCATTCCAAAATGAGCATTTTGTTTAATTAATATTGTCAGTTCAATATCTCATTCAAATACAAGTTAAATATATGTAACAAAAGAGGATATACTCTTAACACAAGTTGATCTAAAAACGTAATTGAGTAAACTTCACTCGATAGAAAAAAATCACAAAGTAAGCTTGTCAAGTTGCGGATAAATGTGTTTATAGCAAAGGTGCTCAACGGAGAGAATTAAAACTTTTCCTGAATTTTCTTTACAGATAACCAAAGACACTTATTGACCCATTTTTATTTATTTCTCAATACTTTTTCAGAAATTCCAGAAAAACCTCGCAAATTCACCGATTATGCGTGCTCGCAGCGCACGAAGCGAGCGTTCTAATGTAGACTTTCTGACAATATCATTGAGTTCAAAATTACTTAATTCGATTATTGTGTTGGATGCGTAGGGCCTTAATTCTCATAATCTATCTATTCTAAAACAATTCGTGGCTTGGTCCATTGAAAATAACTCCTGTAGCCGAGTGACAGAGCGCTCGCCAGCGCTGCGCTGTGAACTGTGACTTGCATTTCGCAGTTCACACTTGGGAACACCTCTGACCCCCCCTCGGGGATTCATGTCGTGGCGATACGTTATGATAAGTTGTTTGAGAACAAACAAACACTCAAAGTAATACCTAACAAAACCTACAAACAACACACAATACTTAAAGTAACGAGACCAATCCCCATTTCTGAGGCAACGTACGACTGCAAAGTTTGTCGTACTATTGTAAAATACACGGGTTCCGTCAATATTTGTGTTAATAGATAATCATAATTATTGAGTTGGTAGGTCTCCGCCTGCCCATTATTCCGTGTTATTAACATAGGTCGGACCAGCGCCATAGTTTCTTCCATAGTCCCAGTTATCCAGTCCACAAGCACCTCAACCCAATAGTCTGGTTTCCTTTGTTTCCATCTCTTACAATGGTCCTACACTGACCGGGGATTGTCCTTATTCGCACTCCAACAGTGCGTACAGGGATAATCGTCGGTCGGTGTCACATCACATTAGGATTAAATAAAATTGTATAAAGAACCTGTACGCGTTAGCTTAAGCCCCACGCAAGTCTCCCGAAGGTCCGGGACTACATAGTCCCGGGATATGATAAATATATACAATATAATAATAATAACAACAATGAATAATAATTTAAGTTTCCCAAAATATAACGTAAACAACATTAAGTGATTTTGTAGCATACATTCAAATAATCATCAATCATCATCAATACATGCAAAAAGAAAAGTCCTGACTCACTCTCTGACCGCCTCATCTACGCCCTTGAACCCAGAAGCTGAAATTTTGCATAAAAGTTCTCTTTATAATGTAGATTAGAAATTTCTACGTGATCGAGAGAAAGATCGACTTGAACAACGCCGCGGGGCGTTTTTGCTAGTTGAATTAGATACATATTGATTATGTTACAGACTTTTATAGACAAAAGGTTCACTTATTATGTAAATCTGGTTGATATATACTTTTGACTACTTTTTCGGAAATCATATTATAATTGAATATTAATTTAAAAGATTTACAATACATTAGTTTCATACAAATATCAAAGAATATTAAAATTAATAAGTACCAATAAAAATAGGATGTCAAAATAAACTTACAATTCCTTTTACGATAGATTCCAAAAATAAATATAAAATTAAAATAAAATAGGTATTTAAATAAAATATCTCGTTACTATGTCAAAAGAATTATTATCTCTGCCTCATAAGTAAATGACGAAAATCTAAAATAATATTGAGCATTAGTTATTCTATATTATTGTTAATTGGTTAACTGTTATTTAATTTTGATAAACTAGTTATAAAACTTAATAACTTAAATTAAATCACATGTTGTACTATAAAACTTTAATTAAATCAAACGTTATAATAGTTATCAAACTGAATAACTTTCCCGACAATTGACAAAAAAATATGTTGTCATGAAAAATAAGCAATTTGTCTACGTGCTTAGAGATCAGAAGGTTACAGAAAAAGATACAGACATACAGATAGACATATATTGTCTATATTTTTCTGTAAGTGAGTACTAGAAAGTCGATTTTCAACAAAATTTAGATTTCATTTAAGTAATATAACTAATCATCTGCACCCGGTGGTTTATTTGTGAGCACGAAGCTTTGTTTGAAACCCTTAACTAATTTACAAAGCTAATCTACATATATCCTTATTTTGCTGGGATTACCGTAGATTTGGGTCACTCAAAAAATAGCGGCTATACACAAACAAAAGTTTTCCTAAAACGGTTTCTATTTCTGACTGAAACCCTATGAACAGCGATAAAACCTAGACTCAGAGACAATAACATTACCCGTACAGTCCTGGGCAGTCGTCGTAACAGTTTGCCAATCATATTGAGACCGATATATTGGAAAATGGGTTCCTTTTTGTACGGTGGCTTAGTGATATTTCCGTTACCAGGTGGACAGTAGCACCAAATTTAGTATGAGGGTACCTTAGGGTGTACTTATAAACATTAGCTAAGGAGACAACAAAAAAAAAATTCTCATCATATATTTTTTCCTTTCTTAGTTTTCTTAAAATTGCAACTGAATTATTTTGTAATTTTAACTTAACAGCTTTCACTTCCTTTATCATCCGTTGAAATTATTTACATCGATGCCCCAAACAACCTGTATAATACACATATTAAATTTCATGTGGATAAGTACAAAGTGTTTTAATTGTACTAAGTGTAGTTGGTCTCAGATTCTTATATAAGTAATATAATGAAAACAACAGAAATTTCAAAAATATGTCCTCAAAACAATAAAAAAATAATATACCTACCTGTCTGATAATAGACAAATTGTATGCGGAGTATCACAAGGCGAAACTACAATACAAACATACAATGAAACTACAAATATAGTGTAAAATGCGAAACTGGTTGTGAGAAAACATAAATAAACTGAAACTACTGTACAAGTGCTTTTAATTCAAGATGTGTTTCAAGTTTCACCAAGTGCCGACAATCGCAAGTATACATTTTAATAAATATATTATGTATCTTATCAAAATTATTTCTGTACTTGTGCTTGATGACATTTCTTAGTAAAAATGCTAAGATATTATAGAAGCCTGTATTTTTTACAAAAATATACGGGGCGCCCAGAACGGGCTCGTAAGTACCAAAATAATTTGCAAAAGAGAAACAATTCAATCAATTAATTTTAGGCATTCATTTAGACGGCCAATATGAAGTGGTGTATGTCCTTGGTTTTTCCAAAAACATCGCGATATAGGCCACAAAAATGTTTAACAAAATTCTTTGCATCAAAGTTGTCGTCGTCGCGGACCGGGCTCTTAACAAACTGTATAATAAGTTTCATTTTTTAGTTGTTTTGTGTTAAACTGTGTGTGTTTGTTTTATTTCAGCTATTTTTAAGTTATATATACATATTTGTTTGCAGCGAATAAATGTTATCCCATTAAAAACATAAAATGTACAAAAATGTCGAGTCTCGCAATGCAATCTTTCCACCGTAAAAAGTTGTGAGATCTTATGTAAAGCCAAGTCTGTTATTTTAGTTCGTATGGAAGCACCTTTTCATTTTAGTTAGTATGGGAGCACCTATTGAACAAATGTATGATTAATTGTTTCCTAATTAGTTACCTACCAACATTAAGTGACTGTATTAATATTAGTCATCTTTATTTCTATAATAAAATATAGTGACTTCGCAATTGCACAGCAACATATACAACATATCTATCTAATACCAATTTGTTAGCGATTTGAGAAGATATTTCTACGCATCAACGCTTTATTTGTACTCTGCGATTGCCAAGTCACTATATTTTATTAGAGAAATAAAGATGACTAATATTAATACAGTCACTTAATGTTGGTAGGTAACTAATTAGGAAACAATTAATGATACATTTGTTCAAAAGGTGCTCCCATACTAACTAAAATGAAAAGGTGCTTCCATACGAACTAAAATAACAGACTTGGCTTTACATAAGATCTCACAACTTTTTACGGTGGAAAGATTGCATTGCGAGACTCGACATTTATGTACATTTTATGTTTTTAATGGGATCTCATTTCTTTTTGTAGGTAGTCCTCCTTTTTTTCTTCTCGGGTAATATTTCTTGCACGTCAGCTACGGATTTTCTTAGAGCCCACTCCCTTTTACTGATCATTTGGAAATACTCCAGAGAAACTAGTATCGGGAAGGAGCACTTCATAATGACCACCTAAGAAACTACCAGAGAATTGTAAACGTTTCACTGGCGTCCCAGGATCGCCACTAAATGATCCTCTCAAACGGTCATTTTTGTAAACCTCGCAAGTAAATGGATACAAAGAAGTGGCTCCCATAAGTTCGGATACGGAACCGTAGGTGGTAGTTTTCATCATTGCTGTCGAGTACAGGTCAGCGTTAATGTGTCTCCACGCTCGTCACACGTATAAAGTTGCATTTCATCCCAATGCGCTTCCACATACTCGACTACCGCAAACCTAATGTCATACGACGACTCAATGTTCTCATACATAGAGAATGACAAAGAATGGAACCAACATAAACCATCTCCAGGTATAGGGACAACTAGGTGTGGACAATATTTCAGGCTACATTGCAATATTCATTTTTACTGTAAGTTATTATTATTATTATCCACAATTAGATGCAACAGGCAGGTTAATATTTCTTTTGACCATGAAGTGAAAGGCAAGTTTGTCAGTCTAAACCACAGAGTACATTATTATGTCTAAACCTGGTCTTTATTCAATGACTAACGAGTACAAAGACATTTCATTATACCTACATCATAGAGGATGCATATACAAATAATACAACATTAGCAGCTTTATTTTTCCTGTAAGCTTTACTGGATAAATAACCTTTTACCTTGAT
The DNA here is from genome assembly GCA_934047225.1 of Ypsolopha sequella. Taxonomy (NCBI): domain Eukaryota; kingdom Metazoa; phylum Arthropoda; class Insecta; order Lepidoptera; family Ypsolophidae; genus Ypsolopha; species Ypsolopha sequella. Next base: position 30,044,353 of record OW203987.1, on the reverse strand, counting down.
TTTTAGGGTTCCGTATCCTAAGATTCCGTGACCCTATTACTAAGCCTCCGCTGTCTATCCATCTATCACAGGGGTCTACAGCTTCAGCCGTTATAGGTGAATATAGCGCGTAAATATTTTTACATAATATATGTTACTTTGTCCTCTATCACGGCAAATAATAATATGAAATGGAAATCCAAGGGGGGTCCAATTATTCGACGTTATTTGTTTCAGCTCTATCTTTATAATACAACAATTTTGGGCAGAAAAATGTTAGAGTTCCTTATTCAAAAGGTGCTGATTTGTTTGTCAGGCGCTACCATTTTAGCGCCTTGTTTTTTGTCACCTTTATGTTGCTATGTCATCTTTATTGTTGGTATTTACCATAATGGTTTGGGGTTTCGTACCCATATTGTGTGATGGTAGTACGGAACCCTTCGTGAGTGAGTCCGACTTGCACTTATCCGGTTTAATAGCGACTTATTTACCAAATGTTGATATTTCTCTTCTTAAATAGATTAAATGTGTTTTAGGGTTCCTTACCCAAAGCACAGATTATTATAACAAAGCCTCTATCGTTAGAACGGTTATACATACAAGTACCTACAAGTTGAAAATTTAGGCAGACTACTTTAAAGTAAAATAACAAATAATAAAAAATGAGGGTTCCTTCCTAAAAAGGTACCGAATTTTCTGTCAGGCGCTACCGTTTTATCCCGTTTTATCGCTTTGTTTTTTGTCGCCTTGATGGTGCTATGGCATAGATCTATGTTGTTGCAATTTACTTTTAGGGTTCCATACCCGTATTGTGTGGGGGTACGCAACCCTTTATGTGCGAGTCGGATTCGCACTTTACCGTTTTTTTAGTGACTTAATTACGAAATGTTGATATTCTCTTCTTAAATTGACTAATTGTGAATGTATCGAACATTATCAACCACCCTTTTTAGGGTTCCTTACCCAAGGAACAGATTATTATAACAAAGGCTCTATCTTTAGAACGGTAATACATACAAGTACAAGTTTTAACTTTGGGCAGTCTGTAGTAAATACTTTAAAGTAAAATAATGAAAATTAGGGTTCCGTACTAAATAGGTACCAAATTGTTTGTCAGGCGCTACCGTTTTATCGCTTTGTTTTTCGTCGCCTTAATGTTGCTATGGCATCTATATGGTTGTTATTTACTTTTAGGGTTCCGTACCCGTATTGTGTAGGGGTACGGAACCCTTTATGCGCGAGTTCGATTCGCACTTTAACGGTTTTACTTTTTATTTTTACTACTTGCTCTATTTTCGGAAATAAAGGTATACATTTTTTTACACTTTTTACCATCTAGCGTCACGAGGTAGAATTTTTCGTGGTAGATGTCTTTAATGCAAAGCAGCATACCACCACCGTCATCTAGTGTCATACAAATTTATAAATGCGGCTGGAAACATACATTTTGTATAGACTTTGTATGGAAATATCAAATTACCAACCGCAAATAACATTTTTATATTTTTTTGTTGCAATGTACACTTAACACTAACTGCATGCAAAATTTTAAGTTTGTAGGCCTGCTAGAACACCTTTAGACTTTTGATGATGTGTCAGTCAGTCAGTGACAAAATAAGGGAACTTTGACTTGAGATATTTCGTAATCAAATATAGGTACAAAGTTGTAATTTGGGGTCAGAAGTAGGATCAGTAAGTACTCTTGGTTACTGAAATTTCAGATTTCTAGCTTTACCCACAACGAAGATACAGGGGGGTTGAAAGTGCCGTGAGTTGCTTCAAGAAAAGGATGGTACGGCCGTTCCGCGAGACTCGGCGGGGGCACTGCCGTGCCCCCAGATCTTATCTGAGCGGGATTTTTCCGATTTATTCGTTAATTAAATAAACGTCATGTGACAAAGAATAAACAAAAGGAGTAATTGTTTCAAAAAGTTTTTGCATCTTTTATGTTCCCAGTCGATTCATCCAGTTTTTGCATTTATTTGAAGTTGTATAAACCTTTATTTTGTGACATAGTATCCAATTATCCGGTGCAGCATAGATATTTACAAAGGCCATTTTTATAAAGGAACTTTTTATAAATGCACAGAGTCGTTATGTTTACTCAAGAAAATCAATATGGCGTCTCTTTGGCCATCCCTTGATGGAATGTGTACAATGTACACAGTATAGTAGACGTTGACTTGACAAACTTTTCATTCTTTGTGTAGTAATTTATTTCGTCCGCGTCCTACTTAGCGGGTCAGAAAGTTTTATAATGGTTTTGGAACGCAGCCAACGCAGCAAACTACTACTATGTTTGTATGTTTTCTACGTTCAATATTGTAGCGCTGAAATTGTATTTTTGGTGGTAAATTGGATTGTTTAAACATATAATTTGAACATTTTCTCGTATCATTCAAAAAACAGCAGAAGTAGTTCAGTCGGTGCAATGCCGAGATTTCAATATTGAGATACAATTTTGATGTCTATCGGTTCAGTATGCATTAAAGAGGGGGTGCCATGAAAATTGGCCGACTACCAGAAAAACGCAGAAGGATCCCTTTCAGACATTTGTGAATGAGAAATAAAAAAAATATATAAAATATGACATAGGGCTCAAATCAAAATATACTTGCAGCTGCTATAATTGCAAATGATAGGCTCTTGCCGCCAAAATTAGACAAATACCTTATACTTACGATAATTTTCTTCAGTGGAATAAAATAAAATAAAAATGCCGCATCATTTTCGGAAAACTTTCTCTTGGCATACTGGTGAACTGGCAAAGAAATATTAACCATATATAAGTTCATTGTGGTCTATTGGTACATTAAATGTTGAAGAGCAGAATCAAGTATAAAAATGATAATGATATACACATTTTATAGTTTATAATAATAACTTTTTTCCTTAATTATTTTTCTCTTATTTACTCACACTATGCATTGAAAACCGTAGAATGGTATACGTGGCTTAGTACAATAACTAACTCGAAACCATTGATTTTGTTATCTGTTGTAAAGTTGTGATTAGATAATATATTAAAATCTTCGGTAAAAAGGGTGCTACGAGTGTTGACTGTTGTAGAGACAGTCCACATTTGGAAACACCTCTGAAACCCCTTTAAAGATATATGTCGTAACGATAGGTTATATTTTCTTTTCAATTTAAATGCTCTTATGTCATGCTACACTCGCACAAGCTAACTTCTTGTACAACTCGATAAATGACTGATTACTGAAATATATTTATTAAATAACCTGTATGAAAAAAATAACAAAAAAAAATTACATAAATATGACTCATTTCAATTGCTTTACGGCCGTAAACAACTTATTTGTGGGTAAAGAACTTGGGGATATTTGATACAAAATCCTTATTATACTACCGTCTGTTTTGCAGCCCTAAAAAAATTTACTATTAACTTGATTAGAATGGTTTCAAGACACCACAAGAAGCATATTTTTAACGTGAAAAATTATTTGACGATAGTTGTCTGTGAATTTCGACTCGAAAAATGCAAGCTCTATTAAAACTAAAATTATTTTGTTGAAACTATTTAAAAATCCACTTCACCCAAATTATGTTCTCAAGAAAAAAAATATTAATTTATACCCATTTTTTTATATTTTCAAATGGGCCAATTCAATACCACTTACAATACTCTTCGTCCACTTAGCTTTAACAAATTATGTTTAAATAAAGTGTTTAAAATTTTTGCACGTATTCATATATTATCAAAAGCTTTATGTAGCTTACTGAGTATATTAACGTTTGCAAGACTTAAGTATTGTAGAATATATACTTAACAAATAATAAAAAATTATCAATCCTGTAGGTGTTATAAATACCACTTATTATTTGAATTTGAATTTTACTCTTCTGAATTTTTGCTTGTTGATTATAATATTTAATAAATAACTATAAACATAATGGTAAAGCAGGTTCTTTAAGATTTTTTCATTAATATTCTTTTTCAATTAAATCTTCGACGGATTCGATTGATGGTTCATGTTGGAATATCATCTTCAATAAATTACACACAAATTCCTGTACGTTTATTCCACAAATATTTATTTTTATTTTACTTAAGGCGATTGGTTGACACATCCAAAGAAAATTATTAATTTTAACATTGATGGATTATAACATAATTACAAAAACAACAAAACCAATAACAAAAAGATGATAAACAAAATTATGATGGTGATAAATGCCCTAAGATGGTGATTAATCAAATCATCTGCGTTACACGATGCGCACCTATTTAGATAATGTACACAAAACACTACATTAAACTTTATTGTTTCCTGTGTAGGTACAGTACATTTATTTCCTTACTATAATATATATATTTTATTATTATTATAATTTTTTTTTTGTTTATCCGAATGCAAACACACGCGATTTTTTTTAGAGTTACGAACCTCAAAATAAAAAACAGAATCCTTATAGGATCACTTTGTCTGTCTGTTTTTCAAGACTCTTGCTCAGGCCCCTTGATATAGACTCAACAGTGGGCAAATTGGGCTGATTGATAGAAACTTTACATCCCATCCCACTAATATTATAAATGCGAAAGTTTGGATGGATGGATGTATGGATGGATGTTTGTTACTCCTTCACGCAAAACTACTAAACCGATTAGGCTGAAACTTTGCACAAATGTAGTTCTAGACCTGGAATAGGACATAGGCTACTTTTTATCCCATAAATCAGTCCTTATTGGAAGGCAATGGGGTGTCAATTTCCTATAGAAAAGTGATGTACTGTAACTCCTTCACGCCGTTGAATATTAGTGGGATGGGATAGTGAGGATGGGATGGGATTAGATGCGCTTCGATACGACTATACAAAAACTTGATCAACGCGGGTGAAGCCGCGGGCAAAAGCTAGTACCTACATAAAAACGAAATCTGCCTGATTTAATTCTCAAATAAATAAGAATACGACACCAGTGCACCTAACATTTTTCATGTAGCGCCTTAAAAGCCAGACCATTAAAACTTCCAATCACTAAATAATAATATTTTATTGCTAAAATATTACACTCTTGGCCGAAATTATTAAAACAAGTTGGAATTAATGATAGAAACGCCTATTATTTCACACGAAATAGGCACAATTAGTCAAATTAATTCGTATCGGGAACAAAATCACATCGTAAGTCCGTTTTTCTTCTACACATAAAATTACTATAAACCTTAGATACAAACGCGATTAATAATGTAGGCCATACACCCTACTGTTATAGGCACGCAACACGATTTGATAAATGTTTTATACACTTTTCTTTCTAAGCATTGTAATACAAAAAAGTTTTTGTTGAAATGTAATTTGTCACGGGTAGGTATATTATATTTAAGGGGAAATAGCTGTTGATTAAAAGCTTAGTTCCTTCACTTACTCAATCTACCAGCCAATATTTGTCCACTACAGATACTGGTCATAGACCTATCCAAAAGCACGAAACGTAATTCTATTGTCTTCAGCCATCGTCATCCAGCTATATCTTCAGCCATCGTCATCCAGCTATATCTTCAGCCATCATCATCCAGCTATATCTTCAGCCATCGTCATCCAGCTATATCTTCAGCCATCGTCATCCAGCTATATCTTCAGCCATCGTCATCCAGCTATATCTTCAGCCATCATCATCCAGCTATATCTTCAGCCATCGTCATCCAGCTATATCTTCAGCCATCGTCATCCAGCTATATCTTCAGCCATCATCATCCAGCTATATCTTCAGCCATCGTCATCCAGCTATATCTTCAGCCATCATCATCCAGCTATATCTTCAGCCATCGTCATCCAGCTATATCTTCAGCCATCGTCATCCAGCTATATCTTCAGCCATCATCATCCAGCTATATCTTCAGCCATCGTCATCCAGCTATATCTTCAGCCATCATCATCCAGCTATATCTTCAGCCATCGTCATTCAGCTATATCTTCAGCCATCGTCATCCAGCTATATCTTCAGCCATCATCATCCAGCTATATCTTCAGCCATCGTCATCCAGCTATATCTTCAGCCATCATCATCCAGCTATATCTTCAGCCATCGTCATCCAGCTATATCTTCAGCCATCGTCATCCAGCTATAGCTTCAGCCATCATCATCCAGCTATATCTTCAGCCATCGTCATCCAGCTATATCTTCAGCCATCATCATCCAGCTATATCTTCTGCCATCTTCATCCAGCTATATCTTCAGCCATCGTCATCCAGCTATATCTTCAGCCATCGTTATCCAGTGGTTATCAAAATAAAACAATCAACACACTTACCCGCACTGTAATCTCATTTATATTTATTGTTACAACAATTAACTTAAATAACATTAAAGATAAAATAAATACATTTAAACTAAACTAAAAATATCCTTAAAAATAAACTAAAACACCTTAAAAAATAAACTATATTATAAATAAAAAACTTCGTCCAAATCGCTGCTCTGCGGCAAGGTGCCCAGTATGCTGGCGACATTCCCACGCTGGATCGCTAAGCTTAATCGCTGCCCGAGGAATGTGCCAGCCCGTGGGTCACCTGTGACGCTGACCAGGCGCGCAGAAATTTCTTTGAAAAGACTACGCGCCTCGGGACCCCACGAACCCAACGTTTCGACCCCAAACGGCGCAAATAGGTAATTGTTTCCGAGAACAGCATACCTGCGCCGCTTGAGGTCTTCAGCGGCAGCCGCCACCGAGCCAGCGGCTCTACTGCTTTGTTTGACATGGGAGGGCGCTAGTGTATCGACACATGTTGCGTCCCACACCAGCGGCCTCCCATGCTTCCAAGGTACTAATGTCATTCCGTCGGGCCGCTTTCCGTCATCGCGTGCCAATCCTGGTGGTTCTAAGGCCGATGGCACGCTCGCTGACGTAAGGGCCCGACGGATAACATCGTTGAGAGCCGCATGCCGGGAATGGCGGCCAGCGCTTCGTCGGCATGAGAGCCCGTGGAGCCCCAAACGGCCAACGTCAGCACCGCAAGAGCAACGATGTGGCTCGTTAAGCTGTAGTCCAAGTCGCAGCCCAACAGCAACGCGGAATGAAATATCATCCAGCAGCGTTCCTATACTGCTGGAAGGTAGAGCCCGCAGCCAGAAACCCGACTCGTGTTCAAAAGAGGCACGGAGACGAGCCTGATCCTCAGCACTATTGCTGGTCTCTAAAAGATGTCTTTGTTGAATTTTACAACACGGCTCGTCCCATTGCCTCTGAACACAAGGGTTCTCAGGGAGATCCTCACCCGGGCAAGCCAATGCCCACGCCTGCTTGGCTTCCCCACGGCACGAGACCTCAAGAACACCGGATGAGGGGTGCAGAATTTTATTATACAAGGTCTCTATGCCGTGAATAGAAGACAAGAACGCGGGCAGGGCAACGCTCGCCACTTTTCGGATGCCAAGACCTCCAAATCGTATGGGAAGAGATGCATGATCCCATGCACGGTCCGAAATTGGTAAATTTAGAATTTTTACTAGAGTTTCCAAGATACTTTTGTCAATAATAGAAAGGAGCGACTGGAATTTAAAAATTGGGCTGCATCTTAAAAAATAGATGAATTTTGGTACGAAAAGACAGAAACGGAGGATTTGGAAAGCCATGTGGCTATTTATTTTTAAAAGATGTGGAAGTGTTTCGGAAAATTTTTCGGATTTTTCTGACAGAAAAGTGGGTATTGCGTCTTCTAAAACTGGGGCTCCTAGGAGGTGAAGCGATTGTTTGTTTATAATTTTAATATTTGGTGCCAATGAATTAAATTTATTTTGTATTATGTGTTTGTTTGACTCATTTATTTTATCTGAAAAAAATAGTTCACACTTACTGAAATTTAGATAGAGGCCAATTTTTTTAAATTTTTGTATAAGACTTTCCAGGTCATTGAGAACAGTATCTACCTCACCTCCAAGTGAACCGTCGTCCAAATACCAGATGTTTAATTTTGATCCTAAAGAACTGATTATTTTGTGAATGGCGAGGCTGAATATGGCTGGCCCGAGCGGGTCGCCCTGCTGGCAACCAACAGCCGAATGGAGAAGGTAATCTTGATAAAATAATTTGGAAGGGTAATTATAACATTGCCAAAGGTAACTGAAAATTTCTGGAGTAATTTCTTTCACTTCAGTCAGCAGGGCGCCTCTGTCGACGGAGTTAAAAGCATTTTGAACGTCCACCTTCAGGACGACCTCTCCTTTATTTTCTTTCAGGTAGGTCCGCATGGCGTGAACCGCTGCCTCACATCCTCCTTTAGAGCCGAAACCAAGCTGTATAGGTTGAAAGTGATCGGTTAATTTAGGGAGGATATATCGGCAGCAGATTTTAGACACCATGCGGCGTAGTGTGGCTCCCACCGCTATGGGCCGTATGCCACCGTCTTTCTTAATTAGGGCGCAAAGATTGGCTCCATAAAGTATTGACGTAAAATCCTTATTTACTTTTCCGGATAGCATCAGGTTAGCTAGGTCCGTGATGCTGCTCAGAAGTGCTTCACCAGCGACGCCGGCAGACCCACAAAGGAGGTCTTTGTAATGTTGAGGGCTCAGGCCGTCGACGCCGCCGGCTGAACCACTTCTGAAAGACATCACGGCACACATAACGTCCTTGCTGGTGGCCTGAATGCTGGCATCGCCGGGTTGTGGAGCTGGTGGGAGCTGTAATGTCGCTGAAGGGGCCGGGTGTTTAGCCTCAAGTGCCAACAGAGTCTCTTGTGAAACGGGTGCTATTACATCACTGGAGAAGAGAAGTTGCGCAGCTCCCTTGAGATCTCCATCACTGACTTTAATTTCAACTTTTCTATAGGTATTGTTACAATGATATTTTGTATGAGAGTCAGTCGGTACATTCTCTTCACAGAGTGTACAGTTGTTTTTAATAATTTGGGTAAGGGAGCTGCTTTTGCGATCGGAGTTCTTGGCGTGTAGAAAATTGTAGGGGAAGGTGAAAAGAGCTTCCCAAGAACGCGTCGAGTTTTCTTTTACTACTGTTTTTATAATTTCATTCAATTTTTGGGCTACACTTGTGCGTGCGCCTCGTGGAATTCTTTTAACGAAAGGATATATTTTTCTCAAGTTTGAAAGATTTTTACAAAATTCGTCTGTATTGCTGAGAGTGGTGGGGTTAGAAGGTGGTGGCAGGTTTGGTGGTACGGTTGGTGGTTGAGATAAATTGTTTACTGGTTTATGGCTTTTCGCTATATGAATTTTTAAACCTCTTTTTCCTTTAAATACGCGTCCTTGGGAACACTCTGGACACGGTAAAAGATCATCCAGTGATGTATTTGTCCAGCTGCGGGCTACTGAACATTGTGGCTGGTTGTCAGCCTGCGACATAGGACACAAAAGTATAAATTTGAGAAAAATTCACCTAAATAGTAATAAAAAGCTACAAAGATTCGTATAAAAAAAAAAAAAACTTAAAATAACATGGTTAAATAGCCTGACATTAAAAACTTAAGAAAAATTCATAGAATATAAATGTAAATGAATAATAATGACTACATATCGGCTAAATTCTAAAAAAAAAAAAAAAAATGCATATTTGAAAATACCTAAGTAATCGTATTTTATATAAATTATGTACAAATATCCTAAATAATATTTTTTTTTGGTACTTACGTCGGACGGTGATTTCAATAAAAAATTATAATATGTATTACGTACCTATCTTAGAATGATTTATGTACAAAGAAAATACTTAATATGGTTAGTGTGAAACAGACAAATTTGGAACCAAATCAGATCAAAGCCGTTTTATCTGGCTTCTTTTGACGTGTCTTCTCACGTTAATTCCGCCGCTTGGAGCGTAGGATTAGTCACATGATGGTCATAGGAGTTTTTGTTGATTGTGGCGGAACAGCTTGGCAAGCTTGGCCGTAGGCGCTGGTTCTGTGGGCCAGCTGGAAACGATGTTCTGCTCGTGCCCGGGCGGAAGGTTGCTGGAGTATGCAGGTGTAGCACTTTGTATTGGTGCGACCACGTTTTAATGTTAGGTCTCCTCTGGAGTATTGTGCAGCGGCGCTCTGCAGATGATTTTCGGGTCCTTAGTAATTTTGTGATGGTTGATCCGGAAAACGTACGCTGATTACTCAGAAAATAATAAATGTTATATATATATTATATATATATAATAATTATGAGCTTAACGGTAAAAATACCCAGAATTTATAATGCGTTTGCCTATAAGTTACTAACGCCTCCTAAGCATTCATTTTAAACCTCAGTTATTTAAATCAAATAATTAGATCAGTAAGAACGAAAGAATGAAGAATTTAATGATATCATTTCTTAGCTGAAGTTTTTCGATTAAAGGTTTTTAGGTCAAACGAACATTTGGCCGATCATTCTTCGGTCAATTCTGTTTCGATCTAAAGATGTTGTTTCTTATTAAAAATGTTTTTAGTCCAGAGCTCACATTTATACAACTTATTATTGCAAAACCGAGCATATCCTGATTACCAAATAGGAAAAGGAAACTAATAAATATTCAGCCTCTTTGTATTCGTTCCATATCCAGATAATACCCATCCAATCTGTTATAGGTATTCCTAAACCAGTCTGATCCGGAATGTTACAACTCTAGTGTCTATGTAGCTGCCTAGATTTAAATGAAATGGAATTAAATATATTTATTTATGTATCAGATACACTTATTAAAGGTCGCTTTTAATGTAACATAGTTAAATAATCTATGTCTATAGGTAATAGTTTTATATAATAAAAATAATATGGGGAAATACACAAAGAAATAATAAAGGTCAGGTTTACTTCAATTTTTAATAAAAAAATACACTTGAATAAAATAAAAATAAAGAAATAGCAATATTATATATTAATATTATATATGCCCAACTCCACCTATTCGATTAGTCTTGCTAAGAAGAAGGGGCAAGAAACTAAGGAAGGTCATGTCTTTTTTTCAATAATATTGGTATTTTTTTTATAATGTAAAAAATAAGCATAATTGATTATAGTGAAAAAAAAATACAAGACAGGAGAAAATAATTTCATAAGGAAAAAATAAAAACCGGCCAAGTGCGAGTCAGACTCGCGTACCTAGGGTTCCGTATTGTGGATAATACATTTAATTTTGTAATTTTTTCGTATATTTCTCAACCGCTTTAATTTTCCTCTTATCTTTACGCAAACAAATATTACCATGATTTTTCAAATATTTTCTGGTCCACCAGTTTTAGAGATAAGGCGGTGTCACACCCCATTTTTATGGTTTTTCAAGGATTTCTCGAAATAGATGCAATTATCCGATATTCAATATCCAAACTATTGGTTTTAACAATTAAGCTTTTAATACCTACAATTTGATATCCATATTGTATTTTTATAAAATATTTTTTTATTTATTTAACTTCGTTTTTTATATTTGTCATTTGTGTTTAACTTTTTTTAATCGCTATACTTTTTCTGTGATTGGCCAGTAACGATCTATAATCGACATGTTTTTCATATTTTTTGGTCTACCAGTTTCGGAGATAAGGGGGGGGGGGGACATACATATTTTTGGGGTTTTTTTAAGATATCCCGAAACCAGTGCGAGTAAATATATTAAAAGTATGTTGTATTTTTAGGATAATATTTTTTATTTTTCGCACTGTTGTTTTGGAAATATTTTAAGCAATTTCAAAGTTTTCATATTTTTTTACACCGTGATATGTGAGCAAATTAATGATATTTTGTTGCCAAACTTCATGTCTTTATATTTAACAGTACTAAAGTTATGAGGCTGTGACATAGGGACGGACGGACGGACGGACAACGGAGTCTCACTATAAAGGTTCCTTTTGTACCTTTTAGGTGCGGAACCCTCAAAATATATAATTCCTTTGTCTACCTTCCCATATAGTTTATCCGCGGCGGAGGTTTATGGGCGGAGGTAGGCATGTATTTAAATATGTAACCTATGACTTTGTAGTATATACGATGGGATTTGGTCGGCCGCCTGGATTCGTGCTGGGGGCTCGGTTGGTGATCATTGAACCTTGTTCCTGGTCCCTGGCGGTATGGGTTCGGGCGGTTGATTGGATTTCACCTTGTATAATAATATTTTACCAATAATTTTAATTGTATATATATTGCTACATAAATTAAATAAACATTTAATCTAGTTCATGTACATTTATTATTTTATTACATATATTTTTATAAGATTAAATTTTGACTTGTGAAACGTGTATTATATATACCTACTTTGCAAAATGAACTTTTTGAAATTTGAATTTGCTTTTTCAGTCATTTCATCTTTTAACTAATTAACGTTAATTACAGACGAATCATAACAAAAGACAGGAAATTATACTAACTACTATTATGGCAAAGATCACTTTAATAACCCTAAGCTTGTCTAAGAAATCATTTATTCTATAATATGCCTTCTTCAATAGGCCCTGCCTAATAAACAGTTTAAACTTATTCTCTGACAAAGTAAGGACCTTCTTTGTAAGTTTATTGTAAAACTTATACCATGTCCTACGACAGAGGCACCTACCTTGGCGAGTCTGATTTTTGGAAAAGCCAGTTTATGCTTATTTCTGGTTTATTTACAGTGTTGCTCACCAAGCCTTGGGAAAGACTCAATTTTTTTTTCTGTCATATCTTAGTACTAAGTAAATAAATTTACAAGGAACCGTGAAAATATTAATTTCTTTGAATTTTTCTCTTAATGAATCCCGGTGCTTCATATTATAAATAGCCCGAATTGTTCTCTTCTGCAAAACAAAGACTGCGTCTGTATCCGTGGCTCTACCCCATAGTAGCATGCCGTATGACATAATGCTGTGAAACCTGTGATTATACCTATATAGATATCCGGAGATATGGTAAGGGGGTATGCGTGAGGGGTATCGTATGTGTGGCGCTTGCAATTGCATGAGACCAAAAATAGGCCTTATGCGAGAACCAATCTCAAATAGAGATGAGATTTCTTGTGGCTACAGTTGATGTACAACCCACTTTTTGCTGTGTGTGAGGAATATGATATATGTGGCGTACTTATAGTTTTTGTATTTATGTCGATAAAATAAGTGGGAGAAAATATATAGACATCTGACCAATTAAAGTAATAAAGCAAATCTTCTATTGCCAGTGACCTATAAGTTTTATATCAAGGATTGAAGATCGGAAGGTCTTGATTTAGTATTCAGGATACTTTATAAAACATTTGTTTATTCCAAACGGGATAGAATAAAATAAACAAAGGTTTAAATTGTTTTGTTACTGTTTGTGTTTTGCTTTTTGTTGATTCTGCTTCCTTATAACTGGCCCGTTTTAAATAGGTTTATTTGGTTTCATTATAAACTTGAAATTGATGATATTATTTGGGCTTAATATTCGACCATAATATTATGATTATGACCCACTTCTAAAGTCAGAAATACTCCGCTTATATTGGTTTTCTATTTTAAGTTGAATTCATAATTAAAATATTTATGGATTAAAGACGCCTCTGTGGTAAACTACAATGGTCTAGTGGTTTAAGTGCTCGACCACAAATCTGGAGGTCACGGGTTCAAATCCAAAAGGGGCAAATTGCCGTTCGGTCTGCGTGTTTCAGAAGGCATCCATTTGTGTCCCAAGCACGGCGATAGAGCTCACTAACGATCATGCTGGGACAAAAGAAACCCCCGAGACCTCTCGGGGACTCATGCGGTGACGATGTCATATAACGAATAACACACAATGTATAGTGTTTTTGTCCACTGAAAACAGACAGACACTCGCTTGCTTGAATATGAGTATGGAAAGAAATTAAAGAAAAGTTTTCATAAAAACGAAATGGCTTTTCCCGCGGTGTGGAAACCTGTGCTAAAAACAGTTACTGGATCACTCACAGACTTTAGTGAAAGTGACGTAGATACTATAAGTTCCGCGTCTTTATCGTTGTTTGGTGACACTCCGGTAATTAATAACGCAAGCCCGAAAGTAACTAATTGTGCGGACGCCCTACCGGTCCGACCACCAATACCATCTGCATCGATGTCATCCCGAGCCCTGCGAGCCGCAGCCCGCAGTGTGAGGCGTAACGTCGTCGCGTAAACGTCTTTACTCGCCCAGATGAAGGCAGTCTAAATCTGCTGAAACTGGTCGGCTTTCCCGATCATAACACGTATTGAGGTGAGCCGTTTTTATACAAATCATGAAAAGTTTTCACACTATAAATATTTTATTCTTCATATTTGGTCTGTAATGTGCTTGGTGTTGCGTTTGAAATTAAATATATTTATTTACATAATATAGGTATACATCCGATACACTTATTATAGAACGGTTTTATTGTAACATAAAAAACGATTCAACTAAAAACGGGGAAAGAGTAAAAAAAAAGTTTGTCTATTTAATAATATAATATAATTATAAAAATAAAAATATACAAATACATAATTTATGTAATGCAATGAAATAAATACAAATACGTTAAATGCAAGTGGTAGAGCGGATGCTGGGCTCGACTGTGGAGGTACCACCATCTTACTTGGAGACCCCCTCGAATTAATTCGGGGGAGAGTAAGAGGACAGCTCACAAGCAAAAAACCAGGAGGTCTCCCATGCCTGGGACCGATGGATGACGGTTTATCCATCCCTTATAGCCGGGCCTTATATGGAACAGACTGGTGACGGGCAGTGGCGTCACTGGTGCGAGGGTTTCGGCACTGCACTCACCAACCCGCCTGTCCAGCGTGTGTGAGTATAATAAGCATATTTATATAGTACACTCACTCCGCTGTTTGCTTCGGTTAAAATATAATGCTTCAAGATATTTAAACAATAGCGTAAGTTCTATTTTTTTTTTTTTATTACATTTTGCTTCTCCACCTTAATAATAATACAAAATTAAATTTTGTTTCCTCTTAACTGAGATTATGATTTCCTAGAATTATTTCCAAAATTGGTAAAAGTAATATCTTTTATTTGGTAGTCTATTTGTTTAACAACCTTATTTCTCTGAAACCAATAAATTAATTAAGATGAAATTTTTGCAGTGCCAAAGTTTACAACCAGTACCGAGAGATGACAAAATATTTTAACACTCTGGCAAAGTTACGGGCAAAAATAAATAATATTACTAAATGAGACTTGAGGATAATTCATGATTTATATAAAAACGGCTCACCTCAATACGTGTTATGATCGGGAAAGCCGACCAGTTTCAGCAGATTTAGACTGCCTTCATCTGGGCGAGTAAAGACGTTTACGCGACGACGTTACGCCTCACACTGCGGGCTGCGGCTCGCAGGGCTCGGGATGACATCGATGCAGATGGTATTGGTGGTCGGACCGGTAGGGCGTCCGCACAATTAGTTACTTCCGGGCTTGCGTTATTATTTACCGGAGTGACACCAAACAACGATAAACACGCGGAACTTATAGTATCTACGTCACTTTCAGTAAAGTCTGTGAGTGATCCGGTAACTGTTTTTAGCACAGGTTTCCACACCGCGGGCAAAGCCCAACCACTGTCTCTATTGAAATTCGGACGTCGGCTTATTTCTATGGATTCGCGAATTTTACGTGGCACAAATAACTTTTCACGAACTAACACTTTCGCTTTATCGAATCTCATAAAATGTGTAGTATCCGAATTTACGACATGGTCTGCAACGGCGGATCCGTTGCAATCGAGTTTTCTCATGCATCTAATGTGTTCCGTCAGTCTGGTTGACACGTTCCGTCTCGTCTCACCGATGTAACTCTTGCCACAGTCACATGGGATGGAATAAACACCGGGGGTATTTAGTGGCTCTTTGTCCTTCGGCGAACGCAGTAACTGCCTTAATCTACTGGGTGGACGGAAAAATGTTTTAATGCTGTATTTCCGGCGAAGCAGATGTCCTATTTTATCCGTCACACCCTTCACAAATGGAAGATACACCGGAGCTCTTTCAACCACATGTGGGCGCTGATAGGTGGACTGGTTCGCTATCCGGTTACACTGCCTCCAGTTGTAGCCATTACTCTCAAGTACGTTTCTGACATGACTGAGTTCAGCGTCCACATATTGCAGATCGCACAGACTCAGTGCTCTGTTAATAAGCGTACGAGGGACGGACGAGAGATGTTTCGGGTGATGGTGTGAGTCGGCTCGCAGGTATCGGTCTGTGTGTGTTTGTTTCCTGTACACCGTGTGTTCCAACCTGCCTCCGGGACTTCGTACCACCAACACGTCGAGAAACGGTAAAACACCATTGACTTCACTCTCACTAGTAAACGCTACTTTAGGATGGATGGAATTTAAGTGTGCTGTGATGTGTTCCACTTCATTACGATTGACAATGGCAAAAACATCGTCAACATAACGCCACCAGTATCTTGGAGTATACGGTGTATTCTGAAGAGCTTTTTGCTCAAACCACTCCATGAATATATTTGCTACTACCGGAGCTATGGGGGAACCCATAGCCACTCCGTCAGTTTGAAGGTAAAAATCTCCACGCCAGATCAGATAGCCGCTTCGAAGACAAAATTCTATAATGTTTATGTACTCTATAGGCATATCATTTTCCTTCAATAGGTCAGCGATGATATTTACTGTCTCTCCCACAGGTACATTCGTGAATAGGGAAGTCACGTCGAAGCTAACCATAAGTTCGTTGTCCTTTAAACGAACATCATCCAACATTTGAACGAAGTGTCTTGAGTCCTTCACATAGCTACTCGTTTTCCCCGTCAAAATCAAATTTTTTTATATAAATCATGAATTATCCTCAAGTCTCATTTAATTCTATAATTGTTAACCTTTACGGCAAGGTATGTCAACAAAAAGTGAATCGTTTCACGCGCCTAAGAATTCGTCGACACAAACTTGAGTGCGGATTAAAATACTGTGTTGAGTGTCGTGATTGTGGCGTTATACCAAAGTTCGCGATAATCAAAC